>OY992885.1:24631001-24648501 GCA_963921405.1 Cepaea hortensis | reverse complement strand
AAAGCAATGGCAAACTACTGAGCGTAATCTTGCCAAGAGATCAACAAACAGCTGAAAGATGCTGCTGTTGACAGCTAAGTCCTGTAAAAGGATACGCAAAACAACAATCTAAGAGATAGATATTGACGCTGCCGGAGGATAAGAACACAAGTCCTTCAACTTCCGGTTCTCTGATGGTTGGATAGGAGGTTCAACTTCAGCATTAAGTTGGAATCTCATTCAGAAAGAAATGGCAAACTACAAAAAAATATACCTAGAAAATCAACCTGTATTTGATAGCAACTTTCTGCAACAGACATGCAACATGTTGTTTTAATCTAAGAGAAAGGAAAAGGTACAGAATGATGGGATATGTATGGTGAAAATGCAGGTCTAACTAGAACTTGAGGTGGAATTAACCGCGAATATTGTTCTTAGAGGAACGAATACTCCGGCTTGATAAATTGAAAAGACTGAGAACAGGTCTGTGTAATAAGGCTGCAACAAGTGGAACTAAAGAATAGCAACATTCTAGATCAGTGGTTCTCAAACAATGGGGAATCCACCCCCACCCACGCCACAGGGGGAGAATTTTAGTGTTTCCATGGGGGGAGGGGGGAGGGGTTAGGATTACTTCAAGATTGCGTTAATACAAGAAGTGATTACTTGATATTGCTTTTCCCTCCATACTTTAAGGTTCTGTACTTCTCGCCCTTCTGAAATTCGTTTTATAACGCAAGTAGACCCGCAAATCACGTTTTATGTAGACATCTAGACTTGTTCTAATTTGTGTTATTAAATTTAGCTTCCATTTTTACGTATATTGTCTGGGGGCGGGGGAATTTGTAGGGAGGAAATACGAAAGGGGGGAATGACATTCTGAACATTTGGTGAAGGGGTGCATGGGCCAAAAAAAAGGTTGAGAACCACTGGACGACCTGATCCCTCTGCGAATGCGGTAAAAAGCCCCTCAAGAGGATTGGTCTGAGACTGGCTATCTCGCACCACAGAAAGAAATCAGCGAATATCCAAGCAACCATGAAATGTTTCCATACGGGATTGTCATGAGTGATGCGTACTTTAATTCCACGAGGAGTCTCCAGAGAAAACGAAGAAAGACAAGAATGTGAAGGTGGATGAAGCAGCGGGGGAACTGAGCCTTGAGAAATACTTGGAAATACAGTGGTTTTCAACCTTTTTTGGCCCGTACCCCTTCACCAAATTTTCAGAAAGTCACCCCCGCCCCTCTTTCGTATTTCCACCCTAACCTCCCCCTCCCACCACCACCTGCCCCTACACAGTATACGTAATAATGGAAGCTAAATTTAATAGCACAAACTAAAACAAGACTAGACGTCTACATAAAACTTGATTAGTGGGTCTACTTATGTTATAAACTTAATTTCAGAAGGGTGAGACGTACAGAACCATAAAGTATGAAGGGAAAAACAATATCAAGTAATCAGTTCTTGTATTAACGCGATCTTGAAATAATCTTAATCCCCCCCCCCCCCCCCGAAACCCTAAAATTCCCCCCTGGGGGGGGGGGGAATTCCCCACCGGTTGAGAACCACTGGGTTATCAGATGTCGCTCGGAAGCAGAGACACTGATATGCCGCTTATTCGGACTCAGACCTGTCTTCAACTCGACGCGGGCATCCTGAGCAAATATTAGACTGGTTAGTGAAAGGAGGTTCCACCATAGCCTGCGCTGTGATGAAGTCTTCTGATGACTTTAACTAGACACGCTGCGAGTTTGCAAGTGAATCGTGGAATTTCCTCACGACCATGGTAGACGATCAGCACCCTTATCTTGCACCCATTGTCAAGACAGCAGAAGATCATGCTCGGAATAAGTGAGTTGCTTTGCTACAAGAAAGGAACCAAGTTATCCACCAGTCCCTTTTTCTACAAGATGTACAAGAATGACCAACTCGAATCAACGTCAGTTTACAGCAATAACACCTAAACAACAACAACAGAAATAATAACAGCAGCGACGCCAACATTCATCACGTGACCAATTTTCTTCGTAACTACCTTTCCTTCTCAGAGAAATTGCCGCCGCCTATTCGAAGACAAAGTGTGGCAAATTATCGTTTCCGGTTGAAGAAAAAAACATGCCCATTCATCTATATGTCTTCCGCACAGTTCTGGAGCTTGCTTAACTGATTAAGTGTCATGGGATGATTAATCGACTTCCCGTATCTGCCAAGGGCTTATATATCTCTTAAATGTCATTACGTTATAATACAATTTGTCTGCTGTTATGTTAACAACCTGTAAGTCATAACTGTGACACGTCATTTTCCGCCATTCATTTGTGTTTGGTCCAAACCAACTTTTTGCTTGGCAGTGAATCTGTTAAATTACCGATGAGACAAACACCTAGAGCGATCTATGAACACACATACACACACGCACCACCAAAATACAGTGTCTATGTGTGTGCGCGTGAATGCGCGGGAGCGTGGGAGTGTGTGTGTGTGTGTGTGTGATAACATTTTATTACCCGTATTGTGTATATGCTCGGCGTTCATATATTGATGTTTACTGCTATGTGAATTTAACATCCATGCTAACAAAATCACTTGCATGTTATTTAGAGGACGTCGCAAACAACCCCAACATTTATTTGTTTTTGTGTGAGACTGTCTAGGTTAATTTGCGTTCAGCACCTTTTTATCGCTTTCTGAATGACCGATGTACACATCAACGCCATCTGCTCCCAAAGCTAATGACGCTGACTTCCAACTCTGCATATCATCATCATCATCATCATCATCATCATCATCATCATCATCATCATCATCATCATCATCATCATGTCCCATGCGATGTGAAATATATGTGGATTGAAAGGCCGTATATAAGACGTACGTGGGTGACCAACTTATGACCTTTGAAAATAAACTTTCCTGGTTAATTCTGGATCTGTCATGCTTACAAGGAAGCCTCCGTGGCAAAGTGGTTAAGTCGCATGCCTCGCGTTACGAAGGTTGTAGGTTCGATTCACGGCCACGTCGTTCGGTTCACGAGTGCAATTTTCTGGGAGACTCCTGGAGGTCGTCGCTGGAGCTACGGAGTTCATGCTTTGTGCGACGTTTTCGACAGGCCTCTCTGTGGAAAGATACCGACCCATATGGAATAAATTCGTTGCAATGAAGTCTATTCTCTAGCCTTTAAAAACCCGATTTTTTTTTTTGCATATCCTTTGTTGCAGAACATCGCTGTCATCACCAGCATTTTAGTGTTGTTGTTGATGTCTTGGCAAGTTTATGTTCAGTAGTTTGCCATTGCTTTCTGAATGACCGGCTCCCATACCAACACGTTAAAACCCACGTCGCAACGCGGTCTACTGTCAAATCGGTCGGAGCTGTGTTTCGAACGCGGGTAGGCGGGCTTATGAATCGCGTCCATAAGCTCTTCGCCACGGAGTTACGACCCATTTAGTTTTGTGTTTTACCCGCACAAGTTAAAGGCTACACTCTTTTGGTTTTGGCGCGAACAGAAAAGACATATACATAACACCTGAAACCGGCTGGCACTAAACTGAGCCCTAAATGCCGCCATGTAGCATGACAATAAGTATGCAAAGGGTCCTTTCACACGTCTTACGGCCTATTGGGCATATCATCATCATCATCATCATCATCATCATCATCATCATCATCATCATCATCATCATCATCAAGTGCCATGCCAGTTGGCGTAGGCGTTCATGACTCTCCACAGATCTCAGTATTTGGTGTTCTGGATCAACTCTGCTGATGATATTCCTCTATGCCATCGTCTCAATCCCATATGGTGCGAGACACATATTTCTAAAGACCAATCGGCACTTCAGGGGAGAATTGCTCATTACCCCCACCGGCCGCCTTAACTTCCCAAAGCATAATGTGGTTCCCATGTTAGAATGCTATCGCATGATACCCCTGTAAGCTCACTTAAATTTACACATCGTCATTTCTTTTAACACCCATCTGTTCCGGGGGGGGGGGGGCGCTAAGTATTATATAAAGAATAGTAACACCGTGGATCTCGTAAAAATGTCGTAAAAGGCGACTAAAGACGGTTGGGCTGAGATTGTCGATCTCTAATAAAAATGTTGCAATCTTTTGCAGGGCGTAGCAATACACAACACATTGATTTTCTAGACTGCGAGGGCGAGTGAATAAGTAAATCACACAGTTCTGTGGGATGGCAGGTAAATGTAGTTGGTGTTTTCTACAGATGTCATTAGGTGACAGCAACATCGAACTTTATATTCCTGTTCGTCAGGTGGCGCTAGGTGTCTCATGCGCATGCGCAGCGCATAAAAAAAATGGCCACTGTACTTACGGAGTGTACAACCAAAGAGCAACGTGTTGTTGCGCTTTTTTTGTGGGCAACAGGACTGCCTGCAAAAGTCATTCATAAGGAATTGCTTCTTGTTTATGCTGACAGATGTTTGTCCCGTAAAGCGGTGCATAGCTGGGTAGAACAATTTTCTCAAGGCCGCTCTAAAATTGTCGATGAAATCCGATCAGGTCGTCCTGTTAAGATTGCAACAGAAGCATCCGTGCAGCGGGTGGAGGAGATGATTAGAGGTGACAGGCGAGTAACGATAGACTCTGTAGCATCTGCAATAGGATACTCACATGGTTCAGCATACAGCATAATGATTGATCGTTTGAAATTTAAGAAAGTAAGCTCAAGGTAAGAATAGGTAAGAATAGGTAATTTAAGAAAGTAAGCTCAAGATAAGGTAAGAATACCATGGACAGCCAGAAAGACCAATGAACAAGTCCTTCAAGAAACAAATGAAGATCGTAAATTGATTAGAGAAATTAGACGATAGACAGTCAAAATTTTTTGGGCATTTTATGAGAAGAAATGGATTGGAGAATTTGGTGACAACTGGTAAGATCGAGGGGAACAGAACAAGGGGAAGACCTAGAAGCAAGTACCTGGATGGCTTGACCTTGTGGCATGGTCGAGACAGAAACACGGAGCTGATCCACGACTCTGGTGATCGAGTGAGATGGCAGAACATGACCGCCCACGCTTACCGGCATGGCACATGATGGATGAAGCTCAAGGTGGGTACCCAGACAATTGAAGGAGGAACACAAAATGAACCGATTTGGCCTGTCCTTGTATCCTCTCTGTCGATGCCAAGATGAAGGAGAAGACATGCTGAACAGGATTGTTACTGGGGACGAATCAAAGCGTGCTTCAATGCAATGGAAACATCCTTCTTCGCCTTGAGTCCAAAAATTCAAGGTTATGCATCAGCAGGAAAGGTTATTCTGACAGTGTTTTGGGATTGTCAAGGAGTGCTTTTAACCAATTTCAAGAAGAAAGGTGACAATATGAATTCTGAATCGTACTGTGAAGTTCTATCGATGCGTCATGACGCAATTCGAAGAAAACGTCCAGGACTGCTGACTAGAGGAGTGTTGCTTCTTCATGACAATGCCAGACCACATACGGCTCGATTAACTCAGGAGAAAATTAACCAACTAAGGTGGGAAGTTGTGGAACATCTACCTTACAGCCCCGACTTAGGCCCTAGCGATTTCCAGCTTTTTTGGATCACTGAAAACCCACCTGTCACGGAAAAACTGCAGTTTAGTGATTCCTTGATAACTTACATATCAAAATGCAATGAAGGAAGAGGGTTAACAATTGTGTACTTCATTCTGAGAGGAGGAATAAATTAAAGATCATTGACCTCCAAATATAAAAATAGGATACAGGTGTTCGCAGAGTTCATTGCCTGACAATCGGATCGTACGGACACGAGACCCAAGGAAATCGCGTGGAGGAAAAATTAACGGAGAATGCTTTGAAGTGCGTCGAGCGGTGAACGGAGGAACAGCGTAACAACGGAGGAAACGAGCAAATAGTCACTACGTGATTTTACCGCCCTTTGATGGGCAGGATACGGCAAATTTGATTGTAGATCAAACAATCAACGGAGGATTGGACACTCAATATAAATACTAGCAACTGGGTTTTCTGGTTAGTGTGTGTTCCAAACTGGGCTGAAGGATCTATGCATCTTGAGTGGGGAAAGAAATACACGTCCCTAATGGTTGAAAGAATATGGGATATTAGTGTGTTATTCGCTAGTGTATTTCGATTCCGGGATGATAAGTGAATATATAAGGTAGTATAACTTTAGAGTAATAGTTTTTAGCATAGGAAAATAGATGTGTGTGCATAGTGTTTACTATTGCTTTCTATTAGTGAATAGTTTAGACTTTGGTGAATTCATATGTCTTATGTTGGTGTTTACTTCGGAAGCCTTGTCATTGCGGCTGGAGAAGGACACTGGCATAAGTAGTATTAAGTGGCAGATGACTATCACTTGATATGTTATACTTCTCACAGGTTCAAACTCCCATCCGGATATATCAGAGAAGATAGACACATACTTCTTGTGTACAGGAAAAGCTTGGTTGAGAAACTCAAGGCATTTCATTTGTGAGGAGAGAAAATACCTCAATAAACCAAGGAACAACCTAGACAAGGTCTAATACGAAATAAACATACCTTTAAAGGAACTTTGAAGAAGAAGAAAAGAATAATTAGATAACCAAAGTAATAATGGAAAAAGAAAGATAAGTTTGCAGAAAGCAAAGCAAAATAAAACTACATAGTCTTGTATGCATAGTGAAGAAACAATAGACAAGTCAAAACATTGCTAATAATTAGAGACAATATGCCGAACTGTGGTGATGTGGTTTTTCCGGTGTTGGATAAGTACTTTCATGAAACAGACTCGGGCGAAGTCATAAACTTACTGGAATATTACTAATTTACGGTGATCCAGTGGTGAACAGTTTTGTGTCGTTCAATAACGGATTTACCTTCACTCAAGCGTACGGATCATCCAGGGTCCTGTTTGATGTGCTGTCCTGTGGTTTTGCGGAATGATTGGGCGAGATGTGACACCGCTGATAGACATTACGAGTTCAGTCTTGCACCAACAATAGAATACACTATCAACTACGCTTACGCAGTCCATACATACACCAGACATAGTTTTTATTAATAAATATTTTATTAATCGTTGAAAGGAACTGTTGTCGGAGTATGTGTTGAGGGAATAATAGAGAGAGAGAAAGGAATAGATATATGGAAGGGAAGACAGAAGGGAGGAGTGTAGACAGAAGTCATTCAATAATTCCAAAAGATAATAATCTTGAAGATGTGCTTGTTGATTCCACTTTCCTCCCGGGAAAATAAGTGACATAATTGGTGAAGCGAGCGGGGTACTAAATAATACCCACATGTACTGGAGGCATAACAGGGCATATGCATAGAGGGGTACCTGCATATTGGTACAGGCATAGCGGAGTACCTGCATGTTGGGACATACTGATTGGAATAAATATAAGTATACATTGATGACTTTTAATGGAAGGACGTCCATTGGATATATGGTGCCATTACAGTTATGGTAGAAACTTTTCATTAATGCTGGTGACTTTACAGTGAGAAAGTCCCGACAGAGTGAATGTGGATAGGTGGTAAGACACATTACATACCTAGTCACACGGTCACACGTCTACATAAGTCTTTATCCTATATCTCCTCTTGTGGATGAGAGAGTGGTTGTGATGTACTGTGTGGTGTCGTAGATTAATAATATTGGATAGACATAGATAAATGATATAGGTTCTAGGTAGAATATAATTCTATAGTGAGTATTGCTTTACTGCCTTGAAGTGTCTGTACTCTATTTGCTGACTTACCTTCTTTAATATGGCCACTCCTAAACTAACAACAGCAGAACTTAGGGCCAACGGAGAAGAAATTGGGTTATCTGGCTCGGCCCTAACGGATTACGTACAGGAGAGAGAGAGAGAGAGAGAAATTCGTCAAGCAGAACGAGAAGATCGGAAGGCCGAGCTGGAATTGAAACGCATGGAAATGGAACAGGAGTCTAAGCGACTAGTAATGGAACAAGAGGCCAAGAGACTTGACATGGAACAGGACAACAAGAGGTTGCAAGCTGAAGAGGCGGACAAGATGAGGCAACATGAATACCGCATGAAAGAGTTAGAACTCAAAACACAAACTAAGGGAGAGATAGAGGGCGCGGAAGGCGGATCATCGTTACATGGTTCAACCAACATGAGTGGATCTAGCTACCATGCAATGAAGTTTCCCTTAGCTGTTTATGAGGAGTTTAAAGAAAAATTTGACAACTTTGCGAATCGATTCGAGGCTATGGCAGTCGCTATGGGACTGGATAGAAGCCGATGGGCTCTTAAATTATCCCAGGCCTTACGTGGTTCGGGGTACGAGGTCTACACACGCCTACCACCAGGACATGAAAATCAGTACGAGGAATTAAAAGCCGCTTTGATGAAGCATTATGAGGTCACAGCACAAACGTATCGGAAAAAGTTTAGATCGTCTAGACGGGAGCCGGGAGAACTATTCGCCGCCTACAGTCTGAGGCTGAAATCCTATCTCCAGAAATGGATGGACTTGGCAGAATTCAAGAGGGATTATGAGAGTCTCGAAGAGATGTTGGTGGTCGACCAGATGCGAAAGCAAATGTCGAAACCTCTCAGAACCTTCTTGGAAGAACAAGGGGCGGAACGGATTGATGTTGTGAATAAGCTGGCGGAACGATTCGTAGAGGTACATGGGGAGACTGAGGAACTAAGTACACAAACCAAAGGTCAGGAGAAACAAGAGAAAAAGAAACCTAAAAACTGGGAAGGAGAAAAAGTGGAACCTTATATAAAGGCGTCAATGGAGAGTTAAGAGAAGGTGAAGGAAGGAAACCAGAGCATCTCGAATTCTCCAGCGAAACGACCGTGGTCCGAGAAGTGGTGTTCATTCTGCAAGGTGCCCTCTCATAACACGAAGGACTGCAGATCGAAACCTAAAAGTTCTTACTTCGCAGCATGCAAAGTGATTCCTACGACGGTGATCACAGACAAGGCTGAGGTCGGCGAAGGAGCTAGGAACAAAAAGGACACACGGAAACCTAGGAAAGGAAAATGGTGCACACACTGCCAGTCGACAACACATAATACTGTGGACTGCAGATGCAAGGCAGAAGACGCCAATTGCATAACCAACCTCGAGGAATCAAAAGAGGAAGGCAAGGAAACGGTCAAGGAGATGAAAGACACTCAGGACCAAGAGAGACCCCCTGTGGTTGAACTGATTGAAGTAAATGGCCAACAGGTTGCTTGTCTCTACGATACCGGTTTGTAGGGGGAAGCTGTGATAGACGCCAGCTTGGTACGCCCTGACCAACTTACAGGAGAGACCATAGAAATACAGCCGGCAATGAGGAGTGCTGTTACCATGACGCTGCCAATCGCCAAGGTGGAGATTAAATCCAGGTACGTCACGGGCATTATTCCAGCTGCTGTATTATCTGACTCCTTATTTCCCATGATCATTGGCACAAAATATGTCTTTTTTAGGATGCCCAAACACCCAGCCCACAAGGGAACAGTAGTCAGTGGATCTCAAGGGAAGGAAAAAGAGGCAGAGACACTATGCGACAACTCAGGGATAGGAGAATTGCATACTGCCCAGAGGAAGGATACTACGTTGCGTCCTTGCTACAGGAAGCTGCAAAGAAGTGCTGAGCCACCAGAACGGGGACAGTACTTTCTGAAGAATCGACTACTCTATTGGAGAGCTGGGAGGGGAGATAACCTGCACGAGCAGTGGGTGGTTCCAGAGACCCACCGTCCTCACATTCTTCAGAGTGGACACATCATAGGCGAGAATCGACATATGGGTGTCAGAGAGACCTTGCAGCAAATTTCCGGCCATTATTGCTGGCCAGGAATGACCGGAGATGTACGCCGGTGGTTGAAGTCTTGTTCGGAGTGCCAGAACGCACCACCCAGTGGAAAAGGTGGTGTCCAAGAACGTCTACAAAATCCGGATCGGGGAAGAGCAGAAAAATCTCCCTAGACATCTCATTAGGAAATATGAGGAGAGATCCGGGAGCAAAGCTTCGCACTTCATGGTGATGGCAGCCATTGGGACAAAGGTTACCAGTTCAGACAAAGACCAGAGATCGCAAGTACAACATAGGAGGGCCTATGGGACAGTACGTGATAGGTCAGATTTACCCAACGAAAGGAGGTGGGAAATCACACGTCAGGGAAAGGACAAGAGGGAGACTTTTACTAGTAACCAAGTTCAGAAGGGGTGGGTAACGTCAGGAAAGGCGAGAAATACCCAGGACTCCAACCGAAGATTGGCTGACCAGATCCAATATCGCCCAAGATGGTCCTGGAAACAAAAGTCCAGGAGATTTGGGAAAGACGACTCGGTCCAACGAGGACGAGGTGGAACATCCCCAGAGGCAAAGCCGGGGGAACCCAAGAGAATATGGAAACAGTGTTACAGTAAGGATGGGACGATCCGTCTGTATTGTGAGCCATCGCTTACGCCAGTCGAAAGGAGGTCGACTGAACGTACAGGGGCGATGTGCCAACACTAATGGTGATCATGAGTAGTAGGGTAGGGTGTCTATGAGGTCGCCTACTGGATGAGGTGCTGATCCATGTGAGCATCCAATCATATCATCATCACGTGAGGTTCATAGCTACTTCAGAGAAGCTCAACGCACGGTGGATGTGATGGACGTTGTTGTTGCAACAGGACTTCACAGTGGAATACATCTCTGGTAAGCAGAATGTAGGAGCAGATTTCTTATCTAGACATCCAACTCCGGAGGAAGAGGAATAAGTTGGAGGATCATAGGAATCAAAACTACAATGATGAAGAGTTGACGCGGTCAACTCTCTTAAGAGGGGGCCTATGTCACGGAAAAACTGCAGTTTAGTGATTCCTTGATAACTTACATATCAAAATGCAATGAAGGAAGAGGGTTAACAATTGTGTACTTCATTCTGAGAGGAGGAATAAATTAAAGATCATTGACCTCCGAATATAAAAATAGGATACAGGTGTTCGCAGAGTTCATTGCCTGACAATCGGATCGTACGGACACGAGACCCAAGGAAATCGCGTGGAGGAAAAATTAACGGAGAATGCTTTGAAGTGCGTCGAGCGATGAACGGAGGAACAGCGTAACAACGGAGGAAACGAGCAAATAGTCACTACGTGATTTTACCGCCTTTTGATGGGCAGGATACGGCAAATTTGATTGTAGATCAAACAATCAACGGTGGATTGGACACTCAATATAAATACTAGCAACTGGGTTTTCTGGTTAGTGTGTGTTCCAAACTGGGCTGAAGGATCTATGCATCTTGAGTGGGGAAAGAAATACACGTCCCTAATGGTTGAAAGAATATGGGATATTAGTGTGTTATTCGCTAGTGTATTTCGATTCCGGGATGATAAGTGAATATATAAGGTAGTATAACTTTAGAGTAATAGTTTTTAGCATAGGAAAATAGATGTGTGTGCATAGTGTTTACCATTGCTTTCTATTAGTGAATAGTTTAGACTTTGGTGAATTCATATGTCTTATGTTGGTGTTTACTTCGGAAGCCTTGTCATTGCGGCTGGAGAAGGACACTGGCATAAGTAGTATTAAGTGGCAGATGACTATCACTTGATATGTTATACTTCTCACAGGTTCAAACTCCCATCCGGATATATCAGAGAAGATAGACACATACTTCTTGTGTACAGGAAAAGCTTGGTTGAGAAACTCAAGGCATTTCATTTGTGAGGAGAGCAAATACCTCAATACACCAAGGAACAACCTAGACAAGGTCTAATACGAAATAAACATACCTTTAAAGGAACTTTGAAGAAGAAGAAAAGAATAATTAGATAACCAAAGTAATAATGGAAAAAGAAAGATAAGTTTGCAGAAAGCAAAGCAAAATAAAACTACATACGTCTTGTATGCATAATGAAGAAACAATAGACAAGTCAAAACATTGCTAGTAATTAGAGACAATATGCCGAACTGTGGTGATGTGGTTTTTCCGGTGTTGGATAAGTACTTTCATGAAACAGACTCGGGCGAAGTCATAAACTTACTGGAATATTACTAATTTACGGTGATCCAGTGGTGAACAGTTTTGTGTCGTTCAATAACGGATTTACCTTCACTCAAGCGTACGGAACATCCAGGGTGAGAGCTGTCCTGTTTGATGTGCTGTCCTGTGGTTTTGCGGAATGATTGGGCGAGATGTGACACCGCTGATAGACATTACGAGTTCAGTCTTGCACCAACAATAGAATACACTATCAACTACGCTTACACAGTCCATACATACACCAGACATAGTTTTTATTAATAAATATTTTATTAATCGTTGAAAGGAACTGTTGTCGGAGTATGTGTTGAGGGAATAATAGAGAGAGAGAAAGGAATAGATATATGGAAGGGAAGACAGAAGGGAGGAGTGTAGACAGAAGTCATTCAATAATTCCAAAAGATAATAATCTTGAAGATGTGCTTGTTGATTCCACTTTCCTCCCGGGAAAATAAGTGACACCACCTTGGCGGGAGACATTTCGCGAATGACGTCGAAGTTGAATGTGAAGTGAAAACGTGGTTTAGAAAACAGAGCACGCAGCTCTATGCAGCCGGTTTGGGAGGACTGATAAAACTATGGGATACGTGCATCAATGTTGGTGGAAATTATGTTGACAAATAAAGGGACAATGTATGTATAAAAATTAACTGGTTCATGTTGTTATTATATTTAGTTATTTTTTTCTACAACCATTTGTGACTTACTTATTGACTTCCCCTCGTATTTTACGTTCGATAGTTTGCCGTTGATTTCAAAACCAGAATGCAACGATCAAGTCCACCTTATATATAAATAAACAATAAACATACATGTATTGTTTGGCGCTCATAGAAGTTAGAAGAAGGAAGCAGGGACTAGAGGACGCACTAGACACCATAAAAATTGAAAGCTTTAGTTAACAACCGGGATTCGAACCTGTCATCTCCAAATGAAGACAGTGCCTCCCTGCAGGAACAAGTGTCCTTCGACGCATGACCAACTAGACACACCTTTTAAAATGTGTCTTCCTAGTCAGATCTATCATAGACATGAACCCACAACTATGGAATACGGACATAATTTGCACCTAGCCATTGAGATAGCACCATAAGTCTCAGAGTCTTATATGAAACCAGCCTAGGTCAAATAAAAAACATTCAAACACATCGGACCGTAATGATGTGTCCAGTATATTCACGAACATTTAAAGAAGAGAAATTATTGGTCGGTTCAAATGTTGTACACATATTACACACAAAAGTCCATCTTAATACCCATGTAGGCTTGAACCATCTATCACGCCATCAGGGCGCTGGAAATTTAAAAGAGAGCGCTCTTTGTCTATCTCTCTCTCTCACACATACAAATAAAAACAAATCCCCCAACACCCAACCAACCATGAACTGGTCTAGAAACACCCCACCTGCGAGCCTTAAGAAAAGAGAAGAAAGAAGAAGGTTTCCACCAAGCTGAGTATCATCAATGTTGAACTTTGAGCAAGTTCGGGTCTAACTTCCGCACCAGCCACATCCGGTTTCACAGGTAAGGAAAACAAGAACAATGCATTTTATTGACCCTGTTAGGTCTCTGCTCACAGTTAGAAGTGTTCATTGTAGGGGCTTCTGTGTGATATAGATATCATCTACATCATCGTTATCGTTGTCATTATCACCATCTACGTCATCATAATCATCATCATCATCATCATCATCATCATCATCATCATCATCATCATCTACATCGTCATCATCATAATCTTATACTACACCCTTTGCAGAAGGTCGGTCCCATCACTGTCTACCAGACAGACTCCAGTGTCGAAAATTGTGTGTGTGTGTATGCATGTATGTGTGTATGTGTTTATGTGTGTGTGTGTGGGTGTGTGTGTATATATATATATATATATATATATATATATATATATATATATATATATATATATATATATATATATATATTCTTTTTTTTTTTCATGTAGTGTTTATCATGTAGTTGTATCGGCGTGTGTTTGTTGTTTGTGAGCTGACGAAGGCTTTGGCCGCAATGTCCATGTTGTTACTCGTGACCGTGCTCTAGTCAAGCTGACGATCTACTTGTCGTTTTTCGGTGATTCACTCATTGTTGCTGTAGCCAGGATGCGTGGCCCGTGACTCGCGTCTGTATGTTGTCTCAGGACAGTTGCATGTTCTCACAATGTATACTTGTCTTTATTGCTTGTGTATGTACGTGTAGTTAGTTATTCATCATCATCACCATCATCACTCTGCAGCTATTATTGTTAAAAGTTAGCCTGCATATACTTTACAGGACGTAGCAGTGGAGAGTTTTGGTCAGAGACCATAACTTTATGAAGGGAAAATCCCAACTGCACCTCCCCGCGGTAGAGGATGGAAACACACTACGGTGTGGCTAACACAGCTCTGGGGACCGAGTATCCACCGGAATAAGTGGACAACTCTGCAGCTGAGCAGAGCAGGGCACTCACCTGTCCTTACAGTCGGAAATGGCTGTCAAAAGCAGAGGTAAAAAGACCACCATGTGAATGCGGAAGGCAAGGGGAAACCACCACATTATCTTCCCAAGACTTCATGGCAAAACATATACAACAATAAGACAGAGACAAACAGCTTTCCTCGGTCATGTGATGAGAAGAGAGGCATTGGAGAACATCGTAACAACTGGAAAGATCGAGGGGAAGAGAGGCAGAGGTAGACCAAGAGAAGTGATGCTGGATGGATTGAGACGGTGGCATGGAGGAATATCAGCAGCAGAGTTGATCCAGAAAACCAAAGACCGAGATCTATGGAGAGCCATGAACGCCCACGCCAGCCGGCACGGCACTTGATGATGATGATGAGCAGTCAACCCCAACATTTTCTGCCTGTCTTTTATTCCTGGGCAAGTTTACGTTCCGTAGTTAGCCATTGCTTTCTGAACAACCGACACCCATACTATTTCATTAAAAAAAACAACGTAAGGCGGTCTGCTACCAAATCGCCAGCAGCTGTATTTTGAAAGCAGTATGCGGGAATACAAACTGCGTCCGTAACACTTTCGCCACGGAGCCGTTACAGCTAATATTACTGTTGCAATTATCCGTACTTTTTTTGCTGGTAGTATGTATACATATATCTAGTTATTCTTCATTATTAAACAGCTTTCATTTCTGCTGGAATATCCGTATTTTCGTTTGCTGGAGCTGTACATATGCACATCTAGTTATTCATCATCATCATCATCATTATCGTCTTACAGCTATTATTACTACTTGAATATCCGTACTTGTGTTTGCTGGAGGTGTGGGTACGTGTATCTACTTATTCGCCGTCATCATCATCCCGCTATTATAACTACTGGAATATCCATAAGAGGTCTGGTTGCACTTGGCTCCGTTAGTCAAGAATCGATGTACACACTTGTGCTTATTATTATACCAAATAGAACCACGAGAAATAAATTATTAGACATTGATCGACACTCATAAAAGTAAAGTAAGGAAGTAGAGATATCAGAGGACACACCAGATAACATAACCGCTGAGCATTGTAGTCACGCTGCGGCCGTGGTGACGTCATAGGTAGCACGCCTGCCGGGCCGGTGGTGAGATGTTCGAACGGTCATATGTTCGACTTGTTGTATCAATTGTCATATGTAGGATATCTCAATCACAAGCAGCATCTCACAAGATGAAGATTATTCTCTGCAATTTATATTTGTCAATCGAGGTGTGGACAAGAATGATTAAGAGCTATATTGAGCCAATTCTGATGTGTGAAAGCGAATCACGGACAATTAGCAGACAATTTAGGAACTGTGTGGAAGATGTGGAGATGTGGTTTCAAGGATACTGTTGAACGATTAATAAGAGCTATAAACATATTTTGAAAGAAGTTAACTTACAAATAAAACTGGTTAGTCGGATCGGAGGAAGTCAGTCCACAGCTTCTGAGCATGTCATGAGAAGGGGAAAGTTGGAGTATGTCGTCACAACGGGAAAGTTGGAAAAAAGGAAGGGGGGAGACAGGGTAGACCAAGAGATGTTAATGGACAATTTGACAGCATGGCATGGAGGACATCAGTATCAGAAATGACTGGCAGTGCACGAGGCTGAAGGATGTGAACAGGATGATCACCAACGCAGAAAGGCATTATTCATGTGCGTAGGGCGAACACAGGCCTCCTAGCTTTCCGCCTGTATCCGACTACGTAATGCATTTACCCCACTACCCAGGATCACGGGAGGAGGCAAAAATATTATCGGGCTAATTAATCTGGTAAAAATCCACACTGTGATCTATGCCAGAACATCTATAGTTAAAGTCTAGAAGTCTCTCTGAGACACAAACACAATATAGACAGACAGAGAAAATACATAGACACGAAATTTGCTCTCAGATGCAATAATAATTCTTGTGCGTTGTGTGTTCTTAATGTTGCTTACAGGTAATATGGTTGAAAGTGGCTCCTCTCTGCAGTCTGTGAAGTCTCAGCCTATACCTGTACATTATTATTATTTATAACCAACGTCTCAATCTATGCACTCGAAATAACCCCTAAGTGCACGTTTCTACACAATATGGAATGGCTGCACTTAGCAACTTCGCTCACTTGAAAAACGTGTTGGTTTCATTATAAGAAATTTGAAAATGATGGATTGAACCTTTATAAACGTTTGAAGCTGTTGCCGCTGTGTAATTGCTTACTCTTCAACAAAGCACGTTTAGTCCACAAAATTATTGTATCAAAGATTACCTATAGTAAAATGGGGAATAAGAACAGTTAAGTATGTGTAACTCCTGCGAAAAGGTATGTAAGGAATGTACACTGTGCTCATGCTTAGTATAGTTTTCGCATGAATTACACATAACTGCTTTCATTTCCTATTGTTATATCCTGCTGCAGCCGTTGCTTCTCTTATCTATGATTATAGTAACATAGTAATACGTAGATTACCTATAGTAACATGGTAATAGATTACCTATAGTAACACAGTAATAGATTACCTATAGTATCACAGTAATAGATTACCTATAGCAACATAGCAGTAAATTACCTGATTGATTGATTGATTGATTGATTGATTTATTGATTGATTGATTGAGGAACCGACATCACAGCATTCGGGGCATTCCCATAAGCGCTACGTCCCCATCCTCAGCAGCCAGCGAAGAGTTCCAACACCAATAGTACCAGTAGCGATCTGATTATATGTCCGTCTCACCTTTCCTCTGAGCGTTGAGCGTCGGCCAGATCCCCTCGTCACTCCTCGCTGTCTCATTCTTGCCAGATCATGGTGATCCATTTGCTCCTCCGAGGTGTTCACGTGCTCCCACAAGGCCGCAACCACGTCTGCCTTGTCATGCATCAATACTCCATCAAGTTTTGCAGAGCCAGCTACGGAGCACGTGCTCTGCGCTTGACACATCTTTCAGTAAATTACCTATAGCAACTTAGTAGTAGATTATCGATAGTAACTTAGTAATAGATTACCTATAGTAACTTAGTAGTGGATTACCTATAGTAACATACTAGTGCAGTAC
>OY992885.1:24543501-24628501 GCA_963921405.1 Cepaea hortensis | reverse complement strand
GAGAGAGAGAGAGAGAGAGAGAAACGAACTGTATTTTCAAAGGTTAGGAATCAGGTACGCAGACGCGCCAAACATATCCGAGAGAGAGTGTGAGAGAGAGCGTGTGTGGGGGGGGGGGGGGGGGGTAGGGGAGGGAGACAGAATGAACGAATGAACTGTATTTTTGAAGGATTCAGATTTGTGTCTAGCATATCCGAGATAGCGATAGAGACCGATCGAGAGAGAGACAGAGAGAGAGAGAGAGAGAGAGAGAGAGAGAGAGAGAGAGAGAGAGAGAGAGAGAGAGAGAGAGAGAGAGAAATCAAATAAAATCAACTTTATTTTAATATTGTCACAAATTGGGCACGCAGGCCCGTCTTACATTCGGCCCTTCCAATCACTCATCTTTCGTTCATCAACAGCAATATTACATTCACATAGGAAGAAGAAAAAAACACATTGTGAAATGAATGTTGTAAACATAAACAAGGCAAATTACCATGTTATGAAGCCCATATCCTACCTACCCACACATCACCCCACCCACACACACAACCTCACCTACCAACACACACACACACCTAGGGACACATACATACCCCACCAACCGACCCATCCACCTCCTGCACATCCCCCACCCACACACACCCAGGGAGACATACATACCTCAACAACCGACCCATCCACCTCCCTCACATCCCCCACCCACACACACTGCTCTCACCTGTTACCCCAACCCAAAACACTCCCCACCCACACAAACATCCTCCACCAACCCACACATCCCAAGCCCACCCACATATACATCCTAATCCACACACCCATCCCCCACCCACACATCATCTCCCCACCAACACCTCCAACCACCCACCCCAACCACACCTCCATCGACCACATATTCCCCACCCACGCACACACATCCCCCACCAATCCACACATCGCACATCCACTCACACATCCCTAAATCATACACATATATCCCCACCAACTGACATCTCCCTACCCACACACACACATATCCCTAACCACCTATACATCCCCAATCCACTCACACACACCACACCACCAACACATACATCCACACATGCCCTAAGCCACATCCCTCACCACACACATCCCCTACCCGCATATCACACACATCCCCTACCACACAATATTCCCAACAAACGCACAACACACACATATCCCTCACCCACACATCCCACACACACATATCCCTCACCCACACATCCCACACCCACATAACACCACACATCCCCCACTTACACACCACACAATATCCCACACCCAGATACCACACAATATCCCCACCCACACCCACACAGATATCCTCACCCATCCACACCGCACATACCCCTACCCACACGCCACACAAATCCCCCACCCACACACACATCCCCCACACATACACCACACACATATCCCCAACCAACACATCACACAACTCTCCCCACCCACACACACATTCCCCATCCATCCACCAGCACACAGTCACTCACACATCCTCCACTACGCACCCACACACCCCCACCCACCAACCCCCAACCAAACATCTCTCAATCACACATACCCCCACCCACACACATCCTCCACTCACTCACGCATCCCGCCCCGACACATACAGATCCCTCACCCACCTACACATCCCTAAGCCACTCACGCATCCCCTACCCACACAACCCAGCCACCTACACATACTTCCCCCAAACCACCCACACATCTCCACCCACCCACACATATCCCCCACCCACACACACATCCCCCGCACCCGTCTCATACACACATCCTCCACCCATACACACATCCCCCACACCCATTCGAACACCTCTACTTTCACCCCTACACATCCATCCACACATCCCACCAACACCCACAAATCTCGCTACCCACCAACACCCACACACCCCAACCCATCCAAACGCATACCCCCACCTAAACACCCACACTTCCCCCACACACACATATCCACACACTCACACACATCCTCCACACACACACTCACACATCCTCACATCTAGAAACATAATAATGCCTCACGTGAGCATTGAAACTAGTACGAACAAACTCCCACATTTTACTCACACACATACACTGACAATTGTCGTGAGAAGACTCATAAAAATGTTAAACATGGAGAAAAATGTGTACATTTACTGTGTGTGACGTAAAAAATAGTGATGCTCCCACACACACACACAGATACACACAGAGACAGGCACACACACACACACACACACACACACACACACACACATTCACTCTCACGCTCACTCATTCTGTCTCTCATTCACACTCACTGACTCTCTCACTCAAACTACAGTAATGTACATAAGTTTATATTATACATGATAAAATCAAATGTAATTCAACTGATAATATGACAGATGAGAATACACAAACATGGATTCGCGTGTTACATGACATGCGTGTTACATGACATGCGTCTGCTCACCTCTCTCTCTTTGCCTCTCTCTCTCTCTCTCTCTCTCTCTCTCTCTCTCTCTCTCTCTCTCTCTCACTATCACTCTCTCTCTCTCTCTCTCTCTCTGCATTCTTTCATATACACACATTCACACAGAGAGAGCGCGAGCGAGCAAGAGAGAGAGAGAGGGAGGTGGAGAGAGAGAGGGAGATGGAGAGGGAGTGTGAGAGTGAGAGAAAGTGCCAGAAAGATATAGCGAGCGGGAAAGGTAGCAGCGAGAGAGAGAATGCGGCACGAGAGACAGAGAAAGAGAGAAGAGTGAGAGATAGAGAGCATGTGTGTATGTGTGTGTGAGTGAGAGTGTGGGTGAGAGAGAGAGAGAGAGAGAGAGAGAGAGAGAGAGAGAGAGAGAGAGAGAGAGAGAGAGAGAGAGAGAGAGCCAGAAAGAGATAGCAAGTGAGAAAGATAAAAGCAGCGACATAACGAACGAACTTTATTTTCTAAGGGTCACAAATTGGGCACACAGGCCAGTATTAGATTCGGCACCTCCAATCACATTCTTGAACACAGACAGACAGACAGACAGACAGACAGACAGACAGACAGACAGACAGACAGACAGACAAACAGACAGACAGATAGATAGATAGATAGATAGACAGACAGACAGACAGACAGACAGATAGACAGATAGACAGACAGACAGACAGACAGACAGACAGACAGACAGACAGGCACGCACGCACACACACACACACACACACACACACACACACACCTGCATACATACTTACATCATTTGTACAAACTCTCACAGTTATGCACCCACTCAATAACACAGAAATACACACTCCCTCGCATATACTGCCTACATGTTTACATACACGAGAGAGAATGAGCCACGAGAAAGAGAGAGAGAGAGAGAGAGAGAGAGAGAGAGAGAGAGAGAGAGAGAGAGAGAGAGAGATAAAAAGGCAAAAAACATCAGCCAACGAGAAAGACAGCGTGACACGGAGGCCGAGAAAGAAGTCGAGACAGACAGAGAAAGAGATAGATAGAACAGAGAGCTCACACAATGCGGTAGGTCGCGCCGTATGTCAATAAGTAAACCGGGCCGTGAGTACAGCGCTTGCTAAGTTTTACACTCAGACAAACTCACCGGGTCAGATGAGTGTCGGGGTGGGAGGAGGGCGTGGGAGGGATGAGGTACGCCGACGAGAGAAAGTTGTTGTCTGCCGTGCTCCGTGAGAAAGTAGAGAACAGGATGCTCAATCCCCATTTCCTGTCTTTCATATTTAATTAGAGCATCTTCAGTGTGTTCGCTGCAGTGCCGCTTCCCAACATAACTGACAGATAGTTGAGAAAACAGTCTCAAAATGTTTATTCCCAAGAAGAAAAGAACTGCTATCTACTAATGCCTCTTCAAAGAGGGTGTTCGTGTTGCAAAATAGGATCAATTTGCAGCCAAGCATCTTGAAATTGAAGTACAAAATCTTCATGTGGTCAAAGCCGTGACAGGCCTGAGGTCCAAAGGTTTGGTGCGTGAACGGTTTTCATAGAAGCACTATTACTGGTATTTGAAAAATGAAGGCATCTAGTATTTGCGAGAACGCCTCCACCTGCCAGCTGAGGCTGTTCCTGCTACACTCAAGAGACAGAGGCATGCAGAGGCGCCAACAACAACCAGAACTAAGGCTGCCCAGACAGAGGTCCTCGTGTTGGAGGCACTGACCGCTAGGAGTACAGGAAAGCCACGGGATCTGGCATTGACAAAAAGTCTGGGGTTGGGGCAGGATGTCAGGAGTTTGAGTTTAGAGGTGGATATGGACGTGGTGGAGGTGGCTTTGATGGAAGTGCTCAAAGTGATCAGTAAATTTGAGCATATGTCAGACATTGTGAATAACATATGTTAACACAAAGGCCAAAAAAAAAAAATCATTGTTACGACGGGACAGGGGAGATGGGGGAGGAGCAGAGGTTCTGAGCAACACTACATGGAGAGGTCAGAAACATAATCAGATCGCAATTAGTACCATATTGGGACTCTTCGCTGGTTATTGAAGATGAGGACAGATCACCTATGAGAATGCCCCGAATGCTGTGATGTCGGTTTGTGATTCAACTCAGCTCAACTCAACTCATGAGAATAATTAAAAGTACTCTGCAACTCGAGTAACTATCGCAAGAAAACACGGTATTTTATCATTTCAATCAAAATTATAGACACAACTCTGGTGTAAAAATAATAAACACATTAATTATGCCACAACGTGTGTGTGTGTTTGTTTGTGTGTGTGTGTGTGTGGGTGTGTGTGTGTGTGTGTACTTTTTTAAGCAGTAGATGTGCTTACGCTTAAATTTCCGATGCGATTATGGCGGGATAGCGGGTTAAATCTCTACACCCGTCAACTGGACTTCAAAGCTGACTTTTCGTCAAACCAACCAGGTTGCCAACCAACCAGCCAGCCAGCCAGCCTGCCAACCAACCAACCAGCCAGCCAATCAACCAGACCAACATTTCATTATTCCCCAATTAAACTTTGTACACATCATGGCAGCCTGCGCTGTGATATAGGTGTAGGACGCGTTTCACAATTCCCCGAACTACAGAGCTGGGGGTTCGAAATAAGCTGCAGATTTGTAAGCAGACCGCCTTGTGTTGTTTTCCATGCTATGAGGCGTCGGTAGTTCAGAAACCAAAGGCAAACTACTTCACGTAAAACTTTTTTTTAGTAAATCATAAACAGCTAAACAATGATGGGGTTGATTGCGTCGTCCTGTAAAATATATGTAACTAACTTAACTGACTCAGTCCCGAAGGATAATATATCGCTGAATGTGATGTTCCATTTTGACAGAAGGACGGGATATCGTCATACTTGGGTCATCGTGTTGATTGTTTTGTTTCATGGCATCCTTCTCAATTTCAAAGAACCTTCTGGCCTAGAGAGACAACAGTGGAAGATAAACTCTATGGACCGCTGAGTGAACTAACAAAGACTGTTAGATTCATACAAGAGACAACATTGCAGTTATAAACATATCTCAGGCGAACAAAGGAAGAAGAAGAAGAAGGAAGAAAGATCAGTGAAAGGAAATTTGCATGATACTACTTGTTCGTTTCATTGTGTACCATGGTTCGCTCAAACCTATTTTTTGTGTAGCTGTCACGAATTTGCAGCCTTTACTTCCCAGAACAATTTTCGGTTCACTTTTGATGGGCCGTGTAGAGAATCAACAGACTAACAAAACTGTTTTCTCTATATTCAAGGCTATATAGTCTTGACGTAAGCTTGCAAAGCCTGCAAGTAAACAAACCACCACAGATGGCTTTCTAATTGGGAAGTTAATTTGACACCAGTACCGGTCACCCCCAGAGGTTATCAATCCAGCCAGACTGGAGGGCAGACTCAGGGGACTGAATGGTAATTAAAACCAAGCAGGCATGGCGCAAGCAAACCTGGTTTACCAACAGAGTTGTAAACTGGCAGCTGACCATGAGAACCTAATTGCTCCTTTGATATGACACCTGATAAGCACAGCTAGGAATCCGCCCAACCGCTATGGCTGACCTCCATCTGGTAGATACTAGAGGTGCAAGGTGTGAAATCACTGATAAGACTCAGGGGGCTAATAATTGTCAGACCCATAGGTGTGAAGGCTAGTGTGCATGCAGAAAGAATTTTTAGACTGGACAGACTTGGGGATAATTGCAATTAACGTCAGGGGGAGATAAGAAGAATGTATGACTGGAATTCCTGGGAGATAAGTGTCTACAGCTAGGCTAGGTATAAAAACCCATGCTAGACCTGTTCCCTTTAGATTAAGTCTGACTTCAGAACAGGTAGACCCCCAGCTCGTTTTGTAGTCATATGTATGATTCTTATGTTGCTAGATTTCACTAGGAGAATTAATTCTTAATAACTAGTCAAGTTTTAGATGTATGTACTGATTTTCAGTCTATATCTGATCTAGGTTATTTCAAGAATCTATCTTTGGCGTAGGTTACTTGAGTGTTCTTTCTAAGTTCTGTGTTCAATATCATTGTGCTTCATGTATTACTCTTCTGAGAAGTAGAAACTTGTGAAAGGCAGATCTTGTCTAGATATACTTGAGGTGTCGTAGCAGATGCTTGCCATTTCTTTCTAAACTAGACTAGTTTCTTTTTGGTGTGTGCATTTTTTGTACAGACTATATTCAACTGACTATTTCTTTAATTCTTACCACAGCAGTGGCTAAGTAGGGACTGCTCTGAGTATTGTTTCTATGTCTCATATTTATGGAAACAATATTGTTACTAACTTTGCATAATGCTATTATGTTAAAGTATTGGAGGTTTGATATATTTGAATTGCCGTATGCATCAGTGTTGTTATACTCTGGTCGGCAGACGTGTATATGTTCGGTAACGTATGTGGAAACTATGTTTCCCAGTTGGTTGTAGATAAGGATATTACTTACTTTTTTGCATTATACAATGTAGGTAAGAATAGCCTTATATGCCATTTTGTATTCGTATACCTTAGGTTTATTTGATGTGATTGGTTATATGGTAACTCACTAAGAATAAAGGGGTGTTGTGCTATTGTGTTCGCATGGGCACACTGGCCATCGATTGTTTTGGAAACGGAGGTGTAATGGTACAGACATTACCCACAATTGTTATAGGGTATATGGTGCTAAACCTTTTCATCGTATGGTGGAGGGTAGTTCACGGAAGTCTGGCACAGATACTGGTCACGGCTTGTAAGCTCGGATGATCAGGCATTATTATAATACCATTACCGACCCTGTGAGCTGCTAAACCAACTTTGGACGGAGCGGCTGTACGACACAGAATTAGCGATATGGACATGGGGCGGCAGAAATGTAATCATTACAGGCGTGTGAGACAATTGAAAAGCCCGTCCCAGACTAAAGACAGTAGGGAGAAGGAAGGATGGTGAACGCAGTAGAGCTGGAAGATAAACTTGGCCAGACTGGTCATTGTATATGTTTGTGTTATGATATGTTTACTTAGGATTGCACTGATGTAGAACTAGATATAACACATTCTTGACTTTCTTTCAAGCTCTCACAAGGAGCACCTATGTTATAGATCTCAAGAACGAGTGACTGACTAGGTAGTGTCAGGACTGACAGGAATAGTCAGAAAACCAGCAAGCTGTTTTTGTTGCTACTGGAGAGTGGGGATCTGGACCACAGATCCAGATAGTTCAAGTAAAAGTTACGTAATGTTTTTCATCAATATCAATATGTTATATGATTTCATCATCCTCATATTGACAACCATCATATGTCTATTGTTATGATTAGTAAATAAATGTTGTAGTATTGTAACTCATAGTTCTGTCATTATATTTTTTTCCAATTGTGCATACGTGTTGTGTGTGTACATTGGTGGGGGTTCACTTAGACACCAAGGAAGGGAGCAGTCAGGGAGAAAAACCTGTACTGGAATAGTTGTCTTTACACTTTAATTCAGACTTAAAAATCTATCCTAGCTAACCTTCTCTTTCCCATTCCTTGGCGAATATTCAGCACAGTTCATTTCAATTTTGTAACGAGCCACTTGGAGCTGTACGTTGGATATTCATGGGCTTAATCTGTAGTTCAGCCATATAGATTTTGTCCCTAGTCAGTTTCTGACTATTTGGGGTTGCTCGCCAGTAACTAATACTTTCATCTAGCCGGTGGGGCACCCCGACTTATGACAGTAGCACTGAATCAGTTAACACTCCGAAATGCTGGAACGTGAAAAGAGGCAGACGTCTGGTAGTTAAAAAGAAAACATTTGGTCACATTTTTAAAATATATTTAAATTTACTGTTTAGCGCACAACGCTTACGCGCCTGTTGTCTTACACTTTCTGATCCGTTCAGTCCAATGACGTTTCCCATAGATATTCCATTTTTCTCAGTGTCATTTCCCATTAAAACAAACTGCTGCACGCCACATGTATTGTATGGAAATAAAGACCACGGGTGTGGTAGTCGAGGCAGGCCGATTTCTTTAGTATGCTTGTATTGGTAAAAAGTAGGAAGATGAATGATACGATGTTTGGGAGACACGAAGAAAAGCAGTTCAAACATCACAAATTGTGTTAATCTGAAAACGTTAACAAAGCACTCCGACCGACGAATGTGGTAGCCGAGGTAGGTCAATTTCTCTAGTATGCTCGTGTTGGTAATAAGTAGGAAGACGAATGATACGATGTTTAGGACACACGGGGAAAGACAATTGACACTAAAATTAAAATTTTAAATATGCCAGGAATCCTGGTTGGTGGACATAATATAAATAGCATACGTTTTGCTGATGACACCGTCCTAATAGCAACAAGCAGAAGGAACTACAGGAAATGATAGACACATTGATTGTGGAAAGTTAAAAAATGAGCTTAGTTTAAATAATAGAAAAACAGAAGTCATAGTGATATTTAAAAAAAACAAAAACAGGTTGAGCCTGAATGTACAATTAAAGTAAATGACGTTAGTTTGAGGCAAGTGCAGAAATTAAGATATCTAGGCACATGGATAACATCATATGGAAGATGCTATCACTGAGATAAAGAACAGAATAGGACAAGCAAAAACTGCATTCCATCAAATGAAGAGCGTTTTGTGCAATACGTCATTGTCCTTAAAAGTTATAAAGAGAGTTCTTACATGTTACATAGAACCAATGTTAACATACGGCTGCGAATCCTGGACAAATTGTACACAGGAGAAATAATCCATGGAAGACTTGGAGATGTGGTTTTATAGAAGAATGCTGGTAATTAATTGGGCAGTCAAAAAGAACAATCAGGACGTTTTCTCTGAGTCGCAAAAACAACTAATCACAAACATCAGAAAGAGTCATCGTTTGTGGCCACATTATGAGAAAACAAACACTTAAAATATCGTGACAACCGGAAAGATAGATATGGGAAGACAGCGGGAGAAGATTCTTGAGAGTTTTGTGTCATGGCACGGAAAGGAGTCAACACAAAAATTGATCCATGCTGTCGGAGATCGCAATTTGTGGAGAGACATGATCGTCCGCGCCTGCCGGCAGGGCACTAGATGATGATAATGATGATATTGTTTGAATCTGAAAGCGTTAACGAAGCACTCACTCAGACCGACCAGTGTGGTAGCTGAGGTAGGTCGATTTCTCTAGTATGCCAGTAATGGTAAAAAGTAGAAAGACGAATGATACGACGTTCGGGACACACGAGGAACGACGATTCGCGCATCACAGATTGCATGAATCTGAAAGAGTTAAGGAAGCACGCCGAAAACGCTCACCCTCATATCACGTTGTCTTTCTTCCACTTGGACATTCTCTCTCTCCCCCCCCCCCCCCCCCCCCCCCACCCTCACCCCCTCTCTTTCATTTCACGAACACATAAATTCAATTAACAGCGGTATGTCTTTAGGTTCCCGAAACTTGAAATATCCCACGTTGATCTCATTTAGCCGTTTCTACAGTCGCCGTTTTTCTAATACTTCAACCGAAAGGATAAGAGTGCATGCTGTTGAATGTCCGGTGCGCTGATGGCCTGGTATGGCGTTCAATTCCGACACCGGCATTAAGTTGGCCGTAAACGTTGACTTCTATTTCAGAGAGCAGTGGCAAACTCATTCATTCATTCATTCATTCATTCATTAGCATGTCCTTGGCAGAACTTAGATCCCATAACAACCTCCCGCGTCCGATTCACCCATTTGGAGATCATCTGCCACATCCTGCACCCATCTTCTTTTTGGCCTTCCTCTTCTTCTCTTCCTGGGCATATATCCCTTTACGGTTGTTCTCTCCAAACTTTCATGACGTTTCAAATAACCAAAATATTTAAATTGTCTTTGATTTATCGTCTTTGGTAGCGATCCTTTTCAATATTCAATTCTTGTCGTATGGATTTATTTGTTCTTTTCTGTATCCAAGATATTTTTAGAACCCGTCTATAAAATTGATATTCAAAGGCATTTATGCACTGCTCAGCTGGTTTAGTAAGTTTCCAGGTCTCACAGTAGTACGTTGAATTGGGAAAGATGCACTCTTAAAAAATCTAATTTTTGTAGTTCTATCTGTCCCCTTCCACAATTTATTCAGTTGTTTTAGTTTCTGAAGAACAATAGATATTCATCTTTTAATTTCCTTCATTGTGTCACCATTGATGATATTTGATGACCCAAGATATTCGAAGTGTTCCACCACTTCCAATTTTTCACCATTAACGTATATTTCTTTCTCTATATTAGTTTTATCTGTAAGCATTATCATTGTTTATGCTATGTTAAGATATAACTTGTGATTTTCACTATTCTGTTGGGTTGAGGTTATTAGTTTTCCCATACCATTCTGTGATGTGGATTGTATTCTGTATCATCAGAATATCGAATCTCTGGTATTTCATGACCACCGATATTTAGGGCATCATATTGCTCTTTGGTTAGTTTTATCATCTCTGACATTTCTCATTATATTTTCGGCGTACATGTTAAACAAATAAAGTGACAGCACACAGCCCAGACTGACTCCTTGCTTGATGTCAAACCAATCTGATGTCTCGCCATCTACTCTAACCTCTGCTTGTTGATCTAGATAGAGAATTTTTGTGAGTTGTATTACATGTGATGAAAACCCCATTTTCCTCATGATTACCCAAAGTTTGGTGGGAATTCCCAAACTGCCATGCATCATGCAGTATTCAACAGTACACGTAACATCTACTTTGTTTACCCTCGTAACTTAGCCACATGAACGGGTCATATTATTTGGATTATGTTGGAACCAGAAGACGAGGCCGACCATTTAAACGATGGACAGAGGGAATAACAAAGCCCATGGGAATATCTATATATGAAGCCCATAAACGGGCACTCTCCCACTGTTTATGCTTCACCTCAACACCGCAAGGTAAGTGCAGAATAAGATGAGCTGAGATGAAATGTTTAACATTTTTAATATTTTTTCCTATTTCCGTCTCACACCTGCCATCATCTGTTCTTAATTGTAAGTCAGCGATATATTTCAGTCAAAATCATTCAGAATCTTGCCTCCGCATATTACCAACTGTAAACGTGTAATTAGAACACTCTCAGGTTTTAAATAAAAACAATCGTTAAGTAAAGTCAAGTAGAGAAAAGAAAAGAAAGCCAGCCTTGAACACGGCTTACTGGGCAAATGGTTCAAAACTCACGTTTGTGTAAGACTATCTGGCACTGGTGTGGTGATGCAGTCAATATCCAGCCGCCGCATTCACTTCCCACAATATTTCCCGCTGCCAGCCGAGGCTCTGTGGCGAAGGGGCTACGGAAAGAAGTTCATAATCCCGCATATCGCGTTCGAAAAACAGCTGCTGGCGATTTGACAGCAGACCGTCTTGCTATTTTTTTTTTAGTGAAATGATATGAGTGCCGGTCGTTCAGAAAGCAATGGGTAACCTACTGAACGTAAACTTGCCATGAAATCACAAATAACCAAAACATTATGGGGTTGACTGCGACGTCCTGTAAAAGATATGCAACTAACTTCAAGCAATTTTCGGTTTGGGCGACCTAAGAGCCCAAGTCAAGTTGAAAAATCCACTAAACAGTTTTTATATTTGTTAGTCATCATTATCATGTGCACTGCCAACTGGCATAATCGCTGACGTATCTCCACAGATCTCGGCCCCTATTGTAATGGATCAGTTCTGTGGATGAAAGTCCTCCATGCCAGCGTCTGGCCCAGTACCGCGGGATTTCTCTCGGCCTGCCTCTGCCTGTTCTATCAATGTTTGTTCTGGGGGGGTCAGCATGTCTGAATTGATAAGAGCTCTCGTTTATAAACTTCCGGTGTGCTGATGCCGAGGTCGACGGTTCTAACCCTACACTGGTCAATTGGCCTAATATGTTGACTTCTCGTCCTTGACTTGTGTCCGTAAATTACAAGTACCACAGATGTCCGAGTGGGTTCCTTCGCCTGATTGCGAAGGACATTGGTAAAAGGGAAAGCTAATCCACACGCAAAAAAGTCCAGTGCATTAAAAGTAGCAGCACACGCATGGATTAAGCTTGATTTCATAACGAGCGAACGTTAACATACATTTTTAAATAATCGTTCTGGTCGTCACAATATTCTCCAATGCGTCTCTTTTCAGTACACGACCAAAGAACACTGTGTGTGTCACTCTTCAGTTGTATACAATATTTTACTTTCGCTAGCCAAATGGCGGGCAATTGTTGTTAGTTACTCTGGCAGTCCAAGGCATTCGCATCATTCGTCCCAGAAAGCGCATCTTTGTTGACTCCTGATTTGTCGTTCATATTCCAAGCAGCAATGCCGCACAGCAATACAAGTTCTACATAACATCTCGGGATTCTCTTTGGAGATCAGCACGGCAGAGTGGGCAAGAGACCTCGTTCTTAAACATCCGGTTTGCCGTTAATGTCAAGGTAGCGAATTTAATCCATTCACCGGTCAGTTGGAATAAAATGTTGACTTCTCGTCCTTGGTTTGGGGATGTAAATTACAAGTACTTCAGAAATCGGAGTTGGTTCGCCTGATGGAGAGGGACATTGGTAATAGTGAAAACTAATCCATGCGCAATAATCAGTTCAGTGCACTAGAAATAGGACACGTATGGATTTATCGCATATAAAGGACTTCTGACATTTAGTGGAAGTGACTTATTACATAGAATATGTTTTCATGTTATCTCAAACGGAGATAAATACTCTGCACTCAAAATGTCAACAGTTTATGGAGACTCAAGGGGAGATAAATACATTACACCTAGAATAATAACAATTTACGGAGCTCAATTGCAGAGCAGTAATCTGTACCCAACATAACGACTATAGTCTGTCCAGAAATGAAAGCCTTCATTCGCGATCAATTATTTTGAAAACTGTCTGTTGCATCGTTATGAAATTTTTTCTTGCCGTCTTATATTTTTATACCCAAGAAATATGTCTTTGATAGGTCCAAAAGCAACTTAAATAATGGAAATCGGCGACATTTCTTTGATTTGTTGGTGGAAAACTAGTGATTTCTCGCTAACAAGCTTGTTTTACAGTAATGCCCCGTTCCACTACGCGAGGCTCTTGTCTTGCCAATCCCGTGTACCAAGAGAAAATTAACTTTTCAACGCTAATGTTTCCGTGTGAAGACGTAATACATTTAATAATGTGCACTTCAGATAGGACCCGTAAATTATACCGCATATAAACAAACTTTGAAATCTGCTGTACAATCTCCAGAAAAAAAAACAATTTTGTTGGGTGGACATAATGATATGGTTATATGCTAAATCTCATCATTTTCCCTCAGTTGGTTACTGAGATATGGAATTTTATATTGGGGCAGACAAAAGTAAACAGACCATAGCTGTTAGCCTGCAGGTGTGTTCAACCCGCATCGGAACGCATTAGAATTTGTTTTAACCTACCTGGGCTCCGGGGTCAACCCACCTTAAAACAGGTACCAGGAAATTTCTTGGGAAATAAGGCGGCCTGCGTGACTCTGACCACATCATCCGCAGAGTGTCGTATAACAATATGGGTGTAGCACCAATGCCCAATTCACCTTATGGCTTCTAGAAGAGTCCTTTACTGTTACACTGAAAGCATGGGACCAAGTTTTTAAGTGTGGTTGTAGCAAGTGGTATGATTGGCTCCTCTGTAGTTGTTACTTTTACTCTTTCTACCTTTTGCTTTACTGATAAAAGGCTACTTGGAATTTCTTCTCTGGGTGTCCTCTGGCTGATAGCACGCGTCCTGATATCTGTGGTAGTTGAGTTAAGTGGAGCTAATAACCGACACCACTGCACTCAGGACATTCCTACACGTGCTCCGTCCCCTAGTTCAACAGTCAGCGAGAAGTCATACCGCTAATCGTTAAAACTGTTATCTGATTGAAAATTCTCCTGGTCTTCAATCTCAGTTTTCAGATTCGTCCAGAACCCCTGCCAACCCTCGGCCATATAATTCTCTCCGCATACGGGTTCTCAGTCCATTTCTCCGCCTTCTCCATCTGGCCTCACACTTGGGTAGTGAAACACGATACCTAGCCTTCTGAGACACGGGCGGAAAACAGAAGGTCTCATGTACATATTGAATCCACTGAAAATCCCACGGCAGTTGGAAATATCAAACTGTAGTCTGCAAGATCACTTCTCTGCAATAAAACTGTCCAGTTGTCGATTGTTCTCATTGTTCTTTTTGTCATAATGTGACCACAAATGACCAAGTACTACAGGAGACAAATGACAATCGTAAATTGATTAGAGAAATTAGACGTAGTCAGACAACATTTTTTAGACATGTTATGAGAAGAAATGGATTGGAGAACTTAGTGACAACTGGCAAGATCGAAGGGAACAGACCAAGAGGAAGACCGAGAAGAAAATACCTGGATGGCTTGGCCACATGGCATGGACGAGACAGGAACACTGAGCTGATCTACGACTCTGGTGATCGAGTGAAATGGCGAGTCATGACTGCCAACGCTTTCCGGCATGGCACATGATTGATTGATAGATTGACCAAAAATTATGAATCCTTCTTTATAATGATAGTGATACATTATCTTTGTGTCTTGTTCTGTCACAACTTTCATAGTATCCATCTTGTTAAATCCTGCTGACTGTATTTTCAGCATTCTGCTGTAAAATCACATTTCTTTTGCGTCTTGGAATATTTGTTTCACCTTGTTTACGACATGTCAAGAAAATAACAGCTATGCGTTAAATTTGGCTCCACGCAACATGCAAGGATTCTTGTTTTGTTTTCTTCTTTTTCGTGTTCTTTTTCTTCAGTCGTCTTTCGGGGTGTCTTGACTTCGGCGGGTATTTGTGTAAAATGTACTTCCTCTAGACATATTATCCAAGGTAATGCGCTATGTCTACCCGTGGATGTGCCCTATCTACCCGTTGATGTGCCCTATCTACCCGTGGAAATGTTCACTTTCCAGCAATTTTGCCAGGGTGGTCATTTTGCAGCCTACACTTTACGATTTCCAACTGCCGTGGGATTTTTAATGTGCAAAACCTCTACATGATACCTCCTGTTTTTCGCGATTATCCGGGAAGGCTAGGTTTCCTTTCTCACTACGCAAGATATCAGGGGACTGGGTGATACCATTAGATTCCAATGAATCTTGGGAAACGCAGCCTCATACAGAGATCCAACCCGGCACCTATTGAACGTGCGGACAATGTAACCTCTCAGCCATGGCGTCCCCAAGCATTCTGTTCATAAACTCTATCTTCCTATTCCTGTGCTCTGGCGAAGAGGTTACCGACGCAATTCGCAATTCTGCATTCGAAACACAGCTCCGGGCGATTTGGAAGCAAACCGATTTACGATGGTTTTCATATAATGGTATAAGTTTCAGTCGACCAGAAAGCATTGACAAACTACTGAGCGTAAACTTGACAAGAAATCACAAACAAGCTTGGTTAACTGCAATATTCTGTAAAGGATATGAAACTAATCCAAGAATGCCAAACATTCGTGTTATTATTGTCACTCTTCAGATCCAAAATTACACCAACTTCTCTCTTGTAATTACGTCTTACCTAGTAAATTGTGTGTTTCCCACATATTTATCTCCTTTTATCTAAGTATTCGGGTGCTGTGGCCAAGGGGTTTCGAACGCAATTCCGCATTCGAAACACAGTTGCGGGAAATTTGAGAGCAGATCGCCTTACGCTGGTTTTCGTACAATGGTATATTTCAGTAGTTCAGACAGCAAATGCAAACCACTAAGCGTAAACTTGAGAAGTAATCACAAACAGACAACAACAACAAAAAACTGGGTTGACTGCAATCTGCTGCAAAAGATATGCAACTAATCTAAGAATGCCAAACATTCTTGTAATTGTTTTCGCACTCTTCAGATAAAAAAATGACACCTACTTCTCTTTTGTAATTAGGCCTTCTCGAATAAATTATGTTTATCTACATATTTTTTCTCTTCACAGCTGGCATCTCCATTACACTAATACCTCATGCAATGACATACGTGTTATTTCATTTAATTATTTTTTATGTGTTCCAGCTTTCCATTTTGTGAATTCTACTATATTAGGAACATTATTTGATTGTTCATTCTGCTGTTTGACCATTCCTTGGTATTATCTTGTCCACTTGCACCGCTGCCTACCTTCCTCGCTCGCCTTTGAATTTTTCTCTTCAGTAATTCGTCCGCATTAAAGCTGACAGTTGCCTCTGATGTCGGAGTGGGTTCGCCTGATGGCGAGGGACACTGGTAATCCGGAAAGCTAATCCACACGCTGAATTCAGCCGAGTGCTACTAGAAATAGCGTGTGAGGACTACGATTGGGTTCAAAGCGATGAGCGGAAACAAAAAATCATAGGTCAGCGTGTCCGAATGGATAAGAATGCGTGTTCTTAAACATCCCGTGTGCTGATGCCGAGGTACGGGGTTCAATCCCTACACTGGACAGTTGGAATAAAATGTTGACCTATCGTCCTTGACTTGGGGACATAGATTACAAGACCTCTGAAGTCGGAGTGGGTTCGCCTAATGGCGAGAGACACTGTTAAAATGAGGAAAAGCTAATCCCCACGCACAATTTAGTCCAGCACTACCAGAAGTAGTGTCTATGGACTAGGCCTGTGTTCAAAGCTGGCTCTGCAGAACTTGGTGGAGTATTGATGCATGACAAGGTAGACGTGGTTGCGGCCTTGTGGGAGCACGTGTACACCTCGGACGAGGAAATGGATCACCATAGTCTGGCAAGAATGAGACAGCGAGGACTGACGAGGGGATCTGGCCGACGATCGACGCTCAGAGGAAAGGCGAGACGGACATATAATCAGATTGCTACTGGTACTATTGGTGTTGGAACTCTTCGCTGGCTGCTGAGGATGGGGACGGAGCGCTTATGGGAATGCCCCGAATGCTGTGATGTCGATTCCTAAATCAATCAATCAATCAATCAGCTAGCAAGCACAAAAACAAAAAGCAACTGCCTGACAGTGGCTTGGAATGAACAGTGAAGAAAGGCGTGATTCCAGAAGAGACAGAAGTCGACAAGCACAAAGACAGACATGGGGAATTAAAGACATCTCGGGCACCATCATGTCTGGGGCAAGAGAACTAGCAAGGGATCAAGAATCTTTTTTTTCGGCGGGCCTTGACCAGAGTGAAGTTTGTCAAAAGATTTGCTCATCGATGATGACGGTTTACATAATAATAATAATAATAATAATAATAATAATAATAATAATAATAATAATAATAATAATAATAATAATAAAACTAGAAGTATTATCCTCAACAGATGCAGTGCCGAACAAGAAGCAGGTCTGAGGCAAACAAACATGGATGACGACAAATCGGAAGTAAGGGTGTGTCATAGTTTTACCTTAAAAGTTGTTTACCTGATAGCAGACTTGTGGTATATAAAGCAATGACAAAATTGAGGCGATGTATATGGCCATGGCAGGTACGGGAAGTCGCTTAAGACGATTAATCATCCCATGGCATATGGTTAACAGCGCTAGATTGCATCAGACAACAGCAAGTTAAATGGTTTGGTTATATAACTAGGCTACCAACTAACAGTATGCCACAACAAGCAATGATGTACAGACTAAACGGATAGAGAAGAACAGGCCGACCGTGTAAAAAGATGGACAGAAGGAATAACAAAGTCCATGGGAATCTCGATGTATGAAACCCATAAACGGGCACTCTCCCACTGAGATTATGCTTGATCTCGACACCGCAACGCACAAGAGGGACAAGATGAGATGAAGTGAGATGAGATGAGATGAGATGAGATGAGTTGAGATGAGAGATGAGTTGAGATAAGATAAGATGCGATGAGTTCAGATGAGATGAGATGAGAAGAGGTGAGATGAGATGGTTGACTTGCTAAAGAGTACTAAGTGAAGCAGTGAGATTTGAGGAACCGTACAAGAACACAGAAATAGAAGTTGAGGACAGATATGATCGCTAACGCCAGCCGGCAATAAGCCAACATCAGAAGAAAGAGAACGAATGTCGCAGTAAATCAAGGATGACTTACCAGGCAGGTCCCATCAACTCCACAAGAATTCACCCCTGAAGGTCTGTTTAAAAAACAAACAGTTGACCTAGTTCCCCGGGGCGTCCAAGCTCCCGCCATGTGGCATGGTTTTGTGTGTTGGAGCTGAGAAAGTATGTCTTTCGCGCCACCATTGACGCATGTGTGTACTTCTGGTTTGTTTCTGTAATTAGTGGTTTGACGTCAAGGTCTCGCTGTCTGCCCGCTGTGTCCAAGGTGGATGTTTCTTTAACGGGACTACCGTCTGGACCTTCTTTGGGTGTCTGGATGGCACAGACATCGGCGATTATGACTGTTCAATGCTGTCTTTCATCTAATGGTTTGATGAAGATGGTGTTGTGTGTATTTTTTGTTGTCAAGCTGCATACGCTGTCCTCTTACTCGTTTCTCTGTCTTTCGCTGCCTCACTTTTCAAGTATTTTCTCATAAAATTATCACCAGAGATGGAGTTATACCTCTTCATAGCACAAAGAAGCACAGGAACAAGACGAGCGTCAAAAGCTGTCGGATCAGCAATGTAAATAACTTTAGGGCTGTCGGAGCTTAAACCCTAGACTAGTTGTCGACCAGGGCTTTGGGCGTTTAGTAGTAGTAGTAGTAGCAGCAGCAGGAGCGGAAAGAGCAGCAGCAGCAGGGGTGTTGTATTAGTAGTAGCAGCAGCAGCAGCAGTAGTAGTAGTAGTAGTAGTAATAATAGTAGTAGTAGTAGTAGTAGTAGTAGTAGTAGTAGTAGTAGTAGTAGTAGTAGTAGTAGTAGTAGTAGTAGTAGTAGTTACATAATTACAAGTACTTCAGTAGCCGCAGTTGGTTCGCTTGATGGCGAGGGACACTGGTAATAGGGAACGCTAACCCACACACAAAAATGAGCCTATGGACTACGCTAGAGTTTAAAACGAGCGAACGAAATTTAAAAAGAAACAAAACAACTAAGTTATATCCAAACGCTGGCGTTGAAGTCGCCTGATGAAGTAACTCCGCCGCTGGTGTGGTGGAAAGTGAGTGGGCGGACAGATTGGCTGGACCTGCACAGTAGGGCGGGGCAGTGGTGTATGATAAGGCAGATATGGTCAGGGTCCTTTGAGATCACGTGTACAGTGTGAATGAACAGATAAATCACCATAGCCTAGAGAGAATAGAGAGGGAGAGAGTGACTAGAGCAGTGGTTCTCAACCGAAAGGGAATTCTCCCCCCCCCCCTCCCCCCCCCCCTCCAGGGTAATTTTAGAGTTTCCGTGTGGGAATTGGGATAATTTCAAGATCGCGTTCACACAAGAACCGATTACTTGATAATGTTTTTCCCTCCACACTTTACAGTTCTGTACTTCTCACTCTTATGAAATTCGTTTTATAACGTAAGTAGAACCGCACATCACGTTGCATGTAGACGTCTAATCTTGTTCTAGTATGTGTTATTAAATTTAGCTTCCATTTTTACGTATACTGTGTAGGGGCGGGTGGGGGTTATGGGGAGGAAATACGAAAGGGTGGGGGATGACATTCTAAAAATATGGTGAAGGGGTGCATGGGCCAAAAAAGGATGAGAACCACCGGCCTAGAGAGAATGGAGAGGCAGAGAGTGACTAGAGGATCGGGCCAACAACCAGTACTCCAAGAAAAGGTCAGACAGACACATAATCAGAATACAAATGGTACTATTAGAATTGGAACTCTTCACTAGTTGTTGAAAATAACATCGGAGCACGTACAGGAATACCCAGAATGCGGCGATGTGGGTTCTCGGCTCAACTCAGCTAAACTCCACTGCTCAGAAAATCACTTCAGCTCTGGGTTAAATCTGAATTCCCATGTCCTTGAGCGCCTGCAGGATTTAGATTTAGGCAGCCTGTTTGTAATAACGAAGACACAAATAATAGATTGTACGATTTATTGCCTGGCATATTTCGCCGCATCTGGTCAGGTACATACAGCAGAAATCGCACAACATAAAGTAAAGTAATTAGATAAAAAATACGCGACATATGTCAGTCAATAAATCGTGCAATCTATTGTTTGTGTCTTCGTTATTCAAATTCACTATGCGAAAACATTGTTTTGAGCTTCGTTTTAAATTCCCCTCTGAATTTTGACCGTCAGCATTTTCAATAGCAGATTTGCATACCTCATACTGTGACCAAGCCAAAGCACGTATTATTTTAGCGTATTCGTTTAGTCTGCGTACGTCAGATAAATCTGGCTGGATATTTGAGCTAGCGGGATGGTGTATATTGTGTCTTTGAAAGTAATACAATCCTCCTATGTTTGATGATGTTGATGGACGTTTGCTGCGATGGCTTTAAAAAAAATTATTTTTCTGAATCGTTTTTCTTTAAGAATGTGTCTGTAAATTTGCTCTGCTGAGTCAACTGACAAAACGACTTGAAGTTTTGACATCTTAGTTTCTGTATAATTGCTTCTCCGTGAGTACGCATATAATTACTTTCGACGTCTATTTTCAACTCTTTACAGCTATGTGCACGTAGTTCACAGCCAGCTTAGCTTAGTTCACATCCCATATCACGTAGTTCACAGACGTCTTCTCTTAGTTCACAGCCATCATTACGTAATTAACAGTCACCTTCACTTAATTCACAGCCATCTTCACTTAGTTCACAGCCATCTTCGCTTAGTTCACAGACATCTTCACAAAGTTCACAGACATCTTTACATAGTTCACAGACATCTTCACATAGTTCACAGCCAAGTTGATGTGGAAAGCCAGGGGAAACCAATATATGATGCATCCCAAGACACTCACAAAGTAGCACAAATCTGATGGTGGGTGAAATGCAGAAGAGACCAATAGCGAAGCTAATGCGGGTGATTGCGATGGCGGTAGTATACTTAGCGGTGTACAACAGTGGAAAACTCTGTCATTGAGTAAAAGAGTTAGAGAAGACATTGTTAAATCGTCCCTCTGTTTTGTCTCTACCTTAAAGAGATATTAGGGTCTGAGTGTTCCAATGACTCACAAAAGCAATGGCTACGGTAGCGCAGCTACTAGAAGGGTCTTCCATGTCCGACACGTCAAGGGATGGGAACTAGACGAAGAGAGACACAAACCTGCTGCCTTGTACTTACTTAGACTTGGGGTAGGCAAAGGCTAGGTTGTGGAAGTTGAGTGTACTCCATGTATTGAGCCACAGGCTTGACGAAACAGTGCGTTACAGTTAACTTAATAATGTCCCACACTATAATTTAAATTAATGCTATGCAACATATAACAGATCTTATTTAACACTGCTCGCAGCAAGTAATGTTTCTTGGCTACATGATGTGCGTGAATTCTTTTAACCCATCTCGACTTTGGGCTGGTGTTTGTTGGCACTTTATCGGCCTAGGCGTAATCCCTGCCAGTCTCTGTGTGCTGTGTTGAATCATCAGCTCGTTGCGTCCTCATCTGTCTCTCTGCAAATGTTAGGTTTCGGTATCGGTCTTCATTACCCAACCTTCTAGGATTAGGGTGAAATACACGAGGTGCCTGTTTAATTGCGCACGCTGAAATTCTGTTATAGTAAGGTAGGCAGCAAGGCCATTCCCCTGGCATATTTATAAGAGAAAAATACCTCCCACGGGTTGATGAGGTCCGTTACCTTGGATGAAATCTACCTAGAAAATAAATGCGCTTGGAATTGTCTGGTCTGATGCGCTGTCTAGATACAGACTGAAAGAGGACACAATGATCTCTGAAGCGCATAGCTAGGAAGAGAAACCAAGAAGAGGAAGAAGAAGAAGGACTCAGACACATATTACTTTATAACAACGACCTAAGATACACAGAGCTAAATTTGGCCCCGAAAGGATTAACAATGAAAGAAAACGCGGTGTAAACTTTGCTACCTCTCATATAATGAAAGCTATAGTGCGTTCACAAATGTTTGCCCTCATTCACTGTTCAATATTTTTTGAAAAGTATCTGTTGCATCGTTATGAAATGTTTCCTCTCTGTGGCGAAGGGGTTACGGACGCAGTTCGTAATCCTGCATACCTCGTTCGAAACACAGCTGTCGGCGATTTGGCAGCAGATCATCTTGCGTTGGTTATCATGAAAATGGTGTGAGTGCCGGTCGTTCAGAAAGCAATGGCAAACTAATGAATGTAAACTTGCCAAGAAATCATAGACAGCCCATAAATGCTGAGGTTAACTACGACATCCTGTAATGGGTATGCAACTAACTTTTTAGAAATATATACTCTCACCCAAGGAATATGTTTAGTTTAGTTTAGTCGACGGAGAAACTCAGCTCAGTGCACGAACTCCGTAGCACCGGCGAGGATCCTGAAATACTTTGGGTAGATTTTTAACTCGAAATTTTGCCCGAGTAGCGCCGTTAGGCTACTCTTTTTCCATTTCCGACTGCCAAGGGATTTTTTACGTGCGCAACAATACACACGGGCGTCCGATCTCACTACCCAGAGACCAGACCAGGGGAAATTTTATTACTAGATGTCCACGTGAAAAAATCCCGGTCCTCGCCGGGGCTTGAACCCGGGACCTCCAGCACTCGAGGCGGACACCATACCTCGAGACCACGCAGCCCCCTTCCCAAGGAATATGTGTTTAATAGAACCAAAGGTAACTAAAATCATGGAAAGCGGCGACATTTCGTAGATGCGTTGGCGAAAATGTATTGAATTCACGCTAAAAAAACTTGTTTTACAGTGATGCAAGTCAATTCGGGTAACGAAGCAAAGCATATCCGTTCCACTGTGTGCTTCTCATAAGGAAATTCCAGTGCACCACTGAAAACTGATGTTTCCATGTGAAGATGTAAGACATTTCATAATATACACTTCATCTCTGACTCGTAAATTATCTACCGCACATAATACAAACATTAAGATCTGCTGTAGAATCTCCAGAACAACATGTTTTAATTAATGTTTTGTTTGGGGGGAGGGGTGGGGGGGTAGGGTTTATATATTGACAATGTTATATGCTAAATCTCATCATTTACTGAGCTATGGATTTTTATTCAGGGGCAAACATTTGTGAACGCACTATGAGACCTGTGGGCCGAAATAGCGACTTCCCAAACTCTACGAGTCAACTCTGGACAGCTCTGTCTCGCAGAAGGCTATATGTTAAACACAGAAGCCACAAACAATATGTTGCACGATTTATTGCCTGGCATATTTCACTGCAATCGTCAGGTGCATACTGCAGAGTTATATATCATGTGAAGTGAACAAATGAATTATACTTAAGCTGAAACAATTACAACACATAGTCACAGGTATTGATCGAATGTGAAACATCTTTTACCACTACGGTAGTATCAAACTTACCACGAACTCTTTCTGTTTGCACAAAACCGGCCGCAACCACCTAATTGCTAACGCCTCAATATATTTACGCGATCGTTTATTGTTCGTCTAATATATTATACGAAACGTAGTTTCTTTCTTCACGCTGTGGCCATATTTCAATAGGTGTTGAGAAATCTCACTTTAGATTATAAAGAATCACCGCACTTGGGAAAACTCCACAAGTTCTCAGTATTTTCAGAAGAAGTCGAAGGGCAAGGATTCTGACAGACTATGTCAGTTTTGATGAACACACACTGCTGAAAGCAACGCAGGACGCCTGTTGTGTCAAGCAGCATTCAAGTGCTAAAAGGTATTCTGTAGACTTGACGGCTTTCTCAGCAGAAAGCTTTCTCAGTGTTATCGGTATCGCTAAGCTAGGTCATGAAGGAAACATTCCCAGCGGGAAGAATGCTCAGACTCCTGAATTCTCTTATCTGACTACCTTATGAACATGTTATGTCTATGAGGTACAGTGTTTTGGGGTCGCTCGCTTTTAACTCAAGCGTAGTGCATACATGTGCTACGACTTCTAGTGCACTGGGGTGATTTTTTGTGTGCGTGGATCAGCTTTCCTTATTACCAATGACCCTGGCCATCAGGCTGATCCACTCCGACTTCAGAGGTACTTGTAATTTACGTTCTGGAGTCAAGGACAAGAATTATAACACTTCACATTTGCCATGATGTGTTTGTGTGTTTGTTATTTGACCTGTGCTGGTTTAATATTAAATTATGAGTCCTATGGTGCTATTTCAATTGTAAGCTACGAATTTTGATCGTCACTAGGAAGAAGGAAATACCACAATGTAATATACAAGTAAATGGGAATATTCTGAAACAAGTGAATCGAGACAATCATCTCGGAACAGTCATAACATTTGATGAGAGATGCTTTGAAGAGATTAGAACAAGAATAGCAATGGCGAAGGCAGCCCTTTGCAACATGGAAAACATACTGACAGATAAAAAGATTTCACTTGCAATGAGAAAACGAGTGTTGAGGTGCCACATAGAACCTGTACTTTTGTATGGATGTGAAGCGTGGACAATGAGCAGACAAGCTGAAAAGCATCTGATGGTTATGGAAATGTGGTTTCTGAGGAAAATGCAAAGAGTACCATGGACAGACAGAACAACAAATGACCAAGTCCTACACGAAACAAATGAAAACGGTAAACTGATTGGAGAAATTAGACGTAGACAGTCAAAATTGTTTGGATACGTTATGAGAAGAAATAAATTGGTGAACGTGGTGACAACTGGCAAGACCGAGGGGAAGAGAACAAGGGGAAGGCAGAGAAGTAAATACCTGGATGGCTTGACCACGAGGTATGGTATGAACAAGAACACTAGCTGATCCACGACTCTCGTGATCGTGTGATATGGTGAAACATGACCGCCTACGCTTATCGGTATGGCAGGTGATGATGAGATACGAATTCTGTCCGTATTCCATAGTTATGGGTTCATGTGAATGATATACCTGGCTAATGAAGACACCATTTTTGGGGGGTGTCTAGTTGGTCATGCGTTAAAGTACACTTGTTCCTGCATTATTCCGTTATTTACCTAGCCATCTAGGGTTTCCTTAAATCCTTCATATGCTTATTGTATGTATCATGTCCAGTTTAACCGCATTATTATAACAATACACGTGGTTTTTAACGACACATGCCCATAACCATGAAACAGATGAGTAATTATTATTACTATTATTATTATTATTAAATTCTACACACACACACACACACACACACACTCACACACATATATATATATATATATATATATATATATATATATATATATATATATATATATATATATATATATATACTTTTTCATGTAGTGTATTTGTGTGTGTGTGTGTGTGTGTGTGTGTGTGTTGACGAAGGCTTTGGTCGCAACGTCCATCTTGTCACGTGTGGTCGTGTTCTAATAAAGTTTACCGATTCTTCTTCTCGTTATTAAGTGATTCATTTATTGTATACAGCAATTTCTCATCACAACACTTACTGTCTCTGATGTTGCAACGTGTTGCGAGCAAAATAAATACAAAGAATAATAAATAAATATTCTTATACCAATAGACAAATAGATTGGGCTAGGACAGTTTACAAACACAAACAAAATACTCACCGTTCTCCCGTCTGATCCCGGTGGGCCGCGAGGGCCTTCTGGTCCCCTAGATCCGGGCTGTCCCTGGTAATAGACATAGCGGATCACACTTAAAGACGGGCATATCAACACACACGTGCACACATATAAATACAGCAGCAATGGCGGCAACTTTGACACTATAGCAACAGCAGCACCATTCATGCTCTTATGTAAAAGAGAGTTCCGTTTCCTGATTGTGCATGTCTGTATTGTTGGGATGTATGCCGTTGCTCAAGCCATGACACTTTCACACATACACATGTCTATGTTAAGTCGAAACTGAATTGCGTTTACACAGAAATAAGCAATCGAAGCCCTGGCACTAAATCCTGTTACGATATTGGAAACGGTTCTGACGCACACGCAGAAAATGTAACAAATAATCTTCAGTATCTATTTTTCGCAAGGTAAAACAACGTAATTTTCGCATTTAACATGCATGTTTCAGCTTTTCTTTTAGTACGTTACTGGATGATATACACGGTGTAGCTGTGTCATGGTAACACACGTAGATTTATAGAATTAATTTGTAATAAAAGTAATCGTTTATAAAAGTAATCTCACAAATGTAGGATTGGATTTCTAAGGACGTGAATTTCTTTTTGCTACTCGGTATTGCATAATGTTCACAACGTTAAGTAAACTACCCACTCAAAACCGGTACTGTTCGTTCCGCGAATGTAAATTATCTACGCAATGTTGAATATGTAAATACGCACACTATAGAATTACAGTGAAATCGGCTGCATGGATCCTAAGTACAGTTGTGCACTGACGTCGCACGAAAACTGAATATTCCAAGGCAGGTTTGTTCCGTTAGAAGTGCAGACATGGAGTAGCAATTTTTGCTCTTTTCGTCAAACGTGAAGTTTTCCTATCTCACATTTCCGGTTGCGCTGTAAAATTGCTTCGCCACGCGGACAGGTCCCTGATAGCTTGTAGTGTGCGCTCAGTCTTGCCCAACTTTCCGCTGAATCTACAATATGTATTTAGTTCTGGAGCTCGTCGTTTTACTTCATTCAAAAGTGAGGCAGCGACATAGCGTATGCTATTGAAAACGCTGCTTATATAAAAATAGCGGAGTTTTTGTTCCTCACTTTGAACTATTATTATTAGCAGTTGTTACAGCCAGTGAATGTCCTGGACTAATATTTTACGTGTGAGCTAACTTTTCCTAATACCAGTGTCTGCCACCATCAGGCGAACCAGCTTCCATTTTTGATGTACTCGTAATTACCATCCTCAAGTCAAGGACGAGAAGTCAATATTTATGTCCAACTGACAAACGTTCGAAATTATCTCCCTACCACGGTCACCAGGGAAAGTTTAAGCGCGAGCGGGTTCAATCTTTCGGTCACGTGGATTTCGTTAATTGGTTCAGCGTCGAAGGATAATAAATCGCCACATGTGACCTCCCATTTGGACAGAAGGAGGATATATATCCCAATACTAGGGTCACGGTGTTATCTGTTTTGTTTTGTGGTACCGTCCGCAATTTCAATGCCCAGTGAACGGAAATTGACATGATAATACAGGTTCATGTCACTGTGTACTATGTTTGATCCAATCCTACTTTTGGTTAGCACTGAATCAGTTAACGGAGATGAAACGGAAGCGTATGTTGAAGAGGAGATATTTTCTTCACAGAACCTGGAGTTCACGTATAGTCTAACTCACTGCGATAACTATCGGGAAGCATTTCGTCAGATCTTCTCACTTAACTTAACCTTAATTATTAACACTCCCGAGGTCGGAACTCTTTTTCAGGGCACGGCACCGGGAATTTCATCACACGTATAAACATGGCTTCCGAGGAAAGCATCTGTTCACACAGACGTCTGCTTAGAAAACATTTGCAGCCGTTGGGAGACGACGAGAAATGATTTGGAGAGGCCTTGCGGATGGCATTATAATGAGCGTTAAATATGTACGCTGCCACGTTTCCGCACTGACACCACGTGGTTTCGTAGTGTGAATCGGTCGCGTGTTCGCGCGGTACATTGTGTGTGTATGCGCGCGTTTTTTTTTTTTTGGGGGGGGGGTGTGAAGTAGGAGAGATACTTACTCCACTTACTATCACGGCCACGTGCTTTGTCACCTGGCGTGGGTAACCAAGCTTCTCCACAGTTCCACTTCTCCAATCACTGTATGTATCTCTGGCTGTCTTTTGGTTGCTCTTATTGAAAATTAAGATTACTTTCTGTTATAGCATGCTTCAGTTTGATCTCTTCTCCCGATATCTCTCAAATATTATGACTGTATGTCCGATGTCTAAGATAAGCTTCTTCAGTGTCCTTATCTCGTTCAAAACAACTTAGTTCTCGTATTACACATGTCAGTCAAGGTATATTTGTATTTCTTTCTGCTGCTGCTGCTGCTCACACAGGAAAAGCTTCTTCTTCTTCTTCTTCTTCTTCTTCTTCTTCTTCTTCTTCTTCTTCTTCTTCTTCTTCTTCTTCTTCTTCTTCTTCTTCTTCTTCCACTTCTTCTTCTTCTTCTTCTTCTTCTTCTTCTTCTTCTTCTTCTTCTTCTTCTTCTTCTTCTTCTTCTTCTTTCTCCTCCCTCTCCTCCTTCTCTTCCTCCTCCTTCTCCTCTCCTCCTCCTTCTCCTCTCCTCCTCCTAATCTTCTTCTTTTTCTTCTTCTTCTTCTTCTTCTTCTTCTTCTTCTTCTTCTTCTTCTTCTTCTTCTTCTTCTTCTTCTTCTTCTTCTTCTTCTACTTCTTCTTCTTCCTCCTCCTCCTCCTTCTCCTCCTCTTCATCATAATTATCCTCTCCTCCTCCTAATCTTCTTCTTCTTCTTCTTCTTCTTCTTCTTCTTCTTTGGGAGTCTCCGTTGCGAAGTGGTAAAATTGCATGCCTCACGCTCCGAAGGTTGTGGGTTCAATTCAGGCCAAGGTCATTCGGATCACGAATGCAATTTTCTCGGAGACTCCCGGGGGTCGTCGCTGCAGTTCCATAGGCCGTGTTTCGGCAGGCCACCATGCAGAAAGAGACCGAGCCATTTGTGATAAAACCTAGAGCACCTCTAGCCCTTCAAACACTTTAATCTGAAGAACTAAATCTTGAACATAGCGAATTACTTCTCTTGCAGCAAATGTGTTTTGCATTGGTTAGAATGTGATATTTTGGTCTTCTGTATCTGTGAGGATTCAAACATATGACCATCGGGACTTCAGGCAACGCGTTCTAGCCATAGCGCTACCCCGGGAACCACACGATCTGACCATCGAAGCAAACTGCCTGATAAGTAGCATTATGTTTCGGAAAGTGACATACTTTGGTCCTAGTAAACGTCACAGTCTAATGGCAACTCTTTCTCTCTCTCTCTCTCACTCTCTCTCCCTCACTCTCTCTCTCTCTCTTTCTCTCTCTCTCTCTCTCTCTCTCTCTCTCTCTCTCTCTCTCTCATTCTCAAAGACAATACAAACCATTACTAACTATATGAACAATGAAGATCTTACACAATGTCCAGCAATCACACACACACACACACACACACACACACACACACACACACACATACTCTCTCTCTCTCTCTCACACCCACCCACAGAATATCTCTCTCTCTCGCTCGCTCTCTCTCTCTCTCTCTCTCTCTCTCTCTCTCTCTCTCTCTCTCTCAAAAACGTTACAAAAACTATTGACTAAATGAACAATGAAGATCTTAACAAAGTCCATAAATTATTTGGTAAAGAGAAACCACACACACACACACACACCCACCCACACACACTCTCTCTCTCACACATACACACTCTCTCTCTTTCTCTCTCTCTCTCTCTCTCTCTCTCTCTCTCTCACACACACACACACACACACACACACGCACACTAACGCAAATGCACCCATATTAAAGTGGAGATGTAAAATAAACAGCACAGGCAAATAAAAATAAACAACAGAGTTACCCACAGACCATTGTGGCCTTGATTGTTTCCTTCATCACCCTTGTTATGTTGTTCTGGTTAGTTTCTCTACTGCCATCATTATCGCTTTAATCTCCACGCACATTTACCTAGCAAGAACGAAATGGACGTGGTGATTCCCGGAAGAAGAGACAGTGGACGACCAAAACGAAGATGGAAACGTTATATTGATGACATCCCGGACATGAAATTGCATACGTCTTTGGACAGATCGAGGGCGATGTTCTGCAAAGATCCTGCCACATGAATAAACATCCTAAGCTTTGATGTATTTTAACTTGGCGTAAGCATGACATGGCAGTGACAGGAGAATTTGCTAGACTCTTCAGCCTTAAACAGTACAGATGTCCCACTTTACTTAACAACACAGGGTTGGAATTACTGGAGCCGAGAACACTGTTGTGTTCGGTTAGTTACACCGCTAACATTGCATGAAAAGATGACGTTGTAATCGGTTCATGATGTCAACCGCCACACTCGATTAGCAAGAGCGGTAATGAAAGGGATTATTTCTGAAAGAAGAGGCAGGAACGACCAAAACGACCATGGAATCTTTATTCTTAAGACATTCCGGACATGAAATTGCATGAGTCCAAGGACAGATCGAGAGCAATGTTCTGCAAAGACCCTGTCACATGAATAAACCGCCGAAGCTTTGATGTATTTAACTTGACGTAAGCATGGCATGGCAGTGAAAGGAGAATATGCTAGACGCTTCAGATTAAACAGTACAGATTTCCTACTTTACTTAACAACTCTGCCTTGGTGCCATCTGAGCCGAGTACACTGTTATTGTAACGAATTCGTTCGGTTAGTTACGCTGCTCACCATTGCATGAAACCAATGAGTTGTAATCGCTTCAGGCTGTCAGCGGCTACCGTTTGATCACGTGTGCAGCATAAGAGCAACTGGCAAATTAGTTGTGTTAGCGCTAATTACGTGGATGTGGGGGAAATTGCCTGCTCTAACACGTAAATACTTAGCAAATGTCTAGAATTTCGTCTTTTTCTTTTCCAAAACAATCCTGTCACAATTATTAGAAAAACGTGTACAAATGTATCATTCCGCTGTGTGACAATGTAACAAATGTTGCATATGCTATGCAGGATGTTGAGAATAATCCCAACTTCAGGTTGATATTTACGTTCAATAGTTTTGCCACCGCTTTTTGAATGAAAAGTTGAGTTGAGTTGAGCTAAGAACCGACATCACTGCAATCAGGACATTCCCATACGTGTTCCGCTCCCTCGTTCAACAGCCAGCGAAGAGACACTACTAATCGTCCCCACCTCTATCTGATTGAGAGTTCTCCTGGTCTTCCCTCTCAGTTTTGAGATTCTACCAGAACCCTTGCCGACCCCCCCCCCCCCCCCACAATCACATCCTTTCCACATTCGGGTTCTCAATTTGTTCCTCAACCTTCCCCACCTGGTCCCACAGGCGCACGACCACCTCTCTCTTGTTCATAGATAATCGACCACTAAGAGGTGCATTCCCTGCCAGCCTATCAGCCTGTTCATTCCCGCGCACTCCCGCATGGCCAGGGCAAACAATCCATACAAATCTTACAACCCGTGACCTCTGAAGCGAGGTGAGCCATTCCACACGAAGCATTCCTTTCTCCACTTTACTAAGCATACGAGAACTCAACGTTGAAGTCCAACTGACCATTGTAGAAAACGATCCCACTACCCCGACGTCAGAGCACCGGAAGTGTCATCACAAGCAAATTAATACCCGCTGCCAAGCAAACTCCTCAAACAATTAACTGATTCAGTGACGAAGGACAGTAGATCGCCAAATGTGATCACCCATTTGAACAGAAGGACGAAATATCGCCATACTAGGGTCATCGTGTTAACCGACCTGACGAGATGCAGCGAAATATGCCGGGCAATAAATCGTGGAATCTATTGTTTGTTTCCTCGTTATTCAAGGTCCAGATTGCTAATTTTGGCTGTCCAATTAATTTTCAGCAATCCTCTATACAACCACATCTCCAAGGCTTCCGGAGATTTTTCGCCTGTTTACTGGATTCGCAGCCGTTTGTTGCAACTGGTTCTAAGTAACTTGCAAGAACTCTTTTTCTGCTTTTCTAGTCCCGTACAATTATTATTCTGATTGCAATGTATTTATCTCCCATTGAGTCCCCATGAACAGTTGACATTTTGAGTGTAGATTCACTATCTCCCTTTGAGACACAATTTTAAAATTTTTGTTGTAAAAATTTTAAGTGTTTTATGTAATAAGACACCCTTATTAAATGTAAAAGCCGTTTTTGCGTTCGATGTCTTTTAACCCGATCGTAGTCATTATATGTCCTATTATTTCTAGTGCACTGGGCTGAATTTGAGGAGGGAGGTGCAACAATGTGATATGCGTGTGGGTGGACATATTCTTAAGCAAGTGAAACGATACAGTTATCTCGGCACAGTCATAACATCTGATGGGAGATGCCTTGAAGAGATTAGTGCAGGAATTGCCATTGCGAAAGTGGCCTTTTGCAAGATGGAAAACATACTGGCCAATAAAAATATATCAATTGAAACGAGAATAAGAGTGTTGAAGTGCTACATAGAACCTGTACTTTTGTATGGATGTGAAGCGTGAACAATGAGTAGTCAAGCTGATAAACAGCTGATGACTGTGGAAATGTGGTTTCTGGGGAAAATGCAAAGAATACCATAGACAAAAAAAAAAAAAAAACAATGAACAAGTCCTTCAAGAAACAAATGAAGATCGTAAGCCGATTAGAGTCATTAGACGTAGACAGTCAGAATATTTTTGGCATGTTATGAGAAGAAATGACTTGGAGAACTTGGTGACAACTGGCAAGTTCGAAAGGAAGAGAACAAGAGGAAGACAGAGAAGTAAATACCTGGATGGCTTGGCCACATGGCATGGTCGAGACGGGTACATGGAGCTGATCCACGACTCTGATGATCGAGTGAGATGGCAGAACATGACTGCCCACGCTTATCGGCGTGGCACATGATGGATGATGGATGAATAGGCTGAATTGTACGCGTGAATTAGTTTTCCCTATTACCAGTGTCCCTCGCCATTAGGCGAACCCACTCCGACTTCTGAGGTACTGATAATTTACCCCCCCCCCCCTCAAAGCCAAGGACGAGAAGTCAACATTTTATTCCAACTGAAGGATGAAGGGATCTCTATCCGCTACCTCAGCATGAGCACACCGGATATTTACAAAACAAGCGCTCTTATCCACTCAGCCTTGCTGCCCCGCAAAGAGAGTCCCGAGATGTTATGTAGAACCTGTTCTGCTGTATCGCACTGCATCTTGGAATATGAACGAACACGTCAGGAGTCAACGGACATTGCCAGAAAGTAGGCTCGCGAAAGTCAAAGATTGTATACAACTGTAAGAATGAGACACACAATGTTCTTCGGTCGCGTACTGTAATTGTAATAACAATAATAATAAAACTAGAAGAGCAAGTAGTAACACGAAGCAAAGATGGTTGAATTTTGAAAATAAATACTGGAGAAGCAAAGTGTTTTGTTGGGGAGGTCGGGGGGGGGGGGGTTAAGTTGACCCCCTTAATGAAATGGATCCTTTCATGAAGTGGAGACACCCTTAATGAAGTGGACCCCTTTATGAAGTGGGCCCTTAATAAAATGGACCCCTTTATTAAATGGACCCTTAATGAAGTGAACCCCTTTATGAAGTGGACCCATTAATGAAGTGGACCCTCTGATGTAGTGGATCCCTTAATGATGTGGACCCCTTAATGAAGTGGACCCATTTATGAAGTGGACCCCCTGATGGAGTGGGCCCATTAATGAAGTGGACCTTTAATGAATTGGACCCATTTATGAAGTGGACCCCCTGATGGAGTGGGCCCATTAATGAAATGGACCTTTAATGAAGTGGACCCATTTATGAAGTGGACCCCCTGATGGAGTGGACCCATTAATGAAGTGGACCTTTAATTAAATGGACCCAGTAATGAAGTGGACCACCTGATGAAGTGGACCCCTTAATTAAGTGGACCCCTTTATGAGCTGAACCCCTTAGTAAAGTGGGCCCCTTAATTAAGTGGACCCCTTTATGAAGTGGACCCATTAATGATGTGGGCTCCCTTAAACATTAGACATTATATTAGAAATATTAATGATCTTTTAGTCTTGGCAGCATACATTACAAAAACGGGACGCAGAGGTGTTTCCAAGGCACCAGGGCCGGGTTATATACTGGCCAAGACCTATTGACGCGTCCTCGTCGAGCGTCCTGGGCAACAAGTCCCTTCGGGGTCCTGGCTAAAGTCAATAGGATCGCCGATTCCTCCGAAGTCGGAGAGTGTCTGCCTGTACGGCGAGGAACCACCAGTCTGCACACCAATAAGCCAGACATGGGACAACGGATACTCACGCAAACCTCAGGTCCTGTATGACATCACACTGATGTTGGACAACAGGATGCCTTCATCCGACATACAGGATCTCGCGTTGGAGCTCAAGCCAACGAACACAAGCAAGCAAGCAAGCATTACAACAACTGAAATGAGTTTCCTGAGAAGACCGCTTGTCAGGGTGCGGGTTTGGTATGAATGGAGGTCACACCTGCACGAGTGTCTATTAGTACTTGAAACACGGTTTGTGATTGTCGGGGAGAGAGAACTCTCGGGTTTGAACGAGGAGTACATGTTAAGACATGGTCCAGGTCGGACGTGTTTAACAAGTGCGAGAATGGCATCCGTCTAATGCCTTATGTATTATATATTTTAAGCACGAGTGATAGTTGTGGTGTTTAATTTTTTTTTTTTTTTTTAAATTCGCATATCCTTTTACAGGATATCGCTGTCAACAGCAGCATCTTTCAGCTGTCTGTTGATTTCTTGGCAAGATTACGCTCAGTAGTTTGCCATTGCTTTCTGAGCGGCCGGCTCAGTATCCGCAAGTCACGAGCGGGGGTCGAACCGGGTGTTTAAATTAGATAAGAATAATTGTGCGGCAATACAATTGAAGATTTACTTGTAGATGTGAAGCTGCGGAATAAATGATGTAAATCGGCGTGGACTTTTGTTATGTACTTCATGTAGACTTTGTGACGTTGGTGCGTGAGTCTGAGAGAACGGGTAACTTATAAACCTGGACAAGTAGTCAAAGCCAGGAAGGTAAAGTGTTCAGAAGAGAGCAACTCATGGCGCATAGAACTTCAGATATTCAAATTCGGAGCACAAACGCATCGCCATGAGTGAAGGTCATCCATACATCGAACTTGCTAATAGAATGACACAAGCAGAAGCGAGATTAAGCAATGGCCTAAAGTTAGGTGCATGACGCCGCTCAACGTGTCAAGAAGGTAGAAAATCATAAATGATGAAATCAGGACTAAGTGGAGGTAATAGCAGCGCTAGATTACATTAGAAAACAGCAAGTGAAATTATTCGGCCACATAACTCGGCTACTAACTAACAGTATACTACAACAAGCAATGATGTACAGATCAAGTGGAACTAGAAGAAGAGGTCGACCATGTATACGATGGACACTTGGAATAACAGAGCCCATGGGAATCTCAAAATACGAAGCCCTAAAACGGACATTCCTCCGCGGTTTATGCTTCACCGCCAGGTACAAGAGGAACAAGATGAGTTGTTTGTGAACCAGAATACTTAGGCCCAGCCCGCTACAGGCTACCACTATAAACCAGAAATGCTCCAATGTGTGGAAACGGGACCGCTACCTTTTGCTTTACTGACGAAAGGCTACTTGGAATCTCTTCTCGGGCTGATATCATGCACCCCCTGATCTCTTTGGTAGTGAAACAGGATACCTAACCTTCTAGGATAAGGGCGAAAAACAGGAGGTCTCATGTTCAGGGTATACCCCTGAAAATCCCCTGGCAGTTGGAAATCGCAAGTCCGCAAGATCACTGCTCTGCAATAAAACTGTCCAGTTGTCACGTTTTCTCGTTTTTATTTATTTATTTATTTTTTTCATTTTCAGTTATGACCCCTCCTTTATAATGTTCATGATGTATTATTCTTGTGTCTCTTACTTTCACAACATACAGACTATCCATCTTGTTCAATGTATTTTCAGCATTCTGCTGTAAAAGCGCATTTCTTTTGCGTCTTGGGGTGTGTTTATTTATCCTTGTTTATGACATGTCAAGAAAATAACAGCTATGCGTTAAAATTGGCTGCACGCAACAGGCAAGACACTTTCCTTCTTGTACTTGATCTTTTTCTGCTGTCCTCCTTCGAAGTAAGTGTGTCACGCGTAGGTGTGCAACCCAGAGGTCAGCTTGTCTTGAATTCGGCATGTATTTGTGTAAGATTTATTTCTTCTATACATATTTACAGGCATGATTTTCCTGGGTAAATACAGCGGTGGTTTCCCCTTGACTTCCGCATGGTTGTGTATGGTTGACTCCACTAGCCTTTGAAAAGGCATACCTTGCATGTCAGCAGGGGGAAGGAGGTTATATGGCGGCTCTTACCCACCGATGACCACGTCATAGAGTTTTGAGGTATTTTATAGAGATAGCTGCCCCACTAACTAACTTACCTTCTCTCAGTGACCAAGTTAAAATACGAAAACTTAAACCCACCACAACAAAGGTAACATGAGCATATTTTTATTTTTATTATTTTTTTTTTATTTCGCATATCCTTTACAGGACATCGCTGTCAACATCAGCATCTTTCAGCTGATTGTTGATTTCTTGGCAACATTGCGCGCAGTAGTTTGCCACTGCTTTCTGGGCGATCGGCACACATACCCCGTAAGATACCAACCGGCGAGAACCGTTACCGATTCTCGCGCAGGTTACGTTCCTCACGTGGATATAAGGGATTACGGAGAAAGATGTTAACGCCTAGACCGTGGAGACCAGCTGAGCATAATTAAGTTGGTTAAAAATAGTAAAGGAGTCTTTTACCAGATTTATTGCGGACTAGGCATGGTGCTTGACCCTAATTTATTTATTGATTATATCCCCTCGGATGGGTGAATATGATCAGTTTCACAACGGCCGGTTTTACTTCCCAATACATTTCCTGTTAGTATGTTTAGGCTGCGTCGATTAGGAAACCCAAATCACTTTTAATAGTTCGTTCCCATGTGGATTCAAACCCGGGATCACTAGGCTAATAGGCTAGCGCATAGGCTAACCAGTAAGCGCTGAGTTGGTGTATTACGTTAATAATCCGCGTGTTTGATCTATGCGAGGAAACTGAGGAACTGATGGAGGTATTCGCGAGCAAAGAATTCTTTCACAACCAACCAACTAACTGCCCAATGCAGTAATTATATAGACATAATAACAGTGGCTGGGGTAGCCATAGCTGGTGGGTCACGTTGTTCGCCTGAGGCTCTGAGAGTACAGAGTTCGATCCCGTCTCAGGGCTCGGCATTTTTCATGGACTCACACGCCCCCCGGATCCCTCTAGTGCAGTGGTTCTCAACCTTTTTTGGCCCGTTCCCCCCATCACCATATTTTTAGAACGTCATTCCCCCCCCCCCTCCCTTTCGTATTTCCTACCTAAAATCCCCCCCCCCCCCCCCTACACAGTATACGTAATAATGGAAGCACATACTAAAACAAGTCTAGACGTCCACATAAAACGTGATTTGTGGGTCTACTTACTTTAAAAAATGAATTTTAGAAGGGTGGTGCATACACAACTGTAAAGTATGAAGGGGAAAACAAGATCAAGTAATTGGTTGTTGTATTAACGCGATCTTGAAATAATCATCATCCCCCCCCCCCGGAAACCCCAAAATTCCTCCCTGGGGGGGGGGGGGGATTCCCCACCGGTTGAGACCCACTACTCTAGTGAGATTGCATACATAAACTTCTCGGATAATGGCAAAAACAAGCAGGCTTCGTGCGCACGTTAAGAATTCCACGGCAGCTGAGAATGGCAGAGATTCGCCTTATCTATCTTCTCTTGTTCCTCTTGTACCTTGCGGTGTCGAGGTGAAACATAAACAGCGGGAGAGTGCTGGTTTTTCTGGGTTTCATTTATCGTGATTTCCATGGACTCTGTTATTCCATCTGTCCATCGTTTACATCGTTTGTCTCTTCTTCTGATTCCATTTGGTCTGTGCATCGGTGTTTGTTGTAGTATATACTGTTAGTTGATAGCTGTTTTCTAATTAAATCTAACGCTTCTATAATCCCAACTTTTGTCCCGATTTCATCTTTTCCGTGGCACAATTGTTAGAAAGGAGACCTACCCAAGGGTAGATGGCGCCCTTAACTTTGGAGGTGATATTTACAGAGGAAGGACACTTTATACATATTCTTGCAGGGGACAGACCTTTGAAGTGCGTAACTAGGTGTGACGCACAAACCCCGAAAGAGGAACGAAGAAGGGGAAGGAATAATAATGGCTACAAATGGTAGGAATTATTGCTCGGAACTGAGTAAGATGAATTTACAATTAAAATAAAAGCAAGTTGCGTATCCTTTACACGTCGTCACAATCAATCCCAGCGTTATTTTGCTGTTTGTGATTTCTTGGCAAGTTTATGCTCAGCAGTTTGTCATCGATTTCATGGCAATATGTAAAAAGTAACGTTTAACGTATGGCGAGCTGCTTCCAAGTCTCCCGCAGCCGTGTTTTGAACGCGGTATGCGAGATTATGAAATGCGTTCCTAACTCCCTTCGCCGCAGATCCGGCAATTAAGATAAAGGCGGTTATATGGCAAATACAGCCATTAGGATGTGAAGTGTAAGGTCTCCAAGTATTCTTACAATACGAGGTAAGGCAAATACAGCCGTTATGATGTTAAGTGTAAGGTCTGCACGTATTCTTACAATACGAGATTTGGCAAATACAGCCGTTATGATGTGAAGTTTAAGGTCTTCACGTATTCTTACAATACGAGATGCGGTGACTAGCTCCATTACTCGTCGACTTTTCTACAGAGACAATATTCACAAAATTCTTAAAATTGTCTGATACCAATATTATGAGGCTGGGTCGACCCCAGTGACGTGCTGATCAGACAGAAGTCCCACTGTCTCTGATGGGATTGAACCTGGGTCATTACTGTAGCAGGTCTATATTCTAATGACTATGCCACAGAACCTCCTTAACATCAAAAACAGAAACATTAACAATAACTACTAAAACAGATCCGGTAGAGTTATAGCTTTCTATATGTGAAGGAGCAGCAGTCGCTGTGGCTGAACGGATATGAGCGTTTGGTCTTAAACTTCCGGCGTGCTGGCGGTGGCGGGACAGAGTGTTTCAACCCCATACTCAAGTAGGAAAATGACGTCGGCGTGAACTTTACAAAATATGAAATGCATGAGGTGTCAAGACATGAGGGTTTTTCCCTCACAACTTTCCAAATTACAATAGAAAGAGAGAGGGGAGGAAGGGGTGGGGGGGGGGGAGAAAGAGAAAGGGAGGGAGAGATAGAGGGAGAGAAAAGAGAGAGAGGGAGGGAGAGTAGGTGGTAGAAAATTAAAAAGAGAAAGTGGTAGAAAATTAGAGAGAGAGAACGAAGAGAGGGAGGGAGAGAGGGAAAGATAGAGTGCGAGAGAGTCTGACAGAAAATTAAAGAGAGAGATAGAAAGAACGAACGAAGAACGGACTTTATTTTCAAAGTGTCACAAATTGGACACGCAGGTCCGTCTTACATTCTTCCTTGCCAGAAAGAGAGAGAGAGAGAGAGAGAGAGAGAGAGAGAGAGAGAGAGAGAGAGAGAGAGAGACAGAGAAAGAGACAGGAAGAGAGAGAGAGAGAGGAAGTAAGAGAAAGAGAGGGTGGGTGAGAATTAAAGAGAGACGCCTGTAGTGTACCTATCACTGGGGACGAAATGTCTTCTGACGGTCAGTCAAGTGTATCATTTATCAATGCGTACACCTCATTTGTTTCCCTTATACGCCCTTGCAACACATGAGAAGGAAACAAAAGCAACACTGTTACTCACATACATGTCCTAATAGGCGACTAAATGAGAGTCGGCATAAGACTGGCTAATATTTCCATAAAAATCTTAAAACTCCGAAATACAACCAATTATGAACCAGTCTTCACTCCATCAAACCGCTAATAACGACCACTGGAGTATTTATTCATCTCAGTAACCTAAACAACAATAACTCATCAAGACTAGATAGAATCAGTAATCGGATCCTTCGCTACGCTGCACCGGCTATCTGCTAGTCACTAACTTTTATATATAACTAGCTGACCCGGCCCGGCTTCGCCCAGGTCCTGGAGGGGATCTATCTATCTATCAGTCTGTCTGTCTGCTTGTTTGTCTGTCTGTCTGTCTGGCTGACCCGGCCTGGCTTCACCCAGTCCCTGGTGGGGAGCATCTCATTTAATTAATATAAGTAGTCATAAAAGCTCTCCCGTTCCCGACTATCTGTCTGTCTGTCTGACCCGGTTTCACCCAGTCCCTGGTGGGGAGCATCTCATTTTATTCATATACGTAGTCATATAAGCTCTCCCGTTCCCGACTATCTGTTTGTCTGTCTGTCTGTCCCGGCTTCACCCAGTCCCTGGTGGGGAGCATCTCATTTAATTCATTCATATAAGTAGTCAAATAAGCTTCCGTTCCCGACTATCTGTCTGTCTATCTATCTGACCCGGCGTGGTTTCGCCTGTAAACAGTAACTTAAAAGAATGTCCTTCCACACACCATTCATTATTATTAATGAAAACTTTTATTCACCGACATGACAGTTGATAAGTTTTGTAAGCAGAAATAGATGGGTTACAATGTTATGCATTATGCATTATTTTTATGCAAACTTTGAAAATGCCTTAAAGATTATATCATTATTTATTATAACTCATATGCTTGAAATAACTATAGACAAAGAGTTTAACAATAGTGCAAGTAAGTCCAACAATATGACTATAAAATATATAGAAATATTATTAAAAGTTATGCCCCTTGAAATAACTTTTCTAGAGTGAAGTCCCCCTGCTATATAGACATTATATAATGAAAATGGAAAAGTAAATGTTATTGAATAAGTAGAAGATATTACATTAAGAAATTATTATAGTCGGTTGCACAGGAATGAAAGGAAGACGTGTAGAAAATTTCATCTCAATCGGATGTACCGTTATCGAACGCATCCAATACATAAATCCCCACAAACACACAAACAAACATACACTCTGTTTTATAGATATAGATCAATGTCTCACCAAAGGTCACTTCCCATCAGCCTGTAAAATCGCTAAAGTATATCCTCATTTAAAAGCTGGTTCATTAGACGATCGTCTCATGAGTAACTTTAAGCCAATTTCCATATTATTCTCACTATCCAAACCGCTTGAAAAGCACATTCATAAAACAACACTAGAGCACATAATTCGCCACAAACTAATAGTTGACAATCAGTCAGGATTTCTGCCAAAATATTCTTGTCATATGGCCCTAACAAACATGATAGAAAACTGGCACCAAAATATTAACAACAATACTCTATGCGGAGCGGTGTTTATAGACTTTACAAAAGCATTCGATATGATAGATCATACTACTCTAATTAAAAAATCTAGAAACAAGGAAAGTAAGCTTTTATATATATATATATATATATATATATATATATATATATATATATATATATATATATATATATATATATATATATATATCACAGGAGGAAGAATATCAAGGACAGGAAGATGTAATTTCCTATACTTAGGTGCTCAAAGACAAAGAAGCGCAACCCTGACTTTTAATGGGCCAGAGAAGAAAAGGACAATAAGAAGAAGTGGAGAAAGAGCACTGTATATATTCTCCTCAGTTAACAAGAAAAGGGATAGAGTTAGACAGACGATTCCAGGAGTTCTTAGGGCGGGGGATATACTGTTGTATACCCCAGACAGAAGATTACACTGCTGGACTGTAACAGGATCAATGAGTTTACCCAACAAACTACAGACTAAACAAAACAAATTAAGAACAACAAAATTAGGCTTTTATTGACAGAACTGCATGATTCAGGGACAAACAGGCATCCTGACATGTCACATAACTGACACATACAGAAATGGGAACCTATGTTCCCACAGTAATCACTGCTGCCTAACATCGCTATGCACATGACTAGGTACCCATCTCCACAAACCAACAAGGACATGGCAACAACGGAGCCTCAACGTAAACAACAATGGTACAGCAGGTATGGACTCTCTATTGTTATCATCTCAGGACTCATGGACAGTCAGTACATACAGAAATGGGAATCTGAAATCCCACAGTTAGAGACAACTGCTGCCTAGCACTGACTCCAGGGGCGGTCTCTAAATGACAGTGAGACCTCAATCATGTTCAGTTGAGTCGAAGGGCACCCTCAATACCCACACAAGACACCCGCATCACATAGGTCGACTGGGACCAGATACAGCAAAGAGCCATAACATAACAAATAACAGAACTTTAACCCTAACAGCAGAGATATAGTGACATAAACAGGTATACGAATGGGTATATGAATGGCCTACGACATTAACCAGAGCTGGGGCTCAAGTTTGCTCTACAAACAACAACCATGGCCAGGGGTCACTACCTAGAGTGGGCTTACAAATTGCCAGTCATTTTCATGGATTTCCTCGGTCCTTGTTTGTGGACCACACAAGCCAGTCTTGGTTAAATCTAGAGGCATTGGTGACTCCCTGCTCTGGTCCAGTGACTGGGGAGGGATGGTTAAAGCCTCCCTATTTGATCATATCTACATTACTACAGCGATCTACATAATCGCTCCTTCGGCCACGGTTGTTAGTTGAAGAGAGCGGGATACTGACACGCACCTCTATTTATCAGTGTGTTCCAGAGCGACTTCTCATCATACCCCGGGGCACTGCAGGGGATGCTGGTATTGGTAACATCACTATCGTGTGTCGCATCAGGCGACTACACACACACACACACACACACACACACACACACACACACACACACAAATATATATATATATATATATATATATATATATATATATATATATATATATAGTTCGCATATCCTTTACATATATATATCCTGTCAACATCAGCATCTTTCAACTGATTGTTGATTTCTTGGCAAGATTACGCTCTGTAATTTGCCATTGCTTTCTGAGCGACTGGTTCAAATACCCCGTAAGTTACCGACGCGGAGAGAACCGCTACCAATTCTCGCGCACGTTACGTTACTGACGAAAGTATACGGGATTACGGAGAAAGTCGTGTACACCTAGACCAGGGAGACCGGCAAGCTTTAATATAGTGACATTAATAAAATCATTTTTATTAGACAGAAAACAAACAGTATCACACAATAAATCTTTATCTCAAGCCATTACCATTAACATTGGAGTACCTCAGGGGTCTATACTTGGCCCTCTGTTATTTGCCATTTATATAAATGATTGTCCCTTATATCTTTCGTCGTCCTGCAATCTATTTGCAGACGACTACACATTATATACAAACGCTATTGATTGTAATATGCTAGAATCACCCTTGCAACAAGAAAGTAATAGTGTAGTTAACAGGAGTCATGCCAACCGCATGCAAATTAATATTTCTAAAACTAAATCTATGTTAATAGCAGCCAGACAAAGACTTCAGACTCTAATCTCGCAGAGAACTCTTCAGTTGCACATGGGTAGCACACCAATTGAAAGTGTAACAGAGCACAAGGTACTCCGTGGCTAAAGGTTTGCGAAGGCGGTTCGTGAGCCGTGTACCAGGCGTTCGAAGCTCAGCTGCGACCGATTTGTGCGGCAGACCGTGTCGCGTTGTGTTATAACGTACTGATATGGGAACCGGTCGTTCAGAAACAATGGCAAACTACTGAACGTAACATATGCCTAGTACATCAACAACAGCTGAAAAATGCTGGTGTTTACTGCAACGTCCCGTACGGGATATGCAACAAAAGAAGAATGCTTATGAAGACGAAAAGCGCAGAAATGCTTTTGAATATACATGTTTTAGACGGGTTCTAAGAATATCTTGGGTAAAGAAAAGAACAAATGCATCCATACTTCAAGAGCTGAATATTGAAAAGGGATGGCTATTAAAGACGATTAAACAAAGAAAATTTATATATTTTGGTCACTTGAAATGTCATGAGAGTTCGGAGAGAACAATAATGGAGGGGTATATGCCTGGGAAGAGAGGAAGAGGAAGACCAAAGAGAAGATGGGTGCAGGATGTGGCGGATGATCTCCAGATGGGTTTATCGGACGCGGGACATCGTGCTTGCGATTGAGAAGGTTCCCGGAAGGTTGTTATGTAAGCGAGGTTTTGCAAAGGACATGCTACTGAATGAATGAATGAATGAATGAATGAATGAATGAATGAATGAATTGTTATTGTTATTTTGTTGTCTAAGATTAGCTTCATAAGTGATGTTGAATGAAATAATGTTTGAGAGGAAATAGAGAAGAAGGGCAGAATGTCAGACGACGTGTCCAATTCTTAACCCTTTGAAAATAAAGATTTTTCGCTCGTTCGTTCGTTCGTTCGTTCGTTCTATAATATGTAAAGGAATCTGGCCGTGTCATCAATATCATGATCTAAAATATGTGAAGGAATCTGGTCGTCTCACCTAACTATTTCGTGATCTATAATATGTGAACGTGTGTGGCCATCTCATCTAACTATGTAGTGATCTATAATATGTGAAGGAGTCTTGCCGTCTCATCTATATCGTGATCTATAATATGTGAAGGAATCTGGCCGTGTCATCTATGTCGTGATCTATAATATGAGAAGGAATCTAACCGTCTTATATATGTCGTAATCTATAATATGTGAAGGAATATGACTGTCTCTCCTATGTCGTGTTCTATAATTTGTGAAGGAATATGACCGTCTCTCCTAAGTCGTGTTCTATAATATGTGAAGAAATCTGGTCATCTCACCTAACTATGTCGTGATCTATAATATGTCAAGGAATCTGGCCGTCTCATCTATGTCGTGATCTATAATATGGGAAGGAATCTTGCCGTCTCATCTATGTCGTGATCTACAATATGTGAAGGTATCTGGTCATCTCACCTAACTATGCCGTGATCTGCAATATGTGAAGGAATCTTGCCGTCTCATCTATGTTGCGATCTATAATATGTGAAGGAATCTGGCCGTCTCATCTATGTTGTTATCTATAATATGTGAAGGAATCTGGCCGTGTCGTCTAATGTTGTGATCTATAATATGTGAAGGAATCTGGCCGTGTCGTCTAATAATATTGTGATCTATAATATGTGAAGGAATCTGGCCGTGTCGTCTAATGTCGTGATCTATAATATGTGAAGGAATCTGGCCGTGTCGTCTAATGTCGTGATCTATAATATGTGAAGGAATCTGGCCGTCTCTCCTATGTCGTGATCTATAATATGTGAAGGAATCTGGCCGTGTCGTATAATGTCGTGATCTATAATATGTGAAGGAATCTGGCCGTGTCGTCTAATGTCGTGATCTATAATATGTGAAGGAATCTGGCCGTCTCTCCTATGTCGTGATCCATAATATGTGAAGGCCTTACACTTCACATCTCAACGGCAGTATCTGTCACTGGCTACCCTTACATGGTGTCTTGCGTTCCGAAAGTTGTGGATTCGCTTCAGGACCCCCTCAAGCGCAGTTTTTTCGATGACTCCTGGGTGTCGTCGCTGGAGCTATGGAGTGCATGTTTTGTGCGACGGTATCGGCAGATAACTCTGCAGAAAGACACCGAGCTATATGGGATACAACCCGCTGCAATGAAGTCGAGCCTTTCGCCTTTTACTCTCTGGTTGCCACGACCTTCACCTTTGACTATCATCTACAGGTCTACTGATGGCTAGCAGGTGTGTCTTTGGGGCTCAAGTCTGCATTAAGGATCACCTTAACTGTACACAGATATCTCTACATGTGCTCTGCCGACAGAGATGAGTTGAGCTAGGCTAAGAACCGCCTTCACTGCACTTAGGACAATCCCATAGGCACTCCATTCCCTCGTTCAACGGCCAACGAAGAGTCACACAACTAATCGTTCCCACCCTTATATGATTAAAAGTTGTCCTGGTCTTCTCTCTCAGTTTTGAGAATTTTTCCAGAACCCCTGTCGGTCCAGCGCAATATTATTCTTTGCACATACAGGTTCTCAGTCTGTTTCCCCACCTTCTCCAGCTGGTCAACAGGCGATCGACCACTTCTCGCTTGTCTGAATGTAAAATATCACCAAGAGGTGCATTTCCTGCCAGTCTATCAGTCTATTCCTTCCCCAGCACTAACGCATGGCCAGGGCAAAATATTCATACAATTCGTACAATCTATGACCTCTGAAGCGAGGATAGCCAGTCCACACTAAACATTCCTTTCTCCACTTTACTAAACATACTCCTTGAGTCCATAATGAATGCAGTGTGTGTTGCAGTGGTCTCCTCTAACCAAAGGAATGCCGCTGTTACTGCTTCCACCTCCATTCACATGCTAGAGGTCGTCCATTAGCTTTCGCCATAAAACGCCAACTACGTCTGTTTCTCACTATTGACCTTTCGGTGTAGATCACTATGTCACCTTGATGTGTTTTAACCTGGATCAGTTGTTGCACCTCAAGCTCTGTGCGGCCTGCTGCTCATTTTCCACACTCAAGACCCAGTTTTACTATTACATTGTGCCAGTCCATTACCTCTTCCGATACTTTAATCCACTCTTTTTCTTTTACGATTGATGGTCACTAGATCACACACCTGGTGATAGATATTTGGGCCTGTGCCATCCATGACCTGCCTTATCTTAGTCTATGAACCTGAATCATATCCATGGCCTCATGCAGGGGGTAATCCTTATCTGCAGCATCTCTCAGGTACCATTTGGTTTAAAGGGCCCTATGCCTTTCACCCATTGTTGGTAGCGCCAGGATGTGCCTCATCTATATAATTGGCGTATCCCTTGTGCACCCCAGGATCACTATGCATGACCGCATTCTGTATGCGCTCTAACCTTTCAAGTTGGCTCTTTGATACTGTCAGCAGCCCCAAACCATACTCAATGACATAAGTTATTAACAGTTGAAAGAGCATGTAATACATCATCTGCTCTACCCCGGTTGCTGCCCTCTCCTTCAATGCATTAAGTCCCCTACAAACCTTCACCACCAACGCCTACACATGATACTTAAAACACCTGTGAAAGATGATTCCCAAGTATTTAACTTTCTTCTATCTACTAAGAAGACATTTATTCAATATGGGACATCTGCTTTCACGATCCGGTTATCCAGGGAGTACAACACAACCGACGCCTTGTCCGTGATTATAACGGCCCCTCTGTCCCTTCATCACTCCGCCACCCTATTTATCTGAGGTAAGTAGGAACATTTGTTTCCAATGTTTCAAAATTTTATTTTCTGTTCATTGCTTTAATTTTTTTCATCTTTTTATTCCTCTCATTCTGTCGTCACGTCTTAATATAGTCACAGGAGATCTCCGTGACTATATGTTGTGTTTTGTGTATGTGGTTCTTAGCTGATGAAGGCTAATCGCCGCAACGTCCTGTATGTGTCGTAATTCTGTTATGTAAAGCTGCACTACTTTGTGTCATTTTATATTGTTTACAGATTACACAAGCAGGTTCTCAACACGACGCACACAGTCTGTAGCACCGGCGAGAATTACGTAGTGCATACAACGAAGCCCACATATATCACACATATTGTACTGTGGGTCGGTATCGTCATCACGTCTTGGGCAGTCATTGTTCGTCATGCCATAAGATCACCTGTCTGAGATCAGGTGTGTTGCGGTTGACATGGCCGAACGCATATGAGCGTTCGCTCTTAAACTTCCTCTGTGCTGATACCGAGGTAGCGAGTTCAACCACTACACCAGTCAGTTGAACGAAAATGTTGACTTCTCGTCTTTGATTTTGGGACGTAAATTACTAGTAGCTCAGAAGTCTGAGTGGGTTCGCCTGATGGCGGAGGGAAATAGGGAAAACTAATCCACTCTCAAACACCAGTCCACTTCACTCCTTAGTAGTAGAAACTACTAGAACAGTGGTTCTCAACCGGTGGGGAATTCCCCCCCCCCTCTCCCCAGGGGGGAATTTTAGGGTTTCTATGGGTGGGGGGGGGGGGGAGAATTAAGATTATTTCAAGATCGCATTAATGCAAGAACCGATTACATGATATTCTTTTTCCCTCTAAATTTTACGGTTCTGTACTTCTCGCCCTAATGAAATTCGTTTTATAACATAAGTAGACCCGAAAATCACGTTTTATGTAGATGTCTAGACTTGTTCTAGTATGTGTTATTAAATATTTTTTTGTGCATATCTTTTACAGGACATCGCTGTCAACATCAGCATCTTTCAGCTGATTGTTGATTTCTTGGCAAGATTACGCTCAGTAGTTTGCCAATGCTTTCTGAGCGGCCGGCTCACATACCCCGTAAGTTACCGACGCTATTCGAATCACTGCTGATTCTCACCGTCGTCACGTTACCTACGAGAGTATACGAGATTACGGAGAAAAGTCACTAACCTCTAGGCCAGGAAGCCGGCGTTATTAAATTTAGCTTCCATTTTTATGTATACTGTGTAAGGGTGGGGGGGGGGATTTATAGGGAGGAAATTTGAAATGGGGGGGGGGGGGAGAATGACGTTCTGAACATATTGTAAAGGGGTGCATGGGTCAAAAAAGTTTGAGAAATACTGTATTAGAAGTCGTAGTACGTATATAATCTCATGGGTAGACAGAGGATCTCTGTATAAAGACAATATACTACCCTGAGATCGCTGAGAGGGCTTGGCACCCTCGGTTTGCTTAAGTGTAAAATAATAATCCAGGGCTGGATTCAAACTGCAAATTTGTTGAGCTAGAGACGCAAGCCACACATGTAGGCCACGTCGATCCAATCTGTTGTTTGGTGTGGAAGTGAGCACAGATGTGCATGCATGCGTCCTGTTTCTAGTTTTGTGAACGTCCACGCAATTCACATTGGGCATCGAACCTGGCAAACCTGAGTTACGGACGCGTTGATGTAACGGTTAGAATGTTACAACGACATGAGCACGGTCGGGCGAGGGTTCGATATCAGTATTCGACATTCGCTACGGGAAGGAAAGACTGACCACCTATTCCTCAGTACTCAAACCTACATAAGTGTGATGGTCCTATCAATTCACATGCTCCTGCTACAGGGCTTGATTGTTTATGCATACGTTACAAGCAGACGTGTCTGTGTACAGGTAAGAAAACACAAGGTCTGTAAATAAGCACATCATGAGACATTCCCAGACAGATATACGAGACAGGGCCAGGGAAGGTGAGGGGTGCAATGATGTAACTGAATAAACCCCCATAACCCGGGCATAGCCTGATGAACTGCAACCCACAATAGGTTTTCCTTCCTTCTTTCCTGGAGATGTTTAGAGGGCTGGCAGATGATTGGCTTGATGAAAGTGGGTGAAAGGTCAGAGAAGATAAACCAACAATGTGCTGTGTAGCTGGCTAAGGAGGTTTTCACTTAAAACAACATGCTTCTGATAGCGAATACATGTAATAATTAAGCATCGCAGATTATTTCTTTTGTAATATTGTTTCATCACGAATTCTTTTTCAGTTAAAGCAGTCTTATGATAGATTATTTTTCTTGTCGGCCCTGTCTCAACGCAGATTCTGTTTCCTTTCCACCTTGTCTCGTGACAGATTCTTTTAACTATTCCACACTCTCTCACCACAGATTGTTAAGGGTCAGAGGGAAATCATGGATGATAAGAGGGAAATCATGGATGTGGAGTCAAGAGTGCCAGCGGAGCAGTCAGAATTGTGCAGAGTTATAATCACATTAAGGGGGAGTGCAGGGAATGGCCAGCAGGGGCCACAGAAGTGGAAATCCAGCAACTAATTCAGGACAATGCTCACTCGGGTGATGTGATTATCTACACAGATGGTTCGGTGTCAAAAGGTGAGAAAAGTCGCTGGGGGTTCATAGCCAAAGCCAATGGTCGACGTTTGGGAAGGAGAGCCTGGCATATGATACCACAACATCCAGCTTAAGAATGGAGGTGGAGGCGGTCACTGCGGCTCTCCTTTGAATGGAGAATACGACACACACACACATCGTGATTGTAACTTACTCAGAAAGCATGCTGACGAGGGTGAGGACGGGCAGGCTTCGTGCGGAGTGGCTTGCTTCGCTTCGGAGGTCACGGGTGACAAGCAACGTCTGGATCTTTTCTCCGGGGCATGCCGGTGTGCTGGGAAATGAACAGGCGGACAGATTGGCTGGCTCTGCAGAACTTGGTGGAGTATTGATACATGACAAGGCAGACGTGGTTGCGGCCTTGTGAGAGCACGTGCACACCTCGGAGGAGCAAATGGATTACCATGGTCTGGCAAGAATGAGACAGCGAGGAGTGACGAGGGGATCTGTCCGACGCTAAACGCTCAGAGGAAAGGCGAGACGGACATATAATCAGTTTGCTACTGGTACTATTAGTGTTGGAACTCTTCGCTGGCTGCTGAGGATGGGGACGGAGCGCTTATGGGAATGCCCCGAATGCTGTGATGTCGATTCCTAAATCAATCAATCAATCATTCAATCAATTCTTTTTCTTTTCCACCCTGGCAAATCACAGATTTCTTTTTTTCTTTTCCACCCTGTCAAATCACAGATTTTATTTTATTTTCCACACTGTCAATTCACATATTTCTTTTTCTTTTCCACCCTGTCAAATCACATATTTCTTTTTTCTTTTTCATCCATGCTCATCAGAATTTCTTTCTTTTCCAGCTTGTCTCAGTGCTGATTCTTTTTTTCTTTGCCACCCTATCTCATCAAAGATTCTTTTTCTTTCCTACCCTGTTTCCATGCAATCTCTTTCTTTTCAACCCTGTTTCCATGCAGTATCTTTCTTTTCCACTCTGTCTCGGCATAGATGCTTTCACTTTTCCACCCAGTTTCAAAACTGGATAAGCTCTCTGTTAATGGGAATTACACGTATTGATAAACCATGTACTATACAATACAACTACAGCCGGTTGCAGTAGACTCTCAGCCGGATTGAAACCACACTCAGCCTGATTGAAAACATTTCCGCACGGCCGCATTTGTCATTATTACCGGGGATTTCCCAGATTATTAACACTTAGTGTCAGATTTTACGGAACCGAAAGATACTATTTTCACTGAGAGCTGGTTATGTAAATTGTGATCGCTCAAGTTCACCGTTCATGTCTGCCATGTGACAATGGCCAGGCCATTTAGTAGTAATATTACTAATAATAACTTGTGATGATCGGAAACCTATTGTCGAGCCTACTCCGCGGCGGAGTTTTACCACTGTAATATCCATTAACTTTTTGAAAGTCTCAGGGGTTTCCTATTCGCTACTCCTACTTGTACAGCTGCTAATATATTAAAATATCGATGAACTGTTTGATGGTCCCAGAGGTTTCCTATTCGCTGCTCCTGTCTGTACACCTGAGAATACAATATTAGAATATCGATGAACTGTTTGATAGTCCCAGGGGTTTCCTATTCACTACTCCTATTTGTACACCTGAGAATACAATATTAGAATATCGATGAACTGTTTGATAGTCCCAGGGGTTTCCTATTCGCTACTGCTATTTGTACACCTGAGAATACAATATTAGAATATCGATGAACTGTTTGATGGTCCCAGGGGTTTCCTATTCACTACTCCTATTTGTACACCTGAGAATACAATATTAGAATATCGATGAACTGTTTGATAGTCCCAGGGGTTTCCTATTCGCTACTGCTATTTGTACACCTGAGAATACAATATTAGAATATCGATGAACTGTTTGATAGTCCCAGGGGTTTCCTATTCACTACTCCTATTTGTACACCTGAGAATACAATATTAGAATATCGATGAACTGTTTGATAGTCCCAGGGGTTTCCTATTCGCTACTGCTATTTGTACACCTGAGAATACAATATTAGAATATCGATGAACTGTTTGATGGTCCCAGGGGTTTCCTATTCACTACTCCTATTTGTACACCTGAGAATACAATATTAGAATATCGATGAACTGTTTGATAGTCCCAGGGGTTTCCTATTCGCTACTGCTATTTGTACACCTGAGAATACAATATTAGAATATCGATGAACTGTTTGATAGTCCCAGGGGTTTCCTATTCGCTACTGCTATTTGTACACCTGAGAATACAATATTAGAATATCGATGAACTGTTTGATGGTCCCAGGGGTTTCCTATTCACTACTCCTATTTGTACACCTGAGAATACAATATTAGAATATCGATGAACTGTTTGATAGTCCCAGGGGTTTCCTATTCGCTACTGCTATTTGTACACCTGAGAATACAATATTAGAATATCGATGCACTGTTTGATGGTCCCAGGGGTTTCCTATTCGCTACTGCTATTTGTACACCTGAGAATACAATATTAGAATATCGATGAACTGTTTGATGGTCCCAGGGGTTTCCTATTCGCTACGCCCGACTGCAACGCGTCTAATACTCGATATTAATATCATTCAGCTTACTGATGTCACTACTGATCGTGGTTAGAATTTCTCTGGGAGTCTCACGGGAGACTCCGTGGCGTAGTAGTCAAGCCGTCTGCCTCGAACTCCGAAGGTTGTGTGTTCGATTCAGGGCCGTATCCTTCGGTTCACGAGTGCATGTTTTCGGAGGTTCTGAGAGTCGTCGCTGAAGCTACGGAGTTCATGCTCTGTGCGACGCTTTCCGCGGTGCGGAAAGAGACTGAGCCATATGGGGAAAAACCCGGTGCAAGGAAGTCGACCTTGTCGACTTTTAAGCGAATTTTTAAGGTTATAATTTATGATCTAGTTTTTATAAAGGACCGCCTTCTATGTACACGGGTATATCCAAAAGCGACACAGTTTTCTCTTAAATACCACATAATGAGTTTTTCATCACAGTGAACGAACTCCAACACTAGCGAGACTCCACATGTGTGTATACTGGAAACACAAACCATACACACATTCCGCTTTTCTAAATCATTGTATCGTTTAACTATGCCCGCGGTCGGTTCTCTAATTGATTGTATTGTTTAACTGTGCTTGCACGGCCTTCCATCCCGTTTGCCCTTCACCAATTCCAGCTGCCGTGGGATTATTACAGCGTGCAACAGACACACGTGTGCGGCCCTGGTGAGAGAAGACAAGACGTCCGATCTGCTACCCGAGGATAAGGGGGTGAGATTTATACCGTCGTGTTTCCAGTTTTGAGAAATCCATGGTGTCCAGCCGCAAATCAAATCATGTATGCTTGAGTTGTGTTCTTGTTGCTGTAACGGTTACAACGTTACGCTGACAATGACATAATCGTGGTAGGACGACTGTTAGATATCAGCTCTCGACGTTCCCTACCAGAAGGAAAAACATTGGCCACCTACACGAACACCTACAAAAATGTGATGATCATAATACGTGGCATATCCACAACAGGCTTCTGCTAAGAGACTAGTTGTTTTATGCCTGCGTTACACGCAGACGTGTCTGTGTAGAGGTAAGAAAACACAAGGTCTGTAAATAAGCACATCATGAGACATTCCCAGACAGATATACGAGACAGGGCCAGGGAAGGTGAGGGGTGCAATGATGTAACTGAATAAACCCCCATAACCCGGGCCTGGCCTGATGAACTACACACGATAATTGGTTTTCCTTCCTTCTTTCCTGGAGATGTTTCAGGCCTAGCAGCTGATTGGCTTAATGAAAGTGGGTGAAAGGTCAGAGAAGTTCAACAAGATGGTGCTGTATAGCTGGCTAACTAAGTTTTTATTTAAAGCATCATGCTTCTGGAAACGAGTACACATGCTTCGCAAATACCTTTTCTGTTTTATCATATTTCAAAGATAAATCTTTTTATTTTTATACAGTCTCATTACAGATCCACTCTCCCTCCCTCCCCCAGGGGCGTCACTAGGGGGGGGGGGGTGCGGGGGGTGCGGGCCGCACCGGGTGACACCATCAAGGGGTGACACCAAAATAAAAAAATTGCAAATTTGACAAAGCAGACATACCGTTCATTGTTAATTTTAGAAATTTTAATGTTAAATAGCAAAAATTTAACTTTGTCCGAGTTTGTCGAAGTTCTTTATTTATGTTTTACCTGAAGTATTGAAGTTATATTGTTCAATTTGTTTTCTTTCTTATGTCCTTATTAACTTTTTGACTTATTTTACAAACATTACTATATGCATAGTAATGCATTAAATCTAGAGCATAGCCTACGATGGGTAGCGTTGTGATGTTCTGTTGTGATAATTTGGTGTGTCCGGTGTGTGCCGCTTGGTTACACACCCGCTTCGCACGCGTGATCCGGGACTGTTTCCGGATCCGGTCAGGGATATGCACTACTGACGAGCTCAAACGAGGGCGAAACTCGAGTATAGTGCTTCCATATTGACGTGGATGGGCCTTAGGTTCATACCAGAATGCGATCGGCGTTGCCAGTGGTGGGTTGTGCTCAATATTTAAATTACTATATGCGATTATATATGGTACAGGAACACTCGGAAGAAGACCATGGTGAAAGTCTAGAGGGGTGACACCAAGAGTTTAACGCACTGGGTGACACCAACCCCAGTGACGCCACTGCCCTCCCCCTCTCCACGCAGCATCATAACAGGTTCTGTTTCTTTTCCCAAGCTATTTCATAACAGATTCTTGCCTTTTTTTCACGCTATCTCATAACAGATTCTGGTTCTTTTCCCCATGATATCTCGTAACAGATTCTGTTTCATTTTCCACCCATTCTCAGCAAACAGATTCTGTTGAGTGTTTCTTCTCCATTCTGTTTCATCTCGGTTCCTCTTTCTTTTAAAACCTCTCATAACAGATTTATTCTTTTAAGCAGTCTTATCACTAATTCTGTTTCGTCTCGGCATACATTCCTCTCCCCCCCCCCCCACCCTCATCTTATTTCATCGCAGATCTGTGTTCTTGTAAACCCAGTCTCATGAAGGATTGTTTTTTTCTTTTCCACCGTGTTTTGAAACATATTATTGTTCTTTCCCACCTTGACTTGTGACCTATTCTTCTTCTTTCCTTGCCTTGAGAATATTCTTCTTTTCCACCTTGTCTTGTGACATATTCTTTTTGCTTTTTGAGCTTGTCTTGTGAGATATTCTTTTTTTCTTTTTCACTTCGCCTTGTCACAGATTATTTTCCTTTTTCACCTTGTTTTGTGACACATTCTGTTTCTTTACCATCTTGTCTTGTGACATATTCTTGTTCTTTACCATCTTATCTTGTGACATATTCTCTTTTTTCCACCTTGTCTTGTGACATATTCTTTTCCTTTTCCACCTGTCTTGTGACATACTCTTTTCTTTTTCGACTTTGTTTTGTGACATATTCCCTTTCGTTACCATCTTGTCTTGTAGCATATTCATTTTCTTTACCATCTTGTATTGTGGCACATTCCTTTTCTTTACCATCTTGTCTTGTGACATATTCTCTTTTTACCACCTTGTCTTGTGGCATATTCTTTTCCTTTTCCACCTTGTTTTGTGACATATTCTTTGTCTTTACCATCTTGTCTTGTGAAATATTCTTTGTTTTTACCATCTTGTCTTGTGACATATTCTTGTTCTGTACCATCTTGTCTTATGACACATTCTATTTCTTTTCCACCTTGTCGTGTGACAGATTCTTTTTCTTTTTCACCTTGACATGTGATAGATTCTGTTTCCTTTCTACCCTGTCTTGTGACATATATTTTTTATTTTCCATCTTATCTTGTGACATATTCTTTTTCTTTTTCAGATTGTCTTGTGACATATTCTTTTTTTTTTTTTTCAGATTGTCTTGTGACATATTCTTTTTCTTTTCCATCTTACTTGTGATAGATTCTATATTTCTTTTCATCGCGGATTTTTTTTAGTAAACATAGTCTCATCACGGATTCTGTTTTAAATGTCAACTCAATCACATATCAGATAGTTCCGGGGTTTCCCAGTCACTATTCCTGTCTGTGACGGTGCTAATACAGAGTAGTTAGATGGCCTCTAGGACTTTGCACTACTATATTCTTTATATTCGGTTTTTGACCACGTTATGAGAAGACAAAAACTGGAACATGGTGTGACAACCGTACAGATTTGCGGAAAGAGAAATGGAGGAAGACAACGTGAGAAGATTCTTGACAGTCTTGTGTCATGGCACGGAATGGAGCCAACACACGAAGTGATCCATGACATCGGAGATCGTAATTTGTGGAGAGCCACGAACGCCCACGCCAGCCGGCAAGACATTGTATGATGATGATGATTCTATATATTGCTAACACTATATTTTTTAAGTGTTGCATATCCCTTATAGGATGTTGCAGTCAACACCAGCATTTTCAGCTGCTGTTGGTGTACTAGGCAAGTTTTACGTTCAATAGTTTGCCATTGCTTTCTGAACGACCAGCTCACATTCTCCCGTAAGTTACCAGCGCGGCGTGATCCAATACTGTATTATAACATAATAAATTGTTGATGGCTCCAGAGGTTACTAGCCGTTGTTACTGTTTATAAAGCTAATAAACCATAATAAGATCATTCCAATTATTGATGGCATTAGCCATTTCCCACTCATCAATCGTCTACTCACACACTCACAGCCATGTGCACACACACACACACACACACACACACACACACACACACATACACACATATGCACAGACGCAACCACAAACACACATCACAGACACAGAAACACACACATATAAACACATCCACCATTATTCAAAATTACCCCCCCCCCTTTTTTTTCCCCTCGCTATTCATAAACGCAAAACGCACACTCACAAAAACCCTGCACCCTCACCAATCCATAACACCCCCTCCCCATTGCTGTTTCCAATAGTCTCTGATAACATCAATTCACTGGTTGATGAACCCCCTGGGATTTCACATTCACCACTGCTACACACGCTCACACACATACGCTCACACACACGCACGCTCACACACACACACACACAATCGCACCTACCTGCCATGTAGCGAGTCAGAATGAATGACGTAATGAATAAGTCACAAAGAATCTGAGAAGTAATCTCGAACCAACAGATAGAAAAAGTCGCTAAGTGACGTGAGGAGGTAGAAAACGTCACAGGGGTTAGTTTAGCAACAAGTGAGTAGAGCTTGGGCTGGCGGCACGGAAGGCGGCATGAGTCTATTAAAGGAGAGAAGATTGTCAACAAACCTTCAGGAGATGGCAGTGGTAGCTAGGAACTACTTGGTAGAAGAGCTAGATCATTAAAGCATTACTCCTTTTAGTCAGGACAAACGGTTGGCCATGAATCTATAAACTAGGACTCGGCGAGAATGGCCAAGGTGACAGAAAGGTCAACCGATAGGAGGCATTAGAACCGACGCTAGGCGGTGAGGCATTGTCTTAGGATTTGAATAGTTAGGTTCAGCTGTGTGATTATGTTTATTGCTACGGTACCGGCCCTCCCGGCTGTACGGGAGATGTTTTTTTTTTTTGTAGATGTTTATTATTATATGTAATTCACCATTTGGCACTACCCAAGAACCCACCCGCACATCTTCCTTTAATCAGGTACACATTCACTCACACGCACATGCACACACCCACGCAAACATAAAACCTACAAACACACACTCACATATACACACCCACTAACCCACTAGCACTCACAGAAAAACCCCACACATCCGACCATTTGTATGCGCTAGTCTATGATAATATCAACTGAGTCTGGAGTTCCATAGGTTTACACGGACAAATCTGGCATCCCTGAACAATAATATTCACTGGCATACATCTATCTATAAACTCGCAGCTGGGTGCTTTATTATGTCTTTCTTTCATTACCTCAACGGACACTTCATCCACAAAAAATGAAAAAGTAGTATTTCTTCTTATAATTATGATTGGCGTATGGGACAATAATCAAGTAATGCTGGACAATAATCAGGTAATGCTGGATGTCAGTTTTCTTTCTTTTTTTTTAAATTTATACATAATCGCGTAGAATGTTTCATATTGTTTTGCGCGATAACATTATCGAAATGATTTATTTTTTCCCACTCACTCGCTTTGAACTCAAACACGTGCTACTATAGGGTGTATTTTCAATGACGGTGCAGTGTTTGAAAATATTGCCGGTCCAAGTTTTGTATTTACCCTATGTAAAGTTAATGCAACATAATAGGTAAATGCAAAACTTAGACCGGCAATATTTTCAAACACTGCACAGTCATTAAAAATACACCCTGTACTTTTTATTACACTGGATTGACTTGTGCGTGTTGATTAGCGTTCCCTATTATCAGTGCCCCTCGCCATCAGGCGAACCCACTACGACTTCTGAGGTACTTGTAATTGACGTCCCCAAATCAAAGACGAGAAGTCAACATTTCAGTGCAACTGATCAGTGTAGGGATTGAACCCATTACCTCTACATCAGCACAATAGATGTTTAAGAGTTAGCGCTTTTATCCATTCAGCCATGCTGACCTCCATCGAAACGATATGAAAATGTTCATTATAATGCCTCTGTGGCTTAGGGACAGCAACAGCAATTTCACAATCCCGCATACTAGGATTCGAAGACAGCCTCTGCGTTGATTTTTCACAATAGTATGGGCAATCGTCATCCAGATAATAAAATTAAGTCCTTCACATGACGTAGCAGTCAACCCCAGCATTTTCGCTGTTCGTGATTCGTGGGCAAATTTTACTTTCAGTAGATTGCCATTGCTTTCTGAACGACCGGTTCCTATACCTTTTTCGATAAAAACCAGCACCGCTGTGTTTCGAACCCGGGTATACGGGCTCACAAACAGCGTTCGCAAGCCCTTAGTCACAGAGAGTCATCCAGAAAGCAATGGTAAACAATTGAACGTAAAATGCATTGTAAATCAAACCAAAAAAAGCAGGCAAAAAGACCGGGGTGACTACGACGTTAAGGTAATGGGGTGAATTGAAAGGCATAAGGTGTAATCTAACACGCTGTTAATCTTGAGTAAATTGAATGTAGAAAGCAGAACGGAATACGAGTGTCGCCTGGCTGGTTGCCGATCATGAAAAATCCAAAATCTTGATAACAAACCCTTGATTATCTGGTTAGAAAAGTCGCGGCAGGTGTGGGGAAGTGGCATGTGTGTTGAGGATGTGAGAAAGTGGTGAGTGTGGGGAAGATGTGAGGAAGTGGCAGGTGTGGGGAAACTGTGAGGAAGTGGCAGGTGTGGGGAAAGTGTGAGGAAGTGGCAGGTGTGGGGAAAGTGTGAGGAAGTTGCAGATGTGGAGAGAGTATGAGGAAGTGGCAGGTTTAGGGAAAGTGTGAGGAATTGGCAGGTGTGGAGAGAGTGTGAGGAAGTGGCAGGTGTGGGGAAAGTGTAAGGAAGTGGCAGGTGTGGGGAAAGTATGAGGAAGTGGCAGGGGTGGTGAAAGTGTGAGGAAGTGGCAGGTGTAGGGAAAGTGTGAGGAAGTGGCAGGTGTGGAGAGAGTGTGAGGAAGTGGCAGGTGTGGGGAAAGTGTAAGGAAGTGGCAGGTGTGGGGAAAGTGTGAGGAAGTGGCAGGTGTGGGGAAAGTGTGAGGAAGTGGCAGGTGTGGGGAAAGTGTGAGGAAGTGGCAGGTGTGGGGAAAGTGTAAGGAAGTGGCAGGTGTGGGGAAAGTATGAGGAAGTGGCAGGTGTGGGGAAAGTGTGAGGAAGTGGTAAGTGTGGGGAAAGTGTGAGTAAGTGGAAGGTGTGGGGACAGTGTGAGGAAGTGGCAGGTGTGGGGAAAGTGTGAAGAAGTGGCAGGTGTGGGGAAAGTGTGAGGAAGTGGCAGGTGTGGGAAAAGTGTAAGGAAGTGGCTGGTGTGGGGAAAGTATGAGGAAGTGACAGGTGTGAGGAAGATGTGAGGAAGTGGCGGGTGTGGAGAAAGTGTGAGGAAGTGACAGGTGTGAGGAAGATGTGAGGAAGTGGCAGGTGTGGAGAAAGTGTGAGGAAGTGGTAGATGTTGAGAAAGTGTGAGCAAGTTGCAGGTGTGGGGAAGATGTGGGGAATTGGCAGTTGTGGGGAAAGTGGGAGAAAGTGGTAGGTGTGGCGAAGGTGCGGGAAAAGTGTGAGGAAGTCACTAAGGAGGTAAAACCCAAGAGATGGGCACCGAGACAATTAAAGCGTCTCCTACCATGCCACTAACAACAACTGTACTGACAACTGTCTTTCCTATAGATCTGTCAGAGACATTCAGAAAAATGTTTTCTCACTCGACCACTCTCATTCTGATGAAACACACACAGGCTATGCAGGAATCATATAAGTGTTTTCTCGCTCGACCATTTTCCTTCTGTTAAGACACACAAACTATGCAGGAACCATATGTGTTTCTCATTCGACCACTCTCATTCTGTTTAAACACACAGACTGCAGGGTTCATAAACGATTTTCTCACTCGACCATTCTCGTTCAGCTGAAACACATACAGACCAAGCAGTAATGACCTTAGTTGTTAATTTTCCTACCTTTAGTCCTTCAGGTCCTGGAATACCAGGCAAGCCAACAGGTCCAGGTGATCCCTGAGAAATACAATAATCAAACCTAAAAAGTTCAGCATATAAACAAAATATTATGGTAAAGGACAATTGTCCAAGTCTTTAGGAGACCTTAGTATATGGTGCTATCAGGTCCTCGTTCTACACTCGAAAAAGAGAGGGGGAGAAGGAAGAGGGGGAAGAAGAAGAAGAAGAAGAAGAAGAAGAAGAAGAAGAAGAAGAAGAAGAAGAAGAAGAAGAAGAAGAAGAAGAAGAAGAAGAAGAAGAAGAAGAAGAAGAAGAAGAAGAAACAACACAACAACAACAACAACAACAACAACATCCTGTAACAATCCACTATCAGGTGGAAATCGACAAGAGTTGTCTAGTATGATGCTACCCAAACAACATTTCCAAATTACGAAACCTATCTCCTAAACAAAGACAACTGAAATAGGATTTTGAAATCTCATACAGGGCTCTTCGCCGGTGTACCTTGCGGTTTCGAGGGGAAATATAAATAGAGGGAGAGTGCCCGTTTATGGGCTTCATGTATCGAGATTTCCATGGACTCTGCTATTCCCTCTGTCTATTGCTGGCCTTTTCTTCTCCTTTCATTTGGTCTGTACATCATTGCTTGTTGTGGTATACTGTTAGTTGGTAATCTAGTTACATGGCCAAACTATTTAACTTGCTGCCTTATAAAATCTAGCGCTGATATAACCCCAACTTTAGTCCTTATTTCTTCATTTCTGATTTTCACTCTTGTTGATACATTGTGTAATTATTCTGAGAAATCTCAAATCTGTTGTGATTTTTCTTTTCTCTTTTTTTTCTGTTATTGTCCAGGTTTTGAAAAGAGCAAAATGTACTCTTAATTCTATTACTCTACGGCCTCAGGATTTTCCCAAACGTTGTCTTTTGTGGCCAGTGACTGTGTCAGATATTTGCCTGGTAAAGTGCATGGTTCAACTATATGTACAGGTAGGCTAACGCCCCTTCCGTGCAAGAGATATTTCTAAACACTATAAAACGGCAAGAGGCTGTCAGAAATGGAGATAACTGTTGGGAATTCCCCGACATTATTTTTAACGTATAGCCATGATGTGACGTCATCATCATAGATTATGATAATCTGTATTACTGTATATATACGGTATATTACTGTATCATTTCGTCTTGGAAAAATATTCACGGGTATTGCTCGCCGCGTATGTAAGTGGATGGCAAGTCTATAGCTCAGTATACATTACTTCTTTGGTTTCTTCTGAAGTAGATGACAAGTCTATAGCCCAGTGCACACCATTTCTTTGGTTTCTTCTGAAGTAGATGACAAGTCTATAGCCCAGTGCACACCATTTCTTTGGTTTCTTCTGAAGTAGATGACAAGTCTATAGCCCAGTGCACACCATTTCTTTGGTTTCTTCTGAAGTAGATGACAAGTCTATAGCCCTGTGCACACCATTTCTTTGGTTTCTTCTGAAGTAGATGATAATCTATAGTCCAGTGCACACCATTTCTTTGGTTTCTTCTTCTGAAGATGACAAGTCTATAACCCAGTGCATACAATTTCTTTATTTTCTTCAGAGGTAGATGACACGTCTATAGCCCAGTGCACACCATTTTTTTGGTTTCTTCTGAACCAGATGACAAGTCTATAGCTCAATGCATACCATTTCTTAATTTTTTTCGTAACCCCTATATACTGTGATATCTTCTCCTTAATTCCGTGACTATTATCCCTGATATACCGTAATGTATTATCCCTGATACCGTGAACATTATCCCCGATGCACCGTGACCATTATCCCCAATATATAGTGATGTCTTCTCCCTAATACAGTGACCGTTATCCCGATATACCACGATGTCTTGTCACTGATATCATGACCAGTATCCTCGATATACCGTGATATCTTCTTCATGATATCGTGACCATTATCCTCGATATACTGTGATGTCTTCTCCCTGACATCGTGACCATTATCCAAGATATACTGTGATGTCTTCTCCCTGACATCGTGACCATTATCCAAGATATACTGTGATGTCTTCTCCCTGACATCGTGACCATTATCCAAGATATACTGTGATGTCTTCTCCCTGACATCGTGACCATTATCCAAGATATACTGTGATGTCTTCTCCCTGACATCGTGACCATTATCCAAGATATACTGTGATGTCTTCTCCCTGACATCGTGACCATTATCCAAGATATACTGTGATGTCTTCTCCCTGACATCGTGACCATTATCCAAGATATACTGTGATGTCTTCTCCCTGACATCGTGACCATTATCCTCGATATACTGTGGTGTCATTCATGTACGCGTATGTACATTGTTTGATTTATAAGACTATGATGCAGAATCAAATATACACAAAGATGTATTGTTGGTATAGATATCACTTCATCATCACCATCATCATTAATATCGTCATCATTATCATCATTACCATCCTTATCATCACCATGATCTCTATTACCATATCACATCATCACCACCGAGTGATATCTCCAGGGTAAAGTTTGGTGGTATTCAGTCTCTAGCAGTTTGTGTATTGTGCCTACTTTCTGCTTGGCAACATCATGACTATATCGTGTTTTATCCGTCCATTTATAGCTTTTTGTTTTGGTACATATATTCACTTTCTCTCTCTCTCTCTCTCTCTCTCTCTCTCTCTCTCTCTCTCTCTCTCTCTCTCTATCTCTGTCTCTCTGTCTCTCTCTCTCTCTCTGTGTCTCTCTCTCTCACGCATTCTGTCTGTTTCTCTATCTCTCTCACTGTCTCACTATCTCATTATCTCTGTGTCTCTGCCCATCTCTCTGTGTCTCTCTGTCTCTATCTCTCGCTGTCTCGCTCTCTGTCTCTCTGTTTAGCTCACTCTGTCACTCTGTCTCTGTCTCTCAGTCTCTGTCTCTCAGTCTCTCTGTCTCTTGGTATCTGTCTCTCTGTGTCACTCTCTCTGTATTTCTCCGTGTCTCTCTGTCTCTCTCTCACTCTCTGTCAATCTCTGTCTCTCTTTCTCTCCCTCACTCTCTCTGTGTCTCTGTTTCGATCACTCTCTCTGCCTCAGTCTCTCTGCCTCTTTCTGCCTCTCTGTCTCTGTCTCTCTCTGTATTTCTCTGTGTCTCTCTGTCTCTCTCACTCTCTATCAGTCTCTGTCTCTTCCACTCCCTCACTCTTTCTGTCTTTCTCTGTGTCTCTTTGGCTCTCTCTCACTCTCTATCAATCTCTGTCTCTCTTCCACTCCCTCACTCTCTCTATGTCTCTCTCTCTGTGTCTCTTTCAATTTATCTCCCTCTGTCTCACTCTCTCACTCACTCTCACTCTCTGTCACTCTCTGTCTCTCTACCCCCCCCCCTCTCTATCTCTCTCTGTTGTACCTCAATCATAATTAAAAAACAACATACCTCTGGTCCCACAGTCCCACGAATTCCTGGATCACCAATGCTGCCTTTCGGACCCTAATAAATGATATTAAACAAACAAAAGGTCATTATAAACTATTTATATTTTCACCTAAATAATCAAACATCTCTAACCACATCGTTTCACTCACCTTTTATCATCATGTGCCACACCGATAAGCGCATGTGATCATCGCATGCAATCAACACAATCTCAGATCACATCTGTGTCTTTGTCCAGAAGATGCAATATGGCCATGCTAGCTAAGTATCCGTCTTTGCTCAAAGTGTTGACCTTGAGATAGCAGCTGCAACGGAGGCCTGAGCTAAGTTTTCCCATGGTTAATTTGAATAATGAAGACACAAACCGTAGTTTGCACATTGTATTGTCTGCATATTTTGCTGCATCTCATTAAGTGCATACTACAAAATGTGTGTGTACACTTAACATTGGGGGGGGGGGGGGAGGGCTGTTTGTGACTTTTTGGCAAGTTTGCGTTCAGTAGCTTGCCATTGCTTTCTGGAAAGACCGGAATTCCTACCTTTGTATAGAAACAAACGCAAGGCAGTCTGCTTCCAAATCGCCCTCAGCTCTGTTTCGAACGCGGTATGCGGACTCCGTCGCCATGGGGCCGGCAACAATATGATAGTTTACTTTAAAATTACCATTGTAGGCAGTGTAAATTAACGTGGTAAACGGTGTAAATTAACGTGATAAACAGCGTAAATTAAGGTAATAAACAGTGTAAATTAAGGTGGTAAACATTGTAAATTAACGTGGTAAACCGTGTAAATTAATGTGATAAACAGTGAAAAATAACATGGTAAACAGTGAAAAATAACATGGTAAACAGTGTAAATTAACTTGGCAAACAGTGCAAATTAACGTTGTAAACAGTTCAAATTAATGTGGTAAAGTGTAAATTAACGTGGTAAACAGTTAAAATTAACATGATAAACAGTGTAAATTAATGTGGTAAACATTTAAAATTAACGTCGTCAACAGTGTAAATTAACGTGGTAAACAGTGTAAACTAACGTGGTAAACAGTGTACATTAGCGTGGCAAATAGTGTAAATTAAAGTGGTAAACAATCTAAATTAATAAGGTAGACATTGTAAAATAACGTGGTAAACAGTGTAAATTAGCGTTATAAGCAGTGTAAATGAATGTGACAAACAATAAAAATTAATGTGGTAAACATTGTAAATTAATGTGGTTAACATTGTAAATTAATGTGGTAAACAGTGTAAATTAATGGGGTAAACAGTGTACATTAGTGTGGTAAAGAGTGTAAATTAGTGTGGAAATATGTACATTACCTATTTAAACTTGAAGAATTCATCGACTTACTTTATTTTATGTTATATTATTTATGCAACATGCAACTGAAGAGGTACAGCAACAAATACCAGGCAAGATATTATGCAACCTATTATTTGTGCCTTCATTATACACATTTATCTTCGAGTCTTCTTCTTGCTATTTTCCCGTCAAATTTATAAATCGTTACTAACGTTTCAAGTTTCTTTCTTTTCGTAAAGTGCCCAACATTCTTGATCATCTAGATATAATTTCTCGAATCAATTGACGATTTTCATCTATTTCTTTAAGAAATGTGTCATTTATGCCTCTGTCCTTTTATGGTATTCATTGCATTTCCCACATAAAATACAAGTATTGTCGCTATCAGACCTTTCTCAGCTTATTTTTATGAGGTCACACATTTATCCGCGGTATGGGTTCTAGGTAATACCTGCCTTCTGTTAGCGCCGAATGGTGGGCGGCGCTCTCCAAACCAAACAACCCACTTTGTGCCAACGGCTTCGGACGGAGAAGCGCAATTGGGAGGGTACAAGCCTTACCTAGTTTGAAGAAATGCAACCTAAATTCTAAGTGTCATGGCAGGGCAGACCAGGCCCCAAGGATTTATCGGCAACTGCTCTAGGACAGAAGCTCTGGTAAGCGGGCAGTAAAAACATTGCTTTGCAGATCCGGCAGCTTCAACGTCTTGTCTTGTTCCAGACGTACTGTTGTTATCTTTCCACTTAAGTAAACTAGGCAGGCCGGAGAAAGATCATACCGCATGAGCAACACACGGTCTCTAAATTCAGCCCAGGCTTTGTACGATTGAGAGGTATAACTTCATTTTATAAACTATGGTCTATCAAGACGACATTGTGCCAATCAAAGGCTCTATCTTGAAAGTTGTGTAAAAACCAGCATACAGATTGCAAATACCACCTTGCCAGTGAAGGTAAATTAAAAAAAAAAAACAATTATGGATAATCGATGAAATCTTGAGCAAAATGACCAAAGAAAGAAAGCAAAGAACACTTCAGAATATATATTAATAGATAGAGAAATACGCCACGTGTGCGGAGTTGCCTAAGAAGAATGTTTGCAGAAAAAAACATCAAAGAAATAGTGCATCTAGAAATAAAACACATCTCCAAAGAATTGCATGAAAATATAAAAAGATTTACAAAGAAAAAAAAAATAATATAACAGGAAATGTTCTATCAGAGGAAAAAAATGGAGACATTATAATTAATAATACCGACATAATAAAAAGATGGACACAGTACACAGAAGATTTATTCTGGGATAACAGGGGCAATAAACCAACATCGTATAATACTCAAGATTGACCACACATAATGAAGGCTGAAGTAGAGAAGGTTAGAAATTGAGAAAAATATATATGTTTATTTTATAGACTAGAAAAAAGCATTTGATAGAGTACAACATGAACGACTAATTACATGTCTTCTTGATATAGGAGTAGACGGAAATGACATCAGACTGATTAATTACTTGTGCTGGGAACAAGAGGCATCAATTAGATGAAGAAATAATTATTCGTCGCCCATAGAGATAAAACGAGGAGTACGGCAGGGATGTGTACTGTCCCCAAGCCTCTTCAACCTATACACATAAAGAATTTTTAAATAAGTCGAACTGCCTGGACTCAGAATCAATGGAAGAAGCTTAAACAATCTTAGGTAAGCTGACGATACCTTGTTACTAGCAGAAAGCGAGCAAGAGTTACAAAACCTAGTGGAACAAGTAAACAGGCATAGTGCAGAATGTGGCTTAGATATTAATATCCCAAAAACGAAAACTATGATAATTAGCAGTGGACAGGAAATGTCATCAATGAACATCACAATAAACGGGGGGATACTAGAACAAGTAACACATTTCACCTATCTTGGACATGTAATAAAAGATGATGGAAGAAGTGAAGTAAACATCAAGAAGAGAATAGGAATGGCCAAAAATGCTTTCAACAACATTAAATCAGTATTAACATCTAGAGAGATTAATAACGCATTAAAAATGAGAATTGTCTAATGCTACGTATATTCAACACTACTGTATGGCGCGGAAGCCTGGACATTGGACAAGCAATTATAAAGTCGAATAGAGGCATTGGAGATGTGGATATACAGACGAATATGTCGTATTTCATGGAAACAAAAACAATCAAATACAGAGGTTCTAGAAAAACTGGGAATGAAAAGACAATTATGAAAGAAATAAAAATAAAGAGGCAAGTGAAATATTTCAACCACGTTAAAAGACATATCACACTTATAAAAAACCATACTGGGGGGAGGGGGGCAAGGTTGAGGGCAAGCCAGCAAGAGGCAGACAACAATACAAGTGAGAAGATAACATCTAGAGATAGACGAACATCAATCTGACAAAATATGCAATCGATGCGAGAGACTGACAGTGTTGGAGATCCATTGCAGCCTACCTTCATTGTGGAGACGGCACCTGATTGATTGAACTCTCGTTCGTGTTTTACATGCATCCAACGTTGACTTCTCGTCCTTGATTTATGGACATAAATTACAAGACTTTCAGAACTCGATATCGGTTCGCCTTCTGGTCATTGGGCTAATCCACACGCAAACATCAGTGCACTAACTAGTAGTAGCAGTTACTAGTAGTAGTAACACTGTATGGACAACGCCCGAGTTAAAAGTCAGCCAACCACAGAAAAAAATTTCATCTAACAATAAATGCTCTATATAGAACTTTTAAACTCTTGTCCATGTCTCACACGTAGACAATAGTATTTTTTATTTTTTTTGCATATTTTTCCCCCGCATATCCTATTACAGGACATCGCTGTCAACACCAGCATCTTTCAGCTGTATGTTGATTTCTTGGCAAGATTACGCTCAGTAGTTTGCCATTGCTTTCTGAGCGGCCGGCTCACATACCCCGTAAGTTATCGATGCGATTCGAACCACTGCTGATTCTCACCGTCATCACGTTACCGACGAGAGTATACGAGATTACGGAGAAAAGTCATAACCTCTAAGCCACGAAGCCGGCCAGAAAATAGTATAGGCTGCGTAAAACGTATTCTTCTTCCCCTTTCCTGCCTTCCGCCTTTCTATGGGGCATAGATCTTCAACCAATCGTTGCCAAAACTGTGCAAGCATGGTCACGACTGGGCTGATATGGCAGCTAAAGCTTCCTACGGCATGGGCTAGCCAATCTTACGCCAACTCAGTAGCCTCCTACGACCTGCAGGATAGGTAACAGTTTGACTGTCCTTTGCTTTCTTTATGGGCCCAGGTACCACACGGACAACGTAGAACTTTATAACACTCTTCTGTTGACTTAGTTTTTGGAAAATGGAATCAGCGAGAAGAGTTTTAAAATGAACAATTTTTTTTTTTTCACTGAGGAAAACAACTCTCATATTATTTTTAGCAACCTTCAACTTATGTTGTGACGATCGACATCCCTGCACATTAGGCATTCACACGCGTGATAAGTCCGTTGCTGCAGCCATCTCAGGGTCTCTAGTCACTGTTTCCACGAGAAGTTGATTGCTAATACCCCCTATCTCGTCCTTGAAAACAGCATCTATGTGCCTGGCCAGGCTTCTCTGCCCGGTCGCGTTATCGAACTAGCGCCAGAAAATCGTCGGTATCGGCCAGCTGGATCAGTGCTGCTTTGACGATATCGGCCCTGTTCGTGCTTATTCCCCCTTGTATTGGTGCGTTTTTGACAGCTTGTCCGCAGGTTCATTGCTCTTTATGTCGATTTGTTCGGGTATGTGCATGCAGGTGAGCGATATGGGGTGTGACTTTCGAATGCAGTTTACCCATTAGCACGTAGACTGTCGTTTGCTATTTTCTGTAGAATGTTCATACTCTGATATAATGATTGGGTGCGTGACTTAATGTTCTAATTCCCACACGAGTGCTGGCTTTCAACCTGTTGATTGAATTCCATTGCAGCATCCATACCATTACTGGTGTATACGGGTGAGTATTTTTCCATGCTGAGGCACAAAGGCTGTTGACTAAATAGTCACCACTTTGAAACCCCAAGTCTTACCGAGAATCCAATACATATTCAGCGATGCGGGAGGCGCATAGTGTGAAGCTCGACCACAGTGATTTCAACCTCTATGTAACTTTAGCAATTCGCTCACATGTAGACAGCAGATTTTTCGCGAAGATGCCGCAGTTTTGGCTGAAGAAATCAATCGACAAACTCCTCAACCCCCAAGTTGCTTTAGCAATTCGCTTACTTGCAGACAGAAGACTTTTCGCGAAGACGCCACTGTGTTTGCTAAAGAACTGGATAGACAAGAAGAGACAGAAGACAGTTAACTTAATTCTCTCCCATGGCGCCAGTCTTCTGTTGCTCTCATTAAACCGCTTACGCGAGTAATGTCAGAACCGCATACTTGCGTAATGAATATGCTTTTCAGGGCTTGTTAACAACTATTTTCTGGATCTCTGTTTAGTGGCTGGAATTTTCTTGTAAAATAGATCTAGGTTGCAAGGACGGTTGAGCATAAAACAGGTACCAGGAAGAATTATAAGAAGTAAAAGCCGTCGCCGTTGTTTTGAATAAATCATCCATCGAGTGCCGAGTGGTCTTCAACACAATTAGAGCAAACACCAGTTACACAATAAGCCTCAAGGAGCGGAAAAAGGTTCTTAAAGTGTGGAAAATGGATCCTTGCTTTATATCAATGCTGGTGTTATCAGAGCCAGTTATTATTGAAATCCACTTTGAGCATCAAGGCAGGTATGATCATTTCATTATATGTTAAAAGCACGTTGAGCATCACAACTGCTACATCAGTGTCAACATTATGTTAATCCAGGTTGAGCATCAAAACTGCACGACAAGTTTCATCATTTTTTACACAGAAGGCTGAAAATAACGTACCTGAAGACCTGGAGAGCCATGTTTACCCGGTGTACCTGAAGGTCCCTGAAAGACAAAAATGAAACACAAATATATAATACCTTTAATTATCTTAAAAGCCCCGCAGCAGCAACCCTGCTTTGGGTGTATGACATTTTAGGACCGTCACATTTTTAGGCTTTGATGCGCGGAGAAATAGGTGGCCAGCCTTCCCTCCCCTCTCGTAGAGAGCGGCGATCCCAGGTAATGAACCCTCCTCCGACCTGACGCATGCCAAGTCAGGGTATCTTTCTAACCACTATACCAACGCGCCTGCTGGGCTGTGTGTGTGTATATATAGTGCATATGTATGTCGGTATGCGTGTGTGTACTGTGTGTGCCTATAGGTATGTGTATATGCGAGTGTTTATGAAGATAGGTGTGCATGCATGTGAGGTATAGGTACGTGTGTATTCATTGCACCGGGTTTTATCCCATATGGCTCGGTCTCTTTCCGCAGCGCGGAAAGCGTCGCCCAAAGCACTAACTCCGTAGCTCTCGCGACGACCCACAGGGGTCTTTGAAAAATTTCACTCGTGAACCGAAGGAAGCGGCCCGGAATCGAACCCATAGCCTTCGAAGCCCGAGTCAAACGGCTTGACCATTTCACCACGAAGTCTCCCGTGTACGTAAGTATGTGTGTATACGCGTGTGTGCACTAGAGTGTATGTGTATGTATGTGTACATGTGTGCGTGTATGCACACGTGTCCGCGCGTTCGTGCCTACCTATGTGCGTACGTATGCGCGGATGGATTGATGAGTGGATGGCAGGGTGGATGGTGGGTGGATGGATGGATCGATTCATGGATGGATGGATGGATGGATGGATGGATGGATGGATGGATGGATGGATGGATGGATGGATGGATGGATGAAAGCCACATCAGAGCATAATTATACACAATATTTCTTCACCAACATTGGTATTTCTGCAACCTTAGTAGTCTCGTATTCACGATTCACGTTTGTAAATTATTATTATTATTATTATTATTATTATTATTATTATTATTATTATTATTATTATTATTATTATTCGTTGACGCCAGTACGCTACAGAAGAAGTCGCAACATGCTGCACACAGCCCTTCCCTCTGACAACCGAGTTATCTCCACCTACCCCACATGAAAGTCAAGAAGATGAGACCAGAAACACCCTGTCTTGTAAAACCCAATAATGTTATCACAAGAACTTAAGACTGAGTTCTGAGGACCCCCACTGCAAAATTTAATAGATTAGCAACAGGATAAGCACAATGAAATATAGCTGAAGTATTCTCCCTCGTAATAAATATATTTAACGTTTATTGTTCCCAAGCCCTCATAATACATTAAAAATGTTCATGAAAGGAATTTCCATTATTTTCTGCCACATCACGAGAACAGGTTCACAGACATATGCAAATAGATCTAGATAAAACATATATTGGTTTTACTTAAAATGTTTACGTTTTTCTGGAAAGGTTAGATCCCCTGATTATCAAATATCACATATTTAGCGTTATTCAAAATTAAAGAAAGACATTACATTTACACCGCTGTGTATTACAATATGTGTGATTATCGCTTTGTGCAGTAACGAAAAGGGTGGTTTAAGTTCCCCTTTTTTTGCTGCCTTTCATCGTTGTAATTTTGTTTTGATGGTAATGCATCTGTTCTGTCTGATAACGTGGATGTGACTGCTTCGGCAGTGAAGTGTGAAGAAATGGAAAGAGAATCTTAGTATTCTTGGCATTTTCCTCTGAAAGCACACTTCTACTGCCATTAGATGTTTCTCAGCTTGTCTGCTAATTGTTAATGTTTCACATGTATATGAGTACCATATACAGATATATCAATTCAGTTCATAAATAAAGACACATGTATTGTTTAGCGTTCATTGAAGACTCACTAGACAACATACAAAACTGAACGCTATAGTTACCGACCGGTATTCGAACCTGTCACATACAAATGACGACGGCGCCTCACTGCAGGAACAAGTGTACTGGGGCGCATGACCAACTAGACTCCCCTATACTATGATAGGCTCTATAAAATTATTTCAGCATTTATTTTTTCACTGTAATTGACCGCTATTTATGGATCATTATGTTGTACATCTTCAGAAATGCTGCATTTGCCAAAGCGATTCTTAACCTAATCTCTTTAAGCTTACCTCCATTGTATGTTATGACTGCTGCGCAATAATTGTACCAACGCACTTGTTAAATGATGTTTCCAATTTACTCTGATGTATTATAAATCAATCAATCATGTGCCATGTCGGAAAGCGTGGGCGGTCATGTCTCGCCATTTCACTCGATCACCAGCGTTATGGATCAGCTCAGTGTTCCTGTTTTGTCCATGCCATGTGGCCAAGCCTTCCAGGTATTTTCCTCTCGGTCTTCCTCTTGGTCTGTTCCCTTCGATCTTGCCAGTTGTCACTAAGTCTCCAATCCATTTCTTCTCATAACATGTCCAAAACATTGTGACTGTCTACGTCTAATTTCTCTAATCAATTTACGAGTTTCATTTGTCTCCTGTAGTACTTGGTCATTGGTTTTTCTATCTGTCCATGGTATTCTTTGCATTTTCCCCAGAAACCACATTTATACAGCCATCAGATGTTTTTCAGCTTGACTGCATATTGTCCAAGTTTCACATCCATACATGTATTGTGCGACATCCTAATTTATTAAGTGTTTTTTATTTGTTTGTTTGTTGCGCTAGCTCGCTTTAAACTCAAACGTAGTCCATACATACTACTAGCAGTGTTAGATTTAATTGTGCGTGTGGATTATCTTTCCCTATTAACTAGCCATCAGGAGAACCCACTGCAACTTCAGAGATACTTGTAATTTACGTCCCCAAATCAAGGACGAGAGGTCAACATTTTAGTCCAACTATCCGTGGTAGGTGTTAAACCCCTTACCTAGGTTCAGCACTCCGGATGTTTAAGAACACGCGTTCTTATCCATTCGGCCATGCCGACCTCCATTTATTAAGTGAGTAGCGTTGTTTCGTCATTCCTTCAGATAAGTACATCCGACTTCGACATGCATTAATTTACGGGCTGGCTTTCCCTAGCCTTTCACTTACCCCTGTCTACGTACAAGGCAGCAGATTTGTGTATCGCTTCGTCAGGTGCACATTCCTTGACCTGTCAGATACGGGAGACCCTACTGGTATCAAGGTTACCGCCTGCAACGCTCCTGGGATTATAGGAACATGCAATCCCTCTACCACATCACAATGGATATATAAAAAGGGGGGGGGGGTATTGTATTATTTCTTTTCTCTTTGAAGCGGCCATACTATCTTTCTTTGTTTTCTTACAATTTAATCCTAACTCTAATTGCCCACTGTGTACATTAATCGCATTAACTAAATGGTGAAGATTCTGTTTCATTGCCTGTAACCAATATTGTATAATATGCATATCTTATCTTATTCATGTTGAATATTTTCAATAAGCCCAAACTAACAAAGTCATACCCCAGCGTGCTCAAAAATCATAGTGTGTTACATTGAATCGTTAATAGAATTTATTTCAATTTTATTACACTGCTCGTTTAACGAATGTTTTGCTTTAACAAATTTATTTTTTATGTCTTTATTCATAATACCATACGCTCTTTGTCATTTTAAGTGTTTTCCTTACGTTCAAATGCTGTAAGATTTCTTCAATAATCCATTTATTGCTAGCTTTTTTGTCTACTTTCTGGTAATATCCCGTTACTTGTTTAATGGATAGATTTTACAACACTTCCCCACGTGCATTTACGCTTTGTAGTTTAGCTATTACATGTTTCGCACAATCATTTTGAAGCGTTTTTGAAGTTCTTTATATGGTCTTAGATTATCTTTGTGACATCTGATGTTCTTAACCTCTTTGTTTCTTCCTTCATCAATCATATTTTTATTTGCCAACACAGTGAGGCGAGATTCGTGTTAATGTCAGCAAACAGCATTGTCTTTAGATTTATTAACACATTTCTAAATCTGTTATTACCAAGGTTTATGATTAATGTAATTTCATGCTTTATTATCAGGGTTTTCTATGTTTATAGTCGTCTTTTGGAAGCAGTGTACACCTATTGTTTTCAGTTAACATATTTTATCTTTGCGCAACATGTTAGCTTTTTGTTTCTCTTTAATTTCTTCCCACCTCCTAAAATATAGTATTCCAACTTCTCCTTTGTCAGTAAGTATTCTTCTTCTATCACCCTCTATCCATCAATGGAGCATTGAACCTCAAACGACTCACACCAAGCCATCCTGACTGTTGCTATGTAATATAGCTCCGACCATGCACTCCCATATTATTAATTTTTGTTCTTATTTGTCTTCTCCGTGTGTTTTAGATCTTCCGCTATTTCGTTTGTCATGCGGGTTCCAGCCAAAAGACTTTCCACTTACGCTGTTCTCAGGTTGTCTCAATGTATGTACTACCCAGCGTGATAGTCTCTTTCTCACCTTTTGATTCACTGTAATGTGTCTACTTAACTCCATGAGCTCCGCACGGGTGGTTTTGACATACCTGTTTAGTCCTTTTTTTATACGGGCACCAATTAACAGATTCATGGCAGGGCAGACCAGACCCTAAGCCTTGGCTCTGGTCTAGGATCGAAGCTCCGACTGGCGGGACAGTAAGAGTATTGCTTTGCTGATCCGGCAGCATCTGCAGCTTGCCTTGTTCCAGGCGTATTGGTGTTACCTTTCTTCTGGAGTAAACTAGGCAGACCGAGAGAGCGATCATGCTGCATGGGCAACACATGGTCTCTAAATTCAGCCCAGCCTTTGTGTTATGGAGCGATATAACTCCACTTTACAAACTATCGTCTGTCCAGACAGAAGGTGCCAGTCAAGCTTGTTTTGTACAACTTTACACTCAAAGATGAAATAATCTCATTTAGCAATGATGGAGATATCCAAAACGCTGATAGTGCTTAGTATTGTCTGGATGAGAAACCGGAGAACAAAAAACTAAAAGCAGGATTTTCCTGAATTACACATTTTTAAACCAGGACATGCAGAGTATTATTTTGACATATGAGGGATTGTTATTCCAAAATTTGGAGGGAAAATGTAAACTAAGACGTCTTGCAAATGTGTAACATCCTTCGGTTACAAACGGCTGTTTAACATGCTTTAGTTGCAAACGGCGCTGGAATCCAACGAAAGATCGTGGTTTAGGCAGGCTGTGTGAGACGACACCGAGATGAAGCATACACTTCTAGTGCAGGTTAGAGGTGTAAAAGCCATGATGAATCCCCTCAAATAGCGTGAAGGTCCGACCTAATAGAAATATATGTTGGGGATGGGAGCCTGGCCATCAGGAGTGGGCAAAGCAGTGAGAATATCTTTACTATATATATATATAAGGCAATGTGTATCCGTATGTATTTGATGCGTTCGATAACGGTCCATCCGATTGAGATGAAATTTTCTACACGTCTTCTTTTCATTCCCATGCAACTGACTGTCATAGTTTTTTAGTGTAACATCGGCTACTTACTTACTAAAATTTAATATTTCATTTTTCATTATCATTTCCATATAGCTAGGGGACTTAACATAAGAAAGTTATATCAAGGGGTACAACTTTTAATAACTTTGCTATATACTTGATAGTCATATTGTTGCATCGTTTTCAAAGATTTATAAACTCTTTGTCTATAGTTATTTACAGGCATATGAGTTATAATAACTAATGATATAATCTTTAAGGCATTATCATAGTTTTCATACAAATAATGCATCTATTTAAATAGTGAAAATTTTCTAACTCATCTTTTTATTTTGCTTCAACAGCACATTAAATTTTTTTAACATTCTCATATGTATGGCGCGTTACACCAACGTTAGGTATTTCTGATGACAGTTGTCAAAGAATTGCTTCAAAAGAGATGTTGAATGAAAGAATGTATGAGAGGAAATAGAGATGAAGGGCAGAAGGAAGGGCCTGCGAAAGGTTTTCGTTCGTTAAAAAAAAAAAAGAAGTAATTTTTTTGTGATAGAAAGTTAGTTGCATATCCTTTGCAGTACTCTGCAGTCAACCCACCGCCCACCATTTATTAGCTGTTCGTGATATCTTGGTAAGTTTACTTTAGATAGATCTCTTCCAATCACATTTTCTACTATCAATCTATATATTCTTCTATTCTATCTATATTTTTAACGGTAACGGGCCGAACATAGATAGATAGATAGATAGATAGATAGATAGATAGATAGATAGATAGATAGATAGATAGATAGATAGATAGATAGATAGATAGATAGATAGATAGATAGATAGATAGATAGATAGATAGATAGATAGATAGATAGATAGATAGATAGATAGATAGATAGATAGATAGATAGATAGATAGATAGATAGATAGATAGATAGATAGATAGATAGATAGATAGATAGATAGATAGATAGATAGATAGATAGATAGATAGATAGATAGATAGATAGATAGATAGATAGATAGATAGATAGATAGATAGATAGATAGATAGATAGATAGATAGATAGATAGATAGATCAGATAGATAGATAGATCAGATAGATAGATAGATCAGATAGATAGATAGATCAGACAGACAGACAGACAGACAGACAGACAGACAGACAGACAGACAGACAGACAGACAGACAGATATTCGGGAACGGGAGCTTATATGACTACTTATATGAATTAAATGAGATGCTCCCCACCAGGGAATGGGTGAAGCCGGGCCGGGTCAGACAGACAGACAAACAGATAGACAGACAGACAGACAGATAGTCGGGAATGGGAATGGGAGCTTAGATGACTACTTATATGAATTAAATGAGATGCTCCCCACCAGGAACTGGGCGAAGCCGGGCCGGGTCAGACAGACTGACAGACATACAGACAAGCAGACAGACAGACAGACAGATAGATAGATAGATCCCCGTCAGGGCCTGGGCGAAGCCGGGCCGGGTCAGCTAGTATATATATATATATATATATATATATATATATATATATATATATATATATATATATATATATATATATATATATATCGGCTTTGGCCACGGCGACCGGCTAATCAGTTTACAATCTTCATTTATTTCTTGAAGGACTTGTTCATTGTGTTTTCGTTCTGTCCATGGTATTCTTTGCAGTTTCCTCAGAAACCACATTTCCACAGCCATCAGATCTTTTAAAGCTTGTCTGCTCATTGTCCACGCATCGCATCCATACAAAAGTGCAGGTTCTATGTAGCACTTTAACATTCTTTTTATCATTTCAATTGGTATCATTTTATTAGTCGGTATGGTTTTCATCTTGAAACAGGCTACCTTCGCAATATCAATTCGTGTTCTAATCTCTTCAAGGAATCTCCCATCAGATGTCGTGACTGTTTCGAGATACCTGTACCGATTCAGTTGTTGAAGAATATGCCGGTTTACTTGTTATTACATTGTGGCATTTCCTTCTTCCCAGTGACGGCCATAATCTGTGTCTTCTTACAATTCAATTCTAACCCTGGTTGTTCACTGTGTGCAACAACCGCATCTACTAGATGTTGCAATTCTTCCTCACTTTAATCCAAGTCATCGCGCAAGTCATTCTTCATCCAACGTCATATAACCCACGGCTCCATACCTTCAACCCCACTGGATGAAATGAATGGTCATCATCATTCTTGATGGACAAACAAACAACAACTAGATGTTGCAGGTCCTGTTCATTGTCTGCAATCAAGACTATATCATCTATATATCTCATGTTATTGATGTATCGTCCCCCAATGATGATTCCTTTCATATCTTCTATATTTCTGAAAATATTTTCAGTGTACAGGGAAAAAAGATCTGGAGACATTACACATCCCTGTCTCACGCCTCTCATAAAAGGATGATATTGATCTACTTCATTATCAATTCTTATGGCAGCTTGTTGTTTCCAATATATGTTTTTTTACAATTTTAAGGTCTTTTCCGTTAATTTTTAGATCTTAGAGCATCCTTATCATGTCGACATGTCTCACTTTATCGGAAGCCTTTGTGTAGTCAATAAAGCAAAGGTGTAGATCAGTGTTTACTTCTATAGAACGTTCAATTAATGTTCTCAGTTTGTTTGTTTTATGTTTTATTTTTTTCGCATATCCATTACAGGACATCGCTGTCAACACCAGAATTTTACCGCTGTCGGTGATTTCTTGGAAAGATTACGCTCAGTAGTTTGCTATTGCTTTCTGAGCGGCCGGCTCACTTATCCCGTAAGTTAACAAAGCGGCGAGAACCGCTTCCAGTTCTCGCTAGCCGCGTTACCCCACGTGGATAAACGGGATTACGGAGAAAGTCGTTCAACACATAGGCCAGGGAGACCGGCGTTCTCTGTATATACACAGCAAATACTGTACCCTCGCCTTCTACAAAAACACATTGTTCTTTTCCTATTTCATATTGTATTTTCTTCCGAACTCTTTGCATAATAATTCTTTGCAAATTCCTCGTGATGTGACTCATTATACTAATTGTTCCATGTTGATCACATTCCAAGGCTCATATATATATATATATTAGATTCCATTTTATATACATTACTAAGGAAGCCGTTGCAGAGTAGTGGTTGGACCCTCCCTTGCTGTCATGGTTGTCAGGAGTTCCATATGCTTTAGGTAAGCTTGGCCCAATAGATAAGAACGCGCGTTCTTAAACGTCCGGTGTGCTGATGCCGAGGTAAGTGGTTCAAACCCTAGACTGGACTGTTGGACTAAAATGTTAACTTCTCGTCCTTGACTTGGGGACGTAAATTACAAGTACCTCTTAAGTTGGAGTGAGTTCGCCTGGTAGCGAGGGACACTGGTAATACGCAAAGCTAATCCATAAGCAAAATTCATTTCAAAGCTGCTAGACTTAGCGTGTATAGATTACGCTTGAGTTCAAAGAGAGCGAGGGCCAAAAATCAAAATATGTTAACGCCACTTTACTTGATGAGTGCTGCTCAATTTACAACAACTATATTGAACGTAACGAATATTGCGTGCACATGTATGCAGAGCGAGAGAGTGTGTGTGTGTCGTGAAATACTGAGAGTTAATGATTCCCAGATAGACGACTGTATACACCGACCACCCAGGTAGAAGAAGGGTTAACAAACGAAGCAGTAAGGGTAACAAACAACGGGTTGACCAGGCATGTGTTTATAGGTCAAGACAGACGGGGCCACTAACCGCCCAGGTAAACTGTCGAGGGGAAAAATTGGTTTGCGACAAAGGCAGACAGTATTATTGGACAGCATATTGCGGTATGGATGTGAAACGGTTCAGAGCTGTAATTTTCCACTAACGATGATAATGAAGTCTGGATGTGAGGTGTCCAGCAATGTCAAGGACTATGCGGCAAAGATGACCTATAAAAGAGTGGCTACGTCTTTGTGTCGGGAGAGTGTGTTTCTTAGGTTTCGGGAGAGAAGGATTATGTAAAGGGTTGTGCTGCGTTCGGATGAACGTTTGTGTATCTATTGTGCATTAGTACTCCCAATTCAGACTAGGATGTTTATAAGGTTTCCATACCAGTGAGGGACTTATCAACTAAGATATAACACAGATGGCTGTGGTCAAGATCACCCAGTGTTGATAAACCACAAGAAAGCACTTTAAAGTAATAAAGCACGACACTTGTGCATAAGAAAGGAAAGAACAGAATTTTCATAGTAAGAAGTAAGGAGGACAGAGAATGGAAAATAGAGATCATTTAAACTAATAGAAAAACTCAAATGACTCAGTATCGAAGAGTTGCAAGGTGCATACAAAGTACCTATACCCATTAAGAACTATCCAGTGTAGAACTTGTACAGGACAAAACTACAGAATACCAGAAACTCGAGGTGTTTTCCAGGATGGAATTAAGAACGCTATAAGATAAGAAAGACCATTCCGTTTAAGCTGACAGCATATGGTGATCGGGTTAAATACATTCATACAGTGGTGAACATTTTTCATTACAAAAAACGGATATATCTACAGACTCAAGCAGACGGAGCTGTCAGGGTGAGATCGTTCCGTTGTATCTATGTAATGTCCTGTACTCTAGCTGAGAGAAGAGACGAGAGAAGACACGGAGACTATCTCTCAACATCTTATCTGGCATCCACAATAGAAGAACATACCAACTACATAGACAATATCCATACATACACCAGACATAGTTTTTTTATTAATAAATCTTTTATCTTATCGTTGAAAGGAACTGTTGTCGGAGTATGTGTTGAGGGAATAATAGAGAGAGAGAGAAAGAAATAGATATATGGAATGGAAGACAGAAGAGAGGAGTGTAGACCAAAGTCAGTCAATAATCCCAACAGATACTAAGTTTAAAGATGTGCTTGTTGATTCCAATCTCCTCTCGGGAATAACAGGACATAATTGGTGGAGCGAGCGGGGTAGGGAAAATACCCATATGACCTGGGCATAACAGGGCATATGCATAGAGGGGTACCTGCATATTGGCACAGGCATAGCGGAGTACCTGCATGTTGGGACATACTGATTGGAAGAAATATAAGTGTATATTGATGACTTTTAATGGAAGGACGTCCATTGGATATATGGTGCCATTACATTTATGGTAGAAACATTTCATTAATGCTGGTGACTTTACAGTGAGAAAGTTCCAGACAGAGTGAATGTGGATAGGTGGTAAGACACATTACATACCTAGTCACACGGTCACACGTCTACATAAGTCTTTATCCTATATCTCCTCTTGTGGATGAGAGAGTGGTGGTGATGTACTGTGTGGTGTTGTAGATTTATAATATTAGATAGACATAGATTAATGATATAGGGTCTAACTGGAATATAATTGTATAGTGAGTACTTCTTTACTGCCTTGAGGTGTCTTTACTCAACGTGCTGACTTATCTGCTGTAACTATGGCAACTCCTAAAGTAACTACAGCCGAACTGAGGGCCAACGGGGAGGCAATTGGTTTAGCGGGTTCCGAGCTAACGGATTACATACAAGAAAGAGAGCGAGAGTTTCGTCAAGCGGAAAGGGAGGAGCGTAAGGCCCAGTTGGATGCGGAAAGGGAGGAGCGTAAGGCCCAGTTGGAAGCAGAAAGGGAGGAGCGTAAGGCCCAGTTGGATGCAGAAGAAGCCACAAAGATCAGAGAACATGAATACCGCATGAAAGAGCTAGAACTCAAGACTCAAACTAAGGGAGAAATAGATGGAGTGGAAGGAAATTCTTCTTCACCTGGTGCAACCCATATGAGTGGACATGGTTACCATGCCATGAAGTTTCCCTTAGCTGTCTACGATCAGTCTAAGGAACGCTTTGACCAGTACGCATCTCGTTTCGAAGCAATGTCAGTCGCTATGGGGCTGGATCGGAGCAGATGGGCTCTTAAATTATCCCAGGGATTAATAGGTTCGGGATTTGAAGTGTACACACGCTTACCACCAGGACAGGAAAATAATTACCAGGAATTAAAAGCCGCTTTGATGAAACATTTTGACATCACAGCACAAACGTATAGGAAGAAGTTTAGATCGTCTAGACGAGAGCCGGGAGAGCTATTCGCCGCCTACAGTTTAAGGCTTAAATCCTATCTTCAGAAATGGATGGACTTGGCAGAATTCAAGAGGGATTATGAGAGTCTCGAAGAGATGATGGTGGTCGACCAGATGCGAAAGCAAATGTCGAAACCTCTCAGAACCTTCTTGGGAGAACAAGGGGCGGAACGGATTGATGTTGTGAATAAGCTGGCGGAACGATTCGTAGAGGTACATGGGGAGGCGACGGAACTAAGTACACAAACCAAAGGTCAGGAAAAACAAGACCGAAAGAAATCGACGAACGGAAAAGAAACTAAAGTGGAACCTTATAAAAAGACGCCAACGGAGAGTTCCGAGAAGGTGAAGGAAGGAACCAAGAACACCTTGAATTCTCACGCAAAACGACCGTGGTCGGAAAAGTGGTGCTCGGTTTGCAAGGCGGCCTCTCACAACACAAAAGACTGCAGATCGAAACCGAAAAACCCTTACTTCGCGGCATGCCAAGTGAATCATAAGAAGGTGATCACAGACAAGGCTGAGGTCGGCGAAGGAGAAAGGAACAAAAAGGACACACGGAAACCTAGGAAGGGAACATGGTGCACACACTGCAGGTCGAAAGCCCATACGACTGCAGAATGCCGAGGCAAGGCAAATGACGGTCCCTTCGAAACACGCCTCGATGAACCCATCGAGGAATCCCAGGGAAAAGTCGAGGAGGGGGAAGACATTCCGGACCAAGGGAGACCCTCGGTAGTGGAATTGATTGAGGTGAATGGACAACCAGTCCAATGTTTATACGATACCGGTTTGGATGGGGAAGAGGTGGTGGACGCCAGCCTAGTAAGCCCAGACCAACTTACAGGGGAGACCATAGAAATACAGCCGGCAATGAGGAGTGCTGTTACCATGACGCTGCCAATCGCCAAGGTGGAGATTAAATCCAGGTACGTCACGGGCATTATTCCAGCTGCTGTATTATCTGACTCCTTATTTCCCATGATCATTGGTACGAAATATGTCTTTTTGGGGATGCCCAAACAGCCAACCCACAAGGGAACAGTAGTCAGTGGATCTCAAGGGAAGGAAAAAGAGGCAGAGACACTATGCGACAACTCAGGGATAGGAGAATTGCATACTGCCCAGAGGAAGGACACTACGTTGCATCCTTGCTACAGGAAGCTGCAAAGAAGTGCTGAGCCACCAGAACGGGGACAGTATTTTCTGAAGAATCAACTACTCTATCGGAGAGCTGGGAGGGGAGATAACCTGCATGAGCAGTGGGTGGTTCCAGAGACCCACCGTCCTCACATTCTTCAGAGTGGACACATCATAGGCGAGAATCGACATATGGGTGTCAGAGAGACATTGCAGCAAATTTCCGGCCATTATTGCTGGCCAGGAATGACCGGTGATGTACGCCGGTGGGTGAAGTCTTATTCGGAGTGCCAGAAAGCACCACCCAACAAGCGAATTAAGAGGAAACTAGCTCTTAAAGTGGAAGACAAAGTGGAAGTGTGGAGTCCAGCAGAGACCAATATACTCCAAGTAGGATGGAAAGGACCTTATCCTGTGGAAAAGGTGGTGTCCAAGAACATCTACAAAATACGGATCGGGGAAGAGAAGAAAAATCTCCCTAGACATCTCATTAGGAAATATGAAGAGAGATCCGGGAGCAAAGCTTCGCACTTTATGGTGATGGCAGCCATTGGGACAAAGGTTACCAGTCCAGACGAAGACCAGAGATCGCCAGTACAACATAGGAGGGCCTATGGGACAGTACGTGATAGGTCAGATTTACCCAACGACAGGAGGAGGGAAATCACAAGTCAGGGAAAGGACAAGAGTGAAAGTTTCACCGGTAACCAAGTTCAGAAGGGGTGGGTAACGTCGGGAAAGGCGAGAATTACCCAGGACTCTAACCGAAGATGGGCTGACCAGATACAATATCGCCCAAGATGGTCCTGGAAGCAAAAGTCCAGGAGATTTGGGAAAGACGACTCGATCCATCGAGGACGAGGGGGAACATCCCCAGAGGCAAAGCCGGGGGAAACCAAGAGGACATGGAAGCAGTGTTACAATCAAGATGGGACAATCCGTTTGTATTGTGAGCCGTCGCTGACGCAAGTCGAAAGTAGGTCGACCGGACGTACAGGAGCGAGGAGCCAACACTAGTTTCAGTCGTGAGTAGTATAGTAGGGTGTCAATTAGAGCACCTACTGGATAATGAGGTGAGCCATGTGAGGATCCAATCATATCATCAACACGTGATGTTAATAGCTACTTCGCAGAAGCTCAACGCAAGGTGGATGTGATGGACGTTGTTGCTGCAACTGGACTTCACAATGGAATACATCCTTGGTAAGGAGAAGGTATGAGCAGATTTCTTATCCAGACATCCAGCTCCGGAGGAAGAAGACTAGGGTTGTGGATCATGGGAATCAAACCTACAGTGAGAAAGATTCGACGCGGTCTAATCTCTTAAGAGGGGGCCTATGTCGTGAAATACTGAGAGTTAATGATTCCCAGATAGACGACTGTATACACCGACCACCCAGGTAGAAGAAGGGTTAACAAACGAAGCAGTAAGGGTAACAAACAACGGGTTGACCAGGCATGTGTTTATAGGTCAAGACAGACGGGGCCACTAACCGCCCAGGTAAACTGTTGAGTGGAAAAATTGGTTTGCGACAAAGGCAGACAGTATTATTGGACAGCATATTGCGGTATAGATGTGAAACGGTTCAGAGCTGTAATTTTCCACTAACGATGATAATGAAGTCTGGATGTGAGGTGTCCAGCAATGTCAAGGACTATGCGGCAAAGATGACCTATAAAAGAGTGGCTACGTCTTTGTGTCGGGAGAGTGTGTTTCTTAGGTTTCGGGAGAGAAGGATTATGTAAAGGGTTGTGCTGCGTTCGGATGAACGTTTGTGTATCTATTGTGCATTAGTACTCCCAATTCAGACTAGGATGTTTATAAGGTTTCCATACCAGTGAGGGACTTATCAACTAAGATATAACACAGATGGCTGTGGTCAAGATCACCCAGTGTTGATAAACCACAAGAAAGCACTTTAAAGTAATAAAGCACGACACTTGTGCATAAGAAAGGAAAGAACAGAATTTTCATAGTAAGAAGTAAGGAGGACAGAGAATGGAAAATAGAGATCATTTAAACTAATAGAAAAACTCAAATGACTCAGTATCGAAGAGTTGCAAGGTGCATACAAAGTACCTATACCCATTAAGAACTATCCAGTGTAGAACTTGTACTGGACAAAACTACAGAATACCAGAAACTCGAGGTGTTTTCCAGGATGGAATTAAGAACGCTATAAGATAAGAAAGACCATTCCGTTTAAGCTGACAGCATATGGTGATCGGGTTAAATACATTCATACAGTGGTGAACATTTTTCATTACAAAAAAACGGATATATCTACAGACTCAAGCAGACGGAGCTGTCAGGGTGAGATCGTTCCGTTGTATCTATGTAATGTCCTGTACTCTAGCTGAGAGAAGAGACGAGAGAAGACACG
>OY992885.1:24496001-24538501 GCA_963921405.1 Cepaea hortensis | reverse complement strand
AGTGGGTGCATCTGAACACGTGGTCATTTCCACCATCCTCTCCATAGCACAAAACCTGGGCTAAAATATAGAGATCATGTGTTGCCCATGCAGCATGATCCCTCTCTCGGCCTGCCTAGTTCACTCCAGAGGAAAGGTAACACCCCTACATCTGGAACAAGACAAGCTGCAGAAGCTGCCGGATCAGCAAAGCAATGCTCTAACTGTCCGCCTGTCGGAACTTCGATCCTAGACCAGCCGCCAACCAAGGCTTAGGGCCTGGTCTGCCCTGCCATGACAATTTTGTCTTTATCTTGCATTTCCTCGCACCAGGGTAAGGCTTGTACCCTCCCAATTGCGCTCTTCCGCCCGAAGCCGTTGGCACAATGTGGGGTGTCGGGTTTGGTAAGCGCCGCCCAACGTTCGGCGCTAACAGAAACCAGGTAGTACCGTCTACTGTTATACGGTAGCTCAGTCATATCTGACTAAGACCAGACCTGAAAATACATACTAGTCAAGATGAAAAACATATGATGGCTGTAGAAATGTGGTTTCTGAGGAAAATGCAAAGAATACCATGGACAGACAGAAAAACCAATGAACAAGTCCTTCAAGAAACAAACGAAGATCGTAAACTGATTAGAGACATTAGACACAGACAGTCAATATTCTTTGGGCATGTTATGAGAAGAAATGGATTGGAGAACTTGGTGACAACTGGCAAGATCGAAGGGAACAGACCAAGAGGAAGACCTAGAAGCAAATACCTGGATGGCCTGGCCACATTGGTCGAGACAGGAACACGGAGCTGATCCACAACTCTGGAGATCGAGTGGGATGGCAAAACATGACCGCCACGCTTATCGGCATGGCACATGATAGATGGATGGATGGAAATACATACTCATATGCATACGCAGATGCACACACACGTACAGACAGACAGCTAGCCAGACACATAGGCAAACAGACAAACACACACACACACACACACACACACACACACATATATATATATATATATATATATATATATATATATATATATATATATATATATATATAGACACACACTCACACACACAGTGCGTACAAACGCCGACCCCACACTGTTTTATAAAAAAAATAAACGCAATGTGGTCTGCTGCCAAATCGCCAGCAGCTGTGTTTCCAACGCGGTATGCGGTATTACGAACTGCGTCCGTAAATCCTTTGCCACGGAGAAGGCGTACCAGGACCATATCACCCACCGCGTTCTAATTGGTCTCTAAAAATGTGCGACTAAGCACCTTATACCCTATGTACCTTAAGGTCTGTAAAAGAGTCCTTGTCTGACTTAGAGCAACCTTTCTCACACTTTGGTCCATCAACAAACACATCCCTTACCTCTTTCATCCTCCCTAGGAACTCATGGAGTTTCCTTCAAAAATCCTTAACAATTTGCAGATGGTTGCATGATATGCAGATACTGACAGCAAAATTTATACAAAGTTCATGACGGGAGTAAGGTGTGATAACACAGTTTGCGAGTCATTATTCTACTGTTAGTTATTTATCCTTTACAGAACGTAGCAGTCAAGCCCAGCATGTTTGGGATTCCTGGGCAAGTTTACGTTCAGTAGTTTGCCATTGCTTTCTGAACGACCGGAACTCATACCATTGTATGTAAACTAACTCAAGACGGTCTGCTTCCAAATCGCCCGCAGCTGTGTTTCCAACGCGAATTGCATTTGTAACCCCTTCAACACACAGCTGGCATTCTACAGTAGACAAAATTATTCAGATTTCATGAATCGGAATGTTCAGTTTTGCTGACTCACATGTGTTATCAAATGGCGGGTTTTCCCCATTGTACACACTTCTGAAATCCATCTTTTTTTTCCTTCACCTTCAGACGCCAGTTTGAATAAATGCTAAGAAAGCAGCAATTAGCGTAAGCTTGTTACATGTCCATAGGGATTGTATTCAAATGGAGTGGGCGTAGATCAAAATTTGTTTTCTCTGTTCTGCATATGATATAATTTTTCTGCAAATGGAGTGGGTATAGGCCAAAACAGTTTTCTCTGTTCTTCATATTTTGGACACTTCTGTAACAAATGATTACCAATTCCATAGTCACGTTCATCAGTATCTTCGAGCATTAGAATTAATCTAGACTTGTGAATTTGGTACCTGGGACTGCTCTTGGGAAAGTAAAAAGTTGGGGAGGAGTTGTTGAGTTGAGTTGAGTTAAGAACCGACATCACTGCACACAGGACATTCCCATATGTGCCCCGTCGCATGTTCAACAACCAAAGAAGAGTCATACTACTAATCATCCTCATCGCTATCTGATTAAAAGTTCTCCTGGTCTTCCCTCTCAGTTTTGGGATTTTTCTAGAACCCCTGCCTATCCCCCGCAATTTCATTCGTTCCACATTTGGGTTCTCAATCTGTTACCCCGCCTTCTCCACCTGATCCACAAGCGCACGACCACCTCTCTCTTGTCCATAGGAAAAAATTCCACCAAGAGGTGCATTTCCTGCCAGCCTATCAGCCTGTTCATTCCCCCGCACCCCCACATGGCCAGGGAAAAATATCTATACAATTCTCATAATCTGTGACTTCTGAAGCGACGATAGCCGCTAGATTGTTGGGGAAAAAGGGAACTGGTCAGTCTGTATCGTATACCATGACGTACGTACGTGACTTTTTATCCCTTCTCTCAACAGGATCTGTCTCAAGAATAGATAAGAGAAGCAACGGCTGCAGCAGGATATAACAATAGGAAATAGTTTAGTTTTAGTTTAGTCGACGGATCAACATCACGGCACGCAGATCCATAAGTGTAATCCATAAGTGCTCCGTTCTACTCCTAACTCAAGCCTGAGTCCGGAGAATCTCAGCTCAGTGCACGAACTCCATAGCACCGGCGAGGATCCTGAAATACTTTTGGTAGATTTTAAACTCGAAATTTTGCCCGGGCAGCGCCGTTAGGCTACACTTTTTCGATTTCCAACTGCCAAGGAATGTTTTACGTGCGCAACAGTACACATGGGCGTCCGATCTCACTACCCAGAGACCAGGGAAAATTTTGTTACTAGAAGTCCATCCTCAATAGGCAAAACAAAAACAGTTAAGCATATGTGACTCCTGGGGGAAAGAATGAGATAATAAACACAGACATATTGTACATACCTCACCGTATTGGAGTTCGTTTTAACGTATGTACACTGTGCATGTGTTTATTATCTCTCACTTGTTTGCGTCTGTTACACGCGACTAACTGATTTCATTTTCTATTGTTTTAGAAATAGCTTTATATATGTTTTATCCGAAATCTCAGAGTTACTGTTACGTCAACGGGTTAAGGACATCATTACTAACCTGGGTTCCTTGTGGTCCTTGCAGTCCTGGGGCGCCCGGAGGACCCTGAAACGGGAAATACTATGTAGGACAAGCTTCCTAGTAAATTGTTACATAAATGTAGTAGATTTGTAAGGAACTTGTATACAAACATAGGGCAAGATTCATATTTCTGTTCTATACAAAAATAGGACACAATTTGTGAAATCCTATACAAATATAGTATAGGGTTATCACCTTAAGTCTATACAAACATAGGACTTGGTTGCTACTGTAATTCTATACAAACATCTTATTACTATTATTCTTATAGTTCATGCCGTGTTGCGTTGCTGTCATGTCTGTTCACAGCCTTCTGTCTCTTGTGCTGTGAAACATTTCGGATGTCGTTATGTCAACCTGTCCAGCATCGTCTCTCTTGGTCTCCCTCTGACTCTCATCCCTTCTAACCTTCCCGTTGTGATGACATACTGTCTAGCTGTCCTCTTCTAATCACATGCCCAAAGAGTGTGGACTGTCTTCTTCTCATGCTCGTCTATGATTATGAAATGTGGATGCGGATAAACATCATCGACATAACTGATCCACAGCGTAAACAACCGAGATCTGTGCAGGGAAATTTGCAAGGCACATAATGAAGAAGACATCGACTCTGTTTTCAGAGAAATACACACGCAATTTATTGCTTCGTGTGAGATCTGTATTTGCTTATTTTCATTCCATTGCGTGCAAGCTGCAGTCTCTGCCATCATGCAAACGTTCGACAGGAAACATGTAAACCAGACTGAAATAATAAAAAGCTGTCACGTAATCTTTTGGGGAAAAATAAAGATCAATTGTACAATTGTTTGTCGTAAACCACACAACTTGCTAGCCAGCTCAAAACAGTGAGTGGCTTCGCGTTAAAACTATACTGTACTGGCATCTTGCTGTCTTGACAGACGATAATTGATGTGCTTCAACAACAAAAAGGACATAATAAGCTTCCCATAGCACAAAGTCTGTTATGAATTGTAGAGATCATGTGTTGTCTTTGAAACTAAGAACTCTAGATAATATTATATGCAGACGTGGAATGTGTCACTAATTGCAGTTTCAAATGTGCACATATATTCTCCTTCCCCTTTCTCCTCTCTTCTACCCATCATTTTTGTCTCTATCCTTTGCTCCCTACCCCCTCCCATATTCTTCCCCAATCTTCTTTTCCTCCTATGTTTCTCCTTCTCTTTTCTTCTCCTTATTCTTACTATCATTTCTGTTTCCCCCGTTTTTTTTTTCTTCTCTTTCCTTTTCTCCCCTTTTGTTTCTTCTTTCTCTTCTATGTGATTTTCTTTCTCTTCCTCTTCCTCCCTTCTTCTTCCTCTTTTTCTTCTCCTCTTCTTTCCTACTCTTCTTTTCCATCAAATCTTCGTTCTTCTTCTATTAAAGACGATACAACAAAGAAAATTGATATATTTTGGTCACTTGAGACGCCACGAAAGTTTGGAGAGAACAATAATGGAGGGGTATATGCCTGGGAAGAGAGGAAGAGGAAGGCCAAAGAGAAGATGGCTGCAGGATGTGGTAGATGATCTCAAGATGGGTGTATCAGACGCGGGACATCTTGCTTGTGATCGAGCAGTTTTCCGGAGGGTTGTTATGGGAGCGAGGTTCTGCAAAGGACATGCTACTGAATAAATGAATGGTCAGATTCTTTGGTCACTCTCTGTAGCGCTATTCCCGCAAATCCGTGATGATCTACCCGTTCTTCTGCACCAAACACCCGATTCCAAAGGGCCCCAACCACATCTACCTTATGCAGCAATACCCCACCAAGGGGTGCAGACGTAGACAATCTTTCCGCCTGCTCATTTCCCACCACACCAGCATGTCCTAGGAAACAATCCAACAAATGCTTTCTATATTTGATTGTTGAATGAAAGCCTGCTATTCTGTCCGAAGCATGCCAGTCCTAACCTTTCTCATCACACTTGGTTTGTCCGTTACAATTACGACATGAATGTGCTGTTTGTCATCCAGCCAGCGAAATTCCGCAGTGACTTCCTCCCCCTCCATTTACAAACTAGATGTTGTGGTTGACGCACAAAACAATCAATGAATAAATACTATTTCATGCTATTACGAAGAATAAGAACCTGCCATTAGATCACGCAAACTGTAATTAATAAACACAAGAAAATACAAGTGTCTCATTCAAATAACTTAGATAATTAATTTACAAAAACAGAATGGCTAAATATACTCACAATGCACTGTTAAATATCAATGTCACTCATTGTAAGTAAGCTAAAAATTAACAAGCAAAAGATATGATTAAAATAATGGCGAGGAAAGTTACAAAACAAAACAAGCAAAAGAGAAGAAATGTAAAATGAAAAACAGAGGAGAGAAATAAATGAGACAATTAAAAGGGTAACACTGCAAGCACTACTCCATCATCTGCGATGCACCAATGTGTTCTTTTCCCATTCAATTTGCATATATGTTTTTGTAAATTAAAATCTAAACACCGCCTAATATTTGTTGCATGTCATACTGACCAACAATTTACAGTAAATAGTTGAGAAACTAGTTAGGTTCGCAATAGCTTTGAAAAGAGGTTTTGTTCACCTATCTGTACAAAAATTGTTTGCAAAGACTTATTCTGCCATTTTAATAATAATGTATTAATAATGTGTACAATGTAATATACGGGTAAATGTAAATATTCTTACACAGGTGGTTTCTGAGGAAAATGCAAAGAATGCAGACAGAAAAACCCATCAGAAAGTCCGACAAGGAGAAAATGAGAACAGTAAACTGATTAGAGAAATTAGATGTGAACAGTCAACATTTTCTGGGTGCGTTATAAGAAGAAATAAATTAGAGATCTTGGTGACAACTTGCAAGATTGAGGGGCAAATAACAAGGGGAAGGCAGAGAAGTAAATTTCTGGATGGTTGGCCACGTAGCATTTTCGAGACAAGAAAACGGAGCTGATCCACGACTCTGGTGATCACGTGACGTGGCGAAATATGACCGCTCAAGCTTATCGGCGTGCACATAATTTATGAGTAGAACAAATTTGGCTGGTAGGATGTGTAATGTCTGGGGGATAATGGTATCCCCTATTAGAGGAGAAGTAAAATACCTCCTTCCCTCCGCTAGTTAAATAAAGTTCGTTCGTTCGTTTGCTAGCCTATGGGCAAGGTGGGGTACGCGTTTAGCTCCCCGATGAGGGTTACGTGAAGCCATGGGTGCAGGTGGTGGGTGAAGTTGAAGAGAAGACGACAGATAGTTGTAGGTTATGATCTCCAGTTTCAGAACAGTAGGCAGAGGATCTCTTTTTTGAGAATGGCTACTGTCATCGACCAGTATGGTCACAGTTAAGAAGGAAAGCATTGGCAAACTATCTTCTTTACAGAAGCCTACAAAAACGTGTTTCGTCAATTCATGGAGAATCAGAGTAAAGGCGCAAATGGGTGCTCCATAGGAGCAGCCTCGCCCGTTAGTGAAGGTCATGTGTACCTCACCAGGTGACTCTAGACCGTCAGCAAGCGACTGAATGCAAACAAAAACAGAGAACTGATATACGATTCTGGTGATGGTCTGAGATGGCATAACATGACCGCCCAGGCTTATCGGCACGACACCTGATGATAATGAGAACGTGCAGCCCACATAGTAATTCTCTTCAGAAACATTACTGGCCGTGTAGCCAAGGAATGAACAGTCATCCAGTATCCATTTGTCTCGCTGAGTGAATGACTCTCTCTCTCTCTCTCTCTCTCTCTCTCTCTCTCTCTCTCTCTCTCTCTCTCTCTCTCTCTTTCTTTCTTTCTTTCTTTCTCTCTCTTTCTTTCTTTCTTTCTTTCTTTCCATCTCTTTTGACCACACAAACGCACCCCCCACACACACACTATACATTGATATATCCATCTATTGTTAACATATGTTTCTATATACATTCATGAATTTTGAATTACCTTATGCACATATATCTTTATAAACATTTTGTACTATCTTATGTACATCTGTCTCTATATACATTTTGAATTATCTTATGTACATATGCCGGCGCTGTGATGAAGTGCTTCCGAAGCAATACATAATCTCGAATACCGTGTTCGAATCATAGATGTTGGCGATTTTGATGCAGACCGCTTTGCGCTGGTCTTTATTTAATGTTATGAGTGTCGGTTGGTCAGAAATCAATGGCAAACTACTGAACGTTAACTTGCCAAGAAATCACAAACAGCCAAAAAATGGTGGGGTTGACTGCGACGTCCTGTAAAGGATATGCAACTAACTTTATGAACCTATCTTGCCAATACTATGTGAAATGCAGCCGTTAAACTGCGCGAAGCCTGCCATAGTAAGGAGCACTTATTTCTCTGAACGGAATGCCCTTTCTGGGAGACATCAAAATGACACCCATGCTGAAATGACACTTAAGTTTGTAGATAACTCATTAACTGGTTTGGTGATATGGAATATTGTCTGGTCCGTGAATATTTAAATCAACTGAGCTCTGAAGTGTGAGTGCGTCTATCAGAATTAGGTTGGCGTAGATAATTTCCTCCTAAACGGAAATCAAAGTACCATCCTCACAGGGCTGTATCGCATAGCTCTAGTCCCCCTCTCATAGGTCAGAAATTAACTGCGTGTACAAGATGGTACTGGAAGGTCACATCTGTGGAGGTGTATAACAATCTATGGAACAATAGACAGGACCCAGTATGTAGAACGGATGTATGCTGTTTATTTGTAGGGAAAACCCGTTAAACGTGAAAGCACAAAAATGTCGCGTAATGTCGCTTAAAAGTCGACAGGGTCGACATCATTGCACCGAGTTTTATCCTATCAGATTCGAACTCCAGCGAAGACCTTCAGGAGTCACGGAAAAAATGAACTCGTGAACGGAAGGACGCGGCCATAATCGAACCCACAACCTTCGGAGCCCGAGTCAGACGGCTTGACTACTTCGACACGGAGACTCCATAAGTTTAATGTGTCGAGCGATAGAAAATAGTACATGACGTGTTTGTTAATGTTGTTGTTGGTAAGGAAGACATAGGGGGTGTGGTTTATAAATATAAGGAGTAGCGGACAAGTAGGCGCTTCTGCTTGTTTTTGATTGATTCTAATGAAAAAACTAAAACTGTATTGTGATAGAAAGTAATAAATGACGTGTCTGTTGTTATTGTTGTTGTTGTTGTTTTTCTTGTTGTTGGCAAGGAAGATGCATATATGGTGTGCCTTGTGAAACATAAGGAGTAGTTGACAAGTAGGCTCTGTTTGTATTTAATTGATTCCAATGAAAGCACTTCACAGTCTTATAAACACGAGATGATTATGTTTAAAATGATGAGAATATGTCAAATGTCACAACGCTTGTATTCTTGACAATTATAAATGTAATCTTTGAATTGTTGGCAGTGGTTCAGCTATTTATGTCCGGTTGAGTTAGCGGATGGATGTATGAGTTACCGGATGGATGTGTGAGTTACCAGATGGATACGTGACATACCGGATAAATTTTTGAGTTACCGGATGGATATGTGTGTTAATGGATGGATAGGTGTGTAGCCGGATGGATATGTGAGTTACCGGATGGATATGTGAGGTACCGGATGGATATGTGAGTTACCGGGTGGATATGTGAGTTACCGCATGGATATGTGAGTTACTGGGTAGATATGTGAGTTACCAGATGGATATGTGAGTTACCGGATAGATATGTGAGTTACCGAATGGATATGTGATGACATAAAGTAAAATAACAAACACTGCTCCGTAAAACATAAAGCAGCATAAAACATGCTGGGCTTGAACAGATATAACAACAAAGGTCAAACTACACTCAACATGAATACTTCTTATGGCGAAAAACGGGTGTCAAACTTAGACATCTCAGAAATCATTTGAGAAATAACGTATGCGAATTTAAGTATCCCGATTATCATGGCTGAGTATCCTGATTATCCTGACTGAGTATCCTGATTGAGCATCCTGGCTGAGTATTCCGACTTAGTATACTGACTGTCTTGACTGAGTATCCTGAGTGCACTGAGTATTCTAGCAGACCATCCTGACTGAATATACTGTTCTAAATATCCCGAATGACTATCCTGTCTATCAACTATTTATGTCCCAAGATATGCACCATGCATGATCAGTTATTCTCTTCGCGTATATAGCAAAGCATGTTGCATTATTAATGTCTTTTACATTTGGCCTGAGCACACTGAAGACATCATCTAGGTATTTGAACATGAAACCTTGTACATGTTACCTCGTTGAAAGTAAAACACTCATGCTGTTTTCATTGTAGTTATCACACCCTCTTTTATCGCTGCTGTGAAATATTTTGAAGCTGAAGGCTTAATCACCCACTCTCCCTCCCCTAAAAGCAATACTTTACATGTTTTTAATCCTAAATATCAATTAGGGAATCATATGAGGCCACAGTTCATAAACAAACACACACGTATTGTTTGGCGTTAGTAGAAATAGAAGAATGAATTGACTTTAAATGAGTCAAGAACCGACATCATTGCACTCGGGGCATTCCCATAAGTGATCAGTCCTACATCTTCAACAGCCAGCAAAGAGTTCCAATACTAATGGTGCCCGTTGCAATCTGATTATATGTCCGTCATGCTTTACCTCTGAGGGACGACTATCGGCCAGACCCAATGACTTAATCTTCCTGATGCAATCTCTCTAGGCCATAATAGCCTATCTGTTCATCTGCATTGTTCAAATGCTCCATGAGAGCCTTTACCACATTCGCCTTATCATGCATCAAATCATCCCTTAAAGATTGGGCAACAGACAATCTGTCTGCCTGCTCATTTGCAACCACAGAAGAGTGTCCTGGAGAAAAGATCCAGTGATTGCTCACAACCCACGACCTATGAATCGCTGCATGCCGTTCTGCACGAAGCATGCCAGTCTTCACCTTTGACAGCATGTTTTATGAATCAGCTACAATTCACAACATGCGAATACAGTGTGTTCTCTAACCAGCGGAAAGCTGCAGTAACTGCGTCCAGCTTCAGACTTCGGGTTGTGGTATCATACACCAAGCTCTCCTTTGCTAAACATTGGTCATTTGGTTTTGCTATGAACCCCCAGGTACGCTGTTGCTTCTTAACACAGAACCATCTGTGTAAATAATCACAATGCCAGGACGAGAGTAATGAATTAACTGCCGATTTTCTACTTCCGTAGCACTTGCTGGCCACTCCCTAACCTCAAGGACCAATGTCACTATAACCCCGCACAAGCCTGAATTTCTATTCGACACTCTTGCCTCTGCCAATCTTCTCAAGTGTGCGCACCTCTCTGATGGTATCTTCGGCCTGAGCCATCCACGAGCTTCCTCTTAACAGCCTGTGCCTATAGACTGGATCCAGGAAATCATGCAGGAGGTGTTCCTTATCCGCAGCTACGTTGAGGTATGACCTTGCCTGCAAACCCTGTGTCTGTCTGGTCGGCAACTCCAGGATGTATCGCATACACACTATTTGGGTGTCCATTGTACATCCCAGAATCACACTCATGGCTTCACTCAGTATGCGTTCCAGTTTAAGAAGTAGACACTAGAGAATGTACTGGAAAACATAACAGTTGAAAGCTATAGTTACCGATTGAGATTCAAACCTGTCACTTCCAAATGAGAACAGCGCCTCGCTTCAGTCTACTTCGACGTCGTGTGTTGTTTGTACATCAAGAATGATGATAACCATTAATTTCATCCAGTGGGGATGAAAGGATGGAGCCGTGAGTTCTAAGATGGCTGATAAGGCCTATTCTAGCTCGAAATGTTCTTTGACAATGTGGACAAAGAATGCTTGACGTTTCTGGAGGAGGATTTCCTGCAGTGGTTTTTCTGTTCTGTCTTTTCTTCACAGCTCTTGCAGTCCTGGTTGCTTCACAAATGACTGCATCCTTGCGTAATGATGCACGCCAAGAACTTCGGTCTCTGGCTGCAGTCTCCCAGGTGTCATGATGAATTCCAAAAGCATTCAGTGAGATTTTCAGAGTGTCTTTAAAGCGTTTCCTCTGGCGGCATTGGGAGCGTTTACCACAACGCAACTGGCCGTAAAAAATTCGTTTAAGGAGCCTGTGATCTGGCATGTGAGTCAAGTGACCAGCCCAGGGAATCTGATTCTTCATTAGTAGAGTGTGGATATTGGGCATGGACGCTCTTTCTAGGACTTCAGTCTCTGGGATCTTGTCTTGCCATTTAATCTTCAGTAGCTTCCTAAGGCAGACTGTGTGGAAATGGTTTAATTTCCTAGCGTGTCGCTGATAAACAGTCCAGGTTTCACAAGCATATAGCAGTGTGGATAATACACTGCTTTGTAGACTTTCAGCTTTGTTTGCAGGCTTATTCCATTTCTGTCCCACACATTCTTGTACAGTCTGCCAAAGGCCGCGCTGGCCTTGAAGATTCTTGCATTCACTTCATCATCAATTGTGGCAGCTTGTGACACAGTGCTGCCAAGATAAGTGAATTTGTCCACAACACTTAGACGTATGACCACATAGACACCCCTGGTTCTTGGAGTGAGGTGCTGTCGTCATTTGGAGGTGATGGGATTCGAATCCGGTCGGTGACCATAATTTTCAATTGTTATGTTGTCTAGTGCGTCCCTTTTACTTGCTGCATCTCCTTCTACGAGCGCTATCAATACATGCATGTTTATTTATGAAGTGTTTTATTTCTAAAGGATAGAGACTATCGTGGTTTAGCACACTGAAACACCCTCTGCTGGTCGCCTTGTAGAGATGTAGCATGTTGACGTCTCATTCTTGACTGCGGGACGTAAATTACAAGTGCCTCACAATTCTGATAGCGAACATAGGTAACAGGAAAGGCTAACATTCACACAAAAATCAGTCCAGTTCGCTGAGTAATAGTATTGTGGGCGATGACTACGCTCGAGTTCAAAGTGAGCTTAAATTCGCTTAAAAGTCGACAGGGTCGACTTCATTGCAACGGGTTTTTATCCATATGGCTCCGAAAGTTGTGGGTTCGATTCCGGACCCCGTCCTTCGGTTCACGATAGCATTTTTTCGGAGACTCCTGAGGATCATCGCTGGAGCTACGGAGTTCGTGCTTTGCGCGACGCTTTCCGCGCTGCGGAAAGAGACTCAAAGTGAGCGAATGAAAAAACAAATCCCATAGGATGTGAGGGTTAATATTAGCCAGCACCCCCCACCCGCCCCCGCCCCTATTTTTGTTTTTACCCTCGAATATATCGATGCAAGCACGGCGATAACGAAAACAAAAATATTACCCCCAAAATAAAAAAAAAATAAAAAACATAAGCATCACACAGCGAAACAATAATTTAACAATTACCCACATACCTTTCAAAACGAATACATCCAATTATTGTCGCCAAATTTTTGTCAAGTGTTATTTAAGAGTTAATAAATCAATTCACGCACCATGAAATTGGCTGCAGACACGAAAACGCTGCTGTAGAAGCACGCATGCAAATGACATACCCATTAAGAAGCACACATAATTAGATCAGATGTTGCAAGTTTATGGCCGACGTGACTCCATCCTTTAAACTGTAAACATGTCATGCTATGGCAAAATAGTTTCAAGAGCATGTCTTATTGGAATAAATCAACAGGCTGCGGCAGATGCCAGGAAATATTAAATTCCAGACTGCATTCTCGGCACAATTTCTGCTGGTCATTTCGAAATCCAGAACTTGCATAAAGCACTGGTAAATATATTCATGGGGTACTATTAGTCAGTCATAAAGTAAAGGAAATAAGTTGAGAGTAGAGGACATACCAGGGAATATATACTTTTGTCTCAATGAGCACTTGATTCCCCTTGTCCCAATGAGCTGTTAATTTCTTCTGTCCCATCGAACCTTTAAATCCTTCTGTCCCATCAAACTTGTAATTCCTTATGTCCCAATAAATTGTCGGTTCCTTCTGTCTCAATGAACTGTTAATTCCTTCTGTCTCAATTAACTGCTAATTCCTTCTGTCCCATCGAATTATTAATTCCTTCTGTTCCATCGAACTGGTAATTCCATCTGTTTCAATGAACTGTTAATTCCTTCTGTCCCAATACGCAGTTAATTCCTTCTGTTCCATCGAACTGTTAATTCTTCTGTCCGAAAGATTTGTTAATTCCTTCTGTCCAGTCGAACTGTTAGTTCCTTCTGTCCCATCGAATTATTAATTCCTTCTGTCCCATTGAACTGATAATTCCTTCTGTCCCAATGAACTGTCAGTTCCTTCTGTCTCAACGAACTGTTAATCCCTTCTGTCTCAATGAACCGTCAATTCCTACTGTTCAAATGAACTGTTGATTCCTACTGTCTCAATGAACTGTCAATTCCTACTATCCAAATGCACTTTCAATTCCTACTGTCTCAATGGACTGTTAATTCCTTCTATCTCAATGAACTGTTAATTCCTTCTATCTCAATGAACTGTTAATTCCTTCTGTCTCAATGAACTGTTAATTCCTACTGTCCCAATGAACTGTTAATCCCTTCTATCTCAATAGACTATTAATTCCTTCTATCTCAATGAACTGTTAATTCCTTGACTCAATGAACTGGTAATTCCTTCTATCTCGATGAACTGTTAATTTCTTCTTTCCCAATGAACTGTCAATTCCTTCTGTCTCAATGAGCTGTTACTCCCATCTGTCCCAATGAATTGTTAATTCCGTCTGTCCCATCGAACTGGTAATTCCTTCTATCTCAATGAACTGTTAATTCCTTCTGTCCCAATGAACTGGTAATTCCCTCTATCTCAATGAACTGTTAATTCCTTCTATCCCAATGAACTATCAATTCCTGCTGTCCCAATGAACTGTCAATTCCTACTGTCCAAATAAACTGTTGTCACGGTCATCTACAGCCTATAGTACATTGCAGTGTTGGGCAGGGGTCTCTTGGGGAATTAAGGCCGCCTGGTGCCAGGAGTAAATTGACAGTTGTTGGCTCAGCAAACCTCTGGCAGTATTTACAGTGATGAATCAGTACTGGCCTTATTTAATCTGTTGGTCAGTGGCGAACTTGGTCATATTTCTTAACAGGGTTTCTGTGCTACGGAACTTCTCACGCATTGGACAACACCTCATCTTGACGCGCCATCCCTGTATTATTTCAGTGGCGCCGCGTTGATATCTTTACGGATGCTTAATATTGCTCTTGTTGACAGCCATCCTTCTGCTTCAGATGGCCATTAAGCTTTTCTATCTTGGACAGTCTATAATTGTTAACTATTTAGACTGAACTCGATGTAGCTGGTATAAAACACCACTGATGGAGTATTCAAATTCTACTTTACTAAGGCTATACACTGGACACTGTCGATAGACAACCATTTGCTCTACACAAGATGCACAAATATACAAAACAGTGCCTAAACAATAAACTGTTCTTAAAGAGCGGCATAATATTAGCCATGCTCTATAACTCAGAACTAGGTCCAACGCTGACCGTGGCTCGAGTCCAACTGATTTTAAGGTGACGTTTGCCCTTGCGCAAAACGTCCTACACACTTTCCATGCTTTTGTGACTATGTCGTGGTAGGTCACTTGGCATGGTCTCTTCATGCAGACCGCGCTTGTTACTAACTCATGCCATGATTCAACCTGTATGAACTAGACCATGGCACCTGGCTAGTGCAGTCGCCGCGAACTGTGCAGATTGGGATGATATTTTTGCCCCCGACAGAAAAAGAAATCCTCACCTTACCGAGGATTCGAACATGGGTCTCTCGAAGGAGAACCCGGCGTTTATAGCCACTCGGCCAATCGCAAAATTCCGTTAACATCTTTTGTCCCAATGAGCTGTTGGTCCCTTCTATTATAATGAGCATATATATATATATATATATATATATATATATATATATATATATATATATATATATATATATATATATATATGGGATGTGCAATGAGTACGTATCCAATATCCATTCGGCAATTCACATATTCATCCGGTAACTCACATATCCATCGGGTAGCTCACCGATAACTAGGAGCCGATAATGGTAGTCTGTCATTTCTGATAGTGTCATTTGGTGGCAGTATCATCTAGCTGTATGATTATCTTAGGTAACAGACTGCTAAGTGTCACATTACAGAGTAGATGCAAATACTTTATGTGCTCACAGTGAGAGACTGGGGGGGGGGGGGAGACACAAATTTAACAGAGCAGTTCTGTAGTTGGAACATCACTCATGGTATATAGATGAAAACATGTTGAACCGGCTTTTTGTTGGGACTCAATCATATATGCATCATTACCATCCAGAATCAAAACTCCTCACTGGAGTTGAAACATTCTTCTTCACCTTTGGCAAAGAAATTCAACATTTTGCCAGCAGATGGTGAGTTTTGCCTACAGTATTTCGAGATCCTCAGAAAGTATTGTCCACCACTTTCCAGAAGAAAGGTAAGAATGTGAACGCCGCATAAATGGACCATCACAGAATGCTGCAATAAATGGAGGTACTGGTTTATGTGAAGAATACCCAGTTAAATCCAATGCAATTATTAGCATGGCAAGTGAAAAGTGGTCCAGCAACTGTTATTCTGAAGCCAAGGCATTTTTACCTGCACTTGAAGAACGCACTAGTAATTCTTTCTGATACACTGTCCATTCTCCAAGCAGTCACATCCGACAAGCGACCAGAACGACAAGATCTACTGTGCCGAATATGTCAATGAAGAAGAACTATATTTTAATGGACCCTGTCCAAATATGGAGTATCGGAAAATGAGAGAACCTATCAATTGTCCAAAGAAGATGCTGGGACACGACAACCAGTTGTTCTAGATACATATTACCGAACGGAAATCGAATAAAACACTCAGAAAGCATCCCGGGCAACCACAGGATGGCAATTATCAATTGAACAGGACTAGAAAAGTAGCTTTCTTTAGACTCGAAGAAGAATACAACAGGCTTAACTGGTTAATCGCCGAAGGATAATATATCGCTAAATGTGACTGACTTACCATGTGGATGGAATGGCATAATTCGCCGTAGCAAGATCATTGTGTAATTTGTTTCATTTCGCGGTACTTTCACAATTGTAGGGCTAAGTGAATGTAGACTTATATTGTAAATCTTGTTGATTTGATTGCGTACCATGTCTAGTCCACACCTACGTTCTTGTTTGGCACTGAATCAGTTAATAATTATGTCTTCACAAAGCTCATGATGTAGCTATTTGTAACACACCGACTGATGCCCTTTTTCTGTGCATTCTCGCTTGTGCTCATGCAAGTTGTGTGTGTGTGTGTGTGTGTGTGTGTGTGTGTGTGTGAGTGTGTGTGTCTGTGTGTGTGTGTATGTGTGTGTCTGTGTGTGTGTGTGTGTTATTTGCTTTTGTTTTGTTTGCTAATGCAATTTGCACAGCTGCAACATCCATTCTGTTCTTTGCGGCTGTTGTTTTTTTTTTTTCTGCAACGCAGGCCATGTGCATTGTGTGTGTTTCTTAATTATTTCACCTTGACTTGAACCTTAGTTTCAACTATACAAGTTTCAATTTACGGTTAAATATTAAAGGCTAATTTTTTCAATTGTTTTCAAAACTACGAGGGTTAGTCACAAGTCACAAAGTAGTGTGTAAAAACGCTGTGAAACGCGAACTTAAAAACCATTGGTTATTGTAATTACATAAATCCATATTTCACAAAATAAACCCCATGAGCATTGATACCTATATCCCATTGCTTTATTAATTCCCCCAATACTTGCAGCATAGAAGACTTTGAGCTGCTGCCTAATTCACTTTCGCACCTCAAGCTCAACCTCTTTGTCATAAGCAAACTAATTACTGCAAAAAGTGCACCAGTTTTCACAACAAAATCTTGCCATTATGTATAGGCAATATTTCTTTATGATTATCCTTGGTATAAGTTCTCACAACAGCATACTGGTGTTATCTTCAAAAATGGGGTGAAAATGTGTATACGAATGCAAATACCATGCTAAAATTATAATCTGCCACATATTGACATAAATCAGTTAGTTGCATATCCTTTACATGACGTTGCAGTTAATACCAGCATTTGTTTGCTGTTGTGATCTCTTGGCAAGTTTACGTTCTGTAGTTTGCCATTGCTTTATGAACGACCGGCATCCATGCAATTTTGTAAAAAAAAAAAAAAACAACTAACGCGGTCTGCTACCAAATCTCGCGCAACTGTGTTTCGAACGCGGGTATGCGGGATCATGAACTGCGTCCGTAACACCTTCACCACGGAGCGGCCTATAGACATAAAGCTAGATAGATATGCAACATACAGACACCTTTATAAACTTTCTCAACTGTTTTATATCATTTTATGGCTTCTTTACTGACTTACCCGTATATTGTATATTGACATTATGAGTAGGATATATTGAAAACTTGTCACTGCCACATCTATCTGACACTGGTTAGACAAACAATACTATTCCAAGATGCATACAATAAAGTTCAAGATCAGTGACACATGCTGGAAATGGAGCTATAAAATACAAGCATATATGGAGACTGATACACAAAACAGGATGCAGAGAGGCATAGGGTCAGAATGTTTGTTTACCAACGCAGTGGCTGGTGGAGTAGGTTAGAGGTTCATGTGTCCGCTTCTGGCTCAGGTAGACCGGATTTATCCCACAGTGATTGGATTTCCACAAAAATAAGAACAAGGATAGCAAGACCTCCAGATCCTGAGGTATTGGATCCAGACGTCAAGTATTCTCAGAAAAGGGCAATAAATCTGGAGGATTTGTGTGCACGTTGCACATGTTTAAAATCTCTTGACAGTTGGAAATTGAAGACAGGGTCTTGTCGAATAGTTCGCTGCGTTGGCACAATTTCTAAATTATAAAAGCTACTCACATAAAAAGAGTGATGAATTGCTACATAGAACTTGTACTTTGTATGGATGTGAAGCGTGGACAATGAGCAGACAAGCTGAAAAACATCTAATGGAGTGAAAATGCGGTTTCTGAGGAAAATGCAAAGAACACCATGGCCTGACAGAAAAAACTAATGAGCACACCTTAAAAGAAGCTTATGAAAACCGTACGCTGATTAGAGAAATAGACGTAGACATTTTCTGGACATGTTATGAGAAGAAATAAATTGGAGAACTTGGTGACAACTGGCAAGATTGAGGGAGAAAGAACAAGAGGAAAGCAGAGAAGTAAATATCTGTATGTCTTGGCGAGGTGGCACGGTAAAAAAAAAAGCGGCTGATCCACGACTCTGGTGATCGTATGAGATGGCGAAACATCATTGCCAAATCTTTTCGGCATAGCTCATGATGATGACATACAGAAAATTCTTGACATGTGTGATCCTCAAATTACACATACTTCGATCATAGGCGTTGCTATAAAGTTACTACACTGCGCTGAAATGTTCCTTGCGTGATCTATGTGGAAACTTACTGGTATATCCATGTGCAAAACAGCTCAATAGAAGTTATATCACAGAATTACTCCCATGCATTGGTCTACCAGCCTCGGCAAGTTAAATTGCGAAATCGTAAGATAGCAAGATGCCTTATAAGTTATCAAACTGCAGACTTCTACAGCTGTACAAGATTGGTGTACTACTCTACCATACAGTCATCAAAGTACAAAAGATACGTGTAATAAACTGAAAATCAAAGGTGAAACCTAGCATCACTTTAAATGTCCATGCACGAAAACTATATCTATCAAAAATGACAAAAAGGCAAAACTTAATGCACTTTAGAACTCAAAATTTTTAAAAATTTGAGAAATTTTAATAATGAAAATTCCATATTATGAAAGGAAACTGATATAATAAAAATGAATCAAATGTAAATTTTAGTTTTGTTTTCTGTCTTTTTTTTTTTTTTAAAGACCATTTTGTAGGCAGGGAAAAATTAAGGAGGAAAAACGCAAGCTCAAAATCATATTAAATTTTAAATTGGTGCAAAAGAGTGCGGCAAATACACTAGTCTAAACGGTGCGTGTGCACACATTTGATGTGTAAGAGATGGAGCAGTACTTGCAGAGTCTGGATCAGGACGGTTTCGTTTACCGCTTCCAGCTTCACAGGCGTTAGAATGGCTGGCTGGGCTGGTGCACCCGGGGGTCCCTGGGGATGGTAAATGTACAAGTAACTATACATGTAAATGGTAAATGTAAATGTCTCAGATTAGTTTCAGTATTAAATAAAGTTAGTTGTATATCCTTTACAAGACGTCGCTGTTAACTCCGGAATTTTGTGGCTGTTTACAGTACCGTGGGGGAGATTTTCTCAGTATGATACAAGACATCGAAATACCGCCCCTTACATGTTTTTTTCTTTGAAAATACCCCCCCCCCCCCATACGAAGCCCCTTTACGGTGCCACCTGATGCGGCCTCCTCTCTGTATCATCATAGCACGGACGGTCCTGGCTGTTTGTGAATTCCTGTCAAGTTTACGTTCAGTACGTTGCTTTCTAAACGAACGGCTCTCATACCTTTTGTATAGGAAACCAACGCAAGGCGGTCTGCTTCCGAATCGCGAGCAGCTGTGTTTCGAACGTGGTATGCAAGATTACAAATTACGGTCGTAACGCCTTCCCCACGGAGGAGGTGTTCAGATAACAGGAGGCAGCTAATGGATAAGACAGGGATGTCAAAACAGGTGCAGGTAAAAGGTGGGATGAACTGGAGAGTATTGGCAGGTTATACAGTAAACAATATTACTCCAGAATGTTAAATAGAATGATGTACACTTGCCTTGGGTGTTGTTTTAGCATTGAGGGTGAAGTGTTGTATATATACAGTGGGCGTTTAGTGTCATATTTGCTTACAAGCAGAGCATCATTTTACACTTTCTATGTGGTTTTTTTTGGAGACATTATCAGACACATGAAGGCATTGTTTTCACTGGCATAAAGCATGTTGTCAGTATCACTAGCAACAAAACACTGGAAAAGGGCGGACAAATGAACGTACCTTTTCACTTTAGCTGACTCTCTTTCTCTCCGATTGACTCTCTCTCTCTCTCTCTCTCTCTCTGTCTCTCTCTGTCTCTCTCTCTCTCTCTCTCTCTCTCTCTCTCTCTCACTGATTCTCTCTTTCATCTTTCTAACTCACTCATTGACTCTCTCTGTCTCTATCTTATTGAATCTATATCTAAATTATTCTCTCCCTCTCACTCTCTCTCTCTCTCTCTCTCGCTCTTTGACTCTCTCTCTATCTTTGACTGTCTATCTCTCTCTCTCTCTCTCTCTTTGACGCTATCTCTCTTTGACACATTCTCTCTCTCTCTCTCTCTCTCTCTCTCTCTCTCTCTCTCTCTCTCTCTCTCTTTCTCTCTCTCTCTCTCTCTCTCTCTTGTATTAAATATGTGTCCCAATGACTCCCAGGTTGACTTAAAATGGGTAGCAGTAAGTGCTGGTTGACTCCCATCTATTCGTCAAATTTCCGTACTGATTAACCCCTGTCTATTCTTTAATTTCCTGTATCCATTTCCGTGCTGATCGACCCCTGTCTATTCTTTAATTTCCTGTATTCATCTTCGTGCGGCTCGATCCTTGCCTCTTTTTCCAGGAATGAAGCAAACGTGACAGTTAATAATGCCAAAGTATTTCAGTTTCCGGAACATGATGATGTTTATGAGTCTAATTTATTCTTTGTTTAGATATGGTAAATGCCAGTATATTTCTCTTATTCTTTAGCCACAAAATTCGAGGAACTTTTCTCTAGCATGTTATGTGCAAAAGGCCCAGGTTTTTTTTTTCCTTGAGTGCGAAATTGTCTATGACTCACATCCGCATGTTGAGATATTAAAGATGCAAGTTCTCACACATGTTACTTTACTTTCTTTCCTTGTGTTGTGTCATAGGTTCTTTATTTTGTGTAGCCTATGCATTGCAGTGGCCAGTCTATGTCTGATTTCTTTTGAGCAATCTTCTGCTGTATTTATGAAACAAAGAATTCAAAGTGGCAATAACTTTCGCGAAAACATGTTTTTGTAATGATATAATGAGGCTTAGTCGGCCCCGAAGAAAAATTAACGTGAATTGTGACTAGAGAGTCTGGCAAACAATACACCCCTACAAAATTAAACATTTCAATCAAACCTTCTTCACATGACCAAAAACAAAACACTAATTGCTACACTACAAATATAGCCATAACAATTATTAATCTGTCTTACCGGATTACCCATTTCACCCTTGAACCCTGGTTCACCCTTGAGACCTCGGATACCCTGTAGAAAGAAAATACATTGTGGTAGTGAACAGACGGTTCAGACTCGGAGTGTGCAATGGCCAACGTTTAGAGTGCCGCCGATGTTTTATAGTGTTGTGTTAGTGTCATGTACTGGTGACTGATAGTACGACTTTGTGAACAATTGAAACTTTGGGAGGTTAGCATGGCCGAATGGATAAGAACGTGCGTTCTTAAACATCCGGTGTGCTGATACTGAGGTAAGGGGTGCAATCTCTAGACCGGTCAGTTGGACCAAACTGTTGACTTCTCGTTCTCGACATGGGGACGTCGGAGTGGGGACCTGTGAAGTCGGAGTGGGTTCGCCTGATGGCGAGGGACACTGGTTGTAGGGAAAGCTAATCCACACGCAAAAATTCAGTCCAATGCTACTAGAAGTAGTGTTCATGGACTATGCTTGAGTTCAAAGCGCGCAAACGTTAAAAAAATCACAATGGAAACTTTGTAAACGTGTAATACGAACTATAATAAGAGAAATATTGTATAGTATTGGAAAGAGCTTTTATCATGTAGTACTTGAAGTTCTTAAGTGTTGGTTAGACGCTGTACATATGAGTAAATCATTATAAACTCACTCATGACAGTCTAACTCGACTCCTGACACAAGATGTTAATTTAATATATGTGTGCGTGTGCGTGCGCGTGTGCGTGTGTGTGTGCGCGCGTTATTTTGTTCCCTGCTTTGAACTGAAGTGTAGTCCATACGTGTGCTACTACTTTAAGTGCACTTGGCTGAGTTTAGCATGTGAATTATTACCAGTGTCCTTCTTCATCAGGCAACCCACACCGACTTCAGGGATAAGTGTAATTTACGTCGTCAAGTCGATGACGAGACGTCAACACGTTAATCCAACTGAACAATGTAGGGGTTGAACGGCTACCTCGGCATTAGAACGTTCTTATCCATGCGGCCCTACTGATCTACATTTAATTTGTTTAAACAATTATAATGTATTCGTATGACGTTCAAAAGGTAGAAATAAATATAACTAGTAGACACCTTGCAGTCTTGACAGACTAAAGTATGTGAGTGGAATATGGCCAATATTCCATCACAATGTCTGGGCAGAGCTTCAGAGATCATGTGATGCCCAAACGACATGACCCCTCCCTCGGCCTAGTCTTGTGTATTCCAGAGGAATGGGTAACCAATACGTCTGGCACAAGGTAGGCTGCAGACGCTGGCGGCTCAGCGTCAATCCACCGAGACCTCACCACCACGAGCCGGTGGCGAGTTATGGCCAGACCCTGACACCCAAGGGACACGGCTTAGAGACGTTCAGCCATGTCCCACAGGTGAGGGCCTTGTACGAGCCCGGACCATGAGGGCGCGCACATCTGTCAATCACAAGTGTCCGGACCTGTGTAAAGCGTGCACTATCGTCAGACTCCCCACCTGACTTATAGCGGTCCCCGCGACCAGCGGGAATAGGTCCGCCATAGCTACCGCAGGAGATATTGCCTGTCTATTTGCAAGCAAATCTCCCATACTTCCACTGTGCGGATCTCGCGACCAGCGAGAATAGGCCCGCCGGAGATTTGCTCGTCTGCTGCGAACAAATCTCTACCGAGAGACTGAATAAGTAAAGAAACGATAAAATATAACTAAACAGTGTAGAAACAGGTAAGGAAACGAAGAAATGTGGAAACGCAAACATACCTGCGTCCCAGGTAACCCAGGTGGTCCTGCAGGGCCAATTACTCCTGGCGTTCCCTGGGAAATATAGAAACCACTTACGGATGTCTAAACTAAGACTGAATGAACATTATTTTTAACAACATCTGAGAGACAGAGAGGGAGGGATAGAAACTGAGAGAGAGAGAGGAGAGAAAGCGAAAAAGAAGAAGAGAGAAACAAACAAACTTTATTTATTTTCAGAGTTAAGAGTTGGGCACGCAGGCTCGTTTAACATTCTGCCCTTCTAACATTCTCTATCATACATAATATCATTCACACATCATTCAAGGCTAACTGAAAACTGCAACAATATAAAGTATATGCCTTATAAAGGCATGGGGAAAATGAAAAGTCAATACTACACGACTCAGTAATATTAATGACTGGTGTGGCACTTGTTATTAGCTATGTGGAATCAGTTATCAGTAGGGGTATCGTCATTGCACTCCGGACAGGTCCATAGGTGCTCATATCCTCCCCCCCCCCCACCCCCAGCATATGAATCAGCGTCCGGTAGCACTTCAACACTCTTTTTCTCGTTTCAATTGACATCTTTTTATTGGTCAGTATGTTTTCCATCTTGCACAAGGCTACCTTCGCCATGGCGATTCTTGTTCTAATCTCTTCAAGGCATCTCCCATCAGATGTTATGACTGTTCCGAGATAATTGTACCGATTCACTTGTTGAAGAATATGCCCATTTACTTGTATATTACATCGTGGTATTTCTTTCTTCCTAGTGACGACAATAACCTGTGTCTTTTTACAATTTAATTCTAACCCTAGTTGTTCACTGTGTGTAACCACCGTATCTACTAATTGTTGCAAATCCTGCTCATTGTCTGCAATCAATATCAATGTCTGCAACCTGTGTATTCGGGAACTAATAACTTACCGACTGCCCTTTACTCCCCGGATCTCCTTGTCTTCCCCTCTCACCTGGTCCACCCTAAAGAAAAAAGACCCATAATTCGACTAACAGTAATAGTATCAACATGAGTATAAATAATATCACAGTTACAAATATCACTTAATAAACACGGTGATTTATGGAACTTTGTATAAATGTGCCCTAAATATCGATGGTCATGACATACCAACGATTCGATATGCTGATGTTACATACAGTATTGCTATACAAAACACAGAATGGTATAGAAAACCTAGTAACCTCAACTCAATTGAATAGTGAATATCACAACTTATATCTTAACATAGGAAAAACAAAGATAATGCATAGAGATAAAACTACTATGGAGAAAGAAATATATGTTAATGAGCAAAAATTGGAGGTGGTGGAAAATTTTGAATATCTTGGGTCTTGGTCTTGATCTTGATATCTTGATTACCAACAATGGTGACACAATGAAAGAAGTTACAAGATGAATAGCTATTGCTCTTCAAAGACTATAACAACTGAATAAATTGTGGAAAGGGACAGATAGAACTACGAAAATCAGATCTTTAAGAGCATGCATCTTTCCCATTGCAACATACGCCTGTGAGACCTGGACACTTACTAAACTAGCTGAACAGCGCATAAATGCCTTTGAATATAAATGTTATAGACGAGTTCTAAGAATATCTTGGATACAGAAAAGAACAGATGCATCCATATTTCAAGAGCTGAATATTGAAGACGATTGGCTAGTAAAGACGATAAAACAAAAACAAAAATGAAATATTTTGGTCACTTGAAACGTCACGAAAGTTTGGAGAGAACAATAATGGAGGGGTATATGCCTGGGAAGAGAGGAAGAGGAAGGTCAAAGAGAAGATGGGTGCAGGATGTGGCGGATGATCTCCAGATGGGTGTATCGGACGCGGGACATCTTGCTTATGATCGAGAGGTTTTCCGGAAGGTTGTTATGGGAGCGAGGTTCTGCAAAGGACATGCTACTAAACGAATGAATGAATGAATGAATGAATGAATGAATAAATGAATGAATGAATGAATGAATGAATGAATAAATGAATGAATGAATGAATGAAAACTACACATTAAAAGCTAGCAAGCAAAATACATTATGATGAAAATGACGATGAACATACAAAAAACCATTTACAGCCTCTTCATCAACTCCATTCAAATACAATATTGAAACGATCTATCCATAAATGGCCATACTGGTAACTACATGAGGCATGCTGAAGAGGAAGCTAACCGATGAACATGTCTTCCTGGTGTTTTATGAAGACAGTCAGTTCTATCCAGTCAATTGTGAAATCACCATTACCGTTTCAAATGTGTATTAACACAATTTCAAATTAAATTAAATGAAAATCTCACGTGTGCCATTGTGTCAGTAAAGGAATATTTGCTCATTAGCGAAGTTGATAGTGAAATGCGCTGATAATGTCATGGGCATAGATGGACAAGGATTTGATGCCAGAACTTGTCACCTGCTAAAGTGAGGGAAAGACTGATCACCTATTCCTCCCTGCACTCAGGTCTACAAAATATGATGGGCAATCTCGTCCCAGCCCCATAGAAGAAAACTGCTTCGGTAAACAAATTTTAAAAGTAAACGAAACCATTTGCCACCTATAATAAATCACTCATCCAAACACGGCGGGGGGGGGGGGGGGGGGCTGAGTGGTCTCGAGGTATGGTGTCCGCCTCGATAGCTGGAGGTCCCGGGTTCAAGCCCTGGTGAGGGCCGGGAGTTTTTCACAGGGACTTCTAGTAACAAAATTTCCCCTGGTCTCTGGGTAGTGAGATTGGACGCCCCTGTGTATTGTTACGCACGTAAATAAAATCCCTAGGAAAAATTTCGAGTTAAAAATCTACCCAAAGTATTTCAGGATTCTCGCTGGTGCTACGGAGTTAGTGCACTCAGCTAAGATTCCCCGGACTCAGGCTTGAGTTAGGAGTAGAACGGAGCACTTATGGGTTACACCCATGTGCCGTTATGTTGATCCGTCGACTAAACTAAACTAAACTAAACTAACACTTATGCAAACATAAACACTTTTCCCAAGTGTAATATATCATCATCTACATCCCCATGTGTCCTGCCAACTAGTGTAGGCGATCATGTCCCTCCACAGATCTTGGTCCCCGGTATTGTAATCTTCTTATATATAAATTAGGATCTCCGTCTGTCTGTCTGTCTGTCTGTATGTATGTATGTATGTCCTTTATGCGCTCCCGAACGGCCCATCCGATTGAGATGAAATTTTCTACACGCCTTCCTTTCATTCCAGCGCTGCCAACTGTCGTATTTTTTTTTCTTCTTCCTCCTCCTCCCTCCTCCCATTCCCAAAATACCTACGTAAATATATGATGAGGATGATGAAAGAATCCCCGAACCAAAACGCTAGGGAAAGGGAAGAAAATGACGTGACTACACAGAATCGTCACACGGCAATCATCATCATCATCAAGTGCCGTGCCGGCTGGCGTAGGCGTTCAACTCTGCTGCTGATATATTTGCCTCCATGCCACGGCAATGTCAATAAAAATTCATCTTTTTATGTGTAAGGAAGTTATCTACAGTCGTGTAGAAGGGAAGAACAATCAATGGAAGGACCGAAATCACAGAACCTAGACGAGTTTGAATTCGGAATGGCGAACTCCCTCCTCCTCTCTTCTCCTCCTGCCTCTACCTCCTCCCCTCCTCCTCCCTCTAACTCCTCCCTCCACCCTCCTCCTCTTCCTCCTCCCTCTACCTCCTCCCTCTACCTCCTCCCTCTCCCTCCTCCCTCTCCCTCTTCCTTCTCCCTCTTCCTCTCCCCTCCTCCTCCATCCTCCTCCCTCCTACTCCCTCCTCCTCCCTCTACCTCCTCCCTCCTCCTCCCTCTACCTCCTCCCTCCACCCTCCTCCTCTTCCTCCTCCCTCTACCTCCTCCCCCTCCTCCCTCTCCCTCCTCCTTCTCCCCCTCCCTTCTCCCTCCTCCTCCCTCTCCTCCTCCCTTCTCCTCATCCCTCCTACTCCCTTCTCCTCCTCCCTCCTCCTCCTCTCTCCTCCTCCCTCCTCCATTTTCCTCCCTCTACCTCCTCCCTCTACCTCCTCCCTCCTCCTCCTCCCTCCTCCTCCCTCCTCTTCCCTCCTCCACCTCCCTCTTCCTCCTCCCTCCTCCATTTACCCAAGACAGACAGACAGACAGATAGTCGGGAACGGGATCTTATATGACTACTTATATGATTTAAATGAGATGCTCTCCACCATGGGCTGGGCCGGGTCAGACAGACAGACAGACAGACAGACAGACAGACAGACAGACAGACAGACAGACAGACAGACAGACAGACAGACAGACAGACAGACAGACAGACAGATAGACTGACAGACAGACAGACAGACAGTCGGTAACGGGAATGAGAACTTATATGACTACTTATATGAATTAAATGAGATGCTCCCCACCAGGGCCTGGGCGAAGCCGGGCCGGGTCAGCTAGTATATCATAAAGAAAAATATTCAAACAGCTCTATCCATACATTAATTAGTCGCATCAAGGACAATTTACGTTTACTTCATAACTTTTGTTCCAGTCTTTTCGACAATCATTCAGTGACTTGCCGGCTGGCGAGAGCAATCATGCTTCTTCACAAATTGCGATCTCAGCAGCATGGAAGAATTCTTTTGTTGACACCCTTCCCTACCATGACACAAGGCTGTCAATAAATGTCCCTGTCTTCCTCTATCTCTCTTTCCGCTAATCGTTTCGGTTGTCACGACATGTTCCAGTTTTGTCTTCCCATAACGTGGACAAAAACGAATACTGCTTCTTTTTGATGTTTGTGATAAGTTGTCTTTGCGACTCAGCTTCCCTCAAAATGTAAAGATTGCTCATCTTGCCTGTCCAATTAGTTTTCAGCATTCTTCTATAAAACCACATATCCAAGGCGTCTAGAGATTTTTTCGTCTGTTTAATAACTGTCCAGGATTCGCAGCCGTATGTTAAAATTGGTACTATTCCACAATAAATATGTTAAATAGGATAACCACACAAATTGCAAGTGCAAGAATATTTTCAGATGGTGCTTAATCGTGGAAATGACCATGTGTTCACATGCATCCATTGTGGACGAACATTTACAGCGCGAATTGGTCTGATCAGTCACATTCGCTACCGCCAAGGCTTGTGGTTATGAAGCATTTGTTTTAATGCACAATGTCACAAACTATCATCTGTCAAACCGGCCAGGTGCCAGTAACCAGTACATATAGATGCAAATGTATATATTTTAACAAAACATAAGAGCACGCAATAACAGATATTGTACATGTAAACTGGAGATCAGCACGGTTCAATGGATAAGATCACTTGCTCTTAAACCTCCAGTGTGCTGATGCCGAGGTAGCGGGATCAACCCCTACAGCGGTCAGTTGGACTAACATGTTGACTTCTCCTCCGTGACTTTGGGGATGTAAATTACAAGTGCCTCAGAAGTCGAAGTGGGTTCATCTAATGGCGAGGGACATTGGTGACAAGGAAAGCAAATACACATACAAAACAACAGTCCAGTGCACAGCAAGTAGTAGGACTGTGTAGACTACATTTTAGTTCAAATCCAACGAACAAAACAACGAACAAAAGAAAACAAATAAGCATAATTTATACATAAACAGAAACTTACAGGAGCCCCACTCTTGCCAGGCTTTCCAACTATTCCAGGGTCACCCCTGTCTCCCTGCAACAAGATGTTTCAGACAATATTATTTTCATCCAGACATCCAACCTAATTTGTATACCTAGTTTTCTACTGATATAGAAAGACATAGGATAACCACACAAACAGCAAGAATTCACCCAGCCATCTAACATAATTTGTATACCCAGTTTTGTATTAATATAAAACGAAATAGGTAACCACACAAACAACAAGTGCGAGTATTCATCAAGTCATCGAACCTAAATGTATACCCAGTTTTGTATTAATATAAAAAGAAATACAGAACGAAGGGACCAGCAAGCTTTATTTGAACACACGTTCACAGGGTCACAAATTAGACATGAAATCCCACTTTACATTCGTACATCTATTATCTATTGTGCATGCTATATGTTTTTGGGGCATATCCTATTTACAGGACATCGCTGTCAACACCAGCGATATATATTTTACTGTTGTTGTTGATGTCTTGACAAGTTTACGTTCAGTAGTTTGCCATTGCTTTCTGAACGACCGGCTCCCATACCATAACGTTAAAACCCAACGCGACACGGTCTGCTTCCAAATCGGTTTCAGCTGTGTTTCGAACGCAGATAAGTGGAATTACGAACCACGTCCGTAACGCCTTTACCACGGAAACCGCATGTTATATTTACATAAGAAAACAAACATTGTCAAACGACTGCTGTGAAGATAAACAAAGCACATTACCATGTTATGAGACAAGCAGGTAGACAGACATACACAGACACTCATACATGCATCAACACATACATAGATACACACATTCATACATCATTTACACAAAATCTCACAGTTATTCACAGATGTCAAGATTAGCATGTTATTACATCAAAGAAACAAGGTTAATGAAGGGAAAAACATGTCTTTATTGCTATACTAAATATATCAAGCTGTCTGTATTCCTTTATCAGTTATATAATTCTCTTTTACTTCGCAACATGAAAAGATCCACAGTACACAAAGATCGTGACTGTCCTTAGTAATATCCCATTACTATCATAAAGCAGTTCTTTCTTAACATCCTAAAGATTAAGAACAAGCTTGTTCCTTGTGTTATGAACTGCAGGCCACTGTAATTTGTCTGTAAAGTGTATTCCATTTATTTTATTTTCCGCTAACACAGAACACATTCTGGCAACTTTTGTTTTTGGATAATTTTACTGTTTTAACGATTTAACCGGCTTTGTGGCAAAAGGGTTACGGAGGAATTTGTAATCCCGCATACTCCGTTCGAAACACAGTTGCGGGCGATCTGGCAGCATACCACCTTGCGTTGGTTTTCAAACAATGGTATGAGTGATGGTCGTTCAGAAAGCAATGACAAATTACTGAACATAAACTTGCCAAGAAATTACAAACATCCAAAATGCTGAGGTTGACTGTGACGTCCTGTAAAGGGTATGCTACTAGTTTTTAACTTAAAGGACACATAGTTTTCTTAAGTTTGGTTCCAAAAATGTCTCTTTCCTCATACAGTGTTAGCATTTCGAAGACATTTCCCCAGAAATTTCCCTTTCCTTAAATCACCGTACAATGTTACTATTCCCAAGACATTTCTCCAGAAATGCCCCTTTCTTTAAATCACCATACAGTGTTAGTATTCCCAAGACATTTCCCCAGAAATTTCCCATTCCTTAAATCACCATACAGTGTTAGTATGCTAGGTTGGGTCGAACTGAGGAATCTATTTTAAAACTCCATCTCAATGCGAATTCGAACAAATGACCACCATAGAAGGCCACAACAGGCTGCAAATACTACTCGTTCAATAAACTAAAGAAAGGAGACACTGATGCATGTAACAGTGGCACTGATATAGTTGCAGTGTCCAACATATGCAGGACAGAAATAGCTAATTTGGCCCACAACCGCTCTATTAGAGGACAAACTATAGAGACATCAGCTTAGTACTATATCCCCAATCTGCTATGATTACACTGAAAGGGGTCTCTTCTTCTTCATTCACCTTCTGAGTCAGCCTGAGACGGGCCTCCATGCCCGATTTGTTACCCTTTGAAAATAAAGACTGTTCGTTCTTTCACCAAGCTTAAGTTGACTGGATAACTCACATCTCAGAATATTTCCAGGTACTCACTTTAAGGGGCTACGTCGATGGAGCATGTGAGACATGTAAAAGCCTCATCATTGCAACTGATCCGAGGGGCGAATGCGGTAGTCATTTAGCTTCTACAGGTCCATAGTGCTAGCATGGTTATGTGTATTTTTGAAACGTCTGTGTTTGTTTGACCTCCCCTATTTACTCTTTCCCTCTTTATATAAAACACACATTTTAAACGCGTTAAAGTTTAATTGAAACTATCTATTTCCCCTCCTTGTCTCATTCAAATGTCAACCCTCTAACCCACTGCACTCCACTCACCTTTACGCCAGGGAAGCCTCTGTTTCCTGGATCTCCTTTGGCACCCTAAGTAACAATACAAGAATAATGAAGGATATCAAAATATGGAGTATTTAAGATGGATTAAATAGAAAGTCCAAGTTATATAGTCTTGGGTAATTCTTGTCTGGTTCGCAAGGATGAAACAATGAAAGTATCTAAAGATGAAACAATTAGTTTCAAAATAATAATCAAGTCATTAAGCATTTTAATTTGCTCTAAACGAAAAAGCCCACTGTGTTAGCCCACGATCAAGAGTTGCTGTTGTTAACACATGTGCTACTAAGTTGTCTTCTGTTGGCATCTGTTTGCCATTTCTTAAGTCAGCAGTAGAGCGTGTGACTATAGGAGATTCTGTAGTAACTTTCAACTGACATCGTACGACAAAGTATGGCATCGTTTGACAAAATATGGAGCACTTGAGTCATTCAACAGTGATGTCACATCACTCGATATATGCGCATATCTGCTCGTCTCCCTAACATCATAACACATAGTATGAGTATGTACAGTTTCAGTGGACAGTTGGTAATGCACATATCAGCTTCATCTTCTACCATAAACATCCCTGCTAGTGCTGAACTGGATTCTTGATTTCATCAACCAAAGCCTTATTTATTCACAAATTTGTGTTTCCCTGTGCAGCATTGAACATTTACAAATAGTATCGCGTCTCCATTGCCCACCCTCAATGGTGCCCTAAAGGTGCCCTGTAGGCCAGCCAATCAGCCCTTTAGTTTCTTCATACACCAGCACGGCTTGGACAGTAAAGTTGGTTGCACATCCTTTGGGGACGTCGCAGTCAACCCCAGAATTGTTTGACTGTGATTTCTTGGCAAGTTTACGTTCAGTTGTTTTGCAATTGCTTCTGAACGACCAGCACTCATACCACTGTACAAAAGCCAACGCAAGGCGGTCTACTGTCAAATCGCCTGCAGCTGTGTTTCGAACGCAGTTTATTGGATTACAAATTGCGCCGGTAACACCATCCCCACATAGCCGGCTTACTGGTAAATAAAGCCACTCTTGCAGAGGTGATTGCGTGTTATTTACCTTCTGATCCAAACATTTATCACTTTAATCATAAGTTTGTTAGTAATAAATGCCTCACGCAAAGATAGTCAAATAAAGGCAGCTTGGAGTAACCAAGAAACATATGATGAGCTGTTTGATGCAGGCTAAGTTAAGTAACCACAACATACAAGTAACTTACTTGTACAACAGTAGCAACTAGACGAATCAATACTGAATCATAATAAACAAGGAAAATATAGATAAGGCATCACTTTCTACAGTATTACCTTTATCTGTGTGTTAGTTTCTCGTGAGCAGAAAGCAGCGGTGTTCGTGTCAATATTGAGATTATGCTACTTGTTATGCTTGTGGCATTGCATGTTTTTGTTTATGAAGTGTTGAGTTGAGTTGAGCTGAGTTGAGTTGAGTTGTGTTGAGTCGAGTTGCGTTGAGTTGAGTTGAGGTGATTCAAGAGCCAACATTACAGCACTCGGAACATTCCCATTCGTGCTCCGTCCTTATCTTCAAATGCCAGCGAAGATTCCCAACACTAACCGTACCAGTAACAGTCTGACAATGTGTCCGTCTGCATTTTTCTCAGAGCCCTGAGTGTCGTCCAGATCCTCTCGTCACTACCTGCAGCACAATTCTCTCAGGCCGTGATGATCCAGTTGTTCTTCTGCGCTATACACATGATCTCAAAGGGCCCCGACTACGTGTGCCTTACCATGAATCAATACCCCACAGAGCGGTGAGGACACAGTCAATCCTCCGCCTGTTGTTTAGTGTAATATGGTGGCCAAATTGCTGATATAACAATAGAAGGGAAGGTGTTTAACCTAGCTGGTAAATGTAAATACCTTGGGGAAATCAGATATCAGATGTGTGACATAGATTAAGAGCAGAGTTTGTCAAGCACAAGCTGCATTTCAGAAAATGAAAATTATCTTATACAATAAGTTCTTATCATTGAATGTCAGAAACAGAGTACTGAACAGTTATATAGTAAATGGTAATGAATCAAGTAACGTGAATGATAAATTAGGAAGAGATTGGAAGTAACAGAGATTGTGGGTCTGTCTGTCTGTCTGTCTGTCTGTCTGTCTGTCTGTCTGTCTGCTGGTCTGTCTGTCGGCTGGTCTGTCTGTCTGTCTGTCTGTCTGTCTGTCAGACAGGCTAGTTGGCAAGCAGGCTGGCTGGCTGTATGTCCATCTATAGTGCAGATTTTTCTGATGCAAGTTGCAGTATATGAGAGTGTATTAAGACTCCCAAATAGCTCTGTATGGACGTTGGCTTCTGTGAACAAATGTTCAGTTACTGTACTGATATGATCGATGCTGGGGATTATTATTACCTTAGGACCTGAAGCACCTGGCAAGCCTTGAGGTCCCTGAAAGGAAATGATAACAAAATGGGCAAAGTTAATGTCTGCTTTTGGTCATCTAGTCTATTTTCTAAACATATATAATATGTCTTTATTGTACATTTAAGTGCTACTGTAAAATAAGGAAAATATACTGGCCCAAAATAAAGAGAAACAATAAATATCAATGAAGAAATAAACAAATAAAGAAAATTGCTCAAAGCAATTCAGAATTGAAGCCATAAATTAATCATTATGTACAATATAAAGATCTATTTTTATCACGTGCTTTTCAAAAGGTCCTAGACGCTTATATCTCACGATAGATCTAAGTTCTTATTGTCCTTTAAAGATATTCCTCTATACCAGCATCTTAGAAAATCCAGGTAATTTCTCTCCATCTGCCTGTCTTTTCCATAAATGATCGTTCTATTCATCGTGATGTTCTATGTGCCTCCCTTTCTTATTATGTGAACACTGTTTGTCATTGTTTTATAAATAATAAATCACTTTTATTGAATGTTGGAAACAAAATACCGAAATGCTATATCAAACCTATTATGCTGTATGGCAATTAACCTTAAAGGCAATGAAGAAGAACTAAAGAGAGTTCTAGAAGGCTGGATCACTGGCAAGCAAGGTCAGCCAAGAAACATTGTTCCTGTTCGGGCATGGAGAGTCAGATGAGTGAAGCTATACATAAGACAGGCATCATCGTCATCGTAGACGAGACATGATTGGAGACATTCAGAACTAATCTAAGGGTTGTGATGTTCGTTACTATACTGGACACGCATTACGGTCTCCTGTGTTTGTTATTTGACCTGGTTATTTATGCTGGTTTAATATAACATTCTGAGACCTACGGTGCCATTTTCATGGTTAGATGCGAATTTTGTCCATGTTCCATTGTTGTGGGTTCATGTGGATGATAGACCTAGTTGATGAAAAGATTTCTTATAACGGGTGCCTAGTTGGTCATGCGTCGAAGTACACACTTGAATCCCGGTCATTAAATATAACTTTGAATTTTTATGTAGTCTATTGCATCATCTAGTCTCTAATTCTTTACCCTAATTATACGCCTGCCAAACAATACGTGTGCGCCAAACAATACGTGTGCATTTAAATATGAAAACTCATTGGATAGCCAAAGTAAGCAATCTAAGAGACCAAGATACAAATACAACTCATCAAAAACATCAGAAAGAGGTAGTCGTTATTTTTAGCCCCACTATGAGAGGAGAGGAACTAAGCATGTTGAAACAACTGGACAGATGTGTGGAAAAAGAGATAGAGGAAGAGTGTGAGCAAAAATTCGTAACCGTCTATTGTCATGGCACGGAAAGCTGTCGGCAGCTGAATGATTTCATGCTGTTAGAAATCGCAATACATAGAGAATAATTATTTCCCACACCACTCCAAAGGCATATTGATCATCATCATCATCATCATCATCATCATCATCATCATCATCATCATCATCATCATCACCATCACCATCACCATCATCATCATCGCCATCATCATCATCATTGCATAACAGCCAGAAATGTAAAACGAACACGCACAAAGGATTATCCAGATAGCAAAGCAAAAACAATATTAAAGAACAAAGAAAAGAAAAGTATATACAAACAAAACTTACAGGAACAGTTATGTCTATTCGATTATCTTCAATGGCTCTACCTGGTACACCCTGCCAAGTGAATAATAATAAACCATGTTATTCACTTAATGATATTCTCTTCAGGAATCCCTAAATTTATATCTAATAATGTGCAACCCTTAATAATAGCAGTTTTCACCTCACACTGCTACAAACGTTCTTTGCACTCTGAAACAATCTTCTATACCTTACAGAAATTCCTGTTGGGCTAACAACACAACAGTTTCATTTTCACAAGTGTTCTTTTTTTGAGAATATATCAGCATATAGACATTATGTAATTAATACTTCATTTAAAAACAGAAAAAGTAACAGGATGATCATCTTCAAAGGAACAACTTAGCTCAGTAAAGCTATCATTTGATGAAATTAGTTTCATCAAAAACAATATTATGTCACATCATCTTGTCTCGGAATGGTGAAGGAATGCTTCGGGAAGAGTGGCAGGCTTACTTACATTCAACAATATAAAATGGAGAGCATCTATTGGACTTTCCCACAGGACATGCTGGTGTGGTGCGATTCGAGTGGGCGAACAGATTTGCACTCCATTATGGGGTATTGGTGCATGTGGTGTTTTTTTCTGTACAAAGACCAATTACTGAACATTTGTGGTTTATCAGTAATTATTTTAGCGTTTCCCCTGTTTCTGATTATGTTGGTAGAAGCTCCATAGTGGAGCAAGCATGATACAAGGATTTCAATCATCAGAATGAGTCCATCTTCATTGAATAGTTACATTCAGGCTGCCTGATCTGAGAAACAGGTTTGAGTCTGTGAGGCTGGTGCAGAGACATGTCTCCCTGTCTGGTACAATATACTATTTTCATAGAGACATGTCTCCATGCCTGGTACAATATACTATTTTCTGTGAGATTGGTGCAGAGACACGTCTCTATGTCTGGTACAATATACTATTTTCTGTGAGATTGGTGCAAAGACATGTCTGTCTGTCTGGTACAATATACTATTTTCTGTGAGATTGGTGCAGAGACATGTCTCCCTACCTGGTACAATATACTATTTTCTGTGAGGTTGGTGTAGAAACATGTCTCCCTACCTGGTACAATATACTATCTTCTTTGAGGTTGGTTCCGAGACATGTCTCCTTGTCTGGTACAATATACTATTTTCACAGAGACATGTCTCCCTGCCTGGTACAATACACTATTTTCACAGAGACATGTCACCTTGTCTGGTACAATATACTATTTTCACAGAGACATGTCCCCCTGCCTGGTACAATATACTATTCTCTCAGAGACATGTCTCCATGCTTGGTACAATATACTATTTTCACAGAGACATGTCTCCCTGTCTGGTACAATATACTATTTTCACAGAGACATGTCTCTCTGCCTGGTACAATATACTATGTTCACGTTGACTATGTTGCAGCCCTCTTCTTGCCATCTCCAGGTTCAGAAATCATCAGGATATAGAAGGCTGTAATGTCATTAGACATCTACACACGGGCATGGTGACCCTCAGAAGGTTATTAGACTAGCGCTGGTGACGCCATGTTCTAGTCAGATATGACTTAGCTACCGTAATGACAGCAGACTGTTCTACCTGCTTTCTGTTAGCGCCGCATGTTGGGCGGCGCTTACCAAACCCGACACCCCACATTGTGCCAACGGCTTCGGACAGAGTAGTGCAATTGGGAGGATATAAGTCTTATCCAAGAGCGAGGAAATGCAACCAACACGCAAAATGTCATGGCAGGGCAGACCAGGCCCTATGCCCTGGTTGGCAACTAGTCTAGGATCGAAGCTCTGAGAGGCGGTCATTTAGAGCATTGCTTTGTTGATCTAGCAGCTTATGCATCTTATATTGTTCCAGATGTATTGGTGTTTCATTTCCTTTGAAATAAACTCGACAGGCAAAGAGAGGGATCATGCTGCATGGGCAACACATGGTCTCTACAATGCAGCCCTGCTTTTTGCTATGGAGAGGTATAACTCCATCTTTGGTCCTCACCATGGGTTATGGTTATGTCTTTTTTTGAAGCACAGTGTAACAAACTATCGTCTGTTAAGGTGGCAAGCTGCCGGTAGTATTTGCCAGCTGCCCTCGGAGAATATCCTTTGGAATACTACACCAAGATTCATATGCAGCTTCTTCAATTCACTGCTGGATTCAAGAAGTTCCTTCTTATTAAATAACTACAAAAGTATATAGAAACATTATAATTTAAAAGTCATTGAATGCTGATATGGTTGTGGCATTATCAACAAAATGATAGATAATGAACTATTACTGCATGGCACTGGAGGGTCCAAGAACTGATTAATAAGTTCAACAACAGACAGCATCATAATGTATGAGTGACACTGAATCTTTAATAACCAAAGAAACATACGTTTATGTTTGATCGGCACGTTATTATTACTTACTCTAACAGTATAACACATGTTATCTCTGTCTTTATATAAACTTCTCAACCTTTTCAAAGGGATTTAAGTTACGTTACAGATATCGTGAGTTCATCATGGCTTACATCCCTTAATCATCAGCTGCTCATTGCACTAAATTGCAGAGGGAATCATGAATGTAGACCACATATTTCGTGACTAATTACACATGTTGTCACACGACATAACAAATCTCTAATTACTGCTGTGACTAATTACAAATATGATTCTCGTGACTAATTACAAATGTTGTCACACGACATAAGAAATCTCTAATTAACGCTGCGACTAATTACAAATATAATTGCACGACATGACTAATCTCTACTTACTGTGTGATTAATTACAAATATGATTACGCGACATGACTAAACTCTACTTACTGAGTGACTAATTAGAAATATGATTACACGACATGACTAATCTCTACTTACTGCAGTGACTAATTACAAATATGATTCTCGTGACTAATTACAAATGTTGCCACACGAGATAACAAATCTCTAATTACTGCTATGACTAATTACAAATATGATTACACGCCATGACTAATCTCTACTTACCGTGTGACTAATTACAAATATGATTACACGACATGACTAATCTCTATTTACTGCTGTGGCCAATTACAAATATGATTACACGACATGACTAATCTCTACTTACTGTGTGACTAATTACAAATATGATTACACGACAAGACTAATCTCTACTTACTATGTGACTAATTACAAATATGATTACGTGAGATGACTAATCTCTACTTGCTGCTGTGACTAATTACAAATATGATTACACGAGATGACTAATCTCTACTTACTGTGTGACTAATTACAAATGTTGTCACACGACATAACAAATCTCTATTTACTGCTGTGACTAATTACACATATGTTACAAGACATGGCCAGTCTCTACTTTGTGCTGTGACTAATTACAAATATGATTACACGACATGACTAATCTCTATTTACTGCTGTGGCTAATTACAAATATGATTACACGACATGACTAATCTCTACTTACTGTGTGACTAATTACAAATATGATTACACGACAAGACTAATCTCTACTTACTATGTGACTAATTACAAATATGATTACGTGAGATGACTAATCTCTACTTGCTGCTGTGACTAATTACAAATATGATTACACGAGATGACTAATCTCTACTTACTGTGTGACTAATTACAAATGTTGTCACACGACATAACAAATCTCTATTTACTGCTGTGACTAATTACACATATGTTACAAGACATGGCCAGTCTCTACTTTGTGCTGTGACTAATTACAAATATGGTTACACGACATGACTGTTCTCTACTTACTGTGTGACTGATTACAAATATGATTACACGAGATGACTAATCTCTACTTACTGTGTGAATAATTACAAATATGATTACACGAGTTGACTACGAGTTGACGAGTGACTTAATCATCTGACTTTCACAAGCGTTCTTGCTGCTGTGACTAATTACAAATATGATTACACGACATGACTAATCTCTACTTACTGCTGGACCTGGCGGACCAATGGGCCCAGGTGGACCTTGTGGTCCTGTTCGTCCTTCTGTACCCTGGAGATTGTGAATTATTAAGTGAAAGCTCATTTATACATGTGTTGTCATTTTCACGTGTGTATGTTTGCGCAATACAAGTATGAGATTACATGTTTGTCTGTAACTAAACGGATAATTTAACAACGAAAATACAAGCATATTCATCATATTAAAAGAAACATCCTAAGATTCATCAATTCAAAGAAACATCTTAAGATTCCTCAATTCAAAGAAACATCCTAACATTCATCATGATCAAAGAAACACTATAACACTCATCGCGATCAAAGAAACATTCTAGCACTCAACATGATCCAAAAAAAAAAAAGACAACATCTTAACACTCAGCATGATTAAAGAAACATCCTAAGATTCATCATCTTCAAAGAAACATCCTAAGATTCATCATCTTCAAAGAAACAACATAATATTAATTAATTCAAAGAAACAACCTAAGATACATCATCTCCATAGAAACATCCTAAGATTCATCAATTCAAAGAAGCATTCTAACGCAATAATAACACAATTAAACTAATTATGTCTAATTCGACTAAAACAGTAAAATGATATTTATTTATTAAAATGATTATGGTATCAAGTTTGCAATGGTGGGTGAAGAATCACTTTATAGAGACAATATATACAGTTAATCATTCAGTAACTCAATCATTCAGACACTGCAGAAAAAAAAAAAACAATGGCCTTTTTTCTATAAATGCCTAGAAAACTTAAGCAGTTAAAGAAATTATGGAGACAGACTGTCATGGGAACACATTTCTGCAATGGATGATGATAGTGTTTAAATTTAATTTTACTTTTTATTTTCACTCGTTTTGAACTCAAGTGCAGTCCACACACGTGCATGTATTTCACTGGACTGATTCTTGCGTGTGGATTAGCTTTTCCTGTTACCTGTGTCCCTCGCCATCAGGCGAATCCACTCCGACTTTAGAGGTATTTATAATTTACGTCCCGAATTCAAGGAAGAGAAGATAACATTTTAGTCCAACTGTCCGGCTAGGGGTTGAACCCGCTACCTCGGCATCAGCAAACCGGAAGTTTAAGTGCCAGGGCTCTTATCTATTCGGCAATGTTGACCTCTGTGTTTTGGGTTAATTGCAACATACTGCAAACGACATGCAACATCTGATGACTACATTGCACTATTTCGTCAAGCCTGTGACTTAATGATCTGTCTTTCACAAGCGTTCTTTCGGGGTGGCTTGCCCTAAGCCTACGACTGCACCCAGTCTCCCTATAAGGCAGGGGATTTGTCGCTCAGCTTTTCTGTTCCCACCCATTCAAATAGCCAACATGGGAGGCACTACCTGTAGCTATGATACCATCAGCACAGTACCATGTAAGACAAACTCTATGAAGGGTCAACAAGTTCAAGTTGACTGCTGCAAATTTTACTATATCCAGGTTGACGTCTGACGGTGTATGAGGAAGGAGAAACCAAATACAGCATTGCAATTCGTAAAATAAGATCAAGCAAAGCATAATTAATTCTGAACACTTAAACATACCCGAATGCCTCTGGGACCGGGTAGCCCTGAACTTCCTTTATCTCCTTTCTCGCCCTAATGAATACAGAAGAACTCAGTTATTTCAACAAACTTGATGAACACAAGAGATTACATAATTCTTTTTCTTCTGCGATCAAACTTTGTTATGCATCTATTCTGGCATGGATCACAGGAAGGAGGGTTCGCTTGGGATCTTCGCTAGTCCCCCAGAGATTTTCCTGAAGAGTCGCTTCAGTCGGCCAGATTTCCTTTCCCAGTTCAGCGAAGTCAGGGCAATCCAGTAGGATATGCTGTGTGGTTGGCTTGCGTGCTCCATATTTGCCGGAGGCAGAGTCAGTGAACCAGTTTTGCTATATGGCAGTGAATCTTGGAATGTAAATGAACAAATTAGGAAGAACTTAGAAGCAACAGAGATGTGGTTTTTGAGACGAATATTGCGAATTCCTTGGACTGCCAGAGTAACTAACAACGATTGCCTGAAAGAGGCTAATGAAACTAGAACATTATATACAACAATAAGAAAAAGACAAACAGCTTTCTTTGGTCATGTGATGAGAAAGAGACATTGGAGAACATCGTAACAACTGGAAAGATCGAGGGGAAGAGAGGCAGAGGCAGACCAAGAGAAATTATGCTGGATGAATTGAGACGGTGGCATGGAGACATATCATCAGCAGAGTTGATCCAGAACACCAAGGACAGATATATATGAGATAATGAACGCCTATGTCAGCTGGCAGGGCACTTGATGATGATGAGAGTCAGTGAGACCCACTAAGTTACATAATTTATTGTCTAGCACTGGTAGCATGGTGACTAGCATACTTGCCTGCCAGCCAGGTGCGTATGTGATCAAATAACCATTGTGGCAGAATTGTAAACCTGACATGTCCCCCCCTCCCCCCCCCCCCCATCTAGACTAATGCCTCCTACTGGAACATGAATGTGTCTGCAGCCGTTGTGTTTATTGGGAGAGAAACATAAGCCGAAGTACATGGCAAATGAGTGTGTCTGCAATCGATGTATTTATTATACCCTACCCTATCACACTCTTGCATACATAATCAATGTATTTATCATTCCCTACCCTAGCACACCCATACATACATAATCAGTGTATTTATTATACCCTACCCTAACACACCCATACATACATAATCAATGTATTTATTATAATCTACCCTAGTACACTCTTGCATACATAATCAGTGTATTTATTATACCCTACCCTAGCACACTCTTGCATACATAATCAGTGTATTTATTATACCCTACCCTAACACACCCATACATACATAATCATAACCACATAACCCGTGCATACATAATCAATGTATAGGGTGTATTATTAATGACTCTGGGGTTTTTGAAAATATTGCAGTTCCAAGTTTTGTATTTACCGTTCATGCTGCATGAACTCCACAAACTGTAAATAGAAAATTTTAAACCAGTGTTTCCCAACCTTTTTTGTACCATGCCCCACTTAAGCCTTTCTAAAATTCATATTGCCCCCCTCCCCCGCCCCATGCCCCCCCCCCCCTCAACATATACATTATTTTTAATATTCAAAAATTGAAATGTTCACTAAAGAAACTTGAATGATAGGTTTCAGGAAGAAATCACTAGGTAATTATTGAGCAAACACA
>OY992885.1:24351001-24491001 GCA_963921405.1 Cepaea hortensis | reverse complement strand
TCAAACGTAGTCCATGGTGAATTGATTTTGCGTGTGGGGTAGTTTCCCCTTTTACCAGTGTCCCTCGCTATCAGGAGAACCCACTCAGATTTCTGAGGTACTAGTAACTTATGTCCCCAAGTCAATATTTTTTTTTCAAATGACCGGTGTTTGGGTTGAACCCGCTACCTCGTCATCAGTACATGTTTCGCTGCATCTCGTCAGGTACATACTGCAGACTTCACACAACGTAAAGTAAAATAGTTAGATAAATCCTTCAAGCTGAAATATACACATGTTCGCACAGTAATGTCAACTGCACATTACTATGCGAACATGTGTATATTTCAGCTTGAAGGATTTATCTCGTTATTTTACTTTACGTTGTCTAATCTTTATCTAATATATGTGGCTTTTGAATTGATTTGATCATTCTTTCCTTTTGGTGGTATGTAACAGGCACATCAGGTTGTTCTTCTATTGGTATTTCCTTAGCTAGTAGATCAGTTCTCTCGTTTCGAGGTACTGGATAGTGAGATGATACCCACTGTATGGTGACCTTACGCTGGCTACCAGGTTCAGACAGTAGTATCCGTGGTATTGGCAATTTCCCAGATTGCAGCGCCTCAAATACTAATTGTGCGTCTGTCAATGGCACCATATGGTTGGTATTCGGTAATTTATCTGTTGCCATCTTGATTGTCGTGATTTCTGCATCATAGCGATTACTGTGTAACTAAACATACCAGTAATATTAACCCATTCTGTCGTAAAGCTGTTACATAGTGGCAATATAACTCAGTTATTATGTTAGTTCTTTTGTCACAGATATTTGTTTTATCCCCTCACTCCATTCTTATATTTACTGTAACACAGTGGTTCTCAACCGGTGGGGGAACCCCCCCCCCCCCCCCCACCGGGGGGAATTGTAGGGTTTCAAGGGGTGGGGGGGGGGGGGAGATTAAGATTATTTTAAGATCGCATTAATACAAGAACCAGTTACTTGATATTGTTTTTCCCTCTAAATTTTACGGTTCTGTACTTCTCGCCCTAATGAAATTCGTTATATAACGCAAATCACGTTTTATATAGATGTCTAGACTTGTTCTAGTATGTGCTATTACATTTAGCTTCCTTTTTATGTATACTGTGTAAGGGGTGGTGGGGGGATTTATAGGGAGGAAATTCGAGAGGGGGTGGGGGGATGACGCTCTGAACATATGGTAAAGGGGGGCATGGGCCAAAAAAGGTTGAGAACCACTGCTGTAACACTATCTGTTCGTGCCATTTGATACTTGATCGTATAATATTCTATGATTTTATTACATTCAAGAAAACATGTCGCTGGACATACAGACATTTACAGCAGCAAAAGATACTTACAGCGGCACTTGCAGAGCCGGGTACACCAGGCAGCCCCCTTGGCCCCTCACGCCCTGGGTCTCCCTGTAAACATATAGTAATTCTGTAAAACTGAAGTCTCCCTGACACACAAATGTATAAATATTTAGTTCTACATGGCTAAAATCTGCCTGAAAGCAGATATATGTATGAATATTATAGTTCCATAAAGCTGAGGTCTGCCTGACAGACAGTTGTATTAGTATACTGATAGGGTAAGACTTCGATTTCCCTGTCTAACACACATGTATAAATGTTCTAGCGCTATAAAGCTAAGGTCTGCCTGTCAGACAATGTATTAATATTTTAATCTGGTAAAAATAAGGTCTTCCTGACAAACAGGGGTAATTATGTTCTAATTCTGTAAAACTAATTCTCCATGATAAATAAGTATAATTTATACTTTTATATATATAAACATTTATAATTTTGAAAAACTAAGGCCTCGATGATTTAAAAGAATAAACATTTCTAACTCTTTAAAACTAAGGTCTCCCTGACAGACTGATGTATTAATAATCTAATTCTGCAAAACTACTGTCTTCTAGAAAATTGTTTTAATAATCTAATTCTGTAAACTGTAAAAGATCTCCCTGATAGATATCTATAAGCATAATCTATTTCTGAAGTCTGCTTATAACTACTTTCATAAACCGTTGTAATACTGCCATCAGTGCACGTTAAATTATTTAAAATATAATAATATACACGTTTTCAAAATAGATTTATATAACTTTGAGTAATGAAACTATCATCATTGTATTGGTGTTACTTTTCCTCTGGAGTAAACTAGGCAGGCCGAGAGATGGATCATGCTGCATGGACAACACCTGGCCTCTAAATTCAGCCCAGGTTGTGTGCTATGGTGAGGTATAACTCCATTTTACAAACTATTGTCTGTCAATTGGCAAGGTGCCAGTCAGTCAAATTGTTAAATTAACATTACAAAGCTTTTCCGTGTTCTTTCAATTAAGTAGAATTTTACTTCGTTAAATAATGTTGACTGCAATTTGTGTGTGGAATTGTAACTGATCATACCCCGAAGAATTACATGATTGTGAAAGTTGGTATTCCTGGAGTTTACGAATGGGAACTATGGAAATTGTATACCAAGTTTTGGTTTCTCAATTTCCAGTGGCAAGAAGTCTTCCTTCTAAATCAAACTGAAGTCAGGAGAAGTTCTATGGCTTTATTATTAATATCTGTTTTATTCAGGACAATCTGATACCTAAAATATTTGAAAGCAACATTACCAACTTAGCCTAATCCAAGTAGTCCGTATGTTTTGTACTAAATAATAACTGATTACATCTTAATATGCCTCTTTCTCTCTCTCTCTCTCTCTCTCTCTCTCTCTCTCTCTCTCTCTCTCTGTGTGCGTGCGTGCGTGCGCGCGCGTGCGTGCGTGCGTGCGTACGTGCGTGCGTGCGTGCGTGTGTGTGAGTGTGTGTGTGTGTGTGTGTGTGTGTGTGTGTGTGTGTGTGTGTGTGTGTGTGTGGCTTTGAGTTGTAAAAGTAACATGTCTTGCACGAGTAGCCGTGAACTCCGCTAAACTGTACTCGGTCAACCCAAGGGGTCCATTTTGATAACTCTTCTGTTTATTGATTTATTTGGTTGTTTCGGGATTTTGAGATTCTTCTGTTTATCTCCCCCTGAATTCCTCTTTTACTGAATCGATCCCTTTGTTTTGCTATCAAGGGATCAAACTCCTATTCCGCTCTATTAACCTGCATTAATTCCCTTAGACCGTGTACTCAGCTCATGTAGCCCTTCTATCATGGCACAGTCCCCGCAGAGATAGCACTTTGGTACCGGATAAGGAGAAAAAAAAAGTCTGTCCACCTATCTCACTCCCAAAGATGCAAACTCTTTTCATGTCTCATATGATCTGCACGTTAGTGCATCAGATTTGAATGATTCAGTGCCAAACGAAAAAGTAGGTTTAAACCAAACATGGTGCACAATCAAGTGGACAAGTATAGTAATGTAAATGTGTATTCATTGAGCATTAACAATGCGGAAGATTCTGCGAAACCAAACACATAACACGATGACCTTAGTATGGCGATATATCGCCCTTCTGTACAAATCGGAGGTCACAGGTGGTGATATATTATCCTTCGGTACAGGCTCAATTAAGAATTAAAACTTCCAGAACATTCAATCAATCAATCATGTGCCATGCCGGAAAGCGTGGGCGGTCATGATTCGCCATTTCACTCGATCACCAGAGTCGTGGATCAGCTCAGTGTTCCTGTCTCGTCCATGCCATGTGGCCAAGCCATCCAGGTATTTTCCTCTCGGTCTTCCTCTTGGTCTGTTCCCCTCGATCTTGCCAGCTGTCACCAAGTTCTCCAGTCCATTTCTTCTCATAACATGTCCAAAAAATTTTGACTGTCTACGTCTAATTTCTCTAATCAATCTACGAACATTCACCAACCAATAAATGAATAGCAAAAAGTATTACATTACCTGATCCCCTTTAGGGCCTTGAGGGCCAGGTGAGCCTGCAGGGCCCTGGATATGAGACAAGCAAAATAATGTTTACGTTACTGAAACAATTAAAACACATAGTCACGGGTATTGTTCGAATGTGGAACATCTTTATCCCCATAGTAATTTCCAATTTACAACGAAATCTTTCCGTATTTCACATTATAAGTTACATAAAATGCAGAAACGGTGACACGCTGTTAGCAATGTACGCGAGGAAGTCAATAACTAAGTCACAAATGGCTGTCGAAAAATAACTAAATATGATAACAACTTGAAACCAGTTTATTTTTAGACATACATTGTCCCTTTATTTCTCAACATAATTTACACCAAATTGATGCACCTATCCCATCGTTTTATCAGTCCTCCCAAACCGGCTGCATAGAACTGCGTGCTTTGTTTTCTAAACTACGTTTTCACTTCACCTCCATTCGCGAAATCTCTCCTGCCAAAGTGGGTTTTCAGTGGACCAAAAAGGTGGAAGTCGCTAGGAGCTAAGTCGAAGCTGTAAGGTGGATGTTTCAGAACTTCCCACCTTAGTTGGTTAATTTTCTCCTGAGTTAATCGAGCCGTATGTGGTCTGGCATTGTCACGAAGAAGCAACACTCCTCTAGTCAGCAGCCCTTTTTTCTTCGAATTGCATCAAGAAGCATAGCTATAACTTCACAGTACGATTCAGAATTCACAATGTCACCTTTCTTCTTGAAACTGGTTAAAGGCATTCCTTGACAATCTCAGAACTCTGTCAGCATAACCTTCCCTGCTGATGGTGTAACCTTGAATTTTTGGATACAAGGCGAAGAAGGATGTTTCCATTGCATTGAAGTACGCTTTGATTCGGACTGGTAGTGATGCACCCATGATTCATCCCCAGTAACAAACCTGTTCAGCATGTCTTCTCCTTCATCTTCGTATCGACAGAGATGATGCCAGGACAGGCCAAATCGGTTCATTTTGTGTTCCTCCTTCAATTGTCTAGGTACCCACCTTGGGCACACTATCTTAAATTTCAATCGATCATGCAGTATGCTGTATGCTGAACCACGTGAGCACCCTATTGCAGATGCTACAGAGTCTATCGTTACTCGCCTGTCACCTCTAATCATCTCCTCCACCCGCTGCATGGATGCTTCTGTTACAATCTCAACAGGATGACCAGATCGGATTTCATTAACAATTTTAGAGCGTCCTTGAGAAAAATTTTTCTACCCAGCTATGCACCGTTTTACGGGACAAACATTTGTCAGCATAAACAGGAAGCATTTTCTTATGAATGTCCTTTGCAGGCAGTCCTTTTGTCCACACAAAAAAGCACAACAGCACGTTGCTCTTTGGTTGTTCACTACGTAAGTACAGTCGCCATTTTGTTTATGCGCTGCGCATGCGCATGTGACACCTGACGAACGAGAATATGAAGTTCGATGTTGCTGTCACCTAATGACACCTGTAGAAAACACCAGCTACATTTACCTGCCATCCCACATAGCTGTGTGTTTTACTTATTGAATGTTTTTCGTAAAATTTAGGCTTTCACAATTTTGACATTTTTGAATTTTTCTTCTTTGAAAAATATATAATTTTTATTAGTTTGCTCGCTGTAAACTCAAGCATAGCCCATATACTTGCTACTCATTTGCTGCACTGGATTGATTTTTGCATGTGGATTAGATTTCCCTAATACTATTGTCCCTCGCCATCAGGAGAACCCACTCCGACTTCAGAGGTACTTGCAATTTACATCTCCAAGTCAATAACGATAAGTCATAATTTTAGTCCAACTGAGGTGAACCGTTAATCTTGGCATCTGCAAACCGGAAGTGTAAGATGAATTGTGAGAATATCGCGACACGAGACTAAAACAAACGCAAACGCATTACAAAAACTGGGATGTAAGAAAATATGACTAAATGAGATTAAAGTCAGACAAGAGAAACTGGTGAATGTTTGGAGTATTACTGGCGGATTGTGATGATAGCTACATTCTGTCATTACACCTATAAATATCTATCATGACACCTGGGAGACTGCAGCCAGAGACCGAAATTCGTGGCGTGCATCATTACGGAAGGGTGCAGTCATATGTGAGGCAACCAGGACTGCAAGAGCTGTGAAGAAAAGGCAGGACAGAAAAACCACTGCAGGAAATCGTCCTCCAGAAACGTCAAGCATTCTTTGCCAACATTGTCAAAGAAAATTTCGAGCCAAAATAGGCCTTATCAGCCATCTTAGAACCCATGGCTCCATACCTTCAACCCCGCTAGATGAAATGAATGGTCATCATCATTCTTGATGGACAAACAAGAACACATTCTGTAATGGGCCGACTTCATGACGATAACAGAGCGATGAATATCTACTTTATGATGATAACCGCGCATTGAAAATCTACATCATGATGATAACAGTGCGTTAAATATCTACTTCATGATGAAACAGCGCGTTAAATATCTACTACATGATGATAACAGCACTTTGAACATCTACATCATGATGATAACAGCACTTTGAACATCTACTTCATGGTGATAACAGCGCGTTGAACATCTACTTCATGATGATAACAGTGCGTTAAATATCTACTTCATGATGATAACAGCACTTTGACCATCTACTTCATGATGATAACAGCACTTTGACCATCTACTTCATGGTGATAACAGACTTTGACCATCTACTTCATGATGATAACAGCACTTTGACCATCTACTTCATGATGATAACAGCACTTTGACCATCTACTTCATGGTGATAACAGCACTTTGACCATCTACTTCATGGTGATAACAGCACTTTGACCATCTACTTCATGATGATAACAGCACTTTGACCATCTACTTCATGGTGATAACAGACTTTGACCATCTACTTCATGATGATAACAGCACTTTGACCATCTACTTCATGATGGTAACAGTACTTTGACCATCTACTTCATGGTGATAACAGACTTTGACCATCTACTTCATGATGATAACAGCACTTTGACCATCTACTTCATGGTGATAACAGCGCGGTGAACATCTACTTCATGATGATAACAGCACTTTGACCATCTACTTCATGGTGATAACAGCGCGGTGAATATATACTTCATGATGATAACAGCACATTTAACATCTACTTCATGGTGATAATAGCACATGTAACATCTACTTCATGATGATAACAGCACATTTAACATCTACCTCATGATGATAACAGCACATTTAACATCTACTTCATGATGATAACAGCGCGGTGAACATCTACTTCGTGATGATAACAGCACATTTAACATCTACTTCATGATGATAACAGCTCGGTGAACATCTACTTCATGATGATAACAGCACATTTAACATCTACTTCATGATGATAACAGTGCGGTGAACATCTACTTCATGATGATAACAGCACATTTAACATCTACTTCATGATGATAACAGCACATTTAACATCTACTTCATGATGATAACAGCGCGGTGAACATCTACTTCATGATGATAACAGCACATTTAACATCTACTTCATGATTATAACAGCACATTTAACATCTACTTCATGATGATAACAGCACATTTAACATCTACTTCATGATGATAACAGCACATTTAACATCTACTTCATGGTGATAACAGCGCGTTGAACATCTACTTCATGATGATAACAGCACTTTGACCATCTACTTCATGATGATAACAGCACATTTAACATCTACTTCATGATGATAACAGCTCATTTAACATCTACTTCATGATGATAACAGCACATTTAACATCTACTTCATGGTGATAACAGCGCGTTGAACATCTACTTCATGATGATAACAGCACTTTGACCATCTACTTCATGGTGATAACAGCACATTTAACATCTACTTCATGATGATAACAGCACTTTGACCATCTACTTCATGATGATAACAGCACATTTAACATCTACTTCATGATGATAACAGCACATTTAACATCTACTTCATGATGATAACAGCACATTTAACATCTACTTCATGGTGATAACAGCGCGTTGAACATCTACTTCATGATGATAACAGCACTTTGACCATCTACTTCATGGTGATAACAGCACGTTGAACATCTACTTACCCGTTCTCCGGGCAGGCCTCTGTCACCGGGTGTGCCTGGCTGTGCATCTCGACCCTGAGACCAGATAGATACGATTATCTGAGATTTATATTTGATTATTGTGAAGACTAAAAGTTCAAAGTGTTGTGGTATTCTGAATCACACAGATTATAAATTGCTATGCCAAGAAGTAATTCTTCTTCTTCATCTTCTTATTCTGATTATTATTCTTTCTTCTTCTTTTTTCTCTACGGCTTCTTCGTCTTCTTCTTCTGTGTCTTCTTCACAATCTTCTTCTTCTTTCTTCTTCTTCTTCTTCTTCTTCTTCTTCTTCTTCTTCTTCTTCTTCTTCTTCTTCTTCTTCTTCTTCTTCTTCTTCTTCTTCTTCTTCTTCTTCTTCTTCTTCCTCCTCCTCCTCCTCCTCGTCCTTCTTCTTCTTCTTCTTCTTCTTCTTCTTCTTCTGCTTCTTCTGCTTCTTCTTCTTCTTCTTCTTCTTCTTCTTCTTCTTCTTCTTCTTCTTCTTCTTCTTCTTCTTCTTCTTCTTCTTCATCTTTGTCTTTGTCATCACTGCTTCCACTACCATTGTCTTTCTTCTTCACATATTATTGTCCTTCTTCTTCTTCCTCTAACACTTCCTCTTGTGATTCTTCGCAGATCTCTGTTGGTTTATCTGTAGTTTCTTTCAAAATGTTTAGACTGTTTATTCATTGTACGTATTTGCTTACAGAAGAGATCCAATACCTGTGCTTTTTGGCCGACACATCCAACTTATTCCTGGTATTTGCTAACCACGTCAGCCCACCCAATCAACATTAAAAAAGTCGCTTAAAAGTCGACAAGGTCGACTTCATTGTCGTGGGTTTTTACCACATACGGCTCAGTCTCTTTCCACAACGCGGAAAGCGTCGCACAAATAACGAACTCCGAAGCTCCAGCGACGACCCCCAGGAGTCTCCGAAAAAAATACTCTCTTTAACCGAAGGACGCGGCACGGAATCGAACCCACAACCTTCGGAGCCCGAGTCAGATGGCTTGACCACTTCACCACGGAGACTCCCGATCAACATATAATTCTGCACTAAAATCATCCAGTAAAATACAATACATGACACTCACCGATTCTCCCTTTGGTCCAGACACACCTGGTGAGCCTGGCGAGCCTCTCTCTCCCTGTAATGGACAAAGCAGACATATCAGCTGTGTCAGGACATTATCTTATATAGGACTGGATTGAGTTCTATTCTATCATGTTGCATGTAGAAATACTAGTTTCTTTCTCTTTTCTTGTTGTAAAGCCTCTACTGTTTTGATTCAACTGTCTCTGGTTTTGTCTTTATGAACTGGTATACTTTGTACAAGTTACAAATAGTTTAGTAATAACTAATTAAGTGACATGGAAATATTAATCGTTTTAAGCGATGTTTTGTATCTGCCGTGGGTTTAGATATCGCTGAAATGATTTCATTGCATTATCATAACAACTTTTAAGCCATTACAGTGAGACACCGCTACTTCCCATTTTTCTGTCATTCATTTTTGTTTGGTCAAAACCTACATTTTGTTTGTCACAGAATCCGTTCATGCGATGTGTAGATTAGGAATCTTGTAACTAATCGTGTAGTCCTGTCAGGGTGCACACGAACACTGCCCATTTACTTTGTTATGTAACTAAGGATGCGTGTCCTGTCTTAAAAATCATCATCTTCATTATGTTTTATGTTGATAAAGGTGAGCGGTCATAGTTCATTATTTCACATGATCACCTGAGTATTTGATGAGGTCTGCGTTCGTGTCTCAAGTATGCCATGAGGCCAAGTCATCCTTGGGTTTATTGCTCAGCCTCCCCTTTACTCTCTTTAAGAGTTTCCACTAAGTTTTAAAATGTATTTATCCTCATAACATTCAAACAACTGTGACTGTCTGTGTCTAATTTATGTAATCAGTTTACAGTTTTTATTTGTTTTCTGCCGAATTATTTTCATCTCCGTTGCTATCCACTTATCGCATTCAATATTCCTCACAAACTTACAGTAGATATTTAGTGTTTGAGCTAGTTTTATTTAACATTAATGTATGCGTTTAAACCCGACATGTCACATTGTGCCACCGGTGCGGGGGGGGGGGGCGCATTTAGGACGGTACAAGCCTTCCTGGTACGAAGAATTGCAGCTTAAATACTAAATGTCATGGCAGGGCAGACCAGGCTCTAAGCCTTGGTCGGAACTGATCTAGTATCAAAGCTCCAACAGGCGGACTGTTAGAGCATTGCTTTGCTGATCCGGCAGCTTCTGCAACTGTTCTTGTTCCAGTCGTATTTGTGCTAACTTTTTTGTCTGGAGTACACTAGAAAGGTCGAGAGAGGGATCATGCTGCATGGAAAACACATGGTCTCTAAATGGTATATTTAACTCCATTTGACAAACTATCGTCTGTCAAGACGGTCAGGTGCCTGTCAATGTATGTGATTACCTAAACAAAACCTAAAGTAGCACAATGACATCTCTGTTGTATAAGAAGAAGATAGTAATGTTGTTATTGGGAGATACTTGAGATGGAACTAGACTATCAGGCTGCTCTCGGTTAGTCTGTCAACCCAGAGGACAAGATAGTCAGGGGAAACAACACGAATGTTACTACATCATGTAACTAGCGATAAATGATGATACCGATTTGTATTTATGATAATAATGACGATAATTAAGATGAAGATGATGATGATGATAATTATGTTGATAATTATGTTGATAATGATGGTAATAAAGGTGGTGATAATGATGATGATGATGATAATGAGGATGATAATGATGCTGATAATGATGGTGATGATGATTATGATGATGACGATGACGGTAATGATGATGATGATAATGATGATGATGGTGAAGATGATATGATTATAATAGTGATAATGTTGATAATAATGATGATGATAATGATGAGCATGACGAAGGTGGTAATAATAACAGACATCACGGTAACTACTATGACATCACATTCAGCCTAGCATATTTATATTAAGTATTTATATAATTGTGGTGCAGGGTGTAAAATGTCCAAATACTATCTATTTTACGACAACTCTACCAAACGTAACTTAAATAGATTACCAACTTTTTTTTTTTTAAAGTATTGTCCTATAAATCATCAGTGAAGACGTAACTCCAACAGCAATGACAACACTATGCTTCACTGCGGGGCAGGTATTAATAAGTATGCTAAATAGCCTCCTTCTCCCTGGCGAAGGAGTTAACGACTTTCTCTGTAATCTCGTATATCCTCGTGAGAAACAGCTGCGCGAGACTCGGCAGCGGATTTCGTCGTGTTGGTTATTTAGGGGTATGTGAGACAGTCGCTCAGAAATCAATGGCAAACTACTGAGCGTAATCTTGCTAAGAACATCAACAGCAGCTGCAAAATGCTAGTGTTGACTGCAACGTCCTGTAAGGGATATGCAACTTTTTAAAACAGCCTCCTTCTTTACATTGGTTTTTAAGTGTGTAAACAATGACATTCCTAAAATCCGTTTCGGAAACATGACCGAATCCCAGCCAGTCAGTATATTCTGTGCTGAATCATGACTTGGTGACATAATAATTTACCTCTCTGCAGATGTGAGGTTCCAGTGCCTATCATACACACCCGGCTTGTTTCTGAGCTTGGAGAGGGCAAGGAGAACTCTGCTATAGACAGTCACCAGATCAGGAAGAAGGCATCAACAGCGACCTGTTGTTGTGTTGTTGTTTGTCCATCAAGAATGATGATGACCATTCATTTCATCCAGTGAGGTTGAAAGTGTAGAGCCGTGAGTTCTAAGATGGCTGATGAGGCCTATTTTGGCTCGAAATGTTCTTTGACACCGACCTATTCAGGGCTCAATAACAGACTCTCACAGTATGAGAATCAACGGCAAGATTCGTGTTAGTTTCACAGCCTGGGATTGTGAGATAAAGTAGCACATTTTTTTTTCCCATTTACCTTTCATCGTTCTCTTTGTTTTCATATTTTCATTCTTCTCATTCTGATAATTATGCCTTGACGTAGTCACTATCTGTTAATTATGACTTAACGTAGTCACTATCTGTTAATTATGACTTAACGTAGTCACTATCTGTTAATTATGCGTTAACTTAGTCACTATCTGTTAATTATGACTTAACGTAGTCACTATCTGTTAATTATGACAATGTATTCACTATCTGTTAATTATGACTTAACGTAGTCACTATCTGTTAATTATGACTTAACGTAGTCACTATCTGTTTATTATGCCATAACGTAGTCACTATCTGTTAATTATGCCTTAACGTAGTCACTATCTGTTAATTATGACTTAACGTAGTCACTATCTGTTAATTATGCGTTAACGTAGTGACTATCTGTTAATTATGCCTTAACGTAGTCACTATCTGTTAATTATGACTTAACGTAGTCACTATCTGTTAATTATGACTTAACGTAGTCACTATCTGTTAATTATGACTTAACGTAGTCACTTCAGTGTCTTTCCCGTGTTTATATGTTGTGGTTTGTGTATCTGTTTCTTGATGAAGGCTAGTCGCCGCAACGTCCTGTTTCACTTAATTGTGTTCTGTAAAACTGCTTCGTGTTATTTTATATTGTTTACACTTCCACAGCTTTAACGCAGCTCCTCTAATTTAATTCATACATTTCATTGCTCCCATTTTTGTTTTGGTACTCGCTCTGAACTCAATCGTAGTACATACACGTGCTCCTATTTCTAGTGCACTGGACTGATTGTGACGTGTGGATTAGCTTTCCCAATTACCAGTGTCCCCCGCCATCATGCGAACCTCTCCAACTTCAGAGATGGGACTCAAATGACCTGAATGCCATTGTACCGGACTTTACAGAGTTAAAATGCAGTCTTCCAGAGGATTCAACAACAAATCAACCATGATAAATAGCACTGTGAACTTCAGACCTACCTCCCTTCCAGGGAGACCAATTGGGCCTGGTCTGCCGGGCTCCCCTGGAGTTCCGTCCCTTCCTCTGGGCCCAGGTGGTCCGGGAAAGCCTGGAGTTCCCTATCATGTTATCAGATGAGCATACATACTGGCTTGTGTCATGTCAGGTTATAACATACATAAATAGACAACAAATAAATAGACAGCAAATAATTAGGCAATAAATAAATAGACAACAAATAAATAGACAACAAATAAATAGACAACAAATAAATAGACAACAAATAAATAGACAACAAATAAAAGACAACAAATAAGAAGACAGCAAATAAATAGACAATAAATATATAAACAACAAATAAATAGACTACAAAAACATAGACAACTAATACACAGACAACAAATAAATAGGCAACAAATAAATAGACAACCTAACACATGTTTCTAGACTAATCTAAATAACTCTTAATAATAAATACAAGGTGTCTTATGATATGATCGACTTTTTATTGCTCTTCGCTCGCTTTGAACTCAAGCGTAGTCCACACACGACATACTACTTCTAGTACACTGGACTGATTATCTGCCTGTGAATTAGCTTTCCATATCACCAGTGTCTCTCCCCATCAGGTGAACCCACATCGACTTCAGAGATACTTGTAATTTACGTCCCCAAGTCAAGGACGAGAAGTTGACATTTTAGTGGAGGGGTTGAACCCACTACTTCGGCATCAGCACACCGGATGTTTAAGAGCGAGTGTTCTTATCCATTCGGCCATGCTGGCCTCCGATATGATCGGTAAAAGTGGCACTGAGGAGCTAGAAATATATCTGTCTATCATAGTCTGTTCTCACAATCATCATCTCTGGGCGGGTAGGCTTGAGTGTTAATGAATCATCACCTTAAATGAGCCTCAGAGTCTTGGATCATGCCTGTATCAGTTTCTCTATTATTCAGTTTGGTCAAGCCATCTGGATATTTATCTCTGCCTTCAAGCCATTCAAATATTTATCGCTGTTTTCAAGACATTCAGATATTTATCTCTGTCTTCAAGACATTCATATATTTATCTCTGTCTTAAGGACATTCAGATATTTATCTCTGTCTTCAAGAAATTCAGATATGTATCTCTGTCTTCAAGACATTCAGAAATGTATCTCTGTCTTCAAGATATTCAGATATTTATCTCTGTCTTCAAGACATTCAGATATGTATCTCTGTCTTCAAGACATTCAGATATTTATCTCTGTTTTCAAGACATTCAGATATTTATCTCTGTCTTCAAGACAACCAAATATTTATTTCTGTCCTCAAGCCATTCATATATATTATTTCTGTCTTCCTTTCGTCATTTTCCCATCAGTTTACAGGTCATTGTCACTAAATGTTTCCTCACAAACATGTCTCGAAGCAGAAATCTGCGATGAGTCTGTGATGTGATAATCCCATCATATTTTGTAGGCCACATTATTCACTGTCAATTTGCTTTTATATTGTAAGATTAGATCAAATACTATCTTCTGGGGATTATAACTTATATACAATCAGATAAATATGCATGCAAATTAAAACGATAATGAGAAACTAATCGAACAATATAGCAGGGTGGTTAAAGAATCATTCATGGCCATAATGGTCGGGATTCCGCGGATAGCTCTAGTTATTTTTTACATGTGCTATTGATTTTACAACTCCACTTTAATGTGTGTGTGTGTGTGTGTGTGTGTGTGTGTGTGTGTGTGTGTGTGGTGAGAGAGAGAGAGAGAGAGAGAGAGAGAGAGAGAGAGGTGAGTGAATGGAGTGAGTTTGTGGAGTGAACGAATGGAGTGAGTGAGTTGAATGGAGTGAATGAGTCGAGTAAGTGAGTGAGTGAGTTAGTGAGTAAGTGGAGTTAGTTATTGTGAGTGTGTGTGTGTGTGTGTGCGTGCGTGCGTGCGTGTGTTTCGCTGGACCAATAATTTCAGGACATTGTCTAGCATCCTCATTGTTCAAATATTCAGTAAAGTTTGTAATGTCTTTGAGATTGGTAAGTGAGAATCGAAATGTTGAATGTGTTATTATCATCATCATCAATTGCCCTGTTGGTAAGCGTTGGTAAGCACGGTTCACCGTCTCACATTATTGCTAGAGTCCAGCTACAGGTTCGTGTTCTTGTTTCTAATATGCCATTTGGCCAAATCATCTAGCTATTTATCATTGTGTCTTCCTCATGCTCTTTTACCATAAGGATTGCCAGTTATGACTAAGTTTTTAATTAGGAATCTCGGTGGCAAAATGGTTGAGCCATCTGCCTCGTGCTCTGAACGTCGTATATTTGTGTTCGAACAGACTGTTCAGACCATGAGGGCACTTTCTCCAGAGGCCCTAATCACTGGTGCTACCAAAACAGTCAAATACAGCGGTTCTAGAAAAACTGCGAATGACAAGAGAGTCGATTATAGAAATATACAAGAGGCAAGTGAGATATTTCGACCATATTGCAGGGGTCTTCAAATGAAACACGTATTTATATTTTTTTTTTTAAATTAGAAAAAAAACATTGGGGTGAGTATATTCAGAAAAAGTAAAGAACAAATGTATCATTTTTAGATGTAGTCACCACTGCCTTCAATGCAAGTCCGTCAGTACTGATAAAATGCTTGGATCCCTGTAGAACAAAATTCTCTGGGGTTACTACTTTTTGTGCCTGACCGGGTCGTGAACAGTCTGTCACAGAAATCACGCAGTTTTGAAATTCCCTACTCCACTCATACACCTGCTGAACTGAAAAGCATACATCAAAATACCGGGTCATCATTCGTCGATGAATTTCTATACACTTCACCCTTCACTGATAAAAAAAAAACGAATAACAGAACGCTGCTCCTCTTTGGTGCATGTCAAAAGTGGGGCGGTCCTATTTAAACTGTCCTTATTACGTTACCGTGTTCGTCTCCACCTTGATGTCACATGCTTGGCACTCTTGACATCCTTAACAACGATATTTACAAGTTACAAGACAATGGCACGGTTATTACAATTTATATCACACTTTTAAGGTTTTCATTTGAAGCCCCCTCGCATAAGATATAACACTCTTATAAAACCCTAACTGGAGGGTAAGTTTGAAGGCAAACGAGCAAGAGGTAGACAATGATGCAAGTGGGAAGATAACGCCAAGAGATGGAAAACTAGCCATCTGACAGAATGTACAGTCAAGGCGAGAGACAGACACTGTTGTAGATCCATTGCAGCCAACCTTCATTGTGGAGATGGCACCTGATTGAATTGAATTGCTATTGTTTTCTTTCTTGTTTTGTTCCCAAACAGACAGACAGGACAGGTATTCTTACATCTGTTCCATTCAAACCAGGAGGTCCAACTGGGCAGATCACGGGGCAAGTGCGCTCTGTCTGCAAAATGTCAAAGTATAAATCGTGAATGACGAAAATGTTTACGATAATTTTGAATTTCTTGTAATACATCTGATGGATAGTATATATGTATTACTTTTCTCGTCACAGATATATAGATCTTAAGACAAGAAATTTAATACTTTTCTGATTACACATATATAGATCTCATGGATAATAAATATATTACTTTTCTCATCACACGTATTTAAAATAACAGCAGGGAATGATAAGATGATTTATGATCTATGATTAAAAATATGTGCACTTAGGACAAGCCTGTGTGATTAATTTCTCCCAGCAGATGTCACATGTTTACTGTCCCTATTGTGAGCTGGTAAGCTAAACATCGGAACCATTCTCGTCTGCATTCATTATGACGAGTTTTATACTTCCGCGTTTCCATCCTGTTTCAGGATATTGCAGTCAACACCAGCATCTTTCAGCTGTATGTTGATTCCTAGGCTAGATTACGCTCATCAGCACGCCACGACTTTCTGAGCGACCGGCTCCATACTCTCATAAGTCACTGGTGCGATTCGAACGGCTTCCAATTCTCATGCACTCACGTCAACCACGAGAGTATTCGGGATTACGGAGAAAGCTGCTAATCCCTAAGCTAGGGAGCCGGCATACTCAATACCTTAGTCTAATTTAATGTACAATGTCTAGTTTAACTGAGTAAGTGCCGTGTGAATTGTCATAAACGACTTCCCGTCTCTGCCATTGGCTTATTTATCGCCGAAATGTTGTCTTTGCAAAATGTTGTCTCAATTAAAATATCAATACAGTAGTTTTCCCTAAGCAACCTGCTTTAATTTGATATATAATATAACATGACTGCTACCATATTAACAACTTTTAAGTCATAACTGTAACACGCCCCTACTTCCCATTTTAGGTCATAACTGTGACACGCCCCTACTTCCCATTGTCCGCCATCCATTTTTGTTTGGTACAAACCTACCTTTTGTTTGACAGTGAATCTGTTAATGTATGTAATGTTCTAAGAATGATAGTTGTATATCCTTTACAGGACATAGAGTCAACTCCGGCATTTTTGGCTGCTCGTGATTCCTAGGCAAGCTTACGTTCAGTAGTTTGCCATTGATTTCTGAACAACCGGCACCCATACCATTTTATAAAAAAAAAACACCGCGAGGCGGTCTGCTGCCAAATCGCCTGTAGCTGTGTTTCGAACGCAATATGCGGGATTGCGACCTACGCCTGTGACTTCTTCGCCACGGAGCTGACGTATATAATGTACAGATGAGTTTACTCAAAATATAATTAGCACAATCCACACACAGTAAGCCGGTCTCCCTGGTCTAGAGGTCACACGACTTTCTCCGTAATCCCGTATACGCTCGTGAGTAAAGTGACGTTGCGCGAGAATCGGTAGCGGTTCTCTCCGCGTCAGTAACTTACAGGGTATGTGAGCCTGTCGCTCGGAAAGCAATGGCAAACTAATGAGTGTAATCTTGCCAAGAAATCAACAATCAGCTGAAAAATGCTGATGTTGACAGCGATGTCCTGTAAAGGATGTGCGGAAAAAAAAACAACTCAGTAAACATAATCAGTAAGAAGTAGCGGGGGAAAAAAACAACTATAAAAGATCACTAGAATGTTCTATATCTTTGGTTCTCAAACCTGCCCTTTCGTCCCAGATGGGAGTTTCTGTGGCGAAGTGGTTACCAAATCCACCTCACGTTTCGAAGGTTGGGGGTTCAATTCCAGCCTACGTCGGTCGGCTCAAGAGTGCAATTTTCTCGAAAACTCCGGGGGTCGTCACTAGAGCTACGGAGTTTGTGCCTTGAGCGACACATTCAGCAGACCGCCCTGCGAACATGAGCCTTATGGGATAAAACCCGGTGCAATGAAGTTAATCTTCTTGCCTTTAACACCATTTGTTAAATCCACATAGATCACATCCACAACTCTCAATACATACACAAACAAACATGCATATCTTTTTTTAAGGCTACTTAAATTAGATGTAGACAGTCATAATGTTTCCGGCATGTTGTGAGAAGAAATGACTTGAAGAACTTGGTGACAACTGGCAAGATCAAAGGGAAGAGACCAAAGGGAAGACCGAGAAGTAAATGGCATGGTCGAGACAGGAACGCTGAGCTGATCCACGACTCTGGTGATCGAGTAAGATGGCAAAACATGACCGCCCACGCTTATCGGAATGGCACATGATGATGATTATGACTTAAAATTCAAAACCTTAGCCCTCTGAGTCTTGTTACCATTCCAAAAAAGGGCATACTCCCCACTCTGAGAGCCACTATTCTAGATGCTTGCTTGCTTGCTTGCTTGATTGTGTTCGTTGGCTTGAGCTCCAGCGCGAAGTCCTGTATGTCGGATGAAGGCATCCTGTTGTCCAACATCAGTGTGATGTCATACAGGATCTGAGGTTTGTGTGAGTATCCGTTGTCCCATGTCTGGCTTATTGATGTGCAGACTGGTGGTTCCTCGCCATAAGGCAGACACTCTCCGACTTCGGAGGAATCGGCGATCCTACTGACTTTAGCCAGGACCCCGAAGGGACCTGTTGCCCAGGACGCTCAACGAGGACGCGTCAATAGGTCTTGGCCAGTATATAACCCGGCCCTGGTGCCTTGGAAACACCTCTGCGTCCCACTGTTCTAGATAAATCGGCATGTCTCCCATAGAAATAATAATTAGCCTCTCTCTCTCTCTCTCTCTCTCTCTCTCTCTCTCTCTCTCTCTCTCTCTCTCTCTCTCTCTCTCTCTCTCGCCATCTCTCTGTATCTCTTTCGTGATGATGATGATGATGATGATGATGATGATGATGATGATGATGATGATGATGATGATGATGATGATGATGATGACTTATCTAAATGCTCCAGAGTCAAACATAAGCAAATAAATAATGACACGGAATGCCAGTTTTATCAGTATCACAATGGCATCCTCTACACAGTTCACTAACTCAACACAGCCCTCTCAATACGAGGAGTGCTCATCAGGCAGCAGGCTCTTTACAAAACATTGTTCTCATCATAGCCCACTGAAACCTGTCTTGATTCCTCACCATTTTATCTGCCTCACGCAGCCTCATGTCCAAGGTGTCTGCAATGTACCTGTATTCAACATCGTGTCATTCAACTCCTGTCACTTCTCCCAGAAGCTGTACCTCCCATCACTGTTCTCTTCAAGTCACTGTCACGTTTGACATTGCCAGCGTATTACAATGTTCATGACATAACAACACCGTTTATGAACTTGTTCTCGGTATTTTCCTTCTTCTTCTTGATCCACCATGTTCTATGAACTTTTCCGCAGAATTTAATTTCAAACGCGTATATTTTCTTCTTTTTTAAAAGAAGATAATAATGGCAAATCAGATACCAAAGCATATAACAATAAAAGCCAATAGAATATTGAAGCCAACAACATGCAGTGTTTAAGCAGTCAGTCAGATCTTGACTGCAGCGGGACGTGACAATATAAAATGAAACAAATGGGCATTTTAAAATTCTGTGTAGTAAGAACAGGCTCAAACACAGAAGTTACTCAATATAGAACAAAGCAAACAATGAATCCTTCAAGCTGAAATAAACAATCTTTATCAAAAACAACACAAACATATCTAATAATAACATAATTATAAATTACAACACACAAGATACCATTACCTTAAAAAATTAAAAAAAAGCAGTGGTTAAGCAAACACACCAAGATATTAAAAACCTGGAATAAGAAATACGAAACAAACCTGTGCCACATTTGCAGCCGCTGATGTTGGTCTGGGGCGTCTGGTCGGCCGAGGTAACACCCTCTGGGTGGTGGGGGGGAGGTTAATACGGGGGACTGTAGGCGGCGTAGTCGGCTGTATTAAGAGCATGTTATCATATTGGCAAAAAAGTGCTGTATATTATCATATATCACTGGCATATAAACCCTTGTTATCAGCGTTAATACAGCACTCGGTGTTTGTAAAATCTCACTACACTTTGTATGTAGAACAAATATGAATAATGAAGTACATGATGTCATCACAAAAATGTGCTCCAGTCCATCGTGAAGCAGTATGCAACGAATGACTGTCGTCTACTGAAATAATTCTTTGCACTTCAACAAGAAGGAAGAATTCTTTTCAAATTTGTTCTACATACAAAGTGTAGTGAGACTTTACAAACACCCTGTATATTAATGTAAATAATATAATGAATTAGTACAATATTAGTATTATAATGTTATTTTTAGTTAATGACGGTAAATAAACAATACAGATAGGATATGGACAAAGCTGCATGGGATAGCTTCAGATTGGGGGGGGGGGGAGAGGGGGGGGCTTGGGGTTTGTATGTTTGTGTTTGCTCAATCTGAGCTCCAACATAGTCCACACACGTGCTACCACCTCTAATAGTTGCTACTGTTGGAAGGTGCACTTTACTTATTTTTGCGTTTGGATTAGCTTTTTCCCGCCCGTTACCAGTGTACCTCGCCGTCATGGGAACCCACTCCGACTTCAGGTACTTGTAATTTACGTCCCCAAGTTAAGGACGAGAAGTCAGCATTTTAGTCCACCTGACCAGTATAGGGGTTGAACTAGCTACTTCCCATTAGCATACCGGAAGTTTCAGAGCAAGCGCTTTTATCCATTCTGTCATGCTGATCTACGGAGGTCAGGGGGTCAGTTGGTTGAGGATACATCGCTGATACCTTGGACATGAGTCGGGTACATTACTGATACCTGGACATAAAGGTGTGTGAGACTGGTCTATTGCAATCATCTGGACATGAGGAGGAGAGTGACTGGTAAGTGAGAGTGTGGGGTGTAAAAGGAGAAAACATGTAATTAAAGTCGCTTAAAAGTCGACAGGGTCGACTTCATTGCACCGGGTTTTTATCCCATATGGCTCGGTCTCTTTCCGCAGCACGGAAAGCGTCGCACAAAGCACGAACTCCGTAGCTTTTAGCGACGACCCATGGGAGTCTCCGAAACATTTAACTCGTAAACCAAAGGACGCGGCCCGGAATCGAACCCCCTACCTTCGGCTCACGAGTCAAACGTCAAACGGCTTGACCACTTCGCCCCCACGATATATACTGTCACGGGAAAGGTGCTAGAGTAGTGGTTAACTCGTTTGACTGTCAGAAGGGTGGTCATACGTTCGAATCCCCATGAGGCAATTATTATTTGTTGTTTATTTGCCTGGTCTCACAGGTTAACCCAGTCTAAAATTGGTACCATAAAATGTTCTGGGAAGCAAAGACGATTGGCGTAATAATAACCACAACAGTCATTGAGTGTCGGTTAGTCCAGCACCATAAGCCATGTATGCTGCAATGTGTGTAATCAGGACCTTTAGCTAACCTTGCTAACTTAACGTATACTGTCATAGGGTTATGATGTGTTAGGCCTGCCTATACACTAGGTCAATGTATAATGAGTCTTCTTCTTCTGCGTTCGTCCGGAATATTGTTTTAGACGTAATTGCGTTGTGCCTGTTTACAGCAGAGCTGCGATATGTGAACGTTTCAGCCGACACAGCCGACTTCTTCGGGAATTTGTTGGCCGGTTAATCTTCCAGGGGTGTAATGATTCAATGTACCAGTTCCCTTCCTCACTGCCTTTAATTTCATTATCCAGTTCCCATTTTGTGAGGGTGGGTCGTTCCCAGAAACATACTGTTTGCAATAAAATGTTTAACTCGTTATTGAAAGGGGACCAATGTTTCTTCGAGTAAGGAGGGTGACTGGTAAGCGAGAGTGTGGAGAAGGGTGATTGGTAAGTGAGAGTGTGGAGGAAGGTGATTGGTAAGTGAGAGTGTGGAGGAGGGTGATTGGTAAGTGAGAGTGTGGAGGAGAGTGACTGGTAAGTGAGAGTGTGGAGGAGGGTGATTGGTAAGTGAGAGTGTGGAGGAGAGTGATTGGTAAGTGAGAGTGTGGAGGAGGGTGATTGGTAAGTGAGAGTGTGGAGGAGGGTGATTGGTAAGTGAGAGTGTGGAGGAGGGTGATTGGTAAGTGAGAGTGTTGAGGAGGGTGATTGGTAAGTGAGAGTGTGGAGGAGGGTGATTGGTAAGTGAGAGTGTGGAGGAGAGTGAGAGTGTGGAGGAGAGTGACTGGTAAGTGAGAGTATGGTGAAGGGTGATTGGTAAGTGAGAGTGTGGAGGAGAGTGACTGGTAAGTGAGAGTATGGAGGAGGGTGATTGGTAAGTGAGAGTGTGGAGGAGGGTGATTAGTAAGTGAGAGTGTGGAGGAGAGTGACTGGTAAGTGAGAGTGTGGAGGAGGATGATTGGTAAGTGAGAGTGTGGAGGAGGGTGATTGGTAAGTGAGAGTGTTGAGGAGGGTGATTGGTAAGTGAGAGTGTGGAGGAGAGTGATTGGTAAGTGAGAGTGTGGAGGAGGGTGATTGGTAAGTGAGAGTGTGAAGGAGGGTGATTGGTAAGTGAGAGTGTGGAGGAGGGTGATTGGTAAGTGAGAGTGTGGAGGAGGGTGATTGGTAAGTGAGAGTGTGGAGGAGAGTGACTGGTAAGTGAGAGTGTGAAGGAGAGTGACTGGTAAGTGAGAGTTTGGAGGAGGGTGATTGGTAAGTGAGAGTGTGGAGGAGAGTGACTGGTAAGTGAGAGTGTGGAGGAGGGTGATTGGTAAGTGAGAGTGTGGAGGAGGGTGATTGGTAAGTGAGAGTGTGGAGGAGGGTGATTGGTAAGTTAGAGTGTGGATGAGAGTGACTGGTAAGTGATAGTATGGAGGAGGGTGATTGGTAAGTGAGAGTGTGGAGGAGGGTGATTGGTAAGTGAGAGTGTGGAGGAGGGTGATTGGTAAGTGAGAGTGTGGAGAAGAGTAATTGGTAAGTGAGAGTGTGGAGGAGGGTGATTGGTAAGTGAGAGTGTGGAGAAGAGTAATTGGTAAGTGAGAGTGTAGAGGAGAGTGATTGTTAAGTGAGAGTGTGCAGGAAGGTGATTGGTATGTGAGAGTGTGGAGGAGGGTGATTGGTAAGTGAGAGTGTGGAGGAGGGTGACTGGTAAGTGAGAGTGTGGAGGAGGGTGATTGGTAAGTGAGAGTGTGGAGGAAAATATCTTGTTGAAGAGAGTGACGGGTAAGTGAGAGTGTGGAGTCGGGTGATTGATAAGTAAGAGTGTGGAGGATGGTGATTGGTAAGTGAGAGTTTGTAGGAGGATGACTGGTTGAAGGGAGTGACTGATAAGTGAGCGAGTGGAGGAGAGTGACAGAAGAGCGTGGCTGATGTATGAGAGTGTGGAAGAGTGACTAATGAGTGAGGGTGTGGAAACACTGCAATAGTTCTTCATTCAATTACTTCATTAGATAATAACTATTACTTCAACTATTTCATACTATAATATTTAAGACTTCACTACTTCAATTTACAATAGTAATTACTTTAACAACTTTATTCTACAACAATTATAACTTTAACTACTTCATTCTACAATTATTAATTCGTCACATTCTTCAGTAATTATGACTTCATATTCTACAATAATTATGACTTCATATTCTACAATAATTATGACTTCATATTCTACAATAATTATTACTTCATATTCTACAATAATTATTACCTCACATTCTACAATAATTATTACTTCACATTCTACAATAATTATGACTTCACATTCTACAATAATTATGACTTCACATTCTACAATAATTATGACTTCACATTGTACAATAATTATGACTTCACATTCTACAATAATTATGACTTCACATTCTACAATAATTATGACTTCACAATCTACAATAATTATGACTTCACATTCTACGATAGTTATTATTTCATCATAACAATAGTTATTATTGTACGATAGTAAGTGTCAGAAGACAGAAACGTTAAGAGTCGTCTCTAATTACCTGCTACGGTAGGGAAAAAAAGACTGTTACCCATCATGTCTGTCTGTGACTAACTCTCACTGTCCAACTACAAATTATCATCTGTTGATACACTGTCCTCCACTACTTAATTATGTTATTGGTAAACTATGACTACCTGTCACTGTCTAATAGTACACTTTCAACCATCACTATTATTGACTATGACTGTCTATCACTGACCAACAATAGACTATCATCCATCACCGACACTGTCGATGCCAACCTGTGACTGTCCAACAGTACACTGTCATTAATCACTAACACTTCCTATAACTGTTTGCCGCTGTCCAACAATACACTGTTACTCTCCATGACTACCTGCCGCTGTCCAACAATACACTGTTACTCTCCATGACTACCTGCCACTGTCCAACATTTGGCTATCACTGTGTATGATTAAACGCCATTGTCCTACAATACAATATACTTTATCACTAACTTCTTTACCCTCAAATACCAGTTAAATTATTTCTTATCAATACAAGCACATTAGTCTCTAACATTAACTGACGTGTACGTGAATACATCTGCAGTATAATATCAACGGTAGGTAATACACAACGTGTTAGCCTTCCCACAGGTACATGTATGTACACATCCCTTATACTGATATCATGTTACATGCAGGAGCTGTGTTCCATTGTTCCCGGGCCTCTACTTACATCTGGCGTCGTCGGAAGTTCATCGCACTTCTCCCTGTCTGGTTTGGATGGGTCACAATCCAGCAGCATCCACTGTAACTCGAACTAAAGGTATGAAAGAAAAACCAGATGGTTTACAAGGGAAACAATACATTGTCAATTCACGGAAGATAACTGTAATTATATCCCTTGAAATTATGTGCCTTGTAGCAGTTAGTTAGTTAGTTAGTTAGTTAGTTAGTTAGTTATATGCGTATCCTTTTACAGGACGTCGCAGTAAACCCCGGTATGTTTTGCTGTTCGTGATTTATTGGCAAGTGTACGTTCAATAGTTTGCCATTGTTTTCTGAACGACCGGGACTCGTACAATTTTCATAAAAAACCACTGCAAGGCAGTCTATTGCCAAATTGCCCGCAATTGTGTTTCGAACACGGTATGCGGGATTACGAGCTTCACCTGTAACATCTTCGCCGTGGAGCCGGCAGTAGTACGAGGGGCGGTCAATAAGTAATGCCTCGTAATTTTTAATTTCATTCAATAGGCCAAAACATCAGATACAATTCACATTGAAATGAAGCCCTAAGTCTTTACTTAAAAAATCTATTTCTCAATGTAGTGTCCGTTATACTTTATAGTTTTTGTCCATCTTCTCAAAAGGGCATGTATTCTTAGTTAGTTATTATTAGTGTGTGTCCTTTTTCCTAAACCACTGGTTTACAGCGCGTTTCGTGGCTCGGTGTCCTAAAAGTGATGTCCATGAAGATCTTCTTTCAGTGGTCCAAACAGATGGAAGTCTGACATTGCTAAGTAGGGACTGCAAGGGGGATGTGGTAATAATGCCCAGCTATATTCTGCAATCATATCAATGGTGTGTTTAGCGGATGTGGCGTGGCATTATCTTGCAACAGTAGTGCAGTTCTCGGATCTCTGAATTGGTAAAGTCGTCCAAAATGCCCTCTAAGCTTCTTCAAAGTTTCAATGTAACGGTCAGCATTCACAGTGTTTCCCTGTTTCAAGAATTCGAGAAGAATCACACCTTCCGAGTCCCAAAATACGGAGGACATAACTTTCTCTACAGATGGTGACATTTTGAACGTCTCTCTTGTCGGCGATGTTGTGTGATGCCATTCCATTGAATGCCTCTTGGATTCTGATTCAAAGAAATATAAACCCAAGACTAATCACCTGTCACAATATTCGATACAAACCCAAATCCTTCAGTTTCGTAACGGCGCAGGAGGTTGATGGCTATGGGAGGGCTCCGTGGCGAAGTGGTCAAGCAGTTTGACTCGGACTCCGAAGGTTGTGGGTTCGATTCTGGGGCGCGTCCTTCGGTTCACGAGTTAATTTTTTTTCGGAAACGCCTGTGGGTCGTCGCTGGAGCTACGGAGTTCGTGCTTTGTGCGACGCTTTCCCCACTGCGGAAAGAGACCGAGCCATATGGGATAAAACCCGGTGCAATGAAGTCGATCGTGTCGACTTTTAAGCGACTTTTTTGTTTCCTTTATGTCTGTCTGTCAACATTCTGGGTACCCACCGTCCACAAAACATTGAATAACCCAGGTCTTTAATGATGGTTTGGTCACTGCCTTTACTAACGGACAATAGGGAACACAGTTCAACCAATGTTACCAGACGATCACTACGAATGTTCTCATCGATTCGATGAATGTTTTGTGGAGTCAAAGCAGTTGACGGGCGGCCAGTCCGCTTTGTGTCAGCCATTGAGGATTGACCTGCTTCATCTTCGTCACAACGATGTACTCAACGTCGGACAGTGCTAACATCGACTGTTGAATCTCCATAAAGAATATTCAAACATTCGTGGATGCATATCGGGGTCTCGCTTTCAGCATTGAGGAATTCAAAGACATTATGTTGCTTTAACCGAACTTCTTTGGTGGTCATTTTTAAACCGTTACTGTTGCGTAACCTGTGACTGAAACAGGTTGGTAGTGATACACAGTGCAGAGGAGTGGATGATGAATCATGCTAAATTAATAAATTGTACACCGATAAAGTATTTACATAGGTAAAAAATAGAAGGTATTACTTATTGACCGACCCTCGTAGCATAAAGTAAAATTTCGCACAAATAATTTAACTCTCAATAAGAAAGTAAAGAAAACAACCTCTCAATAAGACCAAAACAAAACAATTTCTTCATCAGACCGATATATAGCAATCTCTTCATGAAACCGACGAAACATAGCAATGACTTCAGAAGACCGAAACATAGCAATCTTTTCATAAGACCGAAACAGGGCAATTGTTCAAAAAGACCAAAAACAACCTTAACTGTCTCATACCGATCCGGGAAGCACCACACTAGGCGAGAACAGGACACACAGGCAGGGGACGCTACAGCGGGGTAGAATCATTACAAATTAGCGTTAACACGGAACGGAAATATCGGAGGTCGAACGTCTCTGCATCCAGGCGACGCAAGACCACTTGGAGTAGAATATGACGTCTTGCAAAGACTGCCCTCCGCAACTGTAGCGAGGGCAAGAGGAGTCCAAACCTTAATAGAATTAACCCAAAGGAAGAGCTGGCTTCCACTGGTAGCGTGAAGAGGTGGGATCCAAAAGCTATGAACGGGGTACGAAGAAGGCAACAGAACATGCTGCAACAACGACGTCAACTGGTTCATAGCTAGCCATGGAGGTTGAGGTTGAGGTGAAGATTGAGGCAAACTGCCGCGGTCAATTGCGGTGCAGTGAATAGTGATAAAGCTGACAGATGCACACTCTGAGTCAAGCACAGCTAGCTAAAATACCATATTAACCAAATAAAGGTAGGAGGTGTTGATGAGTGTAACTTGTAAAATGATAGCTAAACATTTGCTACAAGAGTATCCCACATCCAACATATGCAGAGCAGAGAGAAGTGTTTTGGTCTACGTCCGTTCCTTTTGAGGAAAAGTTTCAAAAATCTATGAAGATGTCAACAAGATATAGTTGACTGCTGCTTTCTTTGCATTCAATCATTTCGACGTCTATATATGAGCAAAGAAAAAAAAAGTTTTCATATTTTTCATTGGTTATTACCTGTCACTAAAGTTATGATTCAGTACGATGCACATAATATGAAGGTTTAATAATGTAATAATTATAATAATGACAATAATGGGGGGGGGGGGGGGAAGAGCGTGTGAGCACTTGTGGACGAGGACTAAATAATCTATATCGGTAACATCAACACAGCTATACAAAATGGCAGACACATGAAATAATCGCTATATGGATAAGAGGGCGCACAGAAACATGCTCGAAAATGGGTTAATAGTGAATACCGAGTAGACAGTAATCGATGAACACAATAATAAAGGCAGAATTACAACATAGAAATGTGTATGAATATGATTTTATTGATTTGTCTGCAAGATCAGCCCTTTGTAGGTAGTGTGGCCGAGCGGTCTAAGGCGCTGGTTTAAGGCACCAGTCTCTTCGGAGGCGTGGGTTCAAATCCCACCGCTGCCACTTTTTAAAAATACTAATTATATAGTAGCCTTCAGCTATTTGTTAAAGCTGTACAATTTTTTTTTTTTAAATCATAATTTTAAAGTAATATTCACATTAAACTTGTTGCCTTTAGAGACACATTTATTAAAACTGGGAAAAATAACATAATTTTTAAGAAAGTAAAATTTCTTGGTAACTCGAACAGTTCAGAATATGAACTCGCAAAGTTCAGAATCCAATAAAGGATACAATGATAGAATGAAATATACAAATTTAAAAAATGCAATGAGCCTTACACCGTTCAAAACATATCAAGGATATTCAATAAAATGTTTTCCCCGAAGTGAATTTGAATAACGAAGACACAAACAATAGACTACACAATTTGTTGGTAGCCTAGTAACACATACACACAGGATATTGTCATCAATAATGCGTCATATTTTGGAAACCGGTCATGTGATTAATAGAGACAATACGTTTCGCGTGTTGTTTAACACACCAAAATGGTCGAATGTTATAGATGACGGAAGCCATTGCTATTCATATACATTTGTAAATTTTGTGCATGATAGTCAGTTTAACATTAATTATAAAGGGTAGGTAAGGCTGATGTGAACATTTGTGCAGGGTTGGGTATGTTACTACTGTTCTCGTGTAATATGATGTGAAAATGAGTAAATTGTTTCTATAATAATAATAATAATAAAAAAAACATAATTTGCAATTTCAAAATCCATGTATTGATATTCTTTTTCTAATACTTTATGCGTCATAAAGTAATTAAGATATTCACTACAGTAAGTTACATCCTCTTTTTCTTTCGTTCGTAACAGGACATTGTAATCAGCATTCTCTGGATGCTGGTAATTTTCTAGGCAATTTAACGTTTAGTGGCTTCCTATTTGGTTTTCAACTGCCTCGCATTATCGAAATCAACGCAAAGTGATCTGATCCCAATCGTCTGTGGCTGATTTCGAACACGTGACCCGGTATTTCAGAGAACAACGAAACTGCGTTCACCAACTCCTAGGCCACAGACATCAGCGAGCTAACATTATCGTGAGACAATAAACTGTATTATTCGTGGCGTACTTTTGTATTGGCATTCTGGCAGCGGCATTACGCATAGTCTACCTGTGCGGGATGTTGGTTTGTCGAGATTCCTGTCTGTTCCATTGTTCACATGAGGCAATAAGAAGCATATTGTGTGATATTCACTGGCACAGAAGCGGAGCATAATGGGACGACCTTTAGCAGTGAAGTCGGAAAAGCAACTAACTAACTGATTAACTAACATTATCGTGAACAAATTTAACCCAAATAATAATAATAATAATAATAATAATAATAATAATAAGAAGAAGAAGAAGAAGAAGAAGAAGAAGAAGAAGAAGAAGAAGAAGAAGAAGAAGAAGAAGAAGAAGAAGAAGAAGAAGAAGAAGAAGAAGAAGAAGAATCCATAACAATAATAATAACTGTAACAATAACAACAACGATAATAATAATAACAATAATAACAGTAATAATAATAATAACGTAGGTCAGCATGACCGAATGAATACGAACGCATGTTCTTAAACTTCCGGTGTGCTGATGCCCAGGTAACTCCTACACTGTTCACTGGTCAGTTGGACTAAAATGTTGACCTCCCGTCCTTGACATGGGGTCGTAAATTACAAGTACCTCTGAAGTCAGAGTGGGTCCACCTGATGACGAGGGACACTGTTAATAGGGAAATCTAATCCACAAGCAATATTCAGTCCAGCACTACTAGAAGTAGTGTGTATGGACTATTCTTGAGATCAAAGCGAGCGAGCGCAAAACAAATAATAATAATAATAATAATAATAATAATAATAATAATAATAATAATAATAATAATAACGATAATAATATTCATTGGCACCTTGCCGTCTTGACAGACGATAGTTTGTGCTTTAAAAAGGCATAATAACTTTTAACTATGGCGGTAGCGAGTGTGACTGATAAGGCCAATTTGCGCTGTAAATGTCCGTTCACAGTGGGTGCATGTGAACACGTGGTCATTTCCACCATCATGCACCATCTTACGTCTCAAACGCTTGGTGTGTGACTTTTCTGCAATAATTTTCTCCTTTGACTTTATTCCATTTCTGATATTTGCCCTCCATGCAACACGTTCAGCTGCGACTTGCTCCCAATGTGCATTATCAATGCCTGTATCAATCATGTCCCGCTTACACACATCTTTGTATCGTAGTAGAGGCCGACCCTGAGATCTCTTACCCATCTGTAATTCACCAAAAAAGATATCCTTTGGTATTCTACCATCATCCATCCTCCTAAGATGTCCTATCCATCTAAGTCTACGAAGACTGAGCATGGAATAAACTGTCACACAACCTGATCTTTCCAATACTTCAGTATTTGTGATTTTGTCTTGCCACTTAATACCAAGAATTCTTCGCAGACACCGCATATGAAAGCTGTTTAAATTGTTCTCTTGGTGTGAGTAAGTTGTCCAGGTTTCACTGCCATAGAGAAGAGTACTAAGGACACAGGCTTGATAGACAAGGACTTTTGTTTTGGCAGTAAGCTTCCTGTTCTCCCAGACTCTTTTTCTTAACCTGTTCATTGTTGTTGCTGCCTTACCAATCCGGATGTTGATTTCCTGATCTAGGGATAATTTGCTATTTACCACTGATCCTAGATATGTAAAATGGTCTACTATCTCTAGTTCGGCGTCGTCAATAAAGATTGATGGTACCCCATGTGCACCCTGTGACATAATCTGTGTCTTCTTTTTGCTAATTGTTAAACCAAATTCAGAACAAGCATTGGAGAATGCAGATAGTAGACATTGCAATTCTTCCTCAGAGTGGGTCGTAACTGCAGCATCATCTGCAAAAAGCAACTCTCTGATCAGTACCCTCCTAATTTTGGTCTTAGCCTTCAATCTCTGAGCATTGTAGAGGCCGCCATCTGAGCGTGAGTGAATGTATATACCACCATCCTGATCACGAAATGCATATTTCAGTAGAAGTGAAAAGTATATTCCAAAGAGGGTGGGAGCTAGTACACAACCTTGCTTAACTCCACTCTTGATTTCAAATTCTTCAGAAGTTGCACCATCAAACTTGATTATACCCTTCATGCCTGTGTGGAACGATTCCACAATGGACAGAAGAGTTGGTGGGCAGCCAATCTTCTTTAGTGCCTTGAACAGACCCTCACGACTGACCAAATCAAATGCCTTTGTGAGGTCGATGAAGGCAATAAACAGTGGTTGATTCTGTTCACGGCATTTTTCTTGCATTTGTCGCAATGAGAATATCATATCAGTGGTAGACCGGTTCTGTCGAAAGCCACACTGTGATTCGGGGTAGACTTGATCTCCTAGGACTTGAAGTCTGCGCAGAACAATTCTGGCAAATACTTTTCCAACAATACACAGAAGTGAGATACCCCTATAGTTGTTGCAGTCGCTCCGATCGCCCTTGTTCTTGTACAGTGTTATGATGCTTGAATCTTTGAAATCCTGTGGGACTTGTCCTTCACGCCAGCATAGCTCTATTAGCTGGTGGATCTGTATAGTGAGTGTGTCTTGCCCACTCCTGATAACCTCTATTGGAATCCCATCCTTACCTGGAGCCTTGCCAGATGCAAGTTCATTTATAGCACACTTAACTTCTGTTATGGTGGGAAGTGTGTCCAGGTGGTCAAGAGTTGGTAGAGCCTCTATGGCGTTGAGGGCATTATCCGCTAGTTTGGTCTCACTTGAGTAAAGCTCCAAATAGTGCTCTACCCATCTGTCCATCTGCTGTTTCTTATCAGTGATGACTTCTCCAGTCAAGGTTTTCAATGGTGCACTTCTTTTGATCACTGGACCACAGGCTTTCTTTATTCCTTCATACATGCTTCTTATGTCTCCCTTATCACTTGCGATTTTAATGGACTCACATAACTTGATCCAATAATCATTTGCACACTGCCTGGCAGCCTTTTGCACATCCTTCCTAGCTTGCCTTAGCTCACTCAGAGTGTTACGCGTTGGTCTTTCCTTGTTTCTTAAGAGAGCTTTCTTCTTCTTATCAATCAAGGGCTGCAGAGTCTCGCTGTTGGCCGCAAACCAGTCCTGCCTCTTATGATCCACAGTGCCGTAAACCTTTACGGCAGTTTTACAAAGAGTTTCCTTAAGTTTATTCCATTTATCATTTACTGTACAATTTTCTGGTGTATCAGTGAAAGCGTCTTCAAGTTGCTGTTGAAACTGAAAGCACTTTTCCGGATAATAATAACGATAATAATAATAACAATATCAATGATGATGATGATGATGATGATGATGATGATGATGATGATGATGATGATGATGATGATGATGATGATGATGATGATAACAATAATATTAATAATAACAAGAATAACAATAGTAAGAAATTAATCACACCATACCGGTGTTGTTCTCCCGTCTTCTTTAGTGCCCAGGAGGATGTCTCCATTGACGTCGATCTGGCGTCGGGGAGGCAGAGGCTGCGAGGCGATTGGTTTACAGTCTATATACATCTCGATGTTGTCTCTGGTGACGCTAAAGTGAATTTTGTGCCAGTCTTTGTTGAACAACTGCCAGAGAAACAGGTGTGTTTTACAGTCAATCCACATCAGTGTAAATATATGTGCGATTTACAGTCAAACAATATCGGTATAAATATATGTGAATTGTATAATCAAACCACATCAGTGTAAATATATTTGCGTTTTACAGTCAAACAATAGCTGTAGAAATATATGCGCGTTTTACAGTCAAACCACATCAGTGTAAATATATGTTTTATAATCAAACCACATCAGTGTAAATATATGTGTGTTGTATAATCAAACCACATCAGTGTAAATATATGTTTTATAATCAAGCTACATCAGCATACATTTGTGTTTCTCAATCACACCACATCAGTATAAATATACGACTCTTTTGCTCACTTTGAAGCGTGTACCATTAATGGTGCTAGCCCCATAATTGTATAAACAGACACTCGATACAAGTTATGGTCAAAATGTCGTCGTCCGCCTTTGCTTTCCAAGACATTTTCCGGTACCTATTTTCAGGCTTGTCCATGGGACATATTTTTATGAACATATGTTTACATATATACATATTGTTATTATGTCCCATCCCATCCCATGGTAATGTATGCCTGTCCCATCCCATCCCATCCCATTGCATCTTTCCGATGGGATTCCCATGGGAATAACATTCCCATCACGTATATACATATTTTTATTATGCCCCATCCCATCCCATGGTAATTTATGCTTGTCCCATCCCATCCCATCCCATTGCATCTTTCCGATGGGATTCCTATGGGAATAACATTCCCATGGCCAAGCCTGCCTATTTTAAGCTGGATTAACCTGGAAGCACAGGTCAAGTTCTTGTCATCACGAACATAAGTCACACTCAGTACATACCCGCCTCGACTTCTTATTGAACACCAGTCTCTCCAGCCGACCGCTGGTGTTGACGAAGTACAGCTCCACGGTTTTCCGACGTCCATCCAACAGGACCCCGAACTGGGGCTGTCCGACCAGGTCTCTGATCTGGAACAGGTTCCACCGCTCCTTTCGTGTGTCACCCAACATACGAAATGTACTAACGAAGGAGAACTGATCAGGCAGACCGTTCGGGAAAAGATCTCTGAAAATTACAAGGGATAAATTTACTGGCACCTGGCAGTCTGAAAGACGATAGTTTGTTACATTGTGCTTGAAAAAGGCATCAAAACTACAACTCAAGGCGGGGAACGGATATATAGCAAAAGAGTTACGGACAATTCGTAATTCCCTATAACGTGTTCGAAACATAATTGCTGGCGATTTGGCATGAGACCACCTTGCGTTGGTTTTCATTCAATGGTATGAGTGCTGGTCGTTCATAAAACAATGGCGAGCTACTAAACGTAAACTTAGGAAGGAATCACAAATACTCAAACAATTATGTGTACTCTGCGATGTCCTGTAAAATATATGGAGCTAACTTTTTATAGCGGGAACCTGGGATGGAGTTATACCTCGCCATAGTACAAAACGTGGGCTGAATTGTAGAGATCATGTGTTGCATTATAATACCTCTTTCGGCCTGCCTAGCTTATTCCAGAGGAAAGGTAACACCAATACAACTGGGACAAGACAAGCTGTAGAGACTGCCCAATCAGTAAAGCAGTGCTCTTACTTTCCACCTGTCGGAGCTTCGATCCAAAACCAGTTGCCGACCAAGGCTTAGTGCGTGCTCTACCCCGCCATGAAGATTAGTCTTTAGGTTGCATTTCACCGCACTCAGATAAGAGAAAATGTTGCCTTATTAAATCCCTATTTCATAAAAGCGTAGCCCCATTACTTTCTCTCCTTAGTAGTTTCCTTGCCGGTCTCCATGGCCTAGGATTTCAGCGATTTTCTCCGTAATTCCGTATACTCTCGTGAGTAACGTGACGTGCGCTAGAATCGGTGGCGGCTCTAGCCGCGTCGGTAACTTACGGGATAGGTGAGCTGGTCACTCAGAAAGCAATGCCAAACTATTTAGCGTAATCTTGCCAAGAAATCAACAAGCAGCTGAAAAATGCTGATGTTGACAACGATGTCCTGTAAAGGATGTACAGGAGACAGAGAGAGAGAGAGAGAGAGAGAGAGAGAGAGAGAGAGAGAGAGAGAGAGAGAGAGAGAGAGAGAAAGAAAATGTTTGATTATCTCCCTTGTTTATTATAATTATTTCCCTTACTCAGAGTCAAACCGGTCTGTGGAGAATGGTAGTGAACGCTATTCGTTACTCATCTCATCTCATCTCATCTCATCATGTTCCTCTTGTACCTTGAGGTGTCGAATTGAAGTATAAACAGCGGGAGAGTGCCCGCTTATGAGCTTCGTGTATCGATATTTCTATGGACTCTGTTATTCCCTGCGTCCATCGTGGTCGGCCTATTCCTCTGCTTCCATCTGGTCTGTGCATCATTGCTTGTTGTGGTATACTGTTAGTTGGTAACCTACTTGCATTGTTTAAATTATGAGATGGACGCAATTACGTTGTTGGGATTAGAGATCGACATTACACTTAAGCTGTTAGAATTATGAGACTGGCATTCTACTAGCGTTTTTCGAATTCTGAGATTGACATTGTACTGACAATTGATTGTATTGTTCTGACAATAACATTATACTCAAAGTATCGGTCAACTTTCTCACGCCTTAGGGCATCATTGAGAATATCTCATATTTGTATAGATCAATTAAGATCATTCAGCACTTGGTGGGTGATATTGTAAGTTTCCCGCCGGCCTCCTTTTGTTCCCAAGATAATTCATGGTAGCCAGTTTTGGCTTGGTCGACATGTGAGAGCAGGTCAATTTGAAAACTTCGACTCCACGCCGATACAGAACTAAATCATGACTATATGGCCTGTGACGAAACGACTGCAGATAGTCTGGACTCTGAGTTATATCCCTTTGTTGGGATGGCGACGGGTTAGTCTCCCTGGAATTAGTAACCATAAATAGGGGGTTTCCGGTCGAAAGTAGTGCGTGACGTCACGATTCTGGTTATTTCTAGAGAAATCTAGAATGTCCCCCAGTAAGTGCGTACGTGGTCAAGATCCCGCTAAACTCACAATTGCCTCATGGAACACGGGATTGTGGAACAATCCGTGACTCAGGACTTCTCAGTGGCTCATGGAATTCACTCGGCCCGTGAAGGCATTGTGACGAAGCACTTAGTTGGTCGTGATCAGTCGCCAGTCGGACCTCAGCGTAGACAGATCGCAGAAATGTGCTGCTGAAATTTGATGTCAGTGTTCGCAGCCAGAGCGGGACATCAGCAGTCAAGATTGTGATTTTTGAATCACAGGTCAGTTGAATACTTTGTCTATTGTTTAACTGTTGTCCTTATACCGCGCCTACCTTCCCGAGAGAATTATTCGCCGCCCGAGATCGTCTTCGCGAAGCGCATAAATTTACCGCCGGCCGTCGGCATTTTTAATTAGCGATTATCGATCGGCTAGATAATGTGTTGACAGACGGGGCCAGCAATGCAGAACAGCTGGGAGTGTGTATACACAATAGGCAGTCACGTGTGTTCTTTCTAGTACTGGTGTAAAACTTTTGTTGGTAGATTGATAGAATTATAAACTGTTTGTTTACAAATGATTTGCATGGTTAGTGATATGTATGCTATTATCACTGCTTTGTACAAGGAAGATTCCAGTACTTTACCAAGTGTGTAGCAGTGACTTGTTTGGTTTAGTAATTACACACGCAAGGCAGGTTGTTTGTCATTCATTACATAGAAATGCTAGATGCTGTTAATAATGATAAGTTAGGGCTTGTTATTATTATAGATGAATAATTTGCTTCGTTAGATTAGGATGGTAACTTAGATGTTAGATCAGTGGTGGTGATTATTCTTGGAATCAAGGTGTGATTCAAGGGAAAGATCGGCAGGTAAGTCTTTGCGGTGTAATGGTACCAGTGTTATTCCACATAGGAAAGATGGTGTTACATTTATTGGATAACAGGTGATAGGAAGTATTTATAAGACCTATTGTCACTGCTTGTTTACATGTCCGTCCGCTAGAGGGACCGTGCGTGTTCAATCTTGCGTATGTCTAGTCAACCGACTGGGAAGTAGGCCGGTCCGCCCGACCCGTTAGGTTGCAGGTCCGACCCAAAGCGGTAGTGCTTATCCGATGGTTGAACCTACCCGACCGAGAGTGATGCGGTACTCTGTAATGCGAAGCCGTTGCGTCTAGGTAGATCCAAGATAGGAACCGAACCGGGTCTGTCTCTATTATTCTACTCTTCCAGAAACCTGACTCTGTTCATGGAGTACTTGAGGTACTGCCGTGAAGTAGGAGTAGTATGTTAGGGGAATGAACCCCCTAAAATGAGGAGCTGAGTTTTGGTAGAGGAGAGGCTGGAGGCCTTGCTACATTGGATGACGTGACCTACGTCGTCACGGGACAAGATGCACGGGACCCACAGTAGCTGTGGGAAAGTGTATTGGTAGATGGCCACCAAAGCTGTGCTCGACCGGCACAGGGATGACCGACCAGAATGGAAGGTCAGTTAATAAAAGGCAACTCAGGTTCTGGGACAGGGATCCCAGGACGGAGCGATGGCTGTGATATGAGTTTGTTATTTAAGTTTAACAATTCACGAGTTATCCTTAGTTAATACTATAGTAATGAATTATAAGGAGTATAATTTATTATGGGCATATAGTTATTAATGAGTGTAGTTGATAAATTCATGGGTGAAGGGATTGGTTAATTGGTGAGTCTGTGTGGAAGGAGGATTTGTCCGGCTGGACACCTCCCAGATAAAGTAATCACTACACTGAAAGGAAGTAGGTGTATTTGTTGATTGATGATGGAAGATGAAACAGGAGTGGACTAGCACCAGGCCAAGGAGGCTTTGACAGAGTCATACAGTCGACTCTGGTGCTAGGGGGTTATCTGTAGCCCAGACGAGTTACTTGACTATGCACAGGTGTACTATTGCTTTCTCTTACATCATCATGCCTATACATTATAGTTAAGAGTGGATCTATGATATGATGATCTCATACATATATTTTTATTGTATTATGTATAAATGAGAGGCAGGTGTAATGGTGGAGATGCAGTTAGTTCTTGTTGTAGTTGAGTACTCACACTAACCCCTCCGTGTTTCAGGATTTGTTATTGCTATACCTAAGGAGATTCCAGAGTTTAACCATGATCTCTAAGGGACCGGCTCATTCCAGTGCCGATCAAGATGATGGTTAAGGCATTACTGGGAGCGGTCATCGGAATCTGCCGAGATCAACGATTGAAAAGTCTGAGTACAGAATAAGGTAGGTCTATGCTATGACCGCCGCAGAGAGTCCGACGAGTGTCAACCGATCCCGGTAGGATCCAAGACTAAAACGTCTGTTGATTCTAGCCAGTGAAGCACTGGTGGAATTCGAACTCAGTGAGAACCTTGATGATTGCAAGGTAGTGAATTTCAAAGTTGATAGAAGTCACCATGGCCTGTTTGTTATGCTTCCGGCCCGGCTGGGTCGTCATGGGACACCTTGTATATTATCATGCTTGAGTGGTGTGTACCTACAAAGGTTTACCTTAGTGAAGCCGAAACTTGGTCCAGTGACCTAAGACATTGATTTACTTATTGGTGTGAACACCGGAGTGACATGCTGGATAGGGTAGGGATCTACCCCATTCCGAGGTGTTGAATATTTACAGTGTATGTTAGGATGTGATTGGTACCCATCGACCAGGGTAGTTACTTGAAAATTTGTGAAGATCTATTATCCCAAGATACATGGGAATAGGTGATGTGTTGTATTCACCTGTTAGCCTTTGCAAGTGACATGGTGTTTATGTGGAATAGGTGAAGTGTTGTATTCACCTGTTAGACTTTGCACGTGACATTGTGTTTATGTGAAATAGGTGAAGTGTTGTATTCACCTGTTAGACTTTGCAAGTGACATTGTGTTTATGTGAAATAGGTGAAGTGTTGTATTCACCTGTTAGACTTTGCAAGTGACATTGTGTTTATGTGGAATAGGTGAAGGGTTGTAATCACCTGTTAGACTTTGCAAGTGACATTGTGTTTATGTGGAATAGGTGAAGGGTTGTAATCACCTGTTAGACTTTGCAAGTGACATTGTGTTTATGTGGAGCGAACGCTCATGTTATAGGTGACGTATCAGTGTGTCAGTCACTTACGAGACAGAAGAGCATCCAGGCTCTTGAACATTAGGGTACGGTGCTACACGTACTTGTCTGCAGTTGGGAGACAGCTAGTAGTCTAGGGTCCGCCCAGACTTCACCCGTAGAGTGTGACGGTGATATAGTAAGACATCAAGGGAGGATCCTTGATCACCGGTGCAGTGTCGGTCAGGCAGTGGAACTACGCTTGATCAGCCCGAGAGTTGGATCACTGTAGGAAGAGGGAACTTTGGAGAGGCATCAGACCTTGGAGTTCCTGTCCACTGGAGGTTCCTGGGTGAGCCGTAACCACGACAGGACGACCGCACGAACTATAGTCACAGTCTCTATGATGAAGAAGAATCATCTGTAGATCTGCTCTTGTACATATTGTCTTATAGTCTGGCTTTCAGCCATCCTTCTCTGTGTTGCAGTTGACGTAGTTATGAATTAAATTTTGTTCTGTTAGCTATGACTTTGTGCTGTGGTATGACTGGTGTTTTGTCCGAGCCCCTTGGGGTAGGAAACCCTAGGTAGGGGAGGGGAGGTTCAGCTGTCCCGGCTTGTGTGGGGCCTTGTAGATGGGAAGTGCTAGTGAGGTGGTTGGAGCAAAGGCTGGGGATATTATCTATAGTAGCAAACCAGTCCAAGCCCCGGCGGTATTGTTACATGGCCGTCACACAAGCATGTAGCCACAAAGTTACCTCGGCTCACTACATTACAATTTCGCTGTCCGAGTTATGCATTTAACATCGTGTTTACCCTGTTCGAATTCTGAGATATACACTATACGTACGCTTTTCGAATTCTGAGATTGACATTATACTTAAGTTTTTTTTTTTTTTTTTTTTTTTTTTTTTTTTTTTTTTTTTTTTTTTTTTCCCCGGAATACTGAGATTGACATTAAATTGATGTATTTTTTAATTCTTGGACTGACAATATACTTACGTTTTTTTTTCCTTTTCGAATTTTAATATTGACATTATACATACGTTTTTTTTCCCCATCGAATTCTGAAATTGACATTGTAGTTAAGCTGTTCGAAGTCAGACTAGCATTGTGCTTATGCTGTATTCTATGGCTGACATTATACTTACCTTGATCGAAATCTGAGATTGACATTGTACCTCCGTTGTTTGACATCTAAGATTGATATTATACTGACATTGATCGAAATCTGAGACTGACATTATACTTACATTGATTGATATCTGAGATTATAATTACATTGTTTGAAATCTTAGACTGATATTATACTTACATTGTTTGAAATTTGAGATTGACATTATACTTACATTGTTTGAAATCTGAGATTGATATTATACTTACATTGGTTGAAATCTGAGATTGATATTATACTTACATTGTTTGAAATCTGAGATTGACATTATAATTACATTGTTTGACATCTGAGATTGATATTATACTTACATTGGTTGAAATCTGAGATTGACATTATACTTACATTGGTTGAAATCTAAGATTGACATTATACTTACATTGATCGGAATCTGAGATTGGCATTACACTCATGCTGTTTGAACCCTGAGATTGACTTATGCTATTCGAATTCTGAAACTGGCATTACACTTAACATTATTCGAATTTAAAGATATACTTACGCTGTTCGAATTCTGAGATTGGCGTTTTCGTCTATCCTGTATGCCGTCTGGAACTCGTTTGTGCCCTGTACTTGTCGCACTCCTTCTTGTCTCCGTGGATCGTCCAGCCTGTACTTGGAGATGAAGTCAAAACCTGTGGACACATTTTAAACACTCAATATAAAAGCTGCATCGTTCGGTTAGGGGGTGTTGCATCTTTGAAGTACTATTTGTCCATGTTATTGTCATCAATATGATGATCACCATCTTCATCATAATCATCATCATCGTAATGATCACCATCGACATCATTATAATCATCATCATCATCATCTTCATCATCATCATCATCATCATCATCATCATCATCACCATCATCATCATCATCATCATCATCATCATCATCATTAACGCATATAAAACATAAAGAAGGGTTTTAAAGATGCAGTAATTAGAAGAATAATGATTGATAGAAGATGCAGGGGTGGATTAAGACGTCGGTTGAATGGACATTAAGATATTTGACGCACGAAAATGAATGGGGAACTTGAAAGATTTCGAGAACTTTTTTTGTCGGTCGGGTCATTATGGGAGCCTAGTTCTGCATATGACTTGTTATATGACAATGATGATAATGATGATGATGATGATGATGATGATGATGATGATGATGATGATGATGATGATGATGATGATGATGATGATGATGATGATGATGATGATGATGATGATGATGCTGATGCTGATGATGATGATGATGATGATGATGATGATGATGATGATGATGATGATGATGATGATGATGATGATGATGATGATGATGATGATGATGATGATGATGATGATGATGATGATGATGATGATGATGATGATGATAATGATTCCCTATTCACTTGCGAAAGGGAAAATTGATATTTTTTTCCCATTAATTCTGCCGTATGGCTAGTTGGCTGTCTCTTAACACCTTAAAAAGAAAGTTTGCTCGTTTGTTCGTTCGTTCTCTGTTTTGAAGATCAATGTGATGACCTACCCCATGAGGCGATTATAAATCGCTTGACTTCATTCTGAAGTAATTCTATTGAAATTCACAATTAGCACCATCCTGTGGCTGTGGCAAGACCCCCGAGAAACATGTATCCTTTCTTCCTGTACAGACAAAGGACTTCTTTTGTTGTGCTATTCAGTCTTACGTATCTAGAAGATAAGTTTTAGCTTGTAGAGAAGTGTAATTTTTTTGCTAGTTTATGTGGAGCACAGGAGTGAACTGAGAATCCAATATAAAGAGACTTATTCTTGTCCACCATTCGATTTCTTCTAGAGAGAATCAGTATTAAAAGGGTCGAGTCCTTTAGACAGACCATTGCGACGACACGTCTTCACTGGCAATCAATTACACAAATCACAACATATAAACACATGGAAGACGCTGCGGTGACTACATTAAGGCATGATAATCGAATGAGAAGTATGAAAAGATGAAAAAATTAGAACAATGAAAAGAAAATGTCACCTTTCAACACTTCTCATTCGGTAATTATGCCTTTATGTAATCACTGTAGTATCTCTTCGTAGACTTAGATGGATAGGACATCTTAGGAGAATGGATGATGGTAGAATACCAAAGGACATCTTTTTTGGTGAATTACAGATGGGTAAGATATCTCAGAGTCGGCCTCTACTACCATACAAAGATGTGTGTAAGCGGGACATGATTGATACAGGCATTGATAATGCACATTGGGAGCACGTCGCCGCTGAACGTGTTGCATGGAGGGCAAACATCAGAAATGGAATAAAGACAAAGGAGAAAATTATTGCAGATAAGTCACACACCGAGCGTGTGAGACGTAAGATGGTGCATGATGGTGGAAATGACCACGTGTTCACATGCACCCACTGTGAACGAACATTTACAGAGCGAATTGGCCTTGTTAGTCACATTCGCTACCGCCATAGGTAAAAGTTATTACGCCTTTTTAAAGTCTGTCATCGTCTGTCAAGCCGGCAAGGTGCCAATGAAACTGAATGTCTTCCATGTTTATATGTTGTGTTTTGTGTATTTGTTTGCTGATGAAGGCTAGTCGTCTTCATGCCTTAATGTAGTCACTGTTGTGTATTTGTTTGCTGATGAAGGCTAGTCGTCTTCATGCCTTAATGTAGTCACTGTTGTGTGTTTGTTTTCTGATGAAGGCTAGTCGTCTTCATGCCTTAATGTAATCACTGTTGTGTATTTGTTTGCTGATGAAGGCTAGTCGTCTTCATGCCTTAATGTAGTCACTGTTGTGTATTTGTTTGCTGATGAAGGCTAGTCGTCTTCATGCCTTAATGTAGTCACTGTTGTGTGTTTGTTTGCTGATGAAGGCTAGTCGTCTTCATGCCTTAATGTAGTCACTGTTGTGTGTTTGTTTGCTGATGAAGGCTAGTCGTCTTCATGCCTTAATGTAGTCACTGTTGTGTATTTGTTTGCTGATGAAGGCTAGTCGTCTTCATGCCTTTATGTAGTCACTGTTGTGTATTTGTTTGCTGATGAAGGCTAGTCGTCTTCATGCCTTAATGTAGTCACTGTTGTGTGTTTGTTTGCTGATGAAGGCTAGTCGTCTTCATGCCTTAATGTAGTCACTGTTGTGTGTTTGTTTGCTGATAAAGGCTAGTCGTCTTCATGCCTTAATGTAGTCACTGTTGTGTATTTGTTTGCTGATGAAGGCTAGTCGTCTTCATGCCTTAATGTAGTCACTGTTGTGTATTTGTTTGCTGATGAAGGCTAGTCGTCTTCATGCCTTAATGTAGTCACTGTTGTGTATTTGTTTGCCGATGAAGTCTAGTCGTCTTCATGCCTTAATGTAGTCACTGTTGTGTCTTTCACGTGTTTATATGTTGTGTTTTGTGTGTTTGTTTGCTGATGAAAGTTAGTCGTCGCCACGTCTTATGTTTTCCGTCACTGTGTTCTGTAAAGCTACACGAACAATCGTATTTTGGTCTGACAAAAAGCTAAAGTTACAGGCTTCTTGGTATCGTCAGAACACGACACTTCTTGACCACTAGCCGGCTTTGTGGCGATGGGATTACGGACTCAATTCGTAATCCCGCTTAACGCGTTCCAAACACAGCTGCGGGCGATTTGTTTGCGTTAGTTTTTATAAGATGGTATGAGTGTCGGTGGTTAAGAAAGCACTTGAATCGCAAGTCAATTCACAAGCTCCCTAAACGAAATTTTTACGGCGAGTTGCGTTATGGTAAACTCCCCCAAGGCGGTTAGAGGAAACGCGTTAAAGATACTCTGAAGATCTCACTAAAAGCTTTTGGAATTCATCACGAGACTTGGGAGACTGCTGCCAAAGACCGAAATTCGTGGCGTACATCATTTCGCAAGGGTGCAGTCACTTGTGAAGCACACAGAACTGCAAGAGCTGTGAAAAAAGGCTAGACAGAAAAGCCACTGCAGGCGATCCACCTCCTGGAACGTCAAGCATTCTTTGTCCACATTGTTAAAGAACATCTGAGTCAAAATATGCCTTATCAGCCATCTTAGAACACACGGCTCGATACTTTCTACCCCACTGGATGAAGTGAATGGTCATCGTAATTCTTGATGGACAAACAATAAGAAAGCAATAACAAACAAATGAACGTAACTTTGCCTATAAATCACAAACAGCCAAAAATTATGGGGTTGGCTACGACGTCCTGTAAAGGATATGCAAATAACATCTCCACAGCTATACCACAGTTCCACCAATTGTTTTCATACTTTAACTATGTTAGAAAGATCGAATAGTTTGGTTTGATCTGTGAACGACTGGGTGTGTGAGACAAGAGGGAATGGAGGTTGTGAGGAGGTGAAGAATGAGAAGGTGAAGGGTGAGGAGGTGAAGAATGAGGAGGTGAAAGATGAGGAGGTGACGCCTGTATTTAAGCGAATATTTACTGGTTTCCATTTGTGTTGCAGGGACCCACTTTTCTTTATTACCAACGAAATCAGAATCGTATATTAGCTGAAAGAACCAGACGTTACAAGCATCTCACTAGCGCCAGTACCAGGCGTTTCTTGACCACTAGACACGGGCAGTTGCTAGATAACATACAGTCAGTGCACTAGACACGGGCAGTTGATAGATGACATCCAGTCAGAGGACTAGACACGGGCAGTTGCTAGATATCATCCAGTCAGTGCACTAGACACGGGCAGTTGCTAGATAACATCCAGTCAGTGCACTAGACACGGGCAGTTGATAGATGACATCCAGTTAGTGCACTAGACACGAGCAGTTGATAGATGACATCCTTTCAGTGCACTAGACACGGGCAGTTGATAGATGACATCCAGTTAGTGCACTAGACACGGGCAGTTGATAGATGACATCCATTCAGTGCACTAGACACGGGCAGTTGATAGATGACATCCATTCAGTGCACTAGACACGGGCAGTTGATAGATGACATCCTTTCAGTGCACTAGACACGGGCAGTTGATAGATGACATCCAGTTAGTGCACTAGACACGGGCAGTTGATAGTTGACATCCAGTTAGTGCACTAGACACGAGCAGTTGATAGATGACATCCATTCAGTGCACAAAACACGGGCAGTTGCTAGATGACATCCATTCAGTGCACTAGACACGGGCAGTTGATAGATGACATCCAGTCAGTGCACTAGACACGAGCAGTTGATAGATGACATCCAGTCAGTGCACAAGATACGGGCAGTTGCTAGATGACATCCATTCAGTGCACTAGACACGGGCAGTTGATAGATGACATCCAGCCAGTGGACTAGACACGAGCAGTTGCTAGATGACATCCAGTTAGTGCACTAGACACGGGCAGTTGATAGATGACATCCAGTTAGTGCACTAGACACGGGCAGTTGATAGATGACATCCATTCAGTGCACTAGACACGGGCAGTTGATAGATGACATCCATTCAGTGCACTAGACACGGGCAGTTGCTAGATGACATCCTTTCAGTGCACTAGACACGGGCAGTTGCTAGATAACATCCTTTCAGTGCACTAGACACGGGCAGTTGCTAGATGACATCCTTTCAGTGCACTAGACACGGGCAGTTGCTAGATGACATCCATTTAGTGCACTAGACACGGGCAGTTGCTAGATGACATCCTTTCAGTGCACTAGACACGGGCAGTTGCTAGATAACATCCTTTCAGTGCACTAGACACGGGCAGTTGCTAGATGACATCCTTTCAGTGCACTAGACACGGGCAGTTGCTAGATGACATCCATTTAGTGCACTAGACACGGGCAGTTGCTAGATGACATCCTTTCAGTGCACTAGACACGGGCAGTTGCTAGATAACATCCTTTCAGTGCACTAGACACGGGCAGTTGCTAGATGACATCCTTTCAGTGCACTAGACACGGGCAGTTGCTAGATAACATCCTTTCAGTGCACTAGACACGGGCATTTGCTAGATGACATCCTTTCAGTGCACTAGACACGGGCAGTTGCTAGATAACATCCTTTCAGTGCACTAGACACGGGCAGTTGCTAGATGACATCCTTTCAGTGTACTAGACACGGGCAGTTGCTAGATGACATCCATTTAGTGCACTAGACACGGGCAGTTGATAGATGACATCCAGTCAGTGCACTAGACACGGGCAGTTGATAGATGACATCCATTCAGTGCACTCAACCCAGGATGACAGTGCCATCAGGTCTTTATTACCAACGAACTCAGAATCGTATATTAGCCAATTGTGTTATATTCCCTTGTCGCTTCTGTGGCGAAGGGTTACAGATGCAATTCATAATCCCGAACACGGCGTTCGAAACACAGCTGCGGGCGATTTGGCAGCAGACAGCTTTGTTTTAGTTTAAACAGTGGAGTCTGGATAAGTAGAAGTCGCAGGGGCCGAAGGAATTTGTTCTACTTATCAGAAATTCTGCTTATCCAGACTGCACACATATTTACACTAATTTACACTAATTCATGTGTACCATGCAGTAGCATTGAGTAAAATGATTGTACCACTTCGGAAACACAGGTAGTGAACAAATAAATAGCAATACAATATCAGAAATGTTGAAATGTTTAATTTTGAAAATTTCCAAATTAATTAAAGAAAAAGTCTGTAATTTTGCTTTGCTTCTTGACTTGTGAAAAATGTTTTCCCATTGCCTGTTTAAAGGCACAAAATGGTGAGACTGCATCATCTGAACATCCATTCTGCATCATGTAAATGTAATTTTTGTCAACTGATGCCAAAATATCTGACTGCGATACAGGTTTTGCTTGCAGCCCACAGTCATCCTCAACATCAGTGTAAGGGCTGGAAGGGTCTGAGAGTTGAATGACTGGCATACATAGCCCTATAATGTCAGTGCTTGAAAGAGTGGCACTAGTAGAAACATCATTGTCAATGTTCACAAACTCCTTTGGATCAGTCTTCAGCTCTTTATACAATCTAGCAAGTAATGGCTCCACTGAAATATCAGTAACATTGCTCTCACTGCTCGCTGATGGTGTGGAATTCTCATTTACAGAAACATCTACTGCAGGTAAGAAGCCAGCCCGTTTAAAGCAGTTTGCAATAGTTGCTGGTAAAACTCAGTCCCATGAAGATCTTAACATAAGAATAGCATCAAGAATGGTTATCTTGAAATCGTCACAAATGAGGTCAACATTGTGAATCTATAAAGAACTTTCAGATTTTGAATGATACCTTGATCACAAGGCTGAAGTGTTGATGTGGCATAAGGTGGCAGAAACAAAAGCTCTGTTGCCTTCAGACTGTTAATTTTTGTGTGGGCTGAACAATTGTCAACAATTAAAAGAACTGTTCTTTGTTTATACACCATTGAATAATGAAATTCTTGTATCCACTCATTGAACAGTTCTGATGTCATCCATGCCTTTGAATTGGCTCTGTAATTCACACACAATGTTTTCAGGCCTTTGAAACAACGAGGATTTTTAAATTTTCCAATCACAAATAAAGGCAATTTTTCACTACCATCCATATTGGAACACACAATCACTGTTATTCTTTCTTTTGATATTTTCCCCCCATGACACTTTTCATTTTTGAAAGAAAATGTTTTATCAGGTAACAATCTCCAAAATAATCCATTTTCATCGGCATTAAATACATCAGCAGAATTATATTTAGCTAAAGCAGGTCTGAGCAGGTTTTCTATCCATGAGTGAGTCGTTGCTTCGTCGACTGACTGTTTCTCTCCACACACATTCTTGTAAGTGATGCAGTGTCGTTTTTTGAAACGATCCAACCTGCCAGCACTACAATTCCAGTCTTTCTGACCTCCAAGACGTGCAAATTCTTCTTCTTTCACAATAAGTAAAGGCCCATTTACTGGTACATTTGCTGATCTAATCACAGTGAACCATTTTAAAAAGGCAGCATCAACAAAATCGCACGCAGCAATTCTTCTAGCTCTCTGCCTATCACTGTCGATTTCACATTCGAAAAACAATTGTTTTTAGCGGTCTTTATGCTTTAAAATGCCGGAAAGTGTCGATGTTGGAATACCAAATTCTCTAGCTATATCCACTTTCTTCTTCCCACTATGTTCAACCTCTTCAAACAGCTCAATCTTTCTGTTTAAAGTCAAAGTTTAAAACTTTCGTCCACTAGCAGCCATTGTTTGCATGTAGCAACATATGATGTGCCAGATCGTTCTCCGGGCTGACTAAAAATACATATTCTTTCGCGAAACAATTTTTTTTTGGGGGGGGGGGGGGGGGTGTGAAATGAACAGTTCGACTTAAACGTGGACATTTATATAGTCGGTAATTCATTTTTATGTTCGACTAATCCGAAAATTCGAGTTAACCGAATTCGACTTATCATGAATTTTTATACAAAGATAAAGAAGGATCTTGGCCGGGACCAAGCCAATAACGTCGACTTAAGCGAAATTCTAGTTATCCGAGTTCGACTTAAATGGACTCGACTGTATACATCGGTATGATTGCCAGTGGTTCAGAAATAAATCACAAACTACTGAACGTAAACTTGCCAAAAATAACAAGCAGCCAAAAATGCTGGGGTTGACTCCAACATCCTCTAAAGTTATGCAACTAACTTTTTAAAAAACTATATTCCCCTAGATGATTCTGTATGTGAGTAATCCTATTTTTTTTCTTCCGTGGAGACTATTGTAGGTGTGTATAAAAGAGTAAAGTTAATTCAGTTAGACCTGTTTCAGTCTTCAGAAGTTGTCTTATAGATCCGTTCATTAGACTAGTGAGGTTGATATATTATATTCAATAAATGCATTGAACCCGCGATGATAGCGTGATGAGATGCATACAGTCCTCCCAGACACTCCTAATGAAAGGAAGTAGTTTTATTTTGCAATTCAGAAACAGACATGTGGCCATGATTGCCAGTAGCCTAACTGCCATTCCAAACCCCGCCAAAGTGTCCCCCATCAGCGTGATCTAACTGTCACTGTGACACAATGTCACGGTCGCAGACTGGGCATTTTGTTTTTTTTTTGGATCAGTTTCAATACTGTTGACCCAGACTGAACTGTCCTGATTGGCGTGTATTGGAGTCAGGTCAACTGACATGCTCAGTGAGTGCGGCAAATTGGAGAGCGGGTCACGACTGGCAGTTAAGAGGTGACCTTTGTGAAGAAGGTGAGCAGATAGTGGTCGTTTGTTTACTATGTCCATACTTAGATGTTCTTTCATCCTTGTATTTTAGCGAGCTGGTATCCGATGTATGGGGAGAGACGGCCAGTTATTGCAGCCTTGTTGTAAATGGACAGAGCAGGTAACAAGAAACAAAAAGGAGTAGCAGATGCTGAGGATGCTGATAATAATTAGAATTATTATGATGTTTAGGATGATAATTCTCATGGTGACGAAGCAGAAGAAGAAGAAGAAGAAGAAGAAGAAGAAGAAGAAGAAGAAGAAGAAGAAGAAGAAGAAGAAGAAGAAGAAGAAGAAGAAGAAGAAGAAGAAGAAGAAGAAGAAGAAGAAGAAGAAGAAGAAGAAGAAGAAGAAGAAGAAGTGCAGGAGGGGGGAAGAGAAGAAGTGGTACAGAAGTTACTGCATAATGACAGAAATATCGGTTGGGGAACCCTTTGACGCCACTAACACAGTTCATAAATACGATTCACATATACTGTTTGGAGCTCATAGAAGCATCAGAAAAATTTAGAGACAAGAGGACACACTAGGCAACATAACAATTTAAAGCTATAGTTATGCCATCGAGACTGGACCTGTCACCTTTAAATGACAGTATCGTCTCGCCAAACAATCAATGAAAATGTATTTACTGCACAATGAGGTAAGAGTTACCAGTCCTTTACTTTCCCTCATTGCTTCTATGGTAATATGTTGTAATCCAGTGCACTGGAAGTAGTAGCATGTATATGGACTACGCTTGAGTTCAAAGCTAGCGGACGTAATAAAAAAGAAACAGTTTTGTAGATTATTCTGTACCCATTTTCTGTGGCTCGGAAAGTCGTTCTTCTTGACAATAATCCTGCACTACTGGGGATTAAACCTTGACTACTGTCTTGGAATACAAACACACTACCTATTACATCACCATGTTTCCGTACCAAATGCAAGCGGTGTTATTTTGCATAACTTAAACAGAACAGGTGGCCGTGATTGTCAATAGGCTAACCGTCATCCCAGACCTGCCTAATTGGCCTCCATCAACGTGATTTAGCTGTCCCCGTGGCACTAAAATACCTGGGCTGTTTCCCGACAATGTCACGAACGCAGGCAGGGCATTTTTTTTTGCATCAGTTTCAATACTGTTGACCCAGACTGAACTGTCCTGGCTGGCGTGTATTGGAGTCAGGTCAATTGACATGCTCAGTGAGTGCGGCAAATTGGAGGGCGGGACGCAGCTGGCAGGTGGCAAGTGTGCGGTGGCCTTTGTGAAGGTCAGTGGTCTGGGCCTTTGTGAAGGAGGAGAGCAAATCATGATCATTCTTCTATAATGTTCCATTCTGAGGTGTGAATCACCAAAACACGAGAAGTAGATTCTGAGATGTAAACAGTATAAAATAAATGCAGCTTTACAGAACAGAATTACGAAACATACAGGACGTTGCGGTAACTAGCCTCCATCAGCAAACAAATCCATACACAAAACATAATCAGGACTTTGCCGGCGGGCCCCGCGCGCCAATCGACCGTGCACCGTTTAAGTCAGACGGGGAGAGCCCGTCGAGAAGAACATATCAACCAAAAAATAGTGTACACAGGTCTCCAAAGTACCATGAGTGCAAATTTGGTCAAAGTCCTAGAAAAAGTGTACAGAGTCATAATATCTCTAGTGACTATATTAAGGCATACAGAAATTTAAGGCAATAATTTTAACTATGTTTACAATTACACCCAAGTGTACTATCTCCTCATGTTAATCGTTATATGTTTGTATCTGTGTTTTAGACTTATGTATGCCTTAATGTAGTCACCGGAGGGTCTTCTCCGTAATTATATCTTGTGTTTTGTTTTTGTATTTGTTTGCTGACGAAGGCTAGTCGCCGCAACATCCTGTATTTTTCGTAATTCTATTCTGTAAAGCTGCATTACTTTGTGTTATTTTATATTGTTTACATTTCCACAGCTTTACAGCACTTTCACTAATTTTATCCATTATTACATGTTCATTAATTGATGCAGTGCTAAACGGAAAGTAGATATGGACCAAACATGGTGCACCAGCAAATGAAAAAGTATTATGTAAATTCTCGTTCACTGAGCAGTGAAACTGCGGAAGATATGAAACAAAACAAATTACATGATTACCTAGTATGCCGATATATCGTCATTCTGTCTAAATAGTCGGTCACATTTGACGATATATTATCATTCGGCAATGAATCAGTTAATCCATGAGATTTGGCGTGCTGGAGTTGGATGTGTCTGGTCAGAGATTCGCAATTACTGTACCAATGTTATCAACGGAGAGAATGCAGCAATGATGATAAAGAGATAAGACATTAGGATTAGGAGGAACAGAAGGTGAAGAAGATGAAGTAGCACAAGATGATGATGACATGAATGATAAGGATAATTATTAGAGTGGTGATGAAAACAAGAAGAAGAAGAAAATAAACAGAAATCGTGCATTCTTTGTTACCGCAGACAGGTTTAACTGTCCGTGGGAAACAGGTCAGCTTCAAAACTCATCTGATAATCGATGCTTTATTTATTGCCGTTAGTTAAATAAATACAGTGTCTTATGTTGTCAGTTTTTTGGGCATGTTATGAGAAGAAATGAATTGGAGAACTTGGTGACATCCGGCAAGATCGAAGGGAAGAGACGAAGGGGAAGACCAAGATGTAAATACCTGGATGACAAGGCCACGTGGCATGGTCGAGAAAGAAACACGGAGCTCATCCACGACTCTGGTGATCGAGTGAGATGGCGAAATATGACCGCCCACGCTTATCTGCATGACACATGATGGATGGATGTTTTCAGTCTACTGAAGTAGCAAAACCTCATGCTCCTTGGGTGTGGGTGGAGGCATTACGGCTTTTTTAGGAATTACTAATACCCAATGCATGTTGACGTGCCAAAATATTTGTCGAGTTTGCAATTTTCTCAGCCATTAGGGCGGCCAGCTGGCTAAAGTGATGTGACCCATACAGAGTGGAGCGGATATAATTATTCTATGACGTCATGCTCACTTTTAAGGCAGCAGGTATGCGTTTTTACATCCTCGGGTTGTTTTATTTCCCTTGTGGAAACTTGTACAACAATAATGCCACTCTTGGAGTGGCATTATTGGAAAGCATGGAGTCGGAAATTGTAACAGCAATGGACTCCGCCTCCTTCAGACATGTGCCGAACATGATCTCGTGATTACGAACACAATTTTCCGTCTCCCCATGAGAAATAGGACATCGTGGATGCACCCTCGCTCGAAACACTGGCACCTCATTGACTATGTCATCGTCAGGAGGAGTGACAGACAAGACGTTCGAGTGACAAAATCCATGTGTGGTGCCGAATGTTGGACAGACCATCGTCTCATTGTCTCGAAAATGAACATCCACATCAGGCCACCACGGCGTCCTCAAGGGGCGAAAATGCAAACAAAGCTAAATGTCACCCGCCTAAACAGCAAGAAAATGCAGCAGTCGTTTGAAAATATGCTGGAAGACCGCCTCAAGCCCAATGCTGAAGCTAAACAGGATACAGAAACAGAATGGAGAGCCCTAAAGGACACAATTTACAACACTGCTATGGAAATCCTGGGTCCAGCCCCCCGAAAGCATAAAGACTGGTTTGATGAAAATTCCGGAGACATCAACCAATTGCTGGCCGAGAAACATCTTCTCCTCAAGGCACATTTGAATGACCCAAAGTCAACATCAAAAAAAGATGCTTTCAAGAACATTCAGAGAGTAGTGCAGCAGAAACTTCGGCACATGCGGGACTCCTGGCTGAGCAGCAAAGCTGATGAAATTCAGGGCTTTGCTGACAGACATGATATGAAAAACTTCTACGACTCACTGAAAGCGGTCTATGGTCCTTCATCACCAGGCATAGTTCCCCTCCTCAGTGCAGATGGGGGAACATTGGTCACAGATAAGAAAGAAATCCTTCAACGCTGGGCAGAGCATGTCAGCAAAATCTTAAATGCAACTTTCTTCTTCGATGATGAAACCATCAACTGCCTTCCTCAAGTTCCCACCAATGAGACACTTGGTGACCTGCCAACCATAGTGGAAATAAACAAAGCCATCCAGCAACTCTCCAGCGGCAAGGCACCTGGTCCTGACTCCATCCCAGCAGAGATATACAAGGCAGGTGGGCCGGTCCTAACAGAGCAGCTTCACCAAGTCTTCACAAACATATGGATGAACGAGACCATGCTACAAGATTTTAAGGACGCGTCAATAGTCCACCTTTACAAACGTAATATTTCCCAAGACTTGCTAGTACCCATTTTATGCTCGATCGACCTGGATCAGTTTCAACAACCCTTCCCAATACCGATTCGAACCTATAACGACAGGGTCGGCAGGCGAGATTTCAACCACTACGCTGCTTCTACTCTTAGTTTCAACATGGTGCACGGAAATCTTTGGGTTAAGACTCTATCTCAATAACGCTCTTAATCCCAGGAAGTCTCAACTATCTCCCTTTATCCTTGTCTGTCCTAATTCCCATATCTTTACACGTTGTAAACATTTTTGTCATGTAGCCCTAATAGCCTTGATGTCAAAAACACAATCCCAAACCATGTATGGAATTTGTGTTTTATGACCAACTCGGTAATGCAACTCAATGAAGCAAAGAAGTCGGCCCTTCAACTGACTCCACGTCTTGTCTGCGGCAAACATATTCTCTTCTCTGTTCGGTGACAGAACCAGTAGAACATGTATGGTAGAAGCTTATGACCTCTTTCATAAGAAAGAAAGTGCGGGAACAACCCCTGGATTTTCATAAATTATGTCCATGAGATAACGTGAGATTGCCGATGGGAGATTATCTTTCGGTATGCAGCATGCCACGTGATACAGTCGGCATTTCTGTCTAAAAAAAAATATATTAGAAACTACATTGATCTGCTAACAGGTGCTTTTCCCCCTCTATTCTTCTTCCAGTTACTTTCCTCTTCTTCTTCCTCTTTCTTTCCCATTCTAATTCTTCTTCCTTCTAATTCTTCCCCTTTTGCCTCCTTTCTCCTTTTCCCCCTTCTTTCTCTTCCTTCGGTTTTCCTCTTCCTCCTTCTCCCTCTTTTACCTCCTCTTCTTCACCCTTCCCCTTTTTTCTTCTTCATCCTCTCTAACTCCTTCCTCCTTTCTCCTCCTCCTCCTTTTTCCCCTTCTTCATTTCCTCTCTTTCTCTTCTTCTTATCCTCATTGATCATCGTCACCATCATCATCATTATTTTCCTCTGCTGCTGCTGCTGCTGATGATGATGATGTTAATGATGATGATGATGATGATGATGATGATGATGATGATGATGATGTATTTGATGATGATGATGATGATGATGATGATGATGATGATGATGATGATGATGATGATGATGATGATGATGATGATGATGATGATGATGATGATGATGATAAATATGGTGATGACGATGATGATGCTTCTTATTCAAGGATGTTGCGGGTTAATGAAAACGATCACGTTTCCTTTCAACACTCGCTGTTTTCCTTTATTTACCAGTTTTAGTTCGAGTGGTTGCCCCAGCCATGATATAAGAATGTTTAGTATCTGATTATCAAAGACGCTGGCTTTCTTTCTGCGTGGCCTCATTGAAAAACTTTCAATATAAAACTCAAAACCACTAAACCGAGTCCCGTAGCAAGAAACTACTGTGTTGATGTGAGGTGTTAAGACCATTGCATGGTATAGGTCTAAGTGCGCGCAGCTGAACAGATGACCAGTCTCTCTTACCCGCAGGGACTTCCAGTGCAGGAATCGAACCGTCATCCATCCGCTTCTATATCTTTGTCAGTGCAACTTCCTAACCTCTACACCGAGAGCCCGTCGTCAGTATAAAATAAAACCTCAAATTCCTGGACTAAGTTAAAGGGCAGACTATTATCAAGTCGAAAGATACGCGTGAACAGTGGCCAAATAAAAGTTATAAATTTATGTGACACATAAAAACCTGAAATGTTAGAAGGTCATATTTTGTTCCCATGCCTGGGGATGGTTCAGTCACTAGATGTTATAATTTCCTGGGTCGCTGTAACCGGTGGCCGATGACGACACTGTTGCGAATCGACGCGCTTCGGGTGCTGGTCGGAGTTGTGGGTGGGGCATGTGGAGAGGAAGCGAACTGTTACATTTCTTTAACATGTTGGTTTGTTTATGAACAATCCTTAATGGTTTTATCTTGATCAGTAAATGTTTTCTTCTCCCGCCCACTACCCTTCTCATCCTCCTCCTCTTCATTCCCCTTCTTCTTCTTCTTCTTCTTCTTCTTCTTCTTCTTCTTCTTCTTCTTCTTCTTCTTCTTCTTCTTCTTCTTCTTCTTCTTCTTCTTCTTCTTCTTCTTCTTCTTCTTCTTCTTCGTCATATTATATTACAACAACTACTACTACTACTACTACTACTACTACTACTACTACTACTACTACTACTACTACTACTACTACTACTACTACTACTACTACTACTACTACTACTACTACTACTACCACTACTACTGCTGCTGCTGCTACTACTACTATAACTACTACTTTTCCGTCTCCTCCTCCTATCCTCCCTCCTATTTTCTGTTCCTGCTGCGCTAGTCAAACATGCTCGTATTTTATTACGATACTTTATGAAATATCCAACATTGCACTATTGCCCATGTTAATCAGATGTTATACATTTCCGGATTTTAAACTTAAGTTTAGGAGGTCAGCGTGCCGAATGGGTAAGAGCACTCATTCTTAAAACTTCCAGTGTGGTGATGCCGAAGTAGTGGGTTCAACCCTACGGCAGTCAGTTGGACTAGAATGTTGATTTCTCGTCCTTGACGTAAATCACAAGTACCTCAGAAGTCGGAATGTGTTCGCGAGACAGCGAGGGACACTGGTAATAAGGAAAGCTAATACACACGCAAAAGTCAATCTAGTACACTGGAAGTAATAGCACGTGTGTGAACTACGATTGAGCCCAAAACGAGTGAAAGAAACAATAACTTCAGTTTACTATTCAACAGAATAACACCTGCACTAAAAAAAAAAACTGTACGCCATGTAGAGAGGAAGTAAATATATTGTTAATACGTATATGAAACATTTGACTTTCTGTACGTGGTCTGGTGATATAGATCGACAATGAAGACATTTAAAATGCCCAAAACTTTGAATATCGTGCCTCTATAATCGACAATACTGGAGACTTGTACACAGACGTTAGAGGCAGACTGGCTATAGCAATGGAGAGGTTAAACATTATTAACAGGTTCTGTCCCTAACAAAAATTAATGGCGGAAAATGAGAAGTAAGGGTGCTTCACAGTTATGGCTTAAAAGTTGTTAATACTGCAGCAGGCATGTTGTATTATACTTAAATGAGAATATTTCGACGATATATAAGCCCATATAAGATGCGGGAAATCACTTAACACGGTTAATCATCACATAGCACTTAATCAGTCAAGAACGATTAATTGGGGAAGCTTTTGAGGGCACTAAGACAGTTTATAAATAAACACTTATGTGTTGTTTGGCGATCGAAGATGTAGAAGACAGAAGTAGAGGCTTGAGGACGAACTAAACAACATAAAAAAATGAAACTATATTATTTATAACGATGGCACAACAGCAGCATAGAAGTTAAAGCAAAATTATTTAAAACATAAATCTTGTCTGCGACAACATATAAATGGACAATTTCGCGATCGTTATAGAAGAAAACTGGGATTTTTAAGCTCAAATGTTGCATAAAAATTCTTCGAATATCGTGGACCGAGAAGAAGAAAATATTGAAAGGTTACAAAACCTGTCTAAAGAAAATACTGAGTCAAAAATAGTGTCTAGGAAACTGAAATATTTTGGCCACTTTAAAGGCCATAGAGGCTTGGCGACAACAGTGATAGAAGGCGTGGTTCCTGGGAGAAGAGACAGGGGTCTAGCGGCAGAAAGATGGACACAGGACATTACAGACACCTTGGGCACGAGGCTGCGTGAGACAGGAGAAATGGCAAGCGATAGAGAGGTTTTTCGTCTTACCGTGATGAGATCAAAGTTCTGCCACGGGTCTGATACTTGATGATGATAATCTGGTGATACCCGTTTTGCTTTATGTATTGTATCAAAAGAGGCCAATAAATAAATATACAATAGGCATGCTGTTAGAAGGAGTAAACTGGGAAATGTGACACAAGGAGAATAGTGATAGAGGCAGGCGTGTGTCGGACTTTTGTGTTGGTATTCTGGCAGTGGCCTTATGCATAGTATACCTGTGCGGGCTGTTGATTTGTCGAGACTCCTGTCTTTTCTACTTTTTACATGGGGCAGTGAGGACTATTTTGTGTGATAATTACTGGCAAAGTGAACGTAGCATAATGGGGACGACCCGTTTCCGTGAAGTTGGAACCGTGATTGACTGACTAACTAACTAACTAACCAACCAACCAACAAACCAACCAACCAACCAACCAACCAACCAACCAACCAATCAACCAACCAACCCACTAACTAACTAACTAATTAAACTCACTCACTCACTCACTCACTCACTCATTCACTCACTCACTCACTCACTCACTCACTCACTCACTCACTCACTCACTCAACTAACTAACTAACTAACTAACTAACCAAAATAACTAACTAACTAACTAACTAAATAACTAACTAACTAACTAACTAACTAACTAACTAAACTAAAGTAACTAACTAACTAATTAACTAACTAACTAACTAACTCACTCACTCACTCACTCACTCACTCACTCACTCACTCACTAACTTACTCACTAACTCACTCACTCCTCCCTCCCTCCCCCTCCCACCCTTCCTCCATCACTCACTCACTCACTCACTCACTCATTCACTCACTCACTCACTCAATCACTCACTCACTCAGTCAGTCAGTCAGTCAGTCAGTCAGTCAGTCAGTCACTCACTCACTCACTCACTCACTCACTCACTCAACTAACTAACTAACTAACTAACCAACTAACTAAATAACTAACTAACTAACTAACTCACTCACTCACTCACTCACTCACTCCCCCTCCCTCCCTCACTCACTCACTCACTCACTCACTCACTAAACTAACTAACTAACTAACTAACTATAAAGAGAAGATGCTCTAGAGATAGTGGCATGGAAAATCATGTGCATTGAAAATCATTGGCAACGAGTGAGAAAAGAGGCTGGGAATAAACACAGCATTGCACTCATGGACTTAATAAAAAACAAAAACAAAAAGATAACTGCCAATGTGTGGCATTGACAGAATATATGACTTATTCATCACAGTACAGACTAGACTACAAGAAAGAAAGTTATACATCGTCACATTAACACGTAGACACCGCAGTTCAGGCTAGACAACAGGAAAGAAAGTTAGACAGTCACATTAACACGTAAATGACATTCCAGAAAAAGCTAGTATGTCAAACGGCAAGCCCCTCCCTATATGCGTCCTTTCTGCGGACATATCATCTTACAAACAAATGTAACCCACACAAGATGGCCCTGTTAACACAGCGGTAACAAACATCCATTTTTATAATAACAACACACATTCATTCCTAACATTCTTCGCGTTTAATTTTTAAGCGAATACAGCATTCTTGTTACTGTTACACCCTGTTCAGCGCTTGTGTCTGCTTTATCATGTTTAAACTGACTATATACAATCCCTGACGTTTTCCCCCAAGCTTTGGAGATTAACTATGGCCTGGCTTAGTGTCATCTTGTCCGCAGAAATTAATGATTTGTACTTATGGTGTTTTATCTTCTTGATATCTCAGATTAACGTTTAGGCGTTCTTACTTTACCTTTAGTCTCCGAAGATTAACTACAACACAGTTTTACAATCTTTCATTTATGTAGGGATTAAGTTCTGAAAGCTATCTGATGGGGAATGTTGTTTTGAGTAACGGGTTAACAGACAGTTATGTTTACTGATTATGAAAAACAAAGTAAATGCAATTAAACATAATTAGTTTCGTTTAGTTTAGTTTAGTCGACAGATCAACATCACGGCACATGTGTGTAACCCATAAGTGCTCCGTTCTACTCCTACCTCAAGCCTGAGTCCGGGGAATCTCGGCTCAGTGCACGAATTCCGTAGCACCGGTGAGGACCCTAAAATACTTTGGGTAAAGTTTTAACTCGAAATTGTGTCCGGGCAGCGCCGTTAGGATACTCTTTTTCGATTTCCAACTGCTAGGTGATTTTTTACGTGCGCAACAATACATACGGGCGTCCGGTCTCACTACCCAGAGACCAGGGAAAATTGTATAGTAGTAAGTCCACGTGAAAAAATCCCGGCCCTCATCGGGGCTTGAACCCGGGACTTCCAATACCCGAGGCGGACACCATACAGCGAGACCACTCACCCCCCTTATGTTTTTTAATATGCTGTGCTCTGCCAGCTGTGGTAAGGCATTGACTTGCATGCTTACCTGCCAGTTCGATAGCCATGTGTTCCAATCTTCACCAAGAGGGGTGAGAAGGGGTTTTAAAAATGACCTGTGATCCCAGGTCGACCCAATTTAAAATGGGTCTTAGAAAATGTCACTGAAAGTTTCACTGATCATATTACGAGTAGAGTGATCGTTCGTCTGTAAAATTATGGGATAGCACCATATATTCATTATGCCTGTAGTGCTTTTAAAGAGGTAGTTATTTACTTTAATACTTTCATAATATGCGTCATTTTAATTAGCCTGAGAGATAAAGACAGGCAGAGAGAGAGAGAGAGAGAGAGAGAGAGAGAGTAAGAAAGAGGGATAAAGAGAGATTGAGAGAGAGAGAGAGAGAGTATGAGAGAGAAAGAGAGTGAGCGAGAGAAAGAAAGAAAGAAAAAGAGAGAGAGGGAGAGAGAGAACAAGAGAGAGAGAGAGATAGAGAGAGAGAGAGAGAGAGAGAGAGAGAGAGAGAGAGAGAGAGAGAGAGAGAGTTTTCAATAGTGTTGTCAACTCCTATATTCTTTTAGCTCTTTACTCTTTTATTAATGTTTTTTTCTCTCCACATTTACCGATGCTGTGATTGGTTAGATGGGTACTAGAATGTTTCACATTAACCAATGTTAGGACAGGTTATATAGCTGCTAGAACATTTCACAATTACCGATGTTGGCTGCAGTTAGATAGCTGATAGAATGTCTCAAATTTACCGATACTGGCACCAATTAGATAATTTAATTAACGTTTCCATTTTACCGATGTTGGGACTAGTTACAGGGTAGCCAGAATGTTTCGCATTTGCCGATGTTTGGCGCCAGCTAGATAATTGATAGAATGTTTCCAATTTCCCGATGCTGTGGCATATCATTCATTCATTCATTCATTCATTCATTCATTCATTCATTCATTCATTCATTCATTCATTCATTCATTGGCACCTTGCCGCTTTGACAGACGATAGTTTGTTGCATTGTGCTTCAAAAATTCTTAATAACTACAACCCATGGCCGTGGCGAATGTGACTGTTAAGACCAATTCGCACCGTAAATTGTGGCATATTATATTCTTGCTAAATTTATTCACATTTGCGGCTGTTTTTGGCAGGATGGATAGCTGATTTTTATTTTACCGTTGTGTTACTGATAGAATAATTCACACTTCCGAGTGTGACAGCTAGACAGCTAGTCGAATGTTTTAAATATCTGGCTGTTTGACCAGTCAGATAACTGATATGATTCAAATTTCTGGTTATATTGACCTTAAAGAGATTAGAACAAGAATCGCCATAGCGAAAGTAGCCTTTAGCACGATGAAAAACATTCTGACCAATAAAAAGATGTAAATTGAAACGAGAAAAAGAGTGTTGAGGGGATACTTAGAGCCTATTGTTTTGTATGGATGTTTAAACTTGGACAATGATCAGTCAAGCTGAAAAACATCTGATGGCTGCAGAAATGTGCTTTCTGAGGAAAATGCAAAGAATACAATGGACAGACAGAAAAACCAATGAACAAGTTCTACAGGAGACAAATGACAATCGTAAATTGATTAGAGAATTAGACGTAGACAGTCAACATTTTTTGGACATGTTATGAGAAGAAATTGATGGGAGAACTTTGTGACAACTGGCAAGATCGAAGGGAACAGACCAAGAGGAAGACCGAGAGGAAAATACCTGGATGGCTTGGCCACATGGCATGGACGGGACAGGAACACTGAGCTGATCCACGACTCTGGTGATCGAGTGAAATGGCGAGTCATGACCGAACACGCTTTCCGGCATGGCATATGATTGATTGATAGAATGACCGGTAAAATAGCTGCTAGATTGTTTCACATATCTAGTTGCTTTTACAGGTTGATATATGATAGTATATGTCACATTTCTAGCTGTTTGACCAATCAGGTAGAAATTAGAATGTGTCACCTGCATAACTGCTATGATATTACCCTGTGGTCTAAACTCTTACCTTTCCTTTTTATCCAGGTGACAGCTGCGAGTATCTAGCATGTCGGTGATGATACAAATAGATGCTTCTTGTCTACTTTAACATCGTTAAACCCGCCGAACTAAAATGTCAGGGATGTCACAGAGATGCCTCATTAACGCTGTTAGTTTTAAATTCAACCAACAGGGCTTCCCAAGCCATGTGACTTGGATCACCAAAGTGCGACAGGTGTTGGCAGTGTGACGTGGAGGAGGAAGAATCAATGATTATCCCATTATGTTTCCGGGTTGGTCCTACCTAAAATAGATTGCCGTGCTGTGTTGCATCTGTTAACAGGGGAGTTGTGATATTTGATCATTTCGATTTAAGCATCACAGTTGTTCTTGGTCAGTTCTGCCTGCCACCTTTTACTCATCCTATAGCTATCTTGTTGAGGGTAGGGTTTCTAATTGACAAACGTTGCCCTGGAAGCGACCTGTTAGATCTACTCAATTTTGATTTCCAACTACCAAGGCTTTATTCGCGCGCGCGCATTGCACCTAATATTTGTAGCCATTGTTTGAGAAGGCGGGGTTTTAAATCCACTACCCAGAGATTAGAGTGGAATGGAAATACCTGTGTGCCACAATTTAGTTCCTCTGGGAAAACTTTCTTAAGACTAGTGTTCACAACAAGGTTCAAACTTGACGCTTTTCCGGTTAAATGTGCAGACCCTATTGTAAAAACCATACCCTACAGTAAAAACTATCCCCTACTGTATAAAACCATCAGCTAAAGTAAAAACCAAACAATTAGCCCTAACGTAAACACCATACCCTACCGTATAAAACTAAGGTAAAAACCATGTCCTAAAGTAAAAACCATATCCTACCTTATAAATCCATGCCAACCGTATAAAACTATGCCCTGACGCAAACACCATGCCCTAACGTATAAAACCATGCTCTAACATAGAAACCATGTCCTAACATAAAAACCAATGCGACCACTAAATAATCCTATGCTGTGAATGCAATAGGCCCATGTCTTGTTCATTGCGTAGGTTGTTCTAAAGGTATATATAATTTATGAATATTAAAGAAACAGATATAAAGAGAGAATGATATTATACGGCAAAACCACAAGGACACACAAAAACAATAATGGATTTGAGTTCTGCGTTGTAACAACATTATTTCCACGACCCGTTGATCTTCGCTTTGTAAATGAACGTATATATTATCATCTGCAATCTCATTCTGGACTTGGGGGCGTACATTACAAGTACCTCTGAAGTCGGAGTGGGTTAGCCTGATGGCGAGGGACACTGGTAAAAGGGAAAGCTAATCGACATGCAAACATCAGTTCAGTGTGCTCTTCTGTAGTGGAAGCTACTAGAGGTAGCATCAAATGTACATCATCATCATCAAGTGCCGTGCCGGCTGGCGTAGGCGTTCATGGCTCTTCACAGATCTCGGTCTTTGGTGTTCTGGATCAACTCTGCTGATGATATTCCTCCATGCCACCGTCTCAATCCGTCCAGCATCATTTCTCTTGGTCTGCCTCTGCATCTCTTCCCCTCGATCTTTCCAGTTGTCACGATGTTCTCCAATGCCTCTCTTCTCATCACATGGCCAAAGAAATCTGTTTGTCTCTTTCTTATTGTTGTATATAATGTTCTAGTTTCATTAGCCTCTTTCAGGCAATCGTTGTTAGTTACTCTGGCAGTTCAAGGAATTCGCAACATTCGTCTTAAAAACCACATCTCTGTTGCTTCTAAGTTCTTCCTAATTTGTTCATTTATATTCCAAGATTCACATGTACGGGCTACGTTTAATTCAAAGCCAGCAAATCGAACAAAACATAACATAACAAACATATCATTTGAAACATATCATTAGAGGTGTAAGAGACGATTGTATTGGTCTATTCTGCTTGTTAACCTTTGTTTTAGAAAAGATCAAGTAAAGAACAAGCAGAAATTACAAATCAGTGTAAGATTGATTAACAATCGTACATGTGCTAATTATACATTAAAACAGAAAAGCAAAAGGCAAGATGAGTCTTCGTAGCACTGGCATAAAGGTGGAAGTCAAACTAAATTAAACCTAGTACCATATCATCATCATCATGTGCCATGCCGGTAAACGTGGGCGGTCATGCTTTGCTGTCTCACTCGATCACCAGAGTCATGGATCAGCTCAGTGTTCTTGTCTCGACCATGCAATGTGGCCAAGCCCTCCAGGTATTTACTTCTCTGCCCTCCCATTGTTCTCTTCCCTTCGATCTTGCCAGCTGTCACCAAGTTCTCCAGTTTATTTCTTCTCTTAACTTGCCCACAAAATTGTGACTGTCAACGTCTAATTTCTAATAGGTTTACTTTTTTCATTTGTTTCTTGCAGGAATTGGTCTTTGGTTTTTCTGTCTGTCCATGGTATTCTTTGTATAGTACCATATATCGAATACTTAAATCTAACGTTAATTCTGTACTGCTGTAATGAGCAGAAACATGGCGAATGACTAAAACAGTTACTAATAAAATATAACTATTTATCATCTGGTGCCTGCATATAACCTCATTATCACGTTGTAGTCTTCTGCAGAACGTCGCTCGCATCGCAACCCGCCCGATTGAAGATGTCATACCACCACATTTTAATTCTGAAAGTACAGCTCCTTTGAAAAACGTTTGGGAGTCCTTGTCCTGGATCGTTTTAACGAACAGGTGGTTGAAAGTCCTAGCTTGCCGCCGCAACGTTAGACTCAAGGGACATAAATATCTACATAGACACTAATCTCCTAAAGACATCGTGACACTGTAATGTACGAACTAGACTGAAGCAAGGGCCACAGAGCTTGTGACAAACACATGAAACGCATCTGTTGTGGCCATGCCCCGGCGGGAGAGGAATTGTTAGACTATTTTTTTTATTAACAATTAATGTGCTAAATAAGCGGAATTTCAACACAGAGGCGTGCCCGATGTTAACAGTTTCAGATGAATGGTAAAAGGAAATAAGAGGTGCAGCAATGAAACAGAAGAAAACGCAGTAGTGGCGTGCCGTTAAAACACGTAATATATTGTGAGATACGTGGTCATCTCCTGTCCCTGTCTGTGTTTTCCAGAGAATCCGTATTCATCATCCTAACTACTAAGGCTAAGCGTGGGCAATCTTATTTCGCTATCTCAAACTATCACCTGATTTGTAGATGAACTCTGTTTTTGTCTCGATTATGCCACGTGACAAAGCCGTCCAGATATTTTCTTCTCTGTCTTCCCCCTGCTTATTTCCCCCCAATCTTGCAAGTTATCAAGTTTATTTCTCCTCATAACGTGTCCAAAAATATTGACTGCCTACGTATAATTTATCTAATCAGTTTACGGTTGTCATTTGTTTCTTGTAAGACTGGTTCATTGGTTTATCTCTCTGTCATTTGTATTCTTTGCGTTTTCCTCAGAAACCACACGTCCACTGCCATTGGATGTTTTTCAACTTGTCTGCCCGTTGTATTACTCATTATAATAGCCTGGGTCCATAGGGACTCTTGCCAGCTAAACTGGGAATTGAACCTCAACTGCTGTGTTAGTAAGTACGGCACAATCTACTATACTACTGTGACTAATTGCTGAAGCATGCAGGAGACTAACTTTCGTTAACACATGTCACAGACACAAGGTGCACTTGCTAAGCACACCTGTTGGAACTCAGTTGGGATAGATCCGAGTTACTGCCTATAACGAAGTTGAGTGTGCTAATGCCAACCATCGAATATTTTTCTGCTGTGCATTTTATCTCAACTGGGGCATAGATCCTCAGTCACTTGATGCCAAGCCGTTCTATCTCTTGCCATCTCCAAAGCTTCTTCAATTCCCCACTCACACCAGTCATATCGATCTTAACACCCTACTTCACGTGTACCCAGATGATACTTCACCTCCCCTGTGAGCCTCGGAGATATATCATCAGCTTTATCCATGTATGTCCCACCCAAGGCCAGCACTCCTCTTCAACCATCTGATTTTCCGGAATCTGCCCAGCCCTCTCTCCTAGCTCTTCACCAGCGAGTCCGACACACTAAAGACTGGTAGGAAAGTAAAGTTCTTTGCTGCGAAGTTCTGTTGAAGCTTCGGGATGTCTTCGATGAAAACTATCGGTCTTACTCACAAGAGGATGGCTGTCAGAACACATACAGGCCGATTAACTCCTGAAGAAAACTGAACCAGAGACACACATTATTTACCATCCGTCTACAAGTTGCGATGTAAGCGCTTGTAGTAGTGCTCACATGTTTTGTCCAACAAAAGCTAACCTTGGTGGTAAACATTTCGGATAATGCAGATGTTGAATGTGAGGTGCGAATATAGCTTTGAACTTTGAACTTTATTTTAAAAGGGTTACAAATTTGGCACGTAGGCCCGTTTTACATTCGGACCTTCCAATCACTCATCATTCGTTCATCAACAGTGCATGATACATTAACATAGGGAAAAAAAACATTGTCAAATGAATGTTGTAAGCATACACAATGCATATTAATAAATGTCTTGATAAGCAAGTGTTAATGAAATAGCTGTCCCGATGATCAGGATTTAAAGTAATAATTCTCTTGAACTTAATGTGGTTAAAGTAACAATTATCTGCAATAGTGAGGGTTAAATTAACAACTGCCTAAAAAAGAAAGGATTGACGTAATAAATGTCTGGAAAAGAAAGGATAAAAGTAATACTTGTTTAGAATAGTAGAGTTGAAGTAATAATTGTCTTGAAAGGAAAGGGTTAAAATACTAACTGTATAGAATAGAATGAGTTTAATTAATAAGTGTCCTAATTAGAAAAGTTAAAGTAGTAAGAGAGTGCTAAAGTGCTATATAGAACCTGTATTGCTGTATGGCAGTGAATCTTGGAATGCAAATTAACAAATTAGAAAGGACTTGGAAGTAATAGAGATGTGATTCCTAAGACGAATGTTGCTAATTCCTTGGACTGCCAAAGTAAATAACAACGACTGCCTGAAAGAGGCTAATGAAAATAGAACATTATATACAACAATAATAAAGAGACAAACGGCTTTCTGTGGTCATGCGATGAGAAGAAAGGCATTGAAGACCATCGTGATAACTGGAAAGACCGAGGGGAGGAGAGACAGAGGCAGGCCAAGAGAACTGATGCTGGATGGATTGAGACGGTGGCATGGAGGAATACCATCAGCAAAGTTGATCCAGAACACCAAAGACGGAGATCTGTGGACAGTCATGATCGCCTAGGCCAGCCGACATGGCACTTGGTGATTATCACGATGAAAATAATAACTTTATCCGACATCAGCTCATGTCGTCTTTCTAACAGGAAACCTGAGGGGTCACTGCCATATTCAGAAGGCCATATAACTTGATATGAGGAAACGGAGTGCAAATGCAACTAGGAGTCCACTCACAGCTGAGTACTAACATCATTCGTTATTAACAAAGGGTCAATTATGAGCACCCAATTTTTGGCATAATTCAGCCTTTGACTGTTAACCAGATAATGTTGACCAGATTGGAGTGGAACGGGTTTAATTATATCTCTTAAAAGATGGTTTAAATTCGAGAGGATCATGTTCAGTGCACAGGGTTTTTATCTCAAATGGATCCGTCTCTTTACGCAAAACAGTCTGCCGAAAGCGTCGCACGGAGCACGAACTCCGTAGCTCCACTGACGACCCCCGGGAGTCTCAGAGAACATGACACCTGTGAACCAAGTGAGGGCGCACAGAAACGCACACAGGACAGGCGGAGCGCAAGACAGGCGGAGCGCAAGACAGGCGGAGCGCAAGACAGGCGCAGCGCAAGACAGGCGGAGCGCAAGGCAGGCGGCTTCACCACTTCACAATGGACATCCATCTGGTACTGTTATAATATATACCTGATATGTTATTAGTCTGCTCTGTAGCGAAGGGTTTTCGAATGCAATTCGTAATCTCGCATACCGCCATCGAAACACAGCTGCGGGAAATTTGGCAGTAAACCGCCTTGCGTTAGTTTCCATACAATGGTATGAGTGTCGGTCGTTCAGAAAGCAATAGCAAACTACTGAATGTAAATTTGCACAGGAATCACAAACAGCTAACAATGCTGGAGTTGAAAGCTACGTCCTGTAAAGGATATGCAACTAACTTGTTTTACAAAATATGTTATTACATCATAACACTAAACTCAGATTTTCTAACACTGTACATGCTTCAGGTGTCTGCTATTAATAATAATATGTTACATTGTTATTGTAGTGTTATGTTGGATATATATTTAATAACTGAAATACTTTGGGAGTCCAAGAAGAAAAGACATTTGACATAAAGAGGTTGACTAACACATGATTACATGAGCCTATCAGTTGTTGGTGTCTGGGATTGGTAAAGGACCACTTCCATTGCACTAAGATATCACCATAAGTGCTCCACGCCCATGCGTCACACAAGAATATCTCCATAAGTGCACTAGTACCATAGATCACACAAGGATTCCCCCATAAGTGCCCCAGTCCCGTAGATCACACAAGGATATCTCCAGGGTTGTCCATGGGACATAATTTACATTGCATGGTAATTTATGCATGTCCTATCCCATCCTGTCCCATGGGACTTTCCCGTGGGATTCCCATGGGAATAACATTCCCATTGCCAAGCTTGGCAGGCTTGTCCATGGGACATGTTTTTCTGTCCCATCCAATGGTAATTTATGCCTGTCTCATCCCGTCCCATCTGATCCCTACATTATTCAGACAATCCTCCTTATTTGCCATGGGATTCCCATGGCCAAGCCTGGATATCTCCGTAAGTGTCCCAGACCGATAGATCATACAAGGATATCCCCATTAGTGCCAAAGTCCCATAGATCACACAAAGATATCCCCATAAGTGCCACAGTCCCATAGATCACACAAGGATATCCCCATAAGTGCCCCAGTCTCATAGATCACACACAAATATCCCTATAAGTGCCACAGTCCTATAGATTGCACAAAGATATCCCCATAAGTTCCCCAGTCCCATAGATCACACAAAGATATCCCCATAAGTGTCCCAGACCCATACATCACACAAAGGTATCCCCATAAGTGCCACAGTCCCATAGATCACACAAGGATATCACCATAAGTGTCCCAGACCCATAGATCACACAAAGATATCCCCATAAGTGCCCCAGTCCCATACATCACACAAAGATATCCCCATACGTGCCCCAGTCCCATATATCACACAAAGATATCCCCATAAGTGCCCCAGTCCCATACATCACACAAAGATATCCCCATAAGTGCCACAGTCCCATAGATCACACAAAGATATCCCCATAAGTGCCACAGTCCCATAGATCACACAAGGATATCACCATAAGTGTCCCAGACCCATATATCACACAAAGATATCCCCATAAGTGCCCCAGTACCATACATCACACAAAGATATCCCCATAAGTGCCCCAGTCCCATACATCACACAAAGATATCCCATAAGTGCCACAGTCCCATACATCATACAAAGATATCCCCATAAGTGCCACAGTCCCATAGATCACACAAAGATATCCCCATAAGTGCCCCAGTCCCATACATCACACAAAGATATCCCCATAAGTGCCACAGTCCCATAGATCACACAAAGATATCCCCATAAGTGCCACGTCCCATAGATCACACAAGGATATCCCCGTAAGTGCTCCAGTCCCATAGATCACACAAAGATATCCCCATAAGTGCCACCGTCCCATAGATCACACAAAGATATCCCCATAAGTGCCACAGTCCCATAGATCACACAAAGATATCCCCATAAGTGCCACAGTCCCATAGATCACACAAAGATATCCCCATAAGTGCCACAGTCCCATAGATCACACAAGGATATCCCCATAAGTGCCCCAGTCTCATAGATCACACAAAAATATCCCTATAAGTGCCACAGTCCTATAGATTGCACAAAGATATCCCCATAAGTTCCCCAGTCCCATACATCACACAAAGATATCCCCATAAGTGCCACAGTCCCATAGATCACACAAAGATATCCCCATAAGTGCCCCAGTCCCATACATCACACAAAGATATCCCCATAAGTGCCACAGTCCCATAGATCACACAAAGATATCCCCATAAGTGCCCCGTCCCATAGATCACACAAGGATATCCCCGTAAGTGCTCCAGTCCCATAGATCACACAAAGATATCCCCATACGTGCCACAGTCCCATAGATCACACAAAGATATCCCCATAAGTGCCACAGTCCCATAGATCACACAAAGATATCCCCATAAGTGCCACAGTCCCATAGATCACACAAAGATATCCCCATAAGTGCCACAGTCCCATAGATCACACAAGGATATCCCCATAAGTGCCCCAGTCTCATAGATCACACAAAAATATCCCTATAAGTGCCACAGTCCTATAGATTGCACAATGATATCCCCATAAGTTCCCCAGTCCCATAGATCACACAAAGATATCCCCATAAGTGTCCCAGACCCATACATCATACAAAGATATCCCCATAAGTGCCACAGTCCCATAGATCACACAAGGATATCACCATAAGTGTCCCAGACCCATACATCACACAAAGATATCCCCATAAGTGCCACAGTCCCATAGATCACACAAAGATATCCCCATAAATGCCCCAGTCCCATACATCACACAAAGATATCCCCATAAGTGCCACAGTCCCATACATCACACAAAGATATCCCCATAAGTGCCACAGTCCTATAGATTGCACAAAGATATCCCCATAAGTTCCCCAGTCCCATAGATCACACAAAGATATCCCCATAAGTGTCCCAGACCCATACATCACACAAAGGTATCCCCATAAGTGCCACAGTCCCATAGATCACACAAGGATATCACCATAAGTGTCCCAGACCCATAGATCACACAAAGATATCCCCATAAGTGCCCCAGTCCCATACATCACACAAAGATATCCCCATACGTGCCCCAGTCCCATATATCACACAAAGATATCCCCATAAGTGCCCCAGTCCCATACATCACACAAAGATATCCCCATAAGTGCCACAGTCCCATAGATCACACAAAGATATCCCCATAAGTGACACAGTCCCATAGATCACACAAGGATATCACCATAAGTGTCCCAGACCCATATATCACACAAAGATATCCCCATAAGTGCCCCAGTACCATACATCACACAAAGATATCCCCATAAGTGCCCCAGTCCCATACATCACACAAAGATATCCCATAAGTGCCACAGTCCCATACATCATACAAAGATATCCCCATAAGTGCCACAGTCCCATAGATCACACAAAGATATCCCCATAAGTGCCCCAGTCCCATACATCACACAAAGATATCCCCATAAGTGCCACAGTCCCATAGATCACACAAAGATATCCCCATAAGTGCCACGTCCCATAGATCACACAAGGATATCCCCGTAAGTGCTCCAGTCCCATAGATCACACAAAGATATCCCCATAAGTGCCACAGTCCCATAGATCACACAAAGATATCCCCATAAGTGCCACAGTCCCATAGATCACACAAAGATATCCCCATAAGTGCCACAGTCCCATAGATCACACAAGGATATCCCCATAAGTGCCCCAGTCTCATAGATCACACAAAAATATCCCTATAAGTGCCACAGTCCTATAGATTGCACAAAGATATCCCCATAAGTTCCCCAGTCCCATACATCACACAAAGATATCCCCATAAGTGCCACAGTCCCATAGATCACACAAAGATATCCCCATAAGTGCCCCAGTCCCATACATCACACAAAGATATCCCCATAAGTGCCACAGTCCCATAGATCACACAAAGATATCCCCATAAGTGCCCCGTCCCATAGATCACACAAGGATATCCCCGTAAGTGCTCCAGTCCCATAGATCACACAAAGATATCCCCATACGTGCCACAGTCCCATAGATCACACAAAGATTTCCCCATAAGTGCCACAGTCCCATAGATCACACAAAGATATCCCCATAAGTGCCACAGTCCCATAGATCACACAAAGATATCCCCATAAGTGCCACAGTCCCATAGATCACACAAGGATATCCCCATAAGTGCCCCAGTCTCATAGATCACACAAAAATATCCCTATAAGTGCCACAGTCCTATAGATTGCACAAAGATATCCCCATAAGTTCCCCAGTCCCATAGATCACACAAAGATATCCCCATAAGTGTCCCAGACCCATACATCATACAAAGATATCCCCATAAGTGCCACAGTCCCATAGATCACACAAGGATATCACCATAAGTGTCCCAGACCCATACATCACACAAAGATATCCCCATAAGTGCCACAGTCCCATAGATCACACAAAGATATCCCCATAAATGCCCCAGTCCCATACATCACACAAAGATATCCCCATAAGTGCCACAGTCCCATACATCACACAAAGATATCCCCATAAGTGCCCCAGTCCCATAGATCACACAAAGATATCCCCATAAGTGCCCCAGTCCCATACATCACACAAAGATATCCCCATAAGTGCCACAGTCCCATAGATCACACAAAGATATCCCCATAAGTGCCCCGTCCCATAGATCACACAAGGATATCCCCGTAAGTGCTCCAGTCCCATAGATCACACAAAGATATCCCCATAAGTGCCACAGTCCCATAGATCACACAAAGATATCCCCATAAGTGCCCCAGTCCCATACATCACACAAAGATATCCCCATAAGTGCCACAGTCCCATAGATAACACAAAGATATCCCCATAAGTGCCCCGTCCCATAGATCACACAAGGATATCCCCGTAAGTGCTCCAGTCCCATAGATCACACAAAGATATCCCCATACGTTCCCCAGTCTCATAGATCACACAAGGATATCCCCATAAGTGCCCCAGTCTCATAGATCACACAAGGATATCCAATTACGTTCCCCAGTCTCATAGATCACACAAGGATATCCCCGTAAGTGCCTCAGTCCCACAGATCACACAAAGATATCTCCGTAAGTGCTCCACTAATATCACATAAGAACAATCTCAGCACACTGCACAGACTCAGTTGAACAGACGAGGCCCCAAATACCCAAACGCAATTCAGTGTTAAAAGATAAAAGCAGGAACAAATGGGAACCGTAATCAGGGTTTCAGTTAAACAAGCACAGAACAAAGGGAAGGAATACTTACCAGGGAGATCATCTTCTCCAGGTCGTATCTCTGGACATATCTGGGGATTTTCTATAGTGATGAGCTCTGTGGAGATGTAACAAAACGGGCGTTATTATTGTTTGCATTGGGAAGTGTATGTGTGTGTGTGTGAGTGTGTCTGTGCGTGTGTGTGTGTGTGTGGGTGTCTGTGTGTGTGTGTATGTGTGTGGCTGCGTTAGTGTTTGGTAAATACAAACTATCTAGGCATAATACGCAGTACTGTAATATGCTGCAGATCTCGTCTTCTTCGTCTTCGTTTTCGTCGTCTTCGTCTTCTTTTCCTTTATCTTCTTCACCTTCGTCTTCTTCGCCTTTGCCTTCGTCTTCTTCTTTGTTCTCGTTTTCGTCGTCTTCATCTCCTCTTCCGTCTCCTCCTCCTCCACCATATTCTCCTCCTACACTTCCCCCCTCCTTGTCTCCCCCTCCTCCACTTCCTCTCCTCCTCTTCTCCTCCACCACCTCATCTCCTCCCCTTCTTCTTCTTCTTCTTTTTCTTCTTCTTCTTCTTCTTCTTCTTCTTCTTCTTCTTCTTCTTCTTCTTCTTCTTCTTCTTCTTCTTCTTCTTCTTCTTCTTCTTCTTCTTCTTCTTCTTCTTCTTCGTATTCTTTTTCTTTTTCTGCCCGTGACGGATTTACTCTAACTAACTCGCACCTAACCCTTTTCAATACTTGTTCATGATTGACTGAAATCTGCAGCCAAAGTTTTCTATAGGACAAGAAAACCAGCCTCATGCCAACCCTCCTTTGTCGCCTCTTCTGACATGCATGGCAGATGACAGTTTAACTATTGTTTGCTTGCCTCATGGAACTCGCTAACACACGGGCGATGCAGGACATGCACTATAAATAGAAATAAATATGTGCGTTATACTGCGTATGTGGTTTAGAGGTTCATGAACGTCTTTTCACAATTCCCCGAAATACCGAATCGAGCGTTCGAAATCAGCAGAACACGATTTGACAGCAAATCGTTTTGAGTTGATTTAGATTGTGTAAAGCGTCAACCGTTCACAACGTAAAATTGTCATGTAATTCACAAACAGCTAATAAATGCAGGGGTTGGTTGCATTGTCCTGAAAATAGCATGCAGCTAACTTTGACGCATGCGTGCCACTGCTGGCTACCCATATATATATATATATATATATAAACACGCACACACACACACACACACACACACACACACACACACACACTTAACTAACGACTCCATGGAAAGCCCATGGCATTGTTGTTCAGCGAGCTGGGTTACCAAGGCAACCGTTCACCAATGTCTCATTATTATTAGAAGAGACAAACGATTACTATGAGAGGACGGTCTCATTATTATTAGTATAGGCAAACTACAAGAGAAAGTTCAGATTTTCATTAGAAGAGACCAATAACTATAAGAACAATATAACAGTACCATTAATAGAGACACAAAAAAACTACGTGAGAAAGCTCAGACTATCATTAGAAGAGACATTGAATTATAGGGGGAAGATGAGATTAATATTACTAGAGACAAACAGCTACAATAGAAAGACAAGATTGTTATTAATAAAGACAAACAGCTACAATAGAAAGAGAAGATTTTTATTAATATAGACAAACAGCTAGAAGAGAAAGATGAGCCTTTTATTAATAGAAACAACAAAATACAAGAGAACGATAACATATCGTTAGAAAAGACAATCAACTAGACGAGATATGATTATTAGAAGAGAACCCTTCCACCATAAAAACTACATAAGAAAATGTATATTATAATTTTTTTTTTTTTGCATATCTTATTTACAGGACATTGCAGTCAACACCAGCATTTTTCAGCTGCTGTTGATGTCTTGACAAGTGTTACGTTCAGTAGTTGGCCATGGCTTTCTGAACGACCGGCTCACATACCTTTCCGTAAGAAACCAACGCGACGCGATCCCCTGCCGAATCTCGCGCAGCTGTGTTTCGTACGTGGGTATACGGGATTACGAACAGCGTCCTTAACTCTTTCGCCAGGTAGTCTTGTAGAAGAGACAAATGACCACGATTGTAGAACTGAACCACCAACTAGTGCCCTTGTCAATCTATTAATTGAATCCCGTTCATGTCCTTGTGGTATTCCCATACGCCCTCCAATATTTGATATAGATAGGAGTGCGGGGGTGAGTACGGGTGTGTGTAAGTATATGAATGCGTGTATAAACAGAGCGGGGGTGTGCGCGCCTCTGTACACTTGTATGTATAATAAACATCTGGGGCTGACATATAAACAGGCGACCAGATGTTCTAGAAGTTAGGCGAGAAATGTGGCTAGTGCGAGAGCCCTTGGGTCAAAGATAATTTTAGCTGGGAGTTCCAGCCTGAATATACCTCAGTTATAAAGAAGATAGAAATGAAAAGGTAGCTCATCAAAGACATTATTTAAAGTGTAAAGTCACATACTTGTAGCCAAATTAAAAGACGTCCTTCTTCTTCTCTTCCTCCTCCTCTTCCTCCTCCTCCACCACTTCCTAATCTCTCTCGTCCACTACATCCTTCTTTACCTTCTCCGCCTTCTATTCCTTTTTTTCCTACCCTCCCTCCTCCACTTCCTCCTTCTCTTCAAATTCATCCTCTTCCACTATTTACTCCTCTTGCTCCTACACATCCTCATCTTCGATCTCCACTGCTTCTTCTTCTTCTTCTTCTTCTTCTTCTTCTTCTTCTTCTTCTTCTTCTTCTTCTTCTTCTTCTTCTTCTTCTTCTTCTTCTTCTTCTTCTTCTTCTTCTTCTTCTGCTACTTCCTTATACACTCAACCAACCTACTACAAATGGTCGTAATCTCTGCTATCTCTGTCAGCTCCTCCCACCTCCTCCCCATTATCCACAGCTGTCTATAATGTTCTCTTGCCTCTAGAATTGGTCACGGTTGGTGGATTGTACAGCTGCGGGACTAGGTAGCCGTCAAACGCCAGTCCTGATGCCAAGGTAGCTGGTTCAACCCACACACCGGTCAACTGGACAGAAATGTTGACTTCTTGTCTTTGACTTGGGGGAGTAAATCACAAGTACCCCAGACGTCGATGCGGGTTCGCCTGCTGGCGAGGTACACTGGTAATAAGGAAAGCTAATTTACACGCAAAAATCAATTAAGTGCATCAACATAAGTCATACGCGTATGAACAACGCTTGAATTCAAAGCAAGCGAATACGAAATTTAAAAACAAACATGGACATGCACTAGTTAATCAGAGTTTTCAATCAAAGTGAGACGTAGAAAAAGAGTTCCATTGCAGCTAACCTACAAAGGGAATCTTGGTAGTATAGGAGCTAGACACCATGAGGACAGGAATTCGATCCGCCGCTGGGTGAATTCTGATTTTTCAAAATTAACCCGGGCTTTCAGGTCACCAAGAATGTCTTGGGAAGTAAATACGGCTGGGGTGATACTGACCTCATCACCTACCGAGTGTTGATTGGTCAATAAACATATATATTTAGCACCATATGCCCGATGCGACTTAAGGCGAGAAGAGAGTACTTTACTTATTGCAATGTGTAGGCGGCACTTGATTGATTAACTGAGAAAAAATTCCTGTTGGTGTACTGCATAAGGAGAATGGTGTTAGTTAACGCTAGTGCACTTAATGCTAATGCATTCGCCATTTATGTATGGTTCAGACAGCATGTAGTCGACATGCCGCCAAAATAGAGTTCGTCGTGTCTCCTATTGTGTCCTTGGGTGCAACATGATGAAATATTATATGGTGTATATGCCGCGTTTGAGTCTATTTCCCCATTCACATGTTGTGTTTAATGTCATAAAGACTAATAGGCGTGTCGTTGGAGGGCGTGTCATTGGAGGGCGTGTCGCTGGAAGGCGAGTAGCAGGTGGGCGTGTCACAGGAGGTCGTGTCTCTTGGAGGGCGTGCCCTTTGAGGGCATGTGCGTGGAGGGTGTGTCCGTGGATGGACGTCATGAGGGCGTGGTCGTGATATAGGCTTCTACGTGCTGTGGATCCATTCGTGGTAGTAGACCTTGTGTGTCACGGGTCTATGGTGGGGGTCATGCTATAGACCACGACGGTCTAGATGCGAATTGAAATAGGACAGACAGACAGACAGACAGACAGACGGACGGACGGACGGACGGACGGACGGACGGACGGACAGACAGACAGACAGACAGACAGACAGACAGACAGACGGACGGACGGACGGACGGACGGACGGACGGACGGACGGACGGACGGACGGACGGACGGTCGGACGGACGGACGGACGGACGGACGGACGGACGGACAGACAGACAGACAGACAGACAGACAGACAGACAGACAGACAGACAGACAGACAGACAGACAGACAGACAGACAGACAGACAGACAGACAGACAGACAGACAGACAGACAGACAGACAGACAGACAGACAGACAGACAGACAGATAGATAGATAGATAGATAGATAGATAGATAGATAGATAGATAGATAGATAGATAGATAGATAGATAGATAGATAGATAGATAGATAGATAGATAGATAGATAGATAGATAGCACAGAAACAAGTATTATAAACAATACTTAACACAGAAGACACGGCAACCCCAAATGAAGCAAGTTGAATGTCAATGACCCACTGGGAGTAGTGTGAATGGAAACATGAAAAAGGCCAAGTGAAGAACATGCTTCAGAGTTGCCACGAGGAATGTAGACATCAAAGAGGAGCATCACCAGCTCATGTTAACACACCAGGCATCAAAGGAGTGAACGCGTTAACTTTAGTGCTTCAACCAAAGAGGGGCACCAAGATAGGGTCATGTCTTTGCCAGGTTATACGTAAGAAGCGGTCATCGTGTGCCATGCCGACGAGCGTGGGCGTCGCCATCTCACACTATCACCAGAGTCGTGGATCAGCTATGTGGTTTTTAACTGAAACATGCTGCTGGAGACGGCAAAATATGGAGCAGCATAATCGCCGACCCCTGTCGGCATGGACTTGATGATGGGGATCGTCGCTACAGGATTCGTGCCTTGTACTATGCTTTCGACAGGCCGTCCTGTCCTGTGGGATAAACCGGTTGCAATGAAATCATCTCCTTGCCTTGTTTTTGTGTGGTTATGGTGTCAAGGGTTTTAAAGGCTCCAGAAAGACCGGGATCCCTTCGGCGTACCGATTTTCCGATAGTAACTCCAGAAGTGTCGGTGTCTGTGTGTAAGGGACAGTGAACGTATTTCACAATCGAGCATATCTGGCTCGACATCAGCTGCATGCTATTTGGAAGCAGACCGCGTTGTGTTAATCTATAACATTGGTATGAGCGTCGGTCATCCAGAGTGTAATGTCAAATTACTGGACGAAAGATTGCATAGAAACTTATTAACAGAAAAATGTATTTCAAAAATGCTAGATTATTTTGTTTTCTTCTTCCAATTCGTTCAAACTCATAGAAGTTATATTAGGGTACATCGCCGACTCAGATTAATAATCCTGTTAACAGGATATTAATTTGAAGATGATTGTTGTCCAAATATGGTAATGACTAAGTTTGATTGCAATGAACTTTTACCTCGAGAAGTAGCAGGGGAGATCATTGTTTACAATATCATGAACTTGAATATGTATACTCTCCCCTGATCCTGTTAAGTTTACCTGACGCTGTGGATTAAGAGATAGGAGGTTTCCGGTCGCGGAAGTTTTTTGTTCACATATCCTTTACAGGACATCGCTGTCAACATCAGCATCTTTCAGCTTATTGTTGATTTCTTGGCAAGATTACGCTCAGTAGTTTGCCATTGCTTTCTGAGCGACCGGCTCACATACCCCGTAAGTTACCAAGGCTGAGAGAACCGCTACCAATTCTAGCGCAACGTCACGTTACTTACGAGAGTATACGAGATAACAGAGAAAGTCGTGTAACCTGACCAGGGAGCCGGCTCGCGGAAGTTAAATAAGTTAAATTAGACTACTCTCGCAACCGTAAATTGCACAGAGTAAGTAAAGAGGTAGGTGCTCAGGCAAAATTGTTAGGAAATACATCTCTATTCACGAGTATACAGGGGTTTTTATTGTGAAGGAAATATGACATTAAGAATTAGAGACGATTCCAAAATCAGCCGCAGACGATTTGAAAACAGACCGCCTTGCGTTGATTTCGATAAATGAGCGTCGATAGTTAAAACATCACTGGCAAACTACCGAACTGCCTAGTAAATCACATAATGGCAAACTAATGGACTTAAAGAAACATTGTCTAGTAAATCACATAATGGCAAACTAATAGACCTAAAGAAACATAGTCTAGTAAATCACAATAAATCAAACTAATGGACTTAAAGAAACATTGTATAGTAAATCACATAAAATCAAACTAATGGACTTAAAGAAACATTGTCTAGTAAATCACATAATGGCAAACTAATGGACTTAAGAAACATTGTCTAGTAAATCACAAAGAGAAAAAACACCGCTAATGTTGACTGCAACGTTCTGTTAAGGACAAACAACTCAATTGTTTTAGAAGAGGTGCACGTTTTCCTCCACAAAGAGACGAGGTAAAGGAAAGATTCTAGGGGGTCTTATCGCCCATGCATGTTGCCCAAACTACAATAACGTCGGTAGTGTTACCAAATAACAAATCACGGATGAAAACTATAAAGCTGCCATGTTTCGTAAAATATGCTTTTCAAAAGGTCACATTTCCCCGGGAACATAATACAAACACTTTCGCACTATGGTACCACATTCAACAGTGGAGAAATAAGGGAACACAACCCGCGATCGTATTACCGCAGATGCCACAGTTCTGGCCCTTAGCAATCACTTCACGTGCTCCCTATCCGTAATATTAATAACAAAAGTATATAAACGTTATCTTGGCGCATTCAAGGTCACCGTTACTCAACGGAAAACGCCATGCTCTAAACGTTTGACAGCTGTCGGTTGAAAGGTAGAACACTGTTTTTACCTTCACTTTGGAGGCAACAGAGATGGTGATTTTGATGCCAGCTCATGTTTGTTACGCAAATGAAAGACAAGCTGCCTATTCCTCACCCTAGTATATCGATCTGTATCCTATTGGTAGTACAGTATTTCCCCCCCCCCCCATAGTTAATAACAATTGCCACATCAATAATTAATACTAGTGAGTCATGTAGTAAAAGCGTTTGCACATTTCACATGCCTTTATACTGCAAATATATTGATACTATCGATACTGTTCTGGTTAGCCTCATACGTGATATATGAATTAAACAATGTATGAGAGAGAGAGAGAGAGAGAGAGAGAGAGAGAGAGAGAGAGAGAGAGAGAGAGAGAGAGAGAGAGAGAGAGAGAGAGAGAGACTGAATTTTAGCCGGATCTGCGTTCTCAATTCTTAACCCTTTGAAAAAATAAAGTTTGTTCGTTAGTTCGTTCGTTCTGTGCACTCATGCCTAAAAATGTGATCATTGCAGCTCATCACATACCCAGACCAGGTTTCATTACGGGACGGTTGCTCCCCCTTTGGCGCTTTGATGTAGAGGTTAGGACGTTATCTTACAATGACATTATCATGATAGTACGGGGTTCGACCCCTACACTCGTCGATTGCCACGGGAGGAAAGCATAACTGGCCACCTATTCTTCAGTGCGCTCAAGTAAAATAAATATGATGGTCCTAAAACGTCACATGGCAACAAAATGTTCCTGCTAAGGAAGCAAACAACTGAACGTAACATTTGCCTTAGATGATTAAATGTCGTGGGATGGTTAATCGTCTTAAACGACTTCCCTTATCTGCCATGAGCTTATATATAGTAGTTTTCCCTATGCAAATCCCTTTAAGTTAATACATAATACAACATGTCTGCTACAATATTAACAACTTTTAAGTCATCATTTTTCGATATCTATTTTTGTTTGGTCCAAATCTATATTTTGTTTGGCACTGAATCTGTTAAACATTTACGAACAGCCAATAAATGCTGGGGTTGATTGCATGTTCTGTAAAGGACATGCAACTAACTTTAACTGTTGGCAGTATCGTGGACAAAGAAGAAAACTAACGTTGAGGAAGTAAGAGATGCAAGTGGTACAAATCCTCGTCTAAAAAGCTTAAGGAAAAGACAAACACAGTTTATGGGGCATGCTAACAGAACAGATGATGTAGAGAAGAGACATTAATTAGCCTTGTATGAGATCATAATTGGAAAAGGATGGTCAGTTCGAAATAAGCAAATAATATAAAAGACAACAGTGAGTTAACTGAAGCTGAAACGAGCGATGACTGACATAAATACCTGTCTGCGGATATTTACGGGTATTCGTGGACAGCTAGAACAAGGCGTCTAGTAAGTTTACCCGAACATAAGATGCGTATTGTTACATCTAAGCATTAGTTAAGGGCACAGGAGTAAAATTTGTGAATGCGAACAACATATGTTTATGTCAGGGTGTATTTGGACATTTTCATTTCCAGTGAAGGGAGGAAAAAGGAAAACAGACTATTTATATCATCGTGATTTATAGAGACTGCTATGCAAGACACACTGATTGATTTCGTTGTTAAGACCATGATTATCCAGAGCCAACCAGCCTCCTATAATGACTTACGCCAAGAGACCGTGACATGTGAGTGAATGGCGGCAACAAGTAGCCATCAACGCTGTGAATTTTATATTGGGATTAGTGTTGTTCAGAACCTCAAGAGTGACCAGGAAAACAACGCGGCTGAGCTGGAACGGGACATCACGTTTATGACAAGATTCTTCCTCTTCTGCCCACTATCCTCAGATCGAGAAGTTACTTGAAGCTTTACAGGTATGGTCCGTGTGGAGAGCGTAACAGGACAACTCTTGGTGTAATCAGCCTGTTTAATCAAGAACACATTTCACATATAGTTTTAGTTTAGTTTAGTCGACGGGTCAACATCATGGCACATAGGTGGAACCCATAAGTGCTCTGTTCTACTCATAACTCAAGCCTGAGTCCGGAGAAATTCAGCTCAGTGCACAAACTTCGTAGCACCGGCGAGGATACTAAAATACTTTAAGTAGATTTTTACTCTTTTTCGATTTCCAACTGCCAAGGGAATTTTTACGTGCGCAACAATACACACGGGCGTCCGATCTCACTACCCAGAGACCAAGGGGGAATTTCTTTACTAGAAGTCTACGTGAAAAAAAAAACAACCTCGCCTTCACCAGGGCTTGAATACGGGACATCCAGCACTCGAGGGGGAACGATACCTCGCGACCACTGCCCAGCGTTTTGTTATCTTGATCACTTGTGCCTTGTACCACGTCTGACGAGCAGTAATAAACCCCCACCTCCCTCCCGCTATATCAAAGGCCCTCGGCATATAATAGATTCGCTCGCTTTGTTCTCAAGCTTAGCCCATTCACGTGTTACTACTGGACTGCGCTGTACTGGTGTTTTCGCCGAAATTAGCTTTCCCTGTTACCAGTGTCCCTAACCATCAAGCGAACCCACTCCGACTTCTATGGTACATGTAATTTACGTCCCCAAGTCAATTCTCCGTTGCGATGGCGTTGCGGACGCGATTCGTAATGCCGCTTACTCGCGTTCGAAACACAGCGGTGGCCGATTCGGCAGCAAACCGTATCGCGCTGATTTTAACGTGTTGGTATGGGAACCGGTCGTTCAGAAAGCAATGGTAAACTACTGAACGTAAAAACTTGCCAAGACATCAACAACGGCAGTAAAATGCTGGTGTTGAATGCAACGTCCTGTAAAGTAAAGGAAATGCAACTTTAAAAAAAAATGTCAGGGACGAGAAGACAATATTTTATTTTAATTTAACGATGTAGGGCTTAACCTGCTACCTCGCCATCAGCGCTCCGGAAATTTAAGAGCTAGCTCTCTTATTCATTCGGCCATATTGAACTGTACAACAAGTGTTTAAATATGTAAATATCTTATCTGGTAAGTGTTATTCAGAACCTACTGATGTACTAAACAAAGCAAAAACGTACATGAGTTTTGGCAATGTATTCTTTTATATGAAACTAATCAAATCCAATCAATTCTTTGGTACGAATACCCCCGTCCAGCCTTCGATTTTTGGACTTGGCTGTAATTGGGGTGTTAAGGTGTGACTTGTAGATTGTCTTTCGTACTTTGGGCTGCTTGATGTCAGCTTCCCGGCTATATGAAACTTGGTGAGTTGCGGGTAATGAAGTGAAATGGCCTCCGTATTTTAATGGTGAGACATGTTCGTTCTGTGCAACCAGCGACGGTTACACATGAAGGTATTAGTGTCAACAGCAACTGTTGTTTCTTAATATTAATATAAAAATGCCACACGCTGTTTAAGGGACGTTAGAAAACATGAACAGGCAGGCATACAAGACAAGGTCAAACTGTCACGAGAGGCAGACGATCATGTAAAACAAAACGCGACAGCCAGACATAGAAACAAGACAAGACAGGCAGACATAGATGCAAACAAGACAAGACAAGACAGACAGATAGACATAGATAGAAACAAGACAGACAGATATAGATAGAAAGAAGACAGTCAGACAATCACATAAACAAGACAAGATAGGCAGACTTATAAACAAGACAAGATAGGCAGACTTATAAACAAGACAAAATAGGCAGACTTATAAACAAGACAAGATAGGCAGACTTATAAACAAGCAAGACAGCCAAGCATAGACAGAAACAAGACAAGACATCCAGACATAGACAGAAACTAGACAAGACATCCAGATATAGACAGAAACTAGACACTCAGATGCAGCCAAGACAAACATATTGGAAGGTAAATGTTTGCAGGCAAGGATGTGACAGACAGACAACAGGCGTAGACAGACAAGCAGAGACAGACTGACAACAGACAGACTGGCGAGTGGGCGACGTGGGCACACGGATGCACGGAGCGATATACAAATCAGCCGGCCGGCCGGACGGACGGACAGACAAACAGACAGATAAGAGGGCACTTTGATATATCTGGAATGATCGGATGAAATCACATATACTGAGAAAGTTTCTGACTCTTAACAAAGGCATGTGTTTGCCAGGCTGTTTCCGTCAAGCAACATGTGCTGACTGATAGACACACAGACAAACAGTTAACACAAAGACAATATCTGGGAAAGCTGTCAAGACGAGGGCTGTATTCCAGACACAGCGTGTCAGAGGCGTTGACAAATGGATTTTGAGTGCAGTATTCCATCTGTCACATGCTGAACATCGAGCAAGTCTTTGAGGCACGCCCTTTCCAAAGAAAACATGCATCTGTCGATGCAGACACACAACAGACGATTCTGGGTGGAAGTGTTTCCGTTCTCTACAGATTCAGGTCAGGTGGGTTTTAGACTAGGTCAGTGATGGCTCCTCTTTACGATGTCCAGTTGGTGATATCTAGCTGGTGATGTCGAGTTGGTGATGTCTATCTGGTGATGTCTAGTTGGTGATGTCTTGTTGGTGATGTCTTGTTGGTGATGTCTTGCTGGTGATGTCTTGTTGGTGATGTCTAGTTGGCGATGTATACCTGGTGATGTCCTGTTGATGATGTCTAGTTGATGATGTATAATTGGTGATGTATACTTGGCGATGTCCAGTTGGTGATGTCTAGTTGGCGATGTCTTGTTGGTGATGTCTTGTTGGTGATGTCTTGTTCGTGATGTCTTGTTGGCGATGTATACTTGGTGATGTCCTGTTGGTGATGTATACTTGGCGATGTCCAGTTGGTGATGTATACTTGGCGATGTCTAGTTGGTGATGTCTAGTTGGCGATGTCCAGTTGGTTGGATTAATAATCATGGTCATTTGTCTCTTCTACAAGTCTACCTGGCGAAGGCGTTAAGTCGGTGATGTCTAGTTGGCGATGTCCAGTTGGTGATGTATACTTTGTGATGTCTAGTTGGTGATGTCTAGTTGGTGATGTCTTGTTGGTGATGTCCAGTTGGCGATGTATACTTGGTGATGTCCTGTTGGTGATGTCTAGTTGATGATGTCTAATTGGTGATGTATACTTGGCGATGTCCAGTTGGTGATGTCTAGTTGGCGATGTATAGTTGGTGATGACTAGTTTGTGATGTCTTGTGGAAAACTAAATCATACTCTTATAACTTTTCAGTCCTGAAGGGACAGCAACGTCCTTCCCGACGCATAAATAATTGCCTCGGAAAATAACTTATCACAAGAAAGCAGCAAGATTCTTTCTTTCGTGATGCCTTCATTTATCACAGAGATATGCATACTGTAACACGAACAAGAATGTAAACCGGGAATGCAAACCGAGAATGTAAGAAGAATGTGACATTAATATATAAACGTCTTTTGTCTACTTGGAACGTGAAAACTAAATCATACTCTGATAAATTTTGAGTCCAAAACTTATCTTGACAGAAACGCACTCTCAGACACATAAATAATTACCTCGGGAAATGACTTAACACAAGAAAGACACGAGTATAGAAGAAAGAATCTTTCTTTTGTGATGTCTTCATTTGTCAGCTGTGTAGAAACATTTCACTAGTGTGTCACAGTCAAACAGGAAAGGTCAGAGGAGTGTAGGTAATACATGTAGCATGTCACATCACAAGTGGTAATGTATTGGGACACATCCTGTCTAGGACATTTGTCCTGCTGGGGAAATGTGAGTAATTGCATGTATTATAATGGAATTTTAGAGTCGCGGAATCGCGGGGGCTAGTATGCTTACCTTTAGACCCAATGTTCATGGGTTCAAATTCGTATTGAGACGAATTGTTTTAATAAAAATGGAAAGCGAAACGAAGTACATACACACATATGAAAGTACTATTGCATTATTCTAATTCAAGTTTAATATAATAATCATTGAAGTTCGGGAATTATATTCACAAAGTAAATGTAATAGTGTATTACTGTCATTGAAGTTCGGGAATTACATTCAGAAAGTTAAGTGTAATAGCGTATTACTGTCATTGAAGTTCAGGAATTACATTCACAAAGCTGAATATATTACTGAGATGCTATTCAGAGGTTCATTCAGGCCAAGAGGGCAATTCTTTTAAGAATCCACGAGGGGCCAGTGAAGAAATGGATTTCGTGCTTTGTACGATGTTCTCTGTAGGCGTCTTACTATTCTGCAGAGAGAGACTGGGTCAATTGGTGTAAACCCTATGCAAGGAAGTCGTTCCTCCCCTTTTTAACCTGTTAAAAATGTTTACTTCTGATACTTACTACTTCTGCTCTAAACATATCAAACACTAACTAGTACAGTTACTGCCACTAATACTATTTTTCTACCATACCACTGCTACAACTGCTTCCACCACCACCCAACCACCACCCAACTACCACTGCTACTGAAAAAAGTTAGTTGCATATTCTTTACAGGACGTCGCAGTCAACAACAACATTTTTTGATGATTTCTTGGCAAGTTTACGTTCAGTAGTAGTTTACGTTCAGTAGTTTACCATTGCTTTCTGAAAGACCGGCACCCATACCATTTCGTCAAAAAAAACAACGCAAGGCGATTTGCTGCCAAATCGCCCGCAGCTGTGTTTCAAACGACGGTGTGGGAGATCACGAACAGCGTCCGTAACTCTTTCGCCACGGAGCTGCTGTTACTACTTTTTTTTTATTCGCATATCCTTTACAGGACATCGCTGTCAACAGCAGCATCTTTCAGCTGTCTGTTGATTTCTTGGCAAGATTACGCTCAGTAGTTTGCCATTGCTTTCTGGCTGTTACTTCTTCTTCTTCAGCGTTCCGAGCCATTGAGGTTCTTTGCTGCAAATACAATCCGTCTCCATTCGTCTCTCTGGTGGACCTTCTCTTGCCAGTCGTTGATTCCAAGTGCTTGTAGGTCTGTACATGTATTATCTCTCCACCGCCTTCTTGGTCTACCTCGGGGTCTACGGTCATTTATTTCCTGAGTGTAAGCGAGTTTTGTTTCCCTATTATCTTCCATTCTTTCTATATGCCCCAGCCATTGTAGTCTATTAGCCTTCATGATACCAGTGATTAGCGGGGACTTAAACAGATCATAAATGTCTTTGTTACTTCTTCTTTTCCACTCTCCACTTTGTGTATCCCTAATGGGTCCAAAGATGCGTCTTAAAATTTTGTTCTCAAAGGTTTGTAACAAGGCTTCGTCTCCTTTCGTTGTACTCCAGGTTTCAGAGCCATACAGCACAACTGGTCTGATCAGTGTTTTGTATATTGTGATTTTGGTGTTACGAGATAGCGCCTTTGATTTTAGTAGATGTTGTAGTGCATAGTATATCTTATTTCCAGAGTTGATTCTAGTTTGTATTTCTTCCCTTATGATGTTGGAGCAGTTGAAGATCGTACCCAGGTATTTGTATGTTTCCTTTCTTTTTCTGGCTGTTACTACAACTGAATAAAAAATAATTCCCGGGAAACCGGAGGGAACACATTGGGCGATGCCTCCCTGGCTTGCGTGTACATGAATAGTATCGTTCGGTTAAGTTAGCTGCATATGCTGTCAGGACATTGCAGTCAACCCTAGCATGTTTTGGCAGTTTGTGATGTTTTAGCAAGCTTACTTTCAGTAATTTGCCATTGCTTTCTGAACGACAGGCACTCATACCATTATATAAAAACCAACGCAAGGCGATCTGCTTCCATCTAGCCCGCTGCTGTATTTCGATCGCGTATGCGGAATTACGAATTGTGTCCGTAACCCCTTCGCCACCGAGTGCATTCGTTACGTCAAATAATTCCCGTAGTAGGAAGCTCCTGTGAGGATGTGAAGTGGTAGTACCATCACATTTTGTAGGTCTGAGTACACAAAGGAATAGAAGGCCACTCTTTCCCTCCCATATTTAATGTCGAGAGCTGGCAACGAATCCTCGTCCGACCGCTCTCCTCATTGGTCAGTGAAACGTCCTAAACTCTACAACAACGTACCCGCTATCACTTTTAATTTCACTACATCAATTATTAGCATCGCTACTACAATTAGTATTATGAATACAACAACTACTACTGTCAATGTAACACCTACTACTGTCAATATAACCACTACTTCTGTCAATATATCCCGTACTACTATCAATATAACCACTACTACTGTCAATATAACCACTACTACTGTCAATATAACCACTACTACTGTCAATATATCCCCTACTACTGTCCATATAACTACGCATTGGCACCTTTCCGTCTTGACAGGCGATAGTTTGGTACATTGTGCTTCAAAAAGGCTTAATAACTACGATCCATGGCGGTGGCAAGTGTGGCTGGTAAGGCCAATTCTTGCTGCAAATGTTTGCCCATAGTAGGTGCATGTGAAAACATGGTCATTTCCACCATTTTGCACCATCTTACGTCTCTCACGCTCTGTGTGTGCTTTATCTGCAATCATTTTCTCCTTTGTCTTTATTCCATTTCTGATAGTTGCCCTCCATGCAACACGTTCAGCGGTGACGTGTTCCCATTGTGCATTATCAATGCCTATATCAATCATGTCCCGCTTACACAAATCTTTGTATCGTAGTAGAGGCCGACCCTGAGATCTCCTACCCATCTGTAATTCACCAAAAAAGATGTCCTTTGGTATTCTACCATCATCCATCCTCATAACGTGTCCTATCCATCTAAGTCTACGAAGACTGAGCATGGAATACACCGTCACACAACCTGATCTTTCCAATACTTCAGTAGTTGTGATTTTGTCTTGCCACTTAATACCAAGTATTCTTCGCAGACACCGCATATGAAAGCTGTTTAAACGTTTCTCTTGGCGTGAGTAAGTTGTCCAGGTTTCACTGCCATAAAGAAGAGTACTAAGGACACAGGCTTGGTAGACGAGGACTTTTGTTTTGGCAGTAAGCTTCCTGTTCTCCCAGACTCTTTTTGCTAACATGTTCATTGTTGTTGCTGCCTTGCCAATCCTGATGTTGATTTCCTGATCGAGGGATAATTTGCTATTTATCTCTGATCCTAGATATGTAAAATGGTCTACTATCTCCAGTTCGGCGTCGTCAATAAAGATTGATGGTACATCATGTGCACCTTGTGACATAATCTGTGTCTTCTTTTTGTTAATTGTTAAACCAAATTCAGAATAAGCATTGGAGAATGATGATAGTAGATGTTGTAATTCTTCCTCAGAGTGGGTCGTAATCGCAGCATCATCCGCAAAAAGCAACTCTCTGATAAGTACCCTGCTAATTTTGGTCTTGGCCTTCAATCTCTGAGCATTATAGAGGCCACCATCTGAGCGTGAGTGAATGTATATACCTTCATCCTGATCACGAAAGGCATATTTCAGCAGAAGTGAAAAGTATATCCCAAAGAGGGTGGGGGAATATAACTACTACTACTGTCAATATAACCACTACTACTGTCAATATAACCACTTCTACTGTCAATATAACCACTTCTACTGTCAATATAACCACTACTAATGTCAATATAACCATTACTACTGTCAATATAACCACTACTACTGTCTATATAACCACTACGACTGTCAATATATCCCCTACTACTGTCTATATAACTACTACTACTGTCAATATAACCACTACTACTGTCAATATAACCATTACTACTGTCAATATAACCACTACTACTGTCTATATAACCACTACGACTGTCAATATATCCCCTACTACTGTCTATATAACTACTACTACTGTCAATATAACCACTACTACTGTCAATATAACCACTACTACTGTCAATGTAACCACTACTACTGTCTATATAACCACTACTACTATCAATATATCCCCTACTACTGTCTATATAACTACTACTATTGACAATATAACCACTACTACTGTCAATATAACCACTACTACTGTCAACATAACCACTACTACTGTCAACATAACCACTACTATTGTCAATATAACCACTACTACTGTCAATATAACTACTACTACTGTCAATATAACCACTATTACTGTCAATATAACCACTACTACTGTCAATATAACCACTACTACTGTCAATATAACCACTACTACTGTCAACATAACCACTACTACTGTCAACATAACCACTACTACTGTCAATATAACCACTACTACTGACAATATAATTACTACTACTGTCAATATAACCACTACTACTATCAATATAACCACTACCACTGTCAATATAACTACTACTACTGTCAATATAACCACTACTACTGTCAATATAACTACTACTACTGTAAATATAACCACTACTACTGTCAATATAACTACTACTACTGTCAATATAACTACTACTACTGTCAATATAACCACCACTACTGTCAATATAACCACTACTACTGTCAATATAATTACTAATACTGTCAATATAACCACTACTACTGTCAATATAATCACTACTACTGTCAATATAACCACTACTACTGTCAATATAATCACTACTACTGTCAATATAACCACTACTACTGTCAATATAACCACTACTACTGTCAATATAAGTACTACTACTGTCAATATAACCACTACTACTGTCAATATAACAACTACTACTGTCAATATAACTACTACTACTGACAATATAACCACTACTACTGTCAATATAATTACTACTACTGTCAATATAACCACTACTACTGTCAATATAACCACTACTACTGTCAATATAATTACTAATACTGTCAATATAACCACTACTACTGTCAATATAATCACTACTACTGTCAATATAACCACTACTACTGTCAATATAACCACTACTACTGTCAATATAAGTACTACTACTGTCAATATAACCACTACTACTGTCAATATAACCACTACTACTGTCAATAAAATTACTACTACTGTAAATATAACCACTACTACTGTCAATATAATTACTACTACTGACAATATAACCACTACTACTGTCAATATAACCACTACTACTGACAATATAACTACTACTACTGTCAATATAACCACTACTACTGCCAATATAACCACCACTACTGTCAATATAACCACTACTACTGTCAATATAACCACTACTACTGACAATATAACTACTACTACTGTCAATATAACCACTACTACTGACAATATAACCACTACTACTGTCAATATAACCACTACTACTGTCAATATAACCAGTACTACTGTCAATATAACCACCACTACTGTCAATATAACCACTACTACTGTCAATATAACCACTACTACTGACAATATAACTACTACTACTGTCAATATAACCACTACTACTGACAATATAACCACTACTACTGTCAATATAACCACTACTACTGTCAATATAACCACTACTACTGTCAATATAACCACTACTACTGACAATATAACCACTACTACTGTCAATATAACCACTACTACTGACAATATAACTACTACTACTGACAATATAACCACTACTACTGTCGATATAATTACTACTACTGTCAATATAACCACTACTACTGTCAATATAATCACTACTACTGTCAATATAACCACTACTACTGTCAATATAACCACTACTACTGTCAATATAACCACTACTACTGTCAATATAACCACTACTACTGTCAATATAACTACTACTGTCAATTTAACTACTACTACTGTCAATATAACCACTACTACTGTCAATATAACCACTACTACTGTCAATATAACCACTACTACTGTCAATATAACTACTACTACTGTCAATATAACCACTACTACTGTCAATATAACCACTACTACTGTCAATATAACTACTACTACTGTCAATATAACTACTACTACTGTCAATATAACCACTACTACTGTCAATATAATCACTACTACTGTCAAGATAACCACTACTACTGTTAATATAACCACTACTACTGTCAATATAACCACTACTACTGTCAATATAACTACTACTACTGTCAATATAACAACTACTACTGTCAATATAACTACTACTACTGTCAATATAACCACTACTACTGTCAATATAACCACTACTACTGTCAATATAACCACTACTACTGTCAATATAACCACTACTACTGTCAATATAACCACTACTACTGTCAATATAACCACTACTACTGTCAATTTAACTACTACTACTGTCAATATAACCACTACTACTGTCAATATAACCACTACTACTGTCAATATAACCACTACTACTGTCAATATAACCACTACTACTGTCAATATAACCACTACTACTGTCAATATAACCACTACTACTGTCAATATAACCACTACTACTGTCAATATAACCACTACTACTGACAATATAACTACTACCACTGTCAATATAACTACTACTACTGTCAATATAATTACTACTACTGTCAATATAACCACTACCACTGTCAATATAACTACTACTACTGTCAATATAACTACTACTACTGTCAATATAACCACCACTACTGTCAATATAACCACTACTACTGTCAATATAACTACTACTACTGTCAATATAACTACTACTACTGTCAATATAACTACTACTACTGTCAATATAACCACTACTACTGTAAATATAACCACTACTACTGTCAATATAACTACTACTACTGTCAATATAACTACTACTACTGTCAATATAACCACCACTACTGTCAATATAACCACTACTACTGTCAATATAACCACTACTACTGTCAATATAATTACTACTACTGTCAATATAACCACTACCACTGTCAATATAACTACTACTACTGTCAATATAACCACTACTACTGTCAATATAACTAATACTACTGTAAATATAACCACTACTACTGTCAATATAACTACTACTACTGTCAATATAACTACTACTACTGTCAATATAACCACCACTACTGTCAATATAACCACTACTACTCTCAATATAACCACTACTACTGTCAATATATCTACTACTACTGTCAATATAACTACTACTACTGACAATATAACCACTACTACTGTCAATATAATTACTACTACTGTAAATATAACCACTACTACTGTCAATATAACCACTACTACTGTCAATATAATTACTAATACTGTCAATATAACCACTACTACTGTCAATATAACCACTACTACTGTCAATATAACCACTACTACTGTCAATATAACCACTACTACTGTCAATATAATTACTAATACTGTCAATATAACCACTACTACTGTCAATATAACCACTACTACTGTCAATATAACCACTACTACTGTCAATATAACTACTACTACTGTCAATATAACCACTACTACTGTCAATATAACCACTACTACTGTCAATATAACTACTACTACTGTCAATTTAACTACTACTACTGTCAATATAACCACTACTACTGTCAATATAACCACTGCTACTGTCAATATAACCACTACTACTGTCAATATAACTACTACTACTGTCAATATAACCACTACTACTGTCAATATAACCACTACTACTGTCAATATAATTACTACTACTGTCAATATAACCACTACTACTGTCAATATAATTACTACTACTGACAATATAACCACTACTACTGTCAATATAACCACTACTACTGACAATATAACTACTACTACTGTCAATATAACCACTACTACTGTCAATATAACCACTACTACTGTCAATATAACCACTACTACTGTCAATATAACCACTACTACTGACAATATAACTACTACTACTGTCAATATAACCACTACTACTGACAATATAACCACTACTACTGTCAATATAACCACTACTACTGTCAATATAACCACTACTACTGTCAATATAACCACTACTACTGACAATATAATCACTACAACTGTCAATATAACCACTACTACTGACAATATAACTACTACTACTGACAATATAACCACTACTACTGTCAATATAATTACTACTACTGTCAATATAACCACTACTACTGTCAATATAACCACTACTGCTGTCAATATAACCACTACTACTGTCAATATAACCACTACTACTGTCAATATAACCACTACTACTGTCAATATAACCACTGCTACTGTCAATTTAACTTCTTCTACTGTCAATATAACCACAAATACTGTCAATATAACCACTACTACTGTCAATATAACCACTACTACTGTCAATATAACCACTACTACTGTCAATATAACTACTACTACTGTCAATATAACCACTACTACTGTCAATATAACCACTACTACTGTCAATATAACTACTACTACTGTCAATATAACTACTACTACTGTCAATATAACCACTACTACTGTCAATATAATCACTACTACTGTCAATATAACCACTACTACTGTTAATATAACCACTTCTACTGTCAATATAACCACTACTACTGTCAATATAACTACTACTACTGTCAATATAACAACTACTACTGTCAATATAACTACTACTACTGTCAATATAACCACTACTACTGTCAATATAACCACTACTACTGTCAATATAACCACTACTACTGTCAATATAACCACTACTACTGTCAATATAACCACTACTACTGTCAATATAACCACTACTACTGTCAATTTAACTACTACTACTGTCAATATAACCACTACTACTGTCAATATAACCACTACTACTGTCAATATAACCACTACTACTGTCAATATAACCACTACTACTGTCAATATAACCACTACTACTGTCAATTTAACCACTACTACTGTCAATATAATTACTACTACTGTCAATATAACCACTACTACTGTCAATATAACCACTACTACTGACAATATAACCACTACTACTTGTCAATATAACCACTACTACTGTCAATATAACCACTACTACTGTCAATATAACCACTACTACTGTCAATATAACCACTACTACTGTCAATTTAACTACTACTACTGTCAATATAACCACTACTACTGTCAATATAACCACTACTACTGTCAATATAACCACTACTACTGTCAATATAACCACTACTACTGTCAATATAACCACTACTACTGTCAATATAACCACTACTACTGTCAATATAATTACTACTACTGTCAATATAACCACTACTACTGTCAATATAATTACTACTACTGACAATATAACCACTACTACTTGTCAATATAACTACTACTACTGACAATATAACCACTACTACTGTCAATATAACCACTACTACTGACAATATAACTACTACTACTGTCAATATAACCACTACTACTGTCAATATAACCACTTCTACTGTCAATATAACCACTACTACTGTCAATATAACCACTACTACTGTCAATATAACCACTACTACTGTCAATATAATTTCTACTACTGACAATATAACCACCACTACTGTCAATATAACCACTACTACTGACAATATAACCACTACTACTGTCAATATAACTACTACTACTGACAATATAATTACTACTACTGTCAATATAACCACTACTGCTGTCAATACAATTACTACTACTGACAATATAACCACTACTACTGTCAATATAATTACTACTACTGTCAATATAACTACTACTACTGACAATATAACCACTACTACTGTCAATATAATTACTACTACTGTCAATATAACTACTACTACTGTCAATATAATCACTACTACTGTCAATATAACCACTACTACTGTCAATATAACCACTACTACTGTCAATATAACCACTACTACTGTCAATATAACTACTACTACTGTCAATATAACAATTACTACTGTCAATATAACTACTACTACTGTCAATATAACCACTACTACTGTCAATATAACCACTACTACTGTCAATATAACCACTACTACTGTCAATATAACCACTACTACTGTCAATATAACAACTACTACTGTCAATATAACCACTACTACTGTCAATATAACCACTACTACTGTCAATATAACCACTACTACTGTCAATATAACCACTACTACTGTCAATATAACCACTACTACTGTCAATATAACCACTAATACTGTCTATATAACCACTACTACTGTCAATATATCCCCTACTACTGTCGATATAACCACTACTACTGTCAATATAACCACTACTACTGTCAATATAACCACTACTACTGTCAATATAACCACTACTACTGTCTATATAACCACTACTACTGTCAATATATCCCCTACTACTGTCTATATAACCACTACTACTGTCAATATAACCACTACTACTGTCAATATAACCACTACTACTGTCAACATAACCACTACTACTGTCAATATAACCACTACTTCTGTCAATATAACCACTACTACTGTCAATATAACCACTACTACTGTCAATATAACCACTACTACTGTCAATATAACCACTACTACTGTCAATATAACCACTACTACTGTCAACATAACACCTACTACTGTCTATATAACCACTACTACTATCAATACCTCCATCTCTAATATCATTAACAGGAAACTGCTTTGGAACACATTTTTTTTTTTGCATTCAATCTCTTTTATCTCAAGCGTAGTCCATAAACGCACTACTACTTCTAATGCACATGACTGATTTTTGCGTGCGGATTACCATTCCCTTTAACTACTTCCGACTTAAAGATACTTATAATTTACGTTCCAAGTCAATGATTAGAAGTCAACATTTTAATCCAACTGACCCATGCATGGGTTGAACCCGCTACCTCGACAACAGCACACCGGATGTTTAAAAATACTTTTATTCATTCGGCCATGCTGACCTCCTTTTTAAAACAAAGATAACTGAGATAATTGTGGATCATACTCCGTCGCCACAGTCGTCATTGTGTAGCAGGTCCTTTGCAGAACTTTGGTCTTTGAATCTTTGCCAGGTCTCCTTACGCGTGTATTTGCATACTCACACGTGTCTGCAATACTCTGTGTCTATTTCTGGGAATCGATGTAGCGATACTTTTTGGACACGTTATGAGAAGAAATAGATTGAAGAACTTGATGCCAACTGGAATGATTGAGGGGAAAAAAAAACAAGGGAAAGGCAGAGACGTCAAAACCTGAATGGTTTGGCCACTTGGTATGGTCCAGACAAGAACACAGAGCTGATCCACGATTCTGGTGATCGTGTGAGATGGCGAAACATAACCGCCAACGCTTATCGGCATGGCACATGAAGGTGATGATGTGGTATCTTCCTGCTGGTCGACCCCGGCATCTTTTAAAGAAAGCAGTACGCCCATTAATATTTTTTCCAAGAAAAATGTACGCCCATTAATATTCTTTCCAAGAAAACATTACGCCCATTAATATTCTTTCCAAGAAAACATTACGCCCATTAATATTCTTTCCAAGAAAACATTACGCCCATTAATATTCTTTCAAAAGCACTGACGTTTAATATGGCAAAAGTATTCCAGTTTCCAAGACGTGAGATAGGAGAAGCTGAGTGGTCTCGATGTATGGTGTCCGCCTCGAGTGCTGTAGGTCCTGGGGTCAGGCTTCGGTGAGGACAAGGATGTTTCCACGTGGACTTCTAATAATAAAATGTCCCCTAGTCTCTGGGTAGTGAGATCGGACGCCCGTGTGTATTGTTGCTCACGTACAAAAATCCCTTGATAGTTGGAAATCAAAAAAGAGTAGCCTAACGGCACTACCCTGGCAAAGTTTCGAAATAAAAATCTACCAAAAAGTATTTCAGGATCCTCGCCGGTGCTACGAAGTTCGTGCACTGAGCTGAGTTTCTCCAGACTCAGGCTTGAGTTAGGAGTAGAACGGAGCACTTATGGGTTACACCCGTGTGCCGTGATGTTGATCCCTCGACTAAACTAAACTAAACTAAACTAGACGTGAGGATGTTTATGAGCCGATTTTCTTCGCAAAATATCGGTGCATGAATTAATACATTCTGATTGAGTTAACGAGGGTGAAGAAGCAGGATCGCCCACGCCAGTTGACAAGGCACTAGGAGATGGAGATAATAGAGCCCAATTGTTGGGAGTATGAATTTGCTATACAACACACGAGGAAAGGTCAGTGGTTCGGGACCAGATAACAGAGGTGTCAAGGAAATGAAAGCTGTTGGCTACAACGCATCTGGTGAGACCGGTTACACACCATCAATAGACTGCGTCGGCAATGGCACCTGTATGAACATCCGAAGAATACGATATCTAAAATGCACGGAGCGACGAGCATTTCAAATGTTTACATTAGCAACCTCATGTAAACCGCTTGGAGACAGGAACTGCGCGCTTACAGAACGAAACCATTCCTTAGTTCTGACAACACAGAACACGCCCTTTCACATTTACAACGAGTGCAATACGGTGTGGGCTATTATCTCACCACATGTCCCACCCTTCAGGTTCCATTTACCAAAAAGTTACATCTAATCCTCCCTAAACGCAGTTAAAGAAATGATAGATATAACCGCAAAAAAAAAATCAAAACAAATTACTTAATCTGAATAACAGACAGACAGAAATAATTATTATGACAAAGAAAACCTGAATACCAACATGTAAGATTAAAATGAATGGACCCAATCTGAAACAATTCAATATATTTATATATGTGGGTATTTTCATAACAGCAGATGAAAGATGTATTAAAGAAGTTAAATGTAGAAGGCTGCATTTCACAAAATAAAGAATATTATCTGCAATTTATCTTTGCCAATCGTGATGAGGAAATGGATTCTTAATAGCTATATTGAGTTAATCGTAATGCACGGAAGCGAATCATGGACAGTTAGCAGACAAATGAGGAATTATGTAGAGGATGCGAAAATGTGGTTTTATAGATGAATTATGAAGGGATGTCTAGTTCGAAGACGGATAGAAAGAGCAATGGAGATATCTTAATGGAATTAACTCACAAATAGACCTGACTGGTTACTGACGCCAGAACAAGGTAGTCCATATACTTTGGGCATGTCACGAGAAAAGAAAAGCTGGAGTATGTCGTCACAACAGGAAGGCTGGAGGGGGAGAGAGGCAGGGGGAAACCAAGAAAGAAGATGCTGGACGGTCTGACATCACGGAATGGAACAACGTAGATATAAGAAATGATTCCTAACATGAAAGACAGAAGCCCGTGGATCGATATGATCACCAAAGCCACACGACATGGACTATAAGAAGACAATGAGTCTGCCCTTATGTTACGAGTGCCAGAACATAGGGCAAAGAATGGCAATATTGTAAGCTACTATGCATGTCTTAAGAGACGGCTAAGTGAGAGTTAGTGTGGGACTTGCTGATTCAAAATCCAAACACACATGAACGATTCTTAAAAAAAAGAAGAATAACTTAACCAACCAAGATGAAAGGTTCGACGCTATGACAAGGCTACCAACTAACAGTCTGCCACAACAAGCAATGATGTACAAGCTAAATGGAATCAGAAGAAGAGGCCGACCTGTAAACGATAGACATGGGGAATAATAGAATTAATGGGAATTTCGATTTTATCATCATCATTTGTCATGCCGATAAGCGTGGGTATTCATGTTTTGCCATCTCACACGATCACCAGAGTCGTGGATCAGCTCTGTGTTCTTGTCTCGACCACACCACGTGCCCAAGCCATCCAGGTATTTACTTCTCTGCCCACCTTTTGTTCTTTTCCCCTAAATCTTGCCAGTTGTCACCAAGTTCTGCAATTTATTTCTTCTCATAACATGCCCAAAAATTTTGATTGTCTACGTCTAATTTCTCTAATCAGTTTACTGTTTTCACTTGTTTCTTGTAATACGTGGTCATTGTTTGTTTTTTTTTAATTTTTTTTTTCTGGCTGTCCATGATATTCTTTATTTTTTTCCCATACACTATATTTCCTCAGCCATTAGATATTATTTCAGCTTGTCTGCTCATTGTCAACGGTTCACATAGATACAATAGTGCAGTTTCTGTGTAGCACTTGAAAACTCTTTTTCTCGTTACAATTTACATCTTGTTATTGGTCAGTATGTGTGTCAACTTGCAAAAGGCTATCTTCACCATGGCGATTCTTGTTCTAATCTCTTCAAGGCACCTCCTATCAGATGATATGACTGTACCAAGATAGTTGTATCAATTCACTTGATTAAGAATATTCCCATTTAACGTATATTACATTGTGGTATTTTTTTTTATTCCTTTTTTCCCCCTCGTTAGTTGTAGTTAAACTTTGCTCACCCTTCCTTGTCTTTTCTTCCCATTTCTATTTATACTAACACTTTTGTTTACTCTCGCCTGCCTATTAATTACATACTCCCAGTTACTATTACATAACATTTGTATGGCACCATGCTGACCTATACCGTAGCAATAAACATCGATGGAAAGTCGATTCATTGTCCCTTGGGTGATCAATGTATCGCCGGAGACGTTTACTTTCAAAACATCTTGTCGTGCTCATATAAGGCTGGGGAGCCGTGATAACACAGAGGCTAGGATACTTGCGTGCAGGGCCGGTAATCATGCATCAAGTTCCCATGGAGGTGAAGATTTGTTATAAACTTACCCGGGCCTTCAGTCCACCCAGACTTAAATGGCTACTAGAAAATGTTATGGACAGTAAATGTATTAACCACATCACCGCTGATTGCGTATAAAGATTTGGAAACTAGTACCATATACTCAATGCTGTTTGTTTTTGTCTGGGTCAACCTAGGATATTAGCTCAATAGAAAATATCCCCACTGAAAGGGGATTCAAACCTTAAACCATTTGACCGACAGGCAAGCGTTCCAGCCACTGTGCTACCTTGTCTCATATTCCAGAATTTTTTTAAACTCCTATTTCCTGGAAATCGCTGTCAACACCAGCATTTTACAGCTGTTGTTGATGTCTTGGCTAGTTTACTTTCAGTAGTTTGCCATTGATTTCTGAACGACCGGCTCCCATACCAACACATTGAACATCAGCGAGACACGGTCTGCTGCAGCTGTGTTTTAAACTCGGGTAAGCAGGCTCACAAATACCGTCCTTAAGACCTTAGCCACGGAGACCGGCATTCCAGAATTACCAGGCTATATATATATATTCATTTACAGGGAGGTTTTCCAATTTACAACAATCTGGGCAGCCACGTATGCGGACCGCTCATTTTACTATCTAACTGCCGAGGTAGCAGGTTCAAAACCCTACACTGGTCAGTTGGACTAACATGTTGACTTCCTCGTCTTTGACTTGGGGACGTAAATTACAAGTATCTCTGAAGTCGGAGTGGGTTCGTCTGCTGGCAAGGGACTCTTGTAATAGCGAAAGCTAATCAACTTGCTCAACTCAATCCAGTGCACTAGAAGTAGTAGTACGTGTGTGAACTACGCTTGAATTCAAAGCGAGCGAATGCACCAAACAAACAAAACAATTAAATTCCAAATGCGGAGGTATTATCAGCAGCAACGTGCACCCTCCTAGTCTGTCGCCGTTATCTGAATCTGAAATGACTAGACGTCCGATACACTAGCTTAAGATCAGAGGTGCGTATACTCTCATTTTCTTATTTTGTCAATACCCAGACCTTCTTCGCCGTCAGGTTACATGATCTGTTCCAGATAGAGATAAACGGCGTATCATTACACCATCCCGTTTTGATAATACAATCCCATGCGTGTCGTAGGTGGCAACTAATGAGGCTTGGTATAAGACTGGCTACTCCATCCCGATGAAATCTTTAACAGCAAAATCCAACCAATCGTTTAAAAAATGTTACTTGCATATCCTTCACATGACTTGGCAGTCAACTCCAGCTTTTTTTTGTGTGTGACTGTTTGTGATTTCTTGGCAATTTTACATTCAGTACTTTGCCATTGCTTTCTGAACGATTGATACTTGTACCTTTGAATGGAAACCAACGCAGGGCGGTCTGCTTCCAAATCGCCTGCAGCTGTATTTCGAACGCCGTATGCAGAATTACGAATTGCATTCGTAACCCCTTCACCACATGGTGGGTGGCGACCAATCGTAAGCAAGCCTATTAAAGAGTTTGGCGTGAGCTGTTTGAAGGGGCTTTGTTCCACTGCAAGGTGAAAGACAGAACACGAAGAATACAGCGAGTAACCAGGCAAAGTGTGGCTGGTTGCGTGCTAGAGACAGTCAACATCAACATCAACATCATCAACATCAACTTACGTGAAGACACCTGACCAAGCAGGACTAGAACGTAGAGACCGGACACACTCCAGCAGACCGCCATATCTCCTGGAATAGTCAATAAGACAACATGTCACTAAATAACCCAGGCACGGAACATGCATCATCATGTGCCACGCTAATAAACGTGGGCGGTCATGTTTCGCCATCTTACGCGATCACGAGAGTCGTGGATCAACTCTGTGTTCTTTTCTCGACCATGCCATATGGTCAAGCCATCTAGACATGAGTGCGCAATATAGACTTAAGTAAAGGATACGTTTCACCGTGAAGTATAATGGGTAACCTGCATTCGTCTCCAGTCGTCTTGACTTGTCTTACCACTGGACTCAGATGGACTCAGGGGAGAGAGTGAGGTCGACGAATTGCACAACTCTTCCTCACTTTAATCCAATTCATCGCGCAAGTCACTCTTCATCCAACTTCATAAACGCTTTAAAGACTCTGAAAATCTCACTGAAAGCTTTTGGAATTCATCTTGACACCTGGGAGACTGCAAATAAAGACCGTAATTCGTAGCGCACATCATTACATACGGGTGCTGTCACTTGTGAAGCAACCAGGACTGCAAGAGCTGTGAAGAAAAGGCTGCACAGAAAAACCACTACAGGAGATCTTCCTCCTGGAACGTCAAGCATTCTTTATCCACATTGTCAAAGAACAATTCGAGCCAAAATAGGCATTATCAGCCATTTTAGAACTCACGGCTCCATACTTTCAACTCCACTGGATGAAATAAATGGTCACCATCATTCTTGATGGACAAACAACATAATGGGTATATGGTGCGACCTCCAATTTATTATGGGTCTATAGGCGCTGGGTGGGTGATGTAGTCAATATCCCGCATTGTCTTCCCAGAACGTTTTCTAGTGCCCCTTATAGACTGGGTAGATATCAGATCTGGTTTTTTTTTCTGTGGCTTAGGGGCGGAGAACGCGTTTCACAAGTTCCCGACATCCTGAGTTGAGGGTTCGAAATCAGCCGCATAAGACTTGAAAGCAGACAGCCCTGCGTTTGTTTCAAAACTAATGGCAAACTACTGAACTTAAAAACCGTATAGTAAATCACAAAGTCAAAACATTATGGGGTTGACTGTGACGTCCTATAAAATATATGCAACCAACTAGATTTCGGATTCGGGGTTAGTTTTAGACAGAACGAAAATCCCCGACTTTATTTGGATTTGAATACCTGACCACTGGACCGGCAGACAAGCATGCTAGCCACTGAGCCACTGTGTTGTATTGCCTCCTGAAGCACATCAAGGATCTCCCATGTTTGGTGGGAAATTTGTATTTGTTCTCGTGTGTTCACACACTGCCATAGAACAGAACAAACCAACAGAATACAGTGTGTAGCTCGGAATGCCGAACTCCCTTCACGAATGTCTGGTATGTCGGTCTCACATACTGACCTTTCGTTCTTCAAACCCTACGGCTGATCACTTCACACCTTTGTGATTTCATCAGCTGTAAACAACCGTTAACATCTACTTCTAAAGATCTCTCAAATTCATTGTCCTAACATTCCAATGGACCCATTTCTTTTATGCACCATTTATTTTGTTAGATTTTTTACTGGAACATCCCCCAAAAAATGTTAACTTCACCATTCATCTTGCTTTGTGAGTGATCAGAAACACATCTTTGAAAGACACAAACAATAAATTAAACGGTATATTGCCTGGCATATTTCGCTGCATCTCGTCAGGTACATAACTGCAGAAATTACGCAACATAAACTAAAGTAATTAGAATAATCCTTCAAGCTGAAATATACAACAAATATTTTCTCACAGTAATTTGAATTGGCCGGTCTCTCTGGCCGAGGGGTTACAACACTTTCTCCGTAATCCCGTTTATCACGCAGAGTCTCGTAGCGGACGAGAGCTGGAAGCGGTTCGACCCCCGCTGGTGACTTGCGGGATAACTGAGCCGGCCGCTCAGAAAGCAATGGCAAACTACTGAGCGTAATCTTGCCAAGAAATCAACAGACAGCTGAAAGATGCTGCTGTTGACAGCGATGTCCTGTAAAGGGTATGCGGAAAAAAAAATTTGAATTGCCTACCATGATAATATAAAACTGACTACCATGTCATTTTTTTTTTTTTTTTAATTTTTTTTTTTGGCACAAAGTTGGTTTCTGTAGATGAATGGCGATTGCTTCTGCCAGTTTTAATAAGCGACTATTTGTGTGTTAAGCAACACTCGAAACGCATTGTCTCTGTCAGTAACATGGCCGGTTTCTAAATCGTGCCGTCCAATCGATGACGTAGGAGGTTTCTTTTAATATCTTTGGAAGCTTAATGTGATGGCTTCCCTATACTTTCTATTCAACCATAAAATACCCTAAGCATTCAAAAATGAACATTCACCCGCCTAATTCTAATTCTGTTATGCAGCTTATGCGTCGAGACAACACAAATATTAATAATATACACAATCTCTGTCGATGTGTTGTGTCAGTTTCTGCAGCGCTATTGCTTCGCCGGCATTTAAACTGTACCTTTTGGTTAGTATGAGAATTTAATTCTCTGGTATTGATCCTTGCTTTTAGAAGATAAGGACAGAAGTAGATATCATCATATCAGACATCGGGTGATGTAGAATTATAACATTATAGGCACAGAAAAACTCAAACAAATCGCCTCCAGAAGACGGCAGCGTCTTGCTGAAGAAATATGTTTATTTGTATACACGACAAGGAGATCACTATTTAATTAAAAGCGTATGTGACTTGAGTAACTCGTACACTGGTAATGTCATGAGTGCTGCGTTCTGCGTTCGTCATTCGCTAGCCGGGGAAAATATTGGTCACTTATTCCTCCATGCATTCAGGTCTACAAAATGTGATGGCGATATAAAGAATTTATAGGGGAAAATAATGGTCACCAATTCCTCCATGCATTCATGTCTACAAAATGTGATGGTGACATAAAGAATTTATAGGACATAAAGAATTTATAGGGGAAAATAATGGTCATCAATTCCTCCATTCAGTCAGGCCTACAAAATGTGATGGTGATATAAAGAATTTATAGGGGGAAATATTGGTCACCTATTCCTCGGTGTATTCATGTTGACAAAATGTGATGGCTATATGATGTCACAGACCCATAGCAGACTCCTGCTTAGTGACATGTTTTGTATTTAGGTCAGACTTAGTAACTCACTGTGCTTTGATTACCATCAGATAACGTACAGCATTTTATTTTATGGTTTATACAAATGCATATCCTGTTCAACCCTAATGAGATATAACGTGCCACTTGTAGCCTGTAGGTAGCCCCGGGAGATCAGTGGCTAGCAAGCTTGCCTTTCGACCAGGAGCACATGTGTTCGAATCCCATAGCCGGAGATTTTTAAAATATTGATCTGGCCCATCAGACCGACCCAACCTATGATAGATACCAAGAGACGTTCTGGGAGGTAAAGGCGGCTGACGTGATAGTGCTCACTCCTTCCACTGAGTGCCTATTGGTCTGTTAAAATATGGACGATAGCGTCAAATGTCCATTAGACCTCTAAACGTGGAAACGAGTACTTTACTTTTATTATCCTGTGTCGTGTTACTCAAGCCTTACTAAGCAATTCCATACACGATCACAAACCATTTGATAAATGACGAAATCAAAACTGGACTGCCTCAGTTTAAAGATACCATGTCTGCATCTAATCCGTTAGTGGAGTGGGGGAGGGGGTGAGAAGAGAGAGAGAGAGAGAGAGAGAGAGAGAGAGAGAGAGAGAGAGAGAGAGAGAGAGAGAGAGAGAGAGAGAGAGAGAGAGAACACATCCAGCACGCGGGTCGTATTTGATCTGGCCCTGCCTAGGCAACCGAGGGCGGGACCCGACATGCAATAAATCTGGGAGCGTTATAAACAAGTATCAATAAATCTAGTACCAATATTATTATTATTATCAATACCAGCTAATATGCCGGTCTCTCTGGCTGTGGGGTTACAACACTTTCTCTCTGTAATCCCGTTTATCACGCAGAGTCTCGCAGCGGAGCGAGAACTGAGGTGGTTCGACCCCCGCTCGTGACTTGCGGATACTGAGCCGGCCGCTCAGAAAGCAATGGCAAACTACTGAGCGTAATCTTGCCAAGAGATCAACAGACAGCTGAAAGATGCTGCTGTTGACAGCTAAGTCCTGTAAAAGGATACGCAAAACATTTATTTATTACCAGCTAATATGGTAAGAAAGAGAAGCAGTTCCAGCCATCATATTACGGGTGAGTTACTGAAATGTTCGACCAAATACAGCAGACTAATTTTTAAGTTGATAATTTTGTGTGATCCGGAAATGATGTTATAAATATACAACTGACCCTTAACATAAAAAAAGGTTCCCCACAAATTATTTAATTAAACAAGAGCCGAGCTTGCGGTGCTACAAGCAACTGGTTCAAATGTAAGCCCAAAGACTGAACAAACAAGAAGACCCATCGCGAGCTAGTCCTTCCGCCGGGAATCAACAACCGACAAATGTTGCGGAAATCAGCTGGAGGCAACACTACGCCACAACAAACACAGGGAAGGACTGGCGGAAGTGCAAGCACGGATCCCTCAAGTACCATCTTCCACGGAGAAGCAAGCTCATGACCGGTTTTTACACTGTATCCTGACCTGAAGCCATATAGGAAGCCTTTCAAGAATTTCAAGAAGAGTGGGAAAAGATCCCATGATATAAATCAACCACAGCCTGCAGAAATAAAAACACAGTCAACGGCCCTAGTTGTAACACATCAATATGAAGATTCCAACGGAAAGTTGGTGATGTTGCCGAGCTATGTTGGTATCCACCCCTGGGCGTTGAGTTAGTGAGTTTTCGCCGGGTATTTTGGTGGATATTATTACATGAATACCGGTTTCTGATGATATAAATGTCTAGGACATTGCCTTCTGGGCTTGGGATAAAAACAGGGGGTCCAGTGTGCAAGTGGGGCATACAAGATGACATGGCATTTGGACATCATACAGATGGGAAGGCAAGGCAGTAGACAACGCACAATAGTAAGAGGAAAATAATTAGTCACTTAAACAGGACGTTACCTAGGACGAAATCTGTTTGGAGGATTGAACAGTACGCGGATGCATGGTGCACTCGGAAAGACTGAACTCTTGAGTTGGCGAGGAATTATCTAGATGCCGTGCAAACGCTACATTAGGAACGAAGAAGAAGAGCAGCAGCAGCAGCAGCAGCAGCAGCAGCAGCAGAAGAAGAAGAAGAAGAAGAAGAAGAAGAAGAAGAAGAAGAAGAAGAAGAAGAAGAAGAAGAAGAAGAAGAAGAAGAAGAAGAAGAAGAAGAAGAAGAAGAAGAAGAAGAAGAAGAAGAAGAAGAAGAAGAAGAAGAAGAAGAAGAAGAAGAAGAAGAAGAAGAAGAAGAAGAGAACAACAACAACAACAACAACAACAACAACACCAACAACAAGAACGACAACAACAACAACAACAACAACAACAACGTGTCAGTGTTTTCTTATCAAGCTGGATCATTCCACTTCTTTCTTTGGGACATAAACTCATCACCTAACTACAGAGCAAAGTCTCAAGGGAAATCCCTTTACCTTCTTGATACCTACGATATAATAATTAAGGAAGCTTTGTGTGGAGAAACTAAAGAGATTTCCATTGAAACATAAAAAAACAGCTTTCATTAAGTCGTTCTCACATTGGGCAGAGATCCTAGAGTGTGTACCTAGCACATATACTTCTGTCTTACAAGGACTTGGCCATGCTGGAGTGCGAGGAAACGAGCGTTGGTATCTATGCCTTAAAGGCGCCACTAGTTAAAACAATCACGACAGACACGTGGTGGGAGTTCTTATGAAGACAAATCTATGAACGACTGGTAGCTGAAGACACAATAACAGATTAAATAGTCTGGTTATTAGGACATAAGTTTGTTGCATGTCCTCTACAGGACGTCGCAATCAACTGCGACATTTCTTGGCTGTTTGTGAATTCCTAGGACACGTTATGAGAAGAAATAAATTGGAGAATTTTGTGACAACTGACAAGATCAAGGAGAATAGAACAATGGGAAGACAGAGAAGTAAATACCTGGATGGCTTAGCCACGTGGTATGGTCGAGACAAGAACACTGAGCTGATCCACGACACTAGTGATCGTGTCAGATGGCGAAACATGACCGCCCACGCTTATCGGCATGGCACATGATGATAATGATTTTAACATTGAATTTCGGATAAGAAAACTATGGAGGGAGCTGTATCGGTGAGGCGAAAACGATGAAGACCTCAACGTTGGTGGGTTCCAAATATGATAGATAATTTTCACAGCAATAGAGGCAGGTCATCAGACTAATCATAAACAAAATCTCAAAGTACTTGTGAAGGGCAAAGCTGTGCATAGAACAAGTGTAACAGAGGGAACCTAGTACAAAGGGTTGACGTACCTAGTTCATCCAGTACTTTTGGGTCAGGCCGAAGCATTAATAACAATACCTACAATTAAGTAGGAGTGTGCAGGACGCCAAACTGTTTATCACACTTAGCCAGTGGCAAAACATATCAGTACGTTGGAAACGCAGCCATAAGTTGATTCCTGGTCATCTCCCTACCAACATTGTTTGAAAAATAGCAGGTTCCAGAGCGCATTGGTAATTGGGAACCTTCTAGAAGGGTCCGATGGCATCAAGAACATTGCATCGCAAGGGTATTTAAGACGGCAGCAGGCCAGATAAGAAAGGGAGGAAGGCACAGGTAGACAAGACTTCAGACCGTAGGAAAACATTAGAAACCAAGAGGGAGCAGTCGGAAAGGGAAGGTAGTTAGGAGTGTAATAGCGTGGATAATAGCCAAAACCAGAAGTTAGAAACTATATAACCATTCAACGCTGTACGATCACGGATCCCAACGCTATTAGATCAATGTGACATACATATCTTTATTACTCAGATTCTTAGACAGCTGATACAAGGCTCTCAGGTGATTGTGTATAATGGTGAAAATGACAGCCCACGCTTATCGGCATAGCACATGATGGTGGTGATTTATGAGTCTTCATCGGTATAAATGACGTTTCGCAAAGGACCTGCTAAATCAGTGGTTCTCAACCTTTATTGGCCTATGCACCCCTTCACCATATGTTCAGAACATATGCTTTTCTTATTTCTTCCCTATAAATTCCACCCCCCCCCCCCTTTCGCGCCACTACACAGTATACGTAAAAATTGATTCTAAATGTAATAACACATACTAGAACAAGTCTAGACGTCTACGTGAAACTTGATTTGCGGGTCTACTTACGTTATTAAACGAATTTCAGAAGAGCGAGAAGCACAGAACCGTAAAGTATGGAGAGAAAAACATAATCAAGAAATCGGTTCTTGTATTAACGCGATCTTGAAATAATCTTATTTCCTCCCCCCCCCCCCCTTTTCACCTCCATAGAAACCCTAAAATTCCCCCTGGGGGTGGGGAGGGGGAGGATTCCCCACCGGTTCAGAACCACTGTGCTAGATTATATAATATAGTCTTGGATCTGCTCTGTGTTCTTGTCTTGTTTATGCATGTGGCCAAGTCATCCAGAGATCTATCTCTCTGCTTTTCCCTTGTACTTTCTCTATGAATCTTGCCAGTTGTGATTAAGTGTTCCCAGTATATTTATCCTCATAATGTGCTCCATCTCGACTGTCTATGTCCAGCTTCTCTTATCAGTTTCCTGTTTTCATTTGTGTGTGTGTGTTTGTGTGTGTGTGTGTGTGTATTTATGTGTGTGAGAGAGAGTGAGAGAGAGAGAGAGAGAGAGAGAGAGAGAGAGAGAGAGAGAGAGAGACAGACAGACAGACAGACAGACAGAAAGACAGAGAAAGTGTGTGTGTATGTGTGCGATAGAGAGAGAGAATGAATGTGTGTGTGAAAAAGATATAGTATCTGTGTGTGTGAGAAAGATATAGCATTTGTGTGAGGGAGAGGGAGACAGTATGTGTGTGTGTGTGTGTGTGTGTGTGTGTGTGTGTTTTATGTGTGAATGTATGTGTATGTGGCGTATCTTGAGTACACCACTAAGACAGTGTAAAGACTTGAGTACACCTAAGACAGTTACAGATTTGAGTGCACCACTAAGACAGTTACAGCCTTGAGTACACCCCTAAAACAGTTACATATTTGAGTGCACCACTAAGACAGTGTAAAGACTTGAGTACACCCCTAAAACAGTTACAGATTTGAGTGCACCACTAAGACAGTGTAAAGACTTGAGTACACCCCTAAGACAGTTAAAGATTTGAGTGCACCACTAAGACAGTGTAAAGACTTGAGTACACCCCTAAGACAGTTAAAGATTTGAGTGCACCACTAAGACAGTGTAAAGATTTGAGTACACCCCTAAGACAGTGTAAAGACTTGAGTGTACCACTAAGACAGTGTAAAGACTTGAGTACACCACTAAGGCAACGTAAAGAAAAGTACCCTTTCCATGTCTTAGTCGCATTGAGTATATGAATATTTTACGGAATATTACTAGACGTGAGGTAAGGTCTAAGTCCCCTGTTTCTCAAGTTTCATTAGCATAACAACATTTCCGCCTCTGACAAATCAAACACTAAGCAATAAAATACTAGACACCTTGCGAATGAAAATTTCAAACACTTAAAGTGGTGAACAGGGCAATAAATCACCACAGAAGTAGATTACTTGCAACAGAAACCCAGTCCAGAGCAACCAGAGATACAAGTATAAGTGCACGAAAAACGGAAACGGGCGATACAAATTGACAGCACCAAGATAAGCTGCTACATTCACGTTGTGTGTTCGAATGTAGTGGTGGTAGAACAGAGGGAAAATCTCAAGTGGAGCAGAAATGTCGTTCTGAAGTCTCAAGCCTGCTTGTACATCTGTTGTTTATTTTTGCACTCGCTCTCTTTGATCTCAAGCGTAGTCCATACTCACTACTTGAAGTAACACGGGACTAAATTTTGCGTGTTCATTAGCTTTCCCTATTACCAGTGGCCCTCGCCATCAGACGGACCCACTGTGACTTCACAGGTACTTGTAATTTACGTCCCCATGTCAAGGTACATCTCCATGCCACCCCTGTACACACGTGCACGCATATTCCACAACTCGACACATGTTTATCTATACCCTACCCATGTGTATATGGATATTTATATCCATGCCGTGTACACATGTATATCTATATCATATCACTGTATACATGTTTTAATATATCCCACCCATGTACACATGCATATCTATATCCCTCCCATGTGCATATGCATATCTATATAATATCACTGTATACATATATATCTATATGCTATCCCTGCACAAATTTATATCTGTATCCTATCCCTGTTAGTTAGTTAGTTAGTTAGTCGACAGATCATCCTCATTGCACATCGAACCATTCAGTCCATAAGTGCTCGGATCCCCTCCTCAGCAAATCCCGCAGCGTGTAGCGGCTAACGACGCCAGTTCTGTGTTGGTTTATCAATCTTCTTTGGCTTCCTGCGTAGTGTTCTTGTTTGGCCACACCTCTTTTAATTTGCTGCTCTCGCAGTCTGGCCATTGTTGTAGATTCACAGTCATCACTTGGTTCTCGCAAAAGTCTTACTTCTCGTAGAGCATTCAGAATGTCGGCCTGGTCCATGGCGCGTCCGCCCTCCACAGTAGCCTCACCTGCGAGCTTGTCAGCCCGCTCATTTCCTTGTACTCCCGCATGCCCTGGCACGAAGATGAAACTAATCTTTGCCAGTCGAGACCGCTCCAGAGGCAGCAACCATTCTCTTCGGATCGACCCCTCCTCTATCCTCTTGATCATGTTCATTGAGTCGCTAAGGAAACAAGCCCTAGTGAATGTCTGTGTCTCGAGCCATGTTATTGATTTACTTACTGCCATGACTTCCATGGTCAGGATACTTGTGGTTTCAGTAAAAGCACCAGAGTCCTCCTTCACAATTCTCCCTCTGGCCCGAGCTGTAAAGGCCCATGAGCTTCTCACATGTCGGACGACCGACCCATCTGTGTAGATGACCGCGTCACCGTCTAGCGAATTCTCGAAAATCAACGCTTGTACTTCAGCCTCAACAGCAGCCGGATTTTCTTGTCTGCATTTTCTGTCAAGTTGGATGCAAACTAAAAAGGATGTGCAGAAGTCTGTTGGCACTTGCACCCACTCCTCGCCAGGTTCTAAGTCCTCAAGTGAACACACCTGTTGAAGAATGTCTTCGGCTTGACCCATCCACGACCGTCCTCTTTTTAACCTGCTGCCCTTCACCTTCCTAATTTCACTATGCAGTGGATGTTGTGTGTTTGCGTTAATTCTGAGGTAGGCGCGTGCCCTGCAATCTTGTATTCTCTCTTCAATGGTTGGAAACCCAAGAAGGTAGCGCATCGCCCTGCATGATGTATCTCTTGTACATCCAAGAATAATGCGCATAGCTTCATTCTGTATCCTTTCCATCCGTTCTATCTGCTTATGGCTGAGAGTCAGGATTGCCATTGCATACTCCAAAACAGACATGACCAACCCCTCGTACAGAAGACATAGATGGCGCTGCTCACAGTTTGCTGCTGCCATCACCCGCATCGCTGCCAAACCCCGCTTGGCCTTTGTTATCACCTGGTCTATGTGCACATTATAAGCAAGGCTTCGATCAAACCGTATCCCCAGGTAATTCATTGCCTGCGTTCTTTCCACCATCTCTGAACACAGCATTACAGTTGGTGTTGGAGTGTTGACAATATGATTATTCAACGAGAACCAAGTCACTGTTGCCTTTGTTGGGTTGACCATTGCCCCAGCTTCATCACACCAAGTACTTATGCGATTGAGTTCGGTTTGTAGTTCCACAGCAACCTCCTCTCTATCCTTCCCCTGACGATACACTAAAACATCATCGGCATATGACAATGTCCTGCCAGGTCCAGTGATCTGCTCACTGGTGATTCTCACTGTGTAGGCGTTGAACAGTACCGGAGATAATGGTGATCCCTGTGGTAGGCCAGGATATATTGTTGTTGGTTCCGAAGTCCAACTGCCACATCTAAAAACTACTTTCCGTTGGAAGAGGGCTGCAGCGATCCAACTAAGGAGGAATGGACTTATGTTTAGTTCGAGAATCTGAAACATTAAAAAATCCAGTGGTACTCTGTTGTATGCGTCCTCAAGATCAATCGCTGCAGCAACGGTTTCAGTGCCTGGGTGGAAACCTTCATAGACATCCTGGGCAAAGACTGCTGCATTGGTCCAGGTTTCCCTTTTTGGACGGTACCCACCCAGGGTGGGTGGGAAAACACCTTGCCTCTCTAGTTGGCTTGATATTTTCTTGGCAATTACCTTCTCCAGCAGCTTGCCTATTGTATTCTGCATGGTTATAATTCGATATCCCTGAATTTTTTTGTGGTCTTTGTCAGGCTTCGGCAAGGGAATCAGATAGCTGTGTAACCATTCCTCCTTGATGCTAGCACCCCCTATACTGTTGTTGTACATGTCTGCTAGTTTCTCTAGCTCATTGTCGGTACACCTATTAATGTCATCGTATCTTATGCCATCAGGACCTGGAACACTGTTTTTTGATCGCCGAAGAACAGCCTTGATTTCTTTCACTGTCACTGTGTCTTCATCCGAAGTGTCCTGGGCCTTGCATCTGTCTGAGGTGACCTCCTTGGCCAGATTTCGGCCTCCCATGTCTGTCTGGTTGCTTTGCTCAAGGTAGCGTTCAAAGAGGGCTTTGCCCTTGTCCTCGTCAGTCCTCTGCCAGATGAGGTCAGCACCTTGGAAGTCAGAAATGCTCTTATTCTTGACTACACCACTCATGCTTTTATGTAGTCGCCAGAACAATTTCAGTGACTTGTCTGTGCTTACTCTTTGACACACCTCTGCCCATTTTTCGCTTTTAACAACCTTGACCAGTTTTTTGAAGTAGCTTACTTTTGTGTGCATCTCTCTTTCTAAGTGCAAGCAGGGACTAGGATGACCAGCTCTGTTCTTCTTGGCATTTTGCCATCTCCTTACAGCACTACGCTTATCCACCCAAGCCTTCTCCACCTCGAAACTCCACCACGGTGGCTGCTCCCAGCTTTTTTTCCTGCCCTGAAACGTTCTGCGCTTGTCACGTCTTATTTTACTCACCACATCTTGCCCTGTACTGTCATACTGGAACGTCTTTACCTTTAGCTTGTGCTGCCTGGTTCTGCCTTTCTCCACCAGTATGCTGCACGGGTAGTGGTCGCTGCCATGGTGTCCTAGGACACCCCATCTACACAGTGTAGTGAGTGAAGGTGAAACTAGCGCCAGATCAATAGCACTGTCCTCATCGCCCGGACGGCTTGTTGTTCTGGTGACACAGCCACTGTTGATACAAACCAGGTCGATGGTTTCCAGTGCAGTCTCGAGCTACTCCCCCTGTGTATTGGATGAAGTGTTTCCCCATGATCTGCCTTTAGCGTTGAAATCACCACAGAAAATAACATTTCTCTCGTGGCCTAATATGCCACTTAAGCACTGCCACTTCTGGGCGTCCACACTGGCATTGCGGGCATAAACATTAACCACCACGAATGGTAAACTGGAATGAACTCTCAACGCCTGTATTTGTATATCGTCACTGTCCCAACTGGACATGTCTAGCTCTGACGCCACCATGCTGTCGCGAACGAGAATCGCCATTCCCAGATGTCGTCTGTTGTAGAAACATTTGAAGCCGGCAATCTGGAGTAGCTGATCGCCCAGTCTCGTCTCCTGGAGTGCTACAATGTCGTTCCTGTAAACTAGGGTTTCTAAAATAGAGCCCCGTTGTTTTACACTGGCACAGTTCCAATATAGAATACGGATATTCCTGAGTCCTAGACGATGACACTTGAGTCTAAAACGCCTCAAACCTCCACGCTTACCTTGCTTCTTTTTCCCTGCGCGGCTACCCCGCCGCTTCGGTATGTTGACTGCAGTCCGCACGAAGAAAACACGTTGTTCCGCCATGTTGAAAAAACGTAAACACAGACTTTGAAAACCACACACGCTGCTGAAAATTCACTCAAGGATGGCTTCGCTCGATGCACGAACTCCGTAGCACCCGCGCAGATCTTGAGTAGAAACTCCTGGTTTTACATCCTGGCACACCAATTACACGCAAGAGATGAATAAATCCATCCCCTACGCGAAAAAGTTAACGAACACAAAACAACACGACCGTCCATCGCCATCTTGAAACCGGAAGTCCCTGTATACATGTATATCTGTATCCTATCCATGTATACATGTATATCTGTATCCTATCCATGTATACATGTATATCTATATCCTATCCCTGTACACATGTATATCTATATCATATCTCTGTACAGCAATTTTTGGACACGTTATGAGAAAATATAAATCGGAACACTTGGCAACAACTAGCAAGATCGGTGAAAAAAGAACAAGTGAAAGGTAGAGAAGTAAATACCTGGAAGGCTTGACCATGTGGTATGGTCGAAACAAGAACACAGATCTTATTCTTGCAATCTCTCTCTCCCCCTCTCTCTCTCTCTCTCTCTCTCTCTCTCTCTCTTTCTTTCTCTCTCTCTCTCTCCCTCTCCCCCATTCCTCTCTCTCTCTCTCTCTCTCTCTATATATATATATATATATATATATATATATATATATATATATATATATATATATATATATATATATATATATATATCTTCTTTCTCTCCCTCTCTCACTGCACAAATGTTGTCAATAACATTGGTACACTCTAAACTCATTCATTTAATACTGCAGCTAATTAACGCTGTGCACTTACTTGTTTGTACAACCACAAGGCAACAGGCAGATGTGGCTGGCAGGTTAGTATATCCGTCTCCCGATGCTGGACACGGGTATAGAACTCACGTACAACACATGTGTTTATCCGCCATAGTTAACATTTAACATATCTTGATGCACTCCACTCAGCGACACACTTACACAAAGATTAGTCCTCGGAGGACTTTGACGTCAGTGAATCCACATCGTTACCAAGAATGAGAGACTCGTAAGTAAGAATTGGCAAGTCCAGACACGAGAGCCGCATCGAGAGAACTAGGGCCCTCGACAACAAACACAGAACTGGCACTATTGGCATCCGGACGCTGATGCGTATGTTGGGGGAGGATTTGAGCACCTGTGGACTTATCCGGAGCGCGAGGGTGATACCCCAACAGTTAACAGCTAACCTCCTCGGACACTAGCAGCTATATAAAAGCTCATTCGCGATCTTCCCCTATCTGCCTTTAAGACTCCTAATGGAATAGAAGCCCATAGCCACGCATGCCAACCACTTTCTAGACCAGTTCATGGTCGGTTGACCGTAGACTGACTTGTCTACAGCATTAAGTAGTCAGGCTCACACCGACCCTCTATAGCCGTCTTTTACTACCTGCACAGGAGGTTACATTGTTGCTACTCTTTGTTTTCTCTGTCGTCAATAAATTCTGGAATTCTCTGTGACCAATGAAGCAGTACCAACAACTCGTTGCTTTGATCTGCACCCACAACGGACGCCAGTTATGCAGATGCCTGTCTGTTGTTGAACTGAAGTGATAAAGATCGGCTTCTGGAGATGTAAATAAACACTAACTTCCACATTCTACACGCTTGTTCTTGCGTATGTCCTTGCAATGTCCAGCAGTAAACTTAAAATGGTGAAAAATTATATTCATATAAAGTATTTACAAGCACTTTGAAATGTCAAGCGAGGAATATTCATATTTCTGGAACAGCACTTTGAATTGTCAAGGGAGGAACATTTATATTTCTGGACTATTTAAGACCAGTTACACTGTCTCTAACCAGTGAAGATAGTATTCGTTTCTTTTCTTTTTTTATTTGGCGATCACTCGCTTTGAACTCCAGCGTAGTTCTTACAAGTAGTACTACTTCTAGTGCACTGGACTTGTGTCCGCGTATGAGTTAGCTTTCCCTATCATAAGTGTCCCTCGCCATCAGGCTAACCAATTCCGCCTTCTGAGGTCCATGTAATTTACGTCCCCAATTCAAGGAAGAGAATTCAACATTTTAGTCCAACTGACCGGAGAAGGGGCTGAACCCACTATCTCGTCATCAGCACGCCGGAAGTTTAAAGCGAGGCTGTTACTGAGCAGCACGCTGTCATGGCGATGGGTTAAAGAAATGGAGATTAAATTCACGTTTTGAACAGAAAACACCCATAGTAAAAATCCCCCCTGTTCCACGAGAATGCACTAATTATAAATGTTATTTTTAGGTAGAGGATGTGTGTGTTGTTTCTAAGTATGACGAAATTATGCTACAAGGGATGAGAAGGAATTGATAACAGAACAGTTAGACGAGGGATACCCACTGGAAAGGATGGACGTAGAACGGTTAGACAAAGGATACCAACTGGAAAGTAAGGTCGCTGAACATTAAAGCAGATCAGAGAAGATTTCGCCCAGAGAAAGAATAGAATAAAAATGGGTTTAATTGAGCAGATTGTCTGTACGAAAGATTTACTTCACTAGATTGCCTCACCGTGTATATTTTTACCGAAGAGGTAGTATGGTTTTGCTAAATGGCTGTTGGCAAATAAATTCATTGAATTTTATTTCTTTGGGAGCTATCCATATATCAATGTATGCAACATGCTTTTGTTGTTTGAATCAGATATAAATAAACATGTGGACTGAAATTCAAAACGGTGGAAACAACTGTGTGATTTCTTTAAATGCGTAAAAATTGGGGCCACCGGCAGCCCAGATATCATTTCCCGATATGAAAGTCAATTTAATGGGAACAAATGAAGTACAAACGGCATAAACCGGTGGTTCTCAACCTTTTTTAGCCTATGCACCCCTTCACCATATGTTCATAACTGCATCCCCCCCCCCCTTTCATATTTCCTCACTATACATTCTTCCCCCGCTCCTACATAGTATACGTAAAAATGAAAGCTAAATTTAATAACACTAGTCTAGACGTCTACATAAAACGTGATTTGGGGGTTTACTTACGTTATAAAACGAATTTCAGAAGAGCGATAAGTACAGAACTGTAAAATATTGAGGGAAAAACAATATTAAGCAATCGGTTCTAGTATTAACGCGATCTTGAAATAATCTTAACATATATATGGGGTATAAATATGTGACGGCCTAGCATTCGAACCCAACGTCATTATCTGGTATGGAACACTCTATACCTGTTATTTCCTAATGCTACAGATTGCTAATGGCAAACTACTGAACGCAAACTTGCCAAGAGATCACACCAGCAAAGAATGCTGGTGTTGACTGCAATGTCCTGTAAAGGATATGCAACTAACTAACTTAACAGACTGTTTGCCAAGTGAAACTGTGGATGCACGCACACACACACACACACACACACGCGCGCGCACACACACACACACACACACACACACCGACAAACACACACACACATAAGATCATTAACACACAGACATCCGACACATTCACTGTTTTTATTGTACCGTTCTTGTTCCATCGATACGGACGTCGGTAGAAACGCTGGTCTGTATCTGTGTGTGTGGATACTGTCTATCATAGTTTGCGGTTTTATCTGGACTACCGTAAAAACATCGTGACAACTGGAAAGATCGAGGAGAAGAAAGGTGAGGCAGACCAAGAGAAATGATGTTGGATGGATTGAGATGGTGGGATGGATGGATATCATCAAAAGAGTTGATCCAGAACACCAAAGACCGAGATCTGTGGAGAGCCATGAACACTTGCGCCAGCTGGCAGGACATTTGATGATGATGACCGCAAAAACTCGACAGAAACACGTCCCTGATTATCGACACGATATTAGACACTCAACAATATCAATAACACATATACATACTATAAAATAGCTATAATGCACTGATACCCAACATAGACAATGCACATATAGAGGGCTCGGTGGCCAAAGGGCTACAGACGTAATGTGTAATCCGGGCAGGGTTGTCCATGGGACATAATTTACATTCCGTGGTAATTTATGCATGTCCCATCCCATCCCGTCTCATGGGACTTTCCCATGGGATTCGCTTGGGAATAACATTTCCATGGCCAAGCCTGACAGGCTTGGCCATGGGACATGTTTTTCTGTCCCATCCAATGATAATGTATGCCTGTCCCATCCCATCCCTACACTATTCAAATAATCCCCCTTTTTTCTCATGGGATTCCCATGGCCAAGCCTGGAATCCCGCATATGGCGTTCGAAATACAGCTGCGGGCGATTTCGTAAGCAGAACCCCTTGCATTGGTTTTTATAAATGGTATGCTTGCCGGTCTTTCAGAAAGAATTGGCACACTACTGAACGTAAACGTGGCAAGAAATCACAAACAACCGAAAAATTCTGAGGTTGACTGCGACGTCCGTTAAATGAAATGCAGCTAACCAGACACAGTTGCCTGCTCCATGGCTAAAGGTTTACGAACGCGGTTAGTGAGCCGGGTACCAGGCGTTCGAAGCTCAGCTGCGACCGATTTGTGCAGCAGACCGTGTCGCGTTGTGTTATAACGTGCTGGTATGGGAGCCAGTCGTTCAGAAAGCAATGGCAAACCACTGAACGTAACACTTGTCTAGTACATCAACAACAGCTGAAAAATGTTGGTGTTGACTGCAACGTCCCGTAAGGGATACGCAACAACAACAACAACAAACAAACAAAGAAAATAAAAGACACAATCAGGAATATCCAAATAATAGACACTATCAACAAAATACATATACCCGGAAAAGCCAATAATACAAAAACACACAACATAATCAATAGTATACAGATATCAGGAAAGATAAACAATACACAGATACCAGAAAGTATAAAAACATCACATATATCCGACAATCAATAGCACACAGATACCCGAAAAGATAAATAACAAACAGGCACAGTTAACAATAAATAGATATCCGACGAAGTCTATTATTCGCAGATGCCTAACAAGATCAATAATAGACATACATCAACAATAAATAATACACAGACACCAAGCAATCAATAATACACAGACACCCAACCATCAATAATACACAGACACCAAAATATGAATAATACACAGACACCAAACAATCAATAACACACATACACCAAACAATCAATAATACACATACACCAACAATCAATAATACACAGACAGCAACAATCCATAATACGCAGACACCAAACAATCAATACTACACAGACACCCAACCATCAATAATACACAGGAACTATACAATCAATCATACACAGATACCAACAATCAATAATACATTGCCACCCAACCATCAATAATACACAGACACCCAACCATCAATAAAACACAGACACCCAACGATAAATAATAAACAGACACCCAATCATAAGCACTACATAGCCACCCAACCATCAATAATAAACAGACACCCAACAATCAATAATACACAGACACCCAACCATCAATAATACACAGATAACCAACCATCAATAATACAAAACCACATAGCCATCAATAATACACAGCCAGCAAACCATCAGTAATACACAGCCACCCAACCATCAATAGTACACAGGTACCCAACCATCAATAATACACAGGTACCGAACGAAATCACACAGACACCCAAAAATCAATAATGCACAGATACCCACAATCAATGATACACAGATATGAGACAATCAATGATACACATACATAAGACAATCAATTATACAGACATATGAGACAAGCAATAATACACAGATATGAGACAATCAATGATGCACAGATATGAGACAAGCAATGATACACAGATATGAGACAATCAATGATACACAGATATGAGACAATCAATGATACACAGATATGAGACAATCAAGGATACACAGATATGAGACAATCAATTATACACACATATGAGACAATCATTACATTGGCACCTTGCCGTCTTGACAGACGATAGTTTGTGCTTTAAAAAGGCATAATAACTTTTAACTATGGCGGTAGCGAGTGTGACTGATAAGGCCAATTTGCGCTGTAAATGTCCGTTCACAGTGGGTGCATGTGAACACGTGGTCATTTCCACCATCATGCACCATCTTACGTCTCAAACGCTTGGTGTGTGACTTTTCTGCAATAATTTAAACAGTTGAACATCTGAGTCCCAGGACATAATCATTAGGCAGCTCATCTGTGTCCCAACATGTGTCAGACACAGCCGTGTGCAAGCAGGTTACTACAGCCAGCAGCCAGGGTGTTTCTCTGAGAAATCTGTGTGTGAAGTACAAGAAACGGGTGGCCAATCTGACCAAGGAACTGGCCAGTATAAGCCGTGATTATCAGAGGCATAGAGAGGAAATGGATAATGCAGAGAATAATTTCAAAGAGGAGTGGAAGCGATTCAAAGACCAGATTCAGTCGCTTGTGACACAGCTGCTGAAGGACTGTGAAGATCTGTACCAAGACAGAGTAGATCAGTGGCAGAGAAACCTGTGCGTGAGTACTGCACATGCAGAAGGATTCGATAATTGCTCAACTGAGGTCAATCCTTCAGTGTCAGTTCCTGTGAAATCAGCAAATACAGAACATGACCATCACCAACCTACCACTGCTCTTATCGACAGAGCGCTATCTTACCAGCGACAGTTTCTGGCTGCAGCGGTAGCCAACAGGAGACAAATGTATATGTCTGGTGCCATGGCATGCAAGGACTACAAGACACATCTGAAGGAGCTCAGTGACAGCGAGGCCAAGCTGGCAGGAAATAATGCAAGACTCAAACAGATTGTGCAGAAGGCCATCGAGTTTGACCTAGATATGCAAGCCACCATGCAGAGATGCCTGCAGACCATGGAGGCTGTGAATCGGGAAAGCTTCAACAAGTTCCGCCAGTACACTGAGGAGAGATTTCAATCGCTTACAGCGGATTCAAAGCGCAAGCTGGGTAATATGATCCAAAAACTGAGATCTGTCCTGAAAGAACTGGACAACTTTAAAGCCCTGTATGAGAAATATTCCCAAGGAGAGGCTGAACCGAAGGATTGCTACAGGACCCAGCTGGAAGAGCAGTTAGCAAAGATGTCCTTGGCTAGACAAGAAGAAAAAGTTGCAAGAAAGGAACAAGAACTGCTCTATGAGCGGCAACTTCTAGAAAGGAAACGACAAGAATATGCTCACAAGGAGCCAGGAAGGGAAGAACAGCGAGGTCACACATCACTGTCACTGAGGAAGGTCACGAATCAACATGATGCCAGCTCGAAGACACCCACACCTGGTTCCCGACAGTTGTCTTCCAGACATCAGCAGAATCCTCCAGTTCTGATAGACAAGCTCCACCTGGTGGAAGACAACTACACTTCACTGGGGAATCCACCAGCTAAATCCCAGCCAGGACATGCAGACCCAGTGTTGGAGTTGTTTGAGGTGAAGAGATAATGATGACTGTCACAACTAATTAGAAGCCCACACAAAATAATAATATTGCAACACTAGTGACAGACAACATAACTTGCAGTGTTATTGATTTGTTGCAGGATAATATTCTTTGAATATTTAAGTTTAACCTGTTGGGGTTTTCAAAGCACTGTTCTCTTGGAGTGTGACTGGGAAGGCTGTTGTTACTTGGCAAACTTGTATTTGATCAACTTTCTATTACAGCTGTTCTCTTACAATAAAATAAGGTGTTTGTAGTGGTGGTTGGTAGTCATGGCAGTGAAGTGACTAGCATGCTTGCCTGCTGGCACAGGGATCAAGTATTTGAATACACATAGGTGCCTAGCTTTAATTGACCTGGGTTCCAAAGTCAACCATCCTAAAACATTGACCTGGGCTCCAAAGTCAACCAACCTAAAATATTGACCTGGGCTCCAAAGTCAACCATCCTAAAACAGGTCGCAGGAAATGTCTGAGGAAGTAAAGGCAGCCCACTTGATATTGACCACATCACTCATCGAGTGCTGATTGGTCTATAAATTGTGGGGCTGGCACCATTGAGTGCTGATTGGTCTATACATTGTGGGGCTGGCTCCATCGAGTGCTGGTTGGTCTATACATTGTGGGGCTGGCACCATCGAGTGCTGATTGGTCTATAAATTGTGGGGCTGGCACCATCGAGTGCTGATTGGTCTATACATTGTGGGGCTGGCACCATCGAATGCTGATTGGTCTATACATTGTGGGGCTGGCAATAGTGAATCCAGTTTTATTCTGAGAACTTTTTGCAGAATCTGTTAAAGCTGATGCACTAGAGTTTATTTCAAATATGCATCCTTCAAAGCTTGCATCTAATTGTTAGTTTGACATTAGTTTAGTCAACATAAACTGGTTATTTGAAACACCACAAGAAAACACATAAAGAAAGGCAATGTTACAAATGATGAGACAATCAATGATACACAGATATGAGACAATCAATGATACACAGATATGACACAATCAATGATACACACATATGAGGCAATCAATGATACATAGATACCAGACAAGACCGGCTCTGTGGCAAAGGGTGTTACGGACGCAAGTCGTAATCCCGCATACCTCGTTCGAAACACAGCTGAGGACGATTTGGAAGACGACTGCATTGCGTTGATTTCCTATACAAAAGGTATGAGTGCCGGTTGTTCAGAAAGCAATGGTAAACTCATTCATTCATTCAGTAACATGTCCTTTGCAGAACCTCGCTGCCATAACAACCTTCCGGAAACCCTCTCGATCACAAGCAAGATGTCCCGCTTCTGATACACCCATCTGGAGATCATCCGCTACATCCTGCACCCATCTTCTCTTTGGCCTTCCTCTTCCTCTCTTCCCAGGCATATATCCTTCCATTATTGTTCTCTCCAAACTTTCGTGACGTTTCAAGTGACCAAAATATTTCGATTTTCTTTGTTTTATCGTCTTTAATAGTCAACCTTCTTCAATATTCAATTCTTGAAGTATGGATGCATTTGTTCTTTTCTTTACCCAAGATATTCTTAGAACTCGTCTATAACATTTATGTTCAAAGGCATTTATGCGCTGTTCAGCTTGTTTATTAAGTGTCCATGTCTCACAGGCGTATGTTGCAATGGGAAAGATGCATGCTCTGAAAAATCTAATTTTTGTAGTTCTGTCTGTACCACTCCATAATTTATTCAGTTGTTTTAGTCTTTGAAGAGCAATTGATAGTCGCCGTTTAATTTCTGTCATTGTGTCAACATTGTTGGTAATCAGTGACCCAAGATATTCAAAATTTTCCACCACCTCCAATTTTTCCCCATTAACGTATATTTCTTTCTCCATTGCAGTTTTGTCTGTATGCATTATCTTTGTTTTTGCTATGTTAAGATATAAGTTGTGATTTTCACTATTCAATTGGGATTTAGGTTTTCTATGCCATTCTGTGTTATGGATTGTAATACTGTATAATGGTAAACTACTAAACGTAAATGGCCCAGGAATCACAAACAGCCCCCCACCCCCCCCCCCAAAAAAAAATACTCTGGGGTTGACTACCACGTCCTGTACATGATAAGCAACTAACTAACACGATAAGATCATTAATACCAAATTATATCAGAGAAGATCAACACAACACGGACACAGGGAGACACCAATAATAGTGTCATGATGAATTCCAAAAGCTTTTAGTGAGATATTCAGCGTCTTTAAAGCGTTTCCTCTGGCCGCCTTGGAAGCGTTTACCATAACGCAGCTTGCCGTAAAAAATTCGTATAGGGAGTCGGTGATCTGGCATGCGAGTCAAGTGGCCAGCCAAGCGAATATGATTCTTCTTTAAGATCAATAATATACCGATATGCGCCAATAAATATCAGATGTCCGACAACATCAATAATGCACGGATACCAGACAAGATCGATATACCCAGATACCGGAGAAGATAGATATAGCAAAGGCGACTGCCTAGATCAATAATACACAGATAAAGACGAGACAAGTCCCATATTATACATAACTCTATCAGATCAGTAATATACAGGAGCTAACACGATCAGTAATACGACATCTACGACAATCAATAATACAGAGATATGAGGCAATAAATAATTCAGACATATAAATAATATACAGATACTCGACAAGGTGAATATTACAGACTGGCACCTTACTGTCTTTACAGACGACAGTTTGTAAAACAGAGATATTCCTCTCCAAAGCACAAAGCCTGAGCTTAATTTAGAGAGCATGTGTTGCTCTAACAGCATGATCTCCCTCTCGGCCTGTCTAGTTTACCCCAGCGGAAAAGTAACACCAATACGTCTGGAGCAAGACAACTTGCAGAAGCTGTGGGTGGATCAGCAAAGCAATGCTCTAACCCAGTGGTTCTCACCCTTTTTTGGCCCATTCCCCCCTTCACCATATTTTCAGAACGTCATTCCCCCCCCCCCCTTTCATATTTCCTATCTAAAAATCCCCTCACCCCTACACAGTATACGTAAAAGTGGAAGGCAAATGTAAAAGCATATACTAAAACAAGTCTAGACATCCACATAAAACATGATTTGTGGGTCTACTTTATAAAATGAATTTTAGAAGGACGAGACATACATAACTGTAAAGTATGAAGGGAAAAACTATGTCAAGTAATCGGTTCTTGTATTAACACGATCTTGAAATGGTCTTCATTCCCCCCCCCCCCTGGAAACCCTGAAATTCCCCCCTGGGGGGAAATTCCCCACCGGTTGAGAACCACTGCTCTAACCCTCCCACCTGTCGGAGCTGCTATTCAACACCAGTTACCGGCTAACGCTTAGGGCCGTGACATTTAGTCTTTAGGTTACATATCTCGCTCCAGGATATGGGTTGTACCCTCCCAATTGCACTCCTCCGCCTGAAGCCGTTGGCACAATGTGGGGTGTCGGGTTTAGTGAGAGCCGCCCAACATTCAGAGCTAACAGAAAGCAAGTAGTACAGTCTACTATTATACGGTATCTCAGTCATATCTAAGAGCAAGACCGGACTAAACTACTGACATTTGCGACAATTAATAATATATACACAGACCCCGAAAAGATCAGTAATACACAGATCTCCAACAAAAACACGTCAGCGATGATGATACACACATTTGCTGTTTCGATACAATATTATTCTTTTTAAACATACAAGACGAAACAAGCTAGTCTAGACAATCGACAATGTTGTCTAGAACGTCTACAGTTGCGTCTAGAAAGTCAACAATTGCGACTAGAAAGTCAAAAAGTGTTGTATAGAAAGTCGACACTGTTGTCTAGAAAGACGACAATGTTGTCTAGAAAGTCAAAAATTGTTGTCTAGGAAGTCGACACTGTAGTCTAGAAAGTTGACAATGTTGTCTAGAAAGTCGACAATTTTGTCTAGAAAGTCGACACTGTTGTCTAGAAAGTCGACAATGTTGTCTAGAAAGTCGACAATGTTGTCTAGAAAGTCGACACTGTTGTCTAGAAACTCGACAATATTGTCTAGAAAGTCGACAATGTTGTCTAGAAAGTCAATAATAATCTGTTAGTTTTATGATGTCGACTTGATAGAAAAGATAATTGCGCTTGCTGTTAAACTTCTTAAATTTCCCAGAAAATGAAAATGCGGTTGATCACAAAGTACTGCATAGGAAATACGACATATGTGTAGTTTGCCATTGCTTCCTGAACGAGTAGTCAACGTTGAAGTCTAATTGATCGGTGTAGCGAACGATTCCACTACCCCAAATGTCAGCGCACCGGAAGTTTAAGAGCGGGAGCCACATTGACCTCAGAAAAACAATACTTTAGACACATCTCTTATAGAATGGCTCCCTTCATGTCAATCGGGTTAAGGAAACAATTATTAAGAGTTATATAGAGCCAATCATGATTGATAGAAATATAATGAGAAAAACAGAAAGGAAAATAAAAATAAATATGGAAATTAGTAGAGAACAGTCAGATTTGTGAAAAGGAAAGGAAGGGAACAATAAACTAACTCATTCCGAACGCATATAGAGATATCGGTTGAGATACAGATACATGTATAAGTTTGCTTAATATACTGCACTGAAGCAATTGATAAAGTGGAACATGGTGAAATTAGTAAAATGTTCAAACCCATTGAACGCCTAACCGCCATGCTGTCGACCGGAAGTGTTCAATGGGCTTGAACACTTCCGGTCGCCAGCATGGCGGTTAGGCGTTGAGCCGTTAAGGCCTGTGGCGTGTTTATGCTTGTGGCAACGGTTTGCAATCGCATTTTCGTCATGTTGGACTGGCAGTACATGGTTCCGTCGCTCTGCTACTGAGTGAGTGCGTGGGCGACACCGTGAGCTGTGAAATTCGCGTGAAATGCTTTTACATATGTCCTGTACAGTGAACTGCATGTTCGGAACAATGGCTACCGGCGGTTGCTGAATTGACTGTTTTGCCCTTTCGGTTCACGAGTGCATTTTTCGGGAGACTCCTGGGAGTCGGCGCTGAAGCTGCGGAGCTCGTGCTTTGTGCGACACTTTCGGCGGGTCGCCCTGCGGTAAGAGAACGAGCCATGTGAGAAAACCCGGGTCAATGAGGTCATTCTAGTGACTGCCGAGTCCATCGACGATGAACTGTGGTATTCGTGGATAAATTTTGAGTTGAAATTCTGACGGTGGCATTATGCACAGTGTACCTGTGCGGGCTGTTTGGATTGCCGAGACTCCCGTCTATTCCACTTTTCACATCGGACAGTGGGGAGCATTTTGTGTGATATTCGCTGGCAGGGGAATGGAGCATAATGGGGGAGACCAGTTGCCGTGAAGTTGGAACCTCGACTAACTAACTAATTAACCTATTGAAAATTATGGGGAAGATCTCAGTATAATAAAGAATATTTAGTGGAAGCATGGAGGAGCAATTGAAAAGGGACATAAAATGGGCACTTATGAACAGATAAAGCAAAGATTAAGACAAGGACAGATAAGCCAAGGATTTGTTTTGCCACTGGATCTCTTTTTCTCTATATTAAATGCCACTGGATCTCTTGTTCTCTATATTAAAAACATTGTATTCCCTTGGCGAATTTAAACACATATGGCCATAACGTTAACACAGAAAAAGTGTTTCGTATACTGTACTGTATTCGGCGAACAATAAACGATAGCACAAATATAGTGACGCATTAGCAATTACTCAGTTCCAGTCAGTTTTATGCAAGCATAAAGAGTTTGTGTTAAATTTGAGATTACTGTAGGGGATAACGATCGCTCCACATACGAACACTACCTGTGACTATGTGTTTTAAGTCGTTCAGCTAAAGTAATATTCACGTATTCACTTCACAAGATACATAACTCTGTATATATATATATATATATATATATATATATATATATATATATATATATATATATATATATATATATATATATATATATATATCCGTATGCACCTGACGTGATGCAGCAAACTATGCCAGGCAATAAATCGTGCTACATATTTTTTTGTGACTTCTGTGTTTAAATGTTCTCGCTATAATGAAATAATAAAGAGAGAGATTATCAATAGTTCAGGAATAACAGTTTGGGATTATAATATAAGCAATCTACATTACACAAATGACAGTTTTGATAGCTGAAAACGCAAAAAAAATGCATCAACTAATGGTCACAGTAGTAATAGTAAAGTAAAGTAAAGTAAAGTAACGTAAAGTAAAGTAAAGTAAAAAACAAAGTCGCTTAAAAGTCGACAGGGTCGACTTCATTGCTCCGAGTTTTATCCCATATGGCTCGGTCTCTTTCCGCAGCACGGAAAGCGTCGCACAAAGCACGAATTCCGTAGCTTTTAGCGACGACCCACAAGAGTCTCCGAAACATTTAACTCGTAAATCGAAGGACGCGGCCCGGAATCGAACCTACAACTATCGGAGCACGAGTCAAACGGCTTGACCACTTCGCCACAGAGACTCCCAAAGTAAAGTAAAGTAAAGTAAAGTAAAGTAAAGTAAAGCCATGAGGCACATTGTCCATCAGTTCAAGTCTCATTTTTTACAGACCAATCGGCACTCGACAGGACATGTGGTCAGTATCCCGCCGGCCGCCTTTACTTCCCAGAACATTGGCTACTAGCCATGTTAGGCTGGGCTGGGCTGCCAACTCAGATCAGTTGTCACACGCCCCGCTTCGATGGGAATACGATCATGTGACCAGCAGGTCGGTAGGCCAGAGTGCCGGCAACTACGCTAACCCGGCTCCCATATATATATATGTTTGTGTGTGTGTGTGTGTGTGTGTGTGTGTGTGTGTTTGTGTCCGTCTGTCTGCATCATACATGGATGGGATGGGTGGATGGAAGGGATAGGTGGATGGATGGATGGGTGGATGGGTGAATGCATGAATGGATGGAGGGTTGGATGGATTGGTGGAATGGGTTGGGGTGGATACATGGGTGGATGGATGGATGTTGGGGTGGTGGGATGGGTGGATGGATGGATGGGTGGAGTGACTGATGGATGAGTGGGATGGGTGGGTGGATGTATAGATGATGGGGTCGGTGAGATGGGTATATGGGTGTATTGATGGATGGGTGGGATGGGTGAAAGGATATATGGAGTGATGGATTGATGGTTGGAAGGTTGAATGGATGAATGCGATGAGGTTGGGTGGATGGATGAACGGAGGGAGGGAGGAAGCTGGTAGACAGGCAAGCAGATAGGCAGGCAGGTATTTGGGTTCTAGGTAGACAGGTAGTTATGTAAGGTATGTATGTAGGTAGTTAGAAAGGTAGGTGTGTGTATGAATGTATGTAGGTAGGTAGGTGTGTAGGCAGGCAACAGGTAGGTACGTAGGCAGGCAGGGAGGTAGTTAGGTAGATAGGTAGGCAGGAAGGTAGTTAGGTAGCTAGGTGATAGGTTACTATGTAGGTATGTATGTACGTAGATAGTTAGGTATGTGTGTGTATGACTGTATGTAGGTAGGTAGGTAGCTAAGTAGATAGGTCTTGACAGACGATAGTTTGTGCTTCAGAAAGGCATAATAACTATTACCCATGGCGGATGCGAATGTGACTGATAAGGAAAATTCGCGCTGTAAATGTTTGCCCACAGTGGGTGCATATTAACACGTGGTCATTTCCACCATCATGCACCATCTGACGTCTCACACGCTCGGTGTGTGACTTATCTGCAGTAATTTTCTCCTTTGTCTTTATTCCATTTCTGATGTTTGCCCTCCATACAACATGTTCAGCGGCGACTTGTTCCCAATGTGCATTATCAATGCCTGTATCAATCATGTCCCACTTACACACATCTTTGTATCGTAGTAGAGGCCGACCCTGAGATCTCTTACCCATCTGGATTTCACCAAAAAAGATGTCCGTTGGTATTCTACCATCATCCATCCTCCTAAGATGTCCTATCCATCTAAGTCTACGAAGACTGAGCATGGAATAAACCGTCACATAACCTGATCTTTCCAATACTTCAGTATTTGTGATTTTGTCTTGCCACTTAATACCAAGAATTCTTCGCAGACACCACATATAAAAGCTGTTTAGGCGTTTCTCTTGGTGTGAGTAAGTTGTCCAGGCTTCACTGCCATAAAGAAGAGTACTAAGGACACAGGCTTGATAGACAAGGACTTTTGTTTTGGCAGTAAGCTTCCTGTTCTCCCAGACTCTTTTCCTTAACCTGTTCATTGTTGTTGCTGCCTTACCAATCCGGATGCTGATTTCCTGATCTAGGGATAATTTGCTATTTATCACTGATCCTAGATATGTAAAATGGTCTACCATCTCTAGTTCGGCATCGTCAATAAAGATTGAGAAAAGAGTAACTATAAAGTCAGTGGAAAATCCTGGACACATGGTTCTCACGTTCCAGGTAGCTTGGGGTTTCTATTGTTCTTTTTATTAGTATCTGGTGCATTAGTTTTACATCCTGCGATTCAGATTTTGTCCTAGCCCCAAGCACCCATTGAAGCAGGCAGGCTGTGGCGGATCAGCACCCAATTGGCCGGGGGCTGCCCAGCTTGAGGCGGGCGGTAGCTGATCAGTGACACCTGTAGGTGTCTCCCACCGTCAGAGGCAACGCGTGGCGCCCCATGTCTACGCCAATTGACAGGGACTTATAACCCGTAACAGTTGCCTCTCCCTTTGATTCCGAGACCGGTTAAGACCAGGGATGGAGTTATTGCCTCTCCATAGCACAAAGCCTTGGCTAAAATATAGAGATCATGTGTTGCCCATGCAGCATGATCCCTCTCTCAGCCTGTCCAGTTCATTCCAGAGGACATGTAACATTTATACATCTGGTACAAGACAAGCTGCAGAAGCTGCCGGATCAGCAAAGCAATGCTCTAACTGTACGCCTGTCGGAGCTTCGATCCTAGACCAGCTGCCAACCAAGGCTTAGGGCAGTAGATAGGTAGGCATGTATGTATTAGGTAGGTAGATAGGCAGGCATACAGGTGTAGGTAGGTAGACAGGAAGGCAGGAAGGTAGACAGGAAGGCAGGCAGGTAGGTAAATAGGTAGGTAGGTAAGTAGGCAGGCAGGCAGGTAGGAAGTTAGGCAGGCAGGTCGGTAGACAGGAAGCAGGCAGGTAGGTAAATAGGTAGGTAGGTACGTAGGTAGGTAGGTACGTAGGTAAGTAGGCAGGCAGGCAGGTAGGAATGTAGGCATTTAGTTATTTAGTTAGTTAGTTAGTCGACAGATCATCCTCATTGCACATCGAACCATTCAGTCCATAAGTGCACGGATCCCCTCCTCAGCAAATCCCGCAGCGTGTAGCGGCTAACGACGCCAGTTCTGTGTTTGTTTATCAGTCTTCTTTGGCTTCCTGCGTAGTGTTCTTGTTTGGCCACCCCTCTTTTAATTTGGAATTTTTAATTTGGATAAGAAAAAAGAGACTTCCGGTTTCAAGATGGCGATGGACAGTCGTGTTGTATTTATTATCTTTAACTTTTTCGCGTAGGAGATTGATTTATTCATCTCTTGCGTGTAGTGTGTGTGCCAGGATGTAAAACCAGGAGTTTCTACTCAAGATCTGCGTGGATGCTACGGAGTTCGTGCATCGAGCGAAGCAATCCTTGAGTGAATTTTTCGCAGCGTGTGTGGTTTCTGTGGTTTTCAGGAAGGTAGGCAGGCAGGCAGGCAGGTAGACAGGTAGGTAGTTAGGTAGATAGGTAGGTATGTAGGTAAGTAGGTAAGTAGGTAGGTAGGTAGGTAGGTAGGTAGGTAGGTAGGTAGGTAGGTAGGTAGGATGGTATGTGTGTATGTATGTATGTTTACGTTTGTAATGAGAGTCTTAAGTCAAAAGTATATACGACTAGCAACGTACCACACCCGTGCCACTATCCATAAATAAAGAAGTTAGTTGCATATCCTTTATAGGACGTAGCAGTCAACCCCAGCATGTTTTGACTGTTCGTGATTCCTGAGGAAGTTTACGTTCAGTAGTTTGCCATTGCTTTCTTAACAACCGGCACCCATACCATTTCATATAAGACCGACGCAAAGAGGTCTGCTGTCAAATCGCCCACAGCTGTGTTTCGAACACGGTTTGCGGAATTACAAACTGTGCCCGTAGCCTCTTCGCCACGGAGCCGACTATCCATGAATACAGGGCACTTTACCTAACTTTTACAAATGCCTTTCTTTCTATTTACACAGTAATATTCCCGTCTGATAACCTCTTTACTATCCCCTCACCCCCGTTCACTGACATGCAAACAGATTTATATATGTAACAACTGGGTTTTACCATTCACTCTCAGCTGAGGCTTGTTTGTAACAGTTAATCCCCCGTCATGTTCTATTGATACTACAAGTCAAAAATATATTCATATTTCTATTCTGTGCTATCTGCATATCTAATAGATGTCAACTAAACCGAGTTTTTCATTATTGCTTATTTGGTGGTTTTCTATTGGCAATGATATTGGCTGAAATATTGTATGTACATTAACTTATTCTTCCTTTATTCGCTTAATATTGTTATTCTATGTCTGTAATGTTGTCTTTTCATAAACGTCATTGTATTTTTTAGTTCATTTACTGGTCCATAAAGTACATATTCCACTGTTATTTCTTTTTGTCAGAAGATCTGCCTAGATATGTCTTATTCGGGACAGTCTTGGAGCTGTGAACATCATACAACAGACATTTTCTTCAGATCTGAAAGCTACCAGCAGAACAAATAACTTACAACATAAATCTACTTCAGGTCTAAAAGCTACCATTTGAAAACACAACATACAACAGATCTTCAGATCTGAAAGCTACCAGTAGAACAAATAACTTACAACATGCATCTACTTCAGGTCTAAAAACTATCAGTTGAAAACACAGCATACAACATGCATCTACATTATATCTGAAAGCTACCAGTAGAACAATTATCTTACAACATGCATCTATTTCAGATCTAAACACTACCAGTTGAAGACACAACATACAATATACATCTACTCCAGATAATGTATACGCTAACGAAAACTTCAGAGCAAGAAGCGCAAAGATTTAAGCATTCCATAAAGTTAATTTTAATTAGCATATTAACATTAAATTTCCATCTACTTGACATGCTTTCTGCTGACCCTTCATACACTGGAGAGTTCGTTTGGCGACATATGAAACATACCTTAGTGAGGCGTCACGTGACGAATGACGTTAAGTAACCACCTTGATAACATCTATCATTGTAAAAACACAGCGTTTGGTATGCTTAATTTACAACAATGTGTTTCAGACTCTCGTTTATCTCCGCCTGTTTAGTATATAAGTTTATTAGTCTAAATATGTCTTTTTACCATCAGCAATTTTACAAGCTTGCGAATGTATGGCGTCTATTTAGTCGCATTTGTTGCATCTGGGCGTGTCTATTTACCATCTTCTTTGAAATAATTTGTCCTGTCTATTAACGACTAAATGGTATATGTCTCTGGACATATGCCTTTCTATTTACTGAGCGTTTCTACATCACTCTTTCACCCGAGTCCATTTAACAATAGTCTCATTTTCTACATTACTCTAAACCTGTGCCGGTCTATATACTGCCAGGTTGCCTATATTTCTCTGGGTCTATCTAACAACTGTCTCATTTTAATACATGACTCTAAATCTATGGCTGTCTATTTACTGCCAGGTTGTCTATATCTCTCTGGGGCTATGTAACAACTGTCTCATTTTAATACATGACTCTAAATCTATGGCTGTCTATTTACTGCCAGGTTGTCTATATCTCTCTGGGGCTATGTAACAACTGTCTCATTTTAATACATGACTCTAAATCTATGGCTGTCTATTTACTGCCAGGTTGTCCATATCTCTCTGGGTCTATATTACAACTGTCTCATTTTCTTCATCGCTCTAAATCTGTGCCTATCTATATTCTGCCAGGTTGACTATATTTCTCTGGAGCTATGTAACAACTGTCTCATTTTCTTCATCACTCTAAATCTGTGCCTATCTATATACTGCCAGGTTGTCTATATTTCTCTGGGGCTATGTAACAACTGTCTCATTCGTTTGCATGACTCTACATCTATGCCTGTCTATTTTCTACCATGTTGCCTATATTTCTCTGAGTCTATGTTAGTTAGTTAGTCGCGGTTCCAACTTCACAGTAACGGGTCGTCCCCATTATGCTCCGTTCCTGTGCCAGTGAATATCACACACATTGCTCTTCACTGCCCTTTGTGAACAATGGAATAGACAGGAGTATCGGCAAGCCAACAGCCAGCACAGGTACACTGTGCATAATGCCGCCGCCAGAATGCCAACACAAAAGTCCTCCACGAGAAATACAGTTCATTGTCGACGGAAACGGCATTAACCAGAAAGACCTCATTGACCCGAGATTTTTCCCATATGGCTCGGTCTCTTTTTGCAGGGCAACCCGCAGAAAGCGCCGCACAAAGCAAAAACTCCGTAGATCCAGAGACGACTCCCAGGAGTCTCCTGAAAAATGCACTCGTGAACCGAAAAGGCAAACCAGTCAATCCAGCAATAGCCGGTAGCCACCCTTCCGAACATGCCGTTCACGCTACAAACTGCGAACAGATTAAAAGCATTCCACGAGAAATTCACAGCACACAGTGTCGCGCCACGCACTCACTCAGTAGCAGGGCTACGGGCCCATAGCCTCCTTAGTCGCCTGTTACGACATGCATGGTAAGCAACAGTGTTACTATTCTTTGCTCCCTGTAAGGGCCCCGGCGACTGAGTCTATGTACAAGTAAGGAAAGGTAAACATCCCTTTTTCACATCTAAGGCGCAACGGAAATATGGAGCTGGACCCCCATTTATGATAGACCAAACCACAATTAGTGAGTGATGTGGTCGACATCGCGCCGGCTACTTTTACTTCCCAAGTCATTTCTTGGTACCCATTTTAGGCTTGGTCTACCTGGAGTTTTTAAAAATACCTGCTCCGTGGTGAAGGCGTTACGAACGCAGTTCACAATACGACATACCGCTTTCGAAACACAGCTGTGTTGGCTTTTTATGGAAGGGTATGGGTGCCGGTCGCCCAGAAAGCAATTGCAAACTACTGAACGTAAACTTGCCCAGGAATCACGAATAGCTGAAAAATGCTGGGGTTGACTGCTACGCCCGTAAAGGAAATAAATAAATATATATGTGTGTGTATGTGTGTGCGTGTGTGTGCGTGCGTGCGTGCGTGTGTGTGTGTGTGTGTGTGTGTGTGTGTGTGTGTGTGTGTGTGTGTGTGTGTCTGTGTCTGTGTCTGTGTGTGTGTTAACTAGCTATAAAATAATGCAACAATACACACGAGATGGCTGATATAATCAATGCAGTTCGGAACTCGGTTTGCGAAGGCTACGGATACTGACACTAACCCGACTACACGAATTGGGAGTAAAGCTTGGTCAAGTTGGTCCATGTCGTTCTTCGAGGTCTAGTGAGCGGATACCAGAACCAACTCCTCAAAGCAGCAGCGAGCATAAATACTCTGCGGTGGCTGCTACATCGGAAGACAGAGAAAGTACTGGAATGTTCGATGTGCAGTGACGTCGCTCAACATACCAAATTAACGTTTTTGTCTACTAGATATGCCTAATAATCTGTCCTGTTCATTTGTCACATATGTTTTATGTCTCCGAAACTAAAGTTATTGACCACCATATATTGCACCCTGGAGCCGCGGTGGTGTAGTGGCTAGACGCTCGCCTGCCTATCCGATGATCATGAGGGTTCGATCCCCATTGGGGTGGACTGGAATTTTAATATTCACTTGGGCTTCCACGTGGACCCAACTTATAAGTTCCATCTAATTCATCTCTGACATTGAGGGTTTGAATCCTGATCCACCGGACAAACAGGAAAGTACACTAGCCACAGCACCACCATGGTTTCTTCGTGTAAATGAACATTTCATCTGATAACGTCCATACAACAATAGAACAGCTGATAACTTCCACACAACAATAGTTCAGCTGATAATTTCCATACAACAATAGTTCAGCTGATAACTTCCATACAACAATAGTTCAGCTGATAACTGTCATACAACAATAGTTCAGCTGATAATTTCCATACAACAATAGTTCAGCTGATAACTTCCATACAACAATAGCTCAGCTGATAACTTCCATACAACAATAGTTCAGCTGATAATTTCCATACAACAATAGTTCAGCTGATAACTTGCATACAACAATAGTTAGTAAATTACTGGCCACTTTGCGAAAAATGCAGTGAGTAAGTGACGTGATCAACCAGCTCATAAATAAATAAACTAGCACTATCATCATCATCATCATCATCATCATCATCATCATCATCATCATCATCATCATCATCATCATCATCATCATCATCATCATCATCATCATCATGTGTCATGTCGATAGGCGTGTGCTGTCATGTTTCGCCATATCACTCGATCACCAGAGTCTTGGATAAGCTCAGTGTTCTTATCCCGACCGTGCCACGTGGCCAAGCCATCCAGGTATTTACTTCTCTGCCTTCTCCTTGTTCTCTTCACCTCAATCGTGCCAGTTGTCACCAAGTTCTCCAATTTATGTCTTCTCATAACGTGACCACAAAATATAGCACTATGGGGTTAAACTTGCGGACTCATGCTCACAAGATCATGAGTTTGTTAACACGGACCCCATCATTCGATCCTCAATCGCAGGTTTCTTCGAAGATCCAGGTCGTCGCTGGAGCTACGGAGTTCGTGCTTTGTGCGAACCTTTCGGCATGCGATTATCCTACTTTGTGAAGAGAGAGAGAGAGAGAGAGAGAGAGAGAGAGAGAGAGAGAGAGAGAGAGAGAGAGAGAGAGAGAGAGAGAGAGAGTGAGTGAGAAAGCTATATGGGATGAAACCCCATGCAATGAAGTCGATCACCTTTCCTAATTTTTTACGTATATCTATAATGTTAAAAGTTTTTTTTTTAAAGTTCACAAATAAACACACATAGTTTTGTTTGGCGCTCACAGAAGGAGAAGAAGGAAGTACAGATTAGAGGACGCGCTAGAAAACATAAAATGTGAAATTTAAAAAAAAAAAAAAAGCAGTGATGAACGGAGAGAGACCAAGCTATATGGGATACAACCCGGTGCAATGAAGTCTAACTTCTTGCCTAATGTTTTTGTAATTAGTGTCTATACTGCGCAAAGCTTGGAATGAATAGGCAGTGAGAATGGGAGCTAGGATTCTCGCGTCATAAAAATGCGACCTGAACCAAGGCTGTGAAACTCCTTGCAAATCTCAGGCCTACCGCAATATCTGAGTCAGGTATATCACTGCTTACTAATACAGAATTCCCTTGAATGTTGCTCACACTTGAAGAAGATACAAGATTGCGTGGGATGAGCCTCGCCGGTAAGAATGTCTGCAGGCGCTTGTGTTTGCATTCTGCGTCTTGTCACTTGCAAAGGTCAGACTTCTTGCGACTCTTATACTCCACAAGTGGGAATTGAAGATAGCTTTGTGCAATTAATAGCCTGCATCTTCAGATAAAAGCCGGCGTTTTAGCTACAAAGTGGGCGTGAAATATTGCATGCTCTCATCCAACGTTTTGATCCATTGTGTTACTTGTCTGTCGCCTTTGATCTCCCTTCTCTTCCAGCCCAACCTTAGCGTATGTTAGGTGTTGCTACCAGACATCGCTATGACGTCATTAGTACAGAGCGTGCCTGAGATCTCCAGTACTCTGCCTATATCTTTGACAATGGAAGACTACATAAAAGTATTGACTGATGATGTATTTTCCTAATCTCAGTATATTCCATCTTTGTGTGGCTGATTCAAACTTCTCACCTGCGGTTCCATCCGGGCTCAATTAGGTGTCTTTCATTTAATTTGACTACAGGCAGTTCCACATGACCGAATGGGTAAGAACGCGTGTTCTACACCGGACAGCTGGACTAAAATGTTGATCTGTCGTCCTTGACTTGGGAACTAAATTACAAGCACCGATACCTCTGAAATCGGAGTCGTTCGCCTGATGGCGAGGGACACTGTTAATAGGGAAAGCTAATCCACACGCAAAATTCAGTCAATCACTACTATAAATAGTGTGTATGGACTACACTTGAATTCAAAGCGAGCGAGCGCAAAAAAAAAAAAAATTTTGACTGCATTTTATTGTTCACTTGTTACTGTACAGTTTGTTTTCGCTCGTGGTCTCGCTAAGTGAGGGAAATACTGGTCACCTATTCCTCCTTGCGTCCCGACCGACAACATGTGATGGTCTTATCACATCACACAACCTGGAGGTCAACATGGCTGTAGTAATAAGAGCTTAATGAACTTCCGGTGTGCTGATGCCGAGGTTGCGGGTTCAACCCCTACACCGGTCAGCTTTACCTCAAATGTTGACTTCTCGTCCTTGACTTGGTGATGTAAACTGCAATTACCTAAGAAGTCTGAGTGGATTCGCCTGATTTCGCGGAAAACTGGTAATAGGAAAAGCTAATCCTCACGCAGAAGTTAGCTCAGCGCACTCTCCAGTAGTGGCAAGTAGTAGCCCGTGTATAGACTACGCTTGAGTAAAAAGCGAGAGAGCACAGGGACAAAATGAGCAGATTGGCTAATATTTTGAGGAACTTGTGAATATACCAGTCGCAAAAGATCTTCCAGATATCCAGCCTGCAGAAATGGAACTATATATCTACCGTGAGAAACCACGTAATGAAGCGATCGGTTAAGGCTTCTGGAAGATGGAAAAGCTGAAGGTCCAGATAGCAACCAAGCAGAGGCTGGTAAAGCTAATATAAACACATTAATATAATTATTGTACACATCATTTAACAAAGTAAGAAGAAATATCCAGCATATTGGAGAGGGGGGTGGGGGAGGGAGAGAGAGAGATCTGAAGAAACTGCCAAAGAAAGGAGACCTTCAGGGGTGGAAAACTTATACAGGAATAATATTATTGTAGAGGTGGATTTGTTCGAGAAGTTTAAACGTCCTGTGTGTTGATGGCGGGGCAGTGGGTTAATTCCACACACCGGTCAGTTGGACTTACACGTTCACTTCTCGTTTAGAAAGCGATGGCAAACTACAGAATATAAAATTGTCTAGTAAATCTTATATAGCCAATAGAGGCTGGGGATGAATGCAATGCCGTGCAAAGGACATGGTGTTATTTATTTATGTTAATGTAAGTTATGGGGGAAATATGAGCAGTATCATTCTGGAGAGATTGAGAGATGCCATCGACATACACGTAAGTGACCAACTGGCAGGCTTCAGACATCAGGTATAATAATACAGCACCCGCAGGTCTACGTGGCTGAATGGTTCAGAGTGGTTGCTCTTAAACTTCCGGTATGCTGATGGTGTGGTAGCAGATTCCACCCCTACCCAGGTCAGTGGGATTAAAATGTTGACTTCTCGTCCCTGACTTAGGTAAGTAAATTACAAGTACCTGAGAAGTCGGAGTGGGTTCGCCTAATGGCGGCGAACACTGGTAATAGGGACAGCTAATCAACAAGAAAACATCAGTTCAGTGCACTCCCTAGAAGTATTAGCATTTCTGAGGACTACCATCATCATGTGTCATGCCGGTAAGCGTGGGCGGTCATGGTTTGCCATCTCATTCGATCACCAGAGTCGTGAATCAGCTCAGTGTTCTTGTCTCGATCATGCAACGTGGCCAAGCCATCCAGGTATTTACTTCTCTGTCCTCCTCTTGTTCTCTTCCCCTCGATGTTGCCAGTTGTCACCAAGTTATTCAATTTATTTTTTCTCATAATGTGATCAAAAAACTGTGACTGTCTTCGTCTAATTTCTCTAATCAGTTTACGGTTTTCATTTGATTATTGTAGGACTTGGTTATTGGTATTTCTGTCTGTCCGTGGTATTCTTTGCATTCTCCTCAGAAACCATATTTCCACAGACAGATGTTTTTAAGCTTGACTGCTCATTGTCCACGCTTAACATTCATACAAAAGCATAAGTTCTATGTAGCACCTCAACACTCTTTTTCTCGTAGCAAATGTCATCTTTTTATTGGTCAGTATGTTTTTCATCTTGCAAAAGGCTGCCTTCGCCATGGCGATTCTTGTTCTAATCT
>OY992885.1:24323501-24346001 GCA_963921405.1 Cepaea hortensis | reverse complement strand
GTAGCGGTTTTTGTTTCAGTGTCAGAGTGTTGGGGAATAGGAACAGGACAGAGAGAGGACAAGGGACAGAATAGAGTCAAGGACTGCAGATAACGATAGACAGGACCGGGGTAAGGGCACAGGGATGTCATAAGACAGGACATTTGCAGGACGGTAGAGAGATTAGAGAAGGACATCGGTGGGGACACAGCCATGTCAGAGACAGGACACCGACAGGACAAGACCTAGTGGTATAACGGGACATAAGTTCACGGAACGCTGTCCTGAACTGACTAGACGGGATTACACCTAACGACCCAACACAACACGGGCGGACTAACGCACTATGTGACTGGTGAGACAGCCCGAGTTGTCACGAGGGACACGTGGTCTAGGACCACGAGACGAACTGACCAGTTTGAAAACGTCAGACGGGACTCAGACAGTTTAGAGGAAGGATCGTGTGTTCTGGAGCGAGTGTATAGCTTTTGCGGGAGTGCTAGTTGAAGATAGCGAGTAATTGTGTGTAGGGCTTGTGTAATTGGCTGAGTGCTATAAGTGTTTGTAAGGCGGCATTCTGTACATAATGATTTCACCGCCTTTTGTGTACATTGTGACAATGATCAGGTTCTCCTGAATTAAAATGTATATACCATACGTACGACTGATGTGTTCTTGAGTGCGTATGAAGGATTTGAATACCTGTGTGTATGCAAGACGCTGACATTGAGCGTTCAAGTTCTCCAGCGCCAATAAAGTGCTCAGATTCCTGTAGAAAAAAAAGTTATCTGGAATAACAACTAAGTGTGCCTGACCCGGTCGTGAAAAGTCTATCGCAGAAGTCACGCACTTTTGAAACTTCCTACACCACTCATACACTTCCTGGACTGACAGGTATGCATCGCCATACTGGACCTTCATTCGCCGATGAATTTCCATAGGTTTCACCTCTTCACTGGTCAAGAATCGGATAACATAATGTGGCTCCTCTTTGGTGCATGTCAAAAGTGGGACGGCCATATTTAATCTGTCCTTACGACGTCCGCGTGTTCATTTGCACCTTGGTGTCACGTGCTTAACACTCTTACCACCCTTACAACAATATTGATAGGTTAAGAGGTTAATGTAATTTCTAGCAAACTTTTAGGCGTTTCTTTTGAAGCCCCCTCGGATAATAATAAAACGTGTCACGAAGCAGGAATTGTTGTGGGTCTGTGGCGTGACAGGTACATCACTCTGTGTAGACATGAATGCTTGAAGGAATAGTTAACAATCACTAACAATCAATAAATAAGGTGCCGTCTCCACAATGAAGAGTGGCTGCAATGAATCTCCGACACTCTCTTTCTCTCGCCCTGATTGTACGTACTGTCTGTCTGTTGTTCGTCCATCTCTTGATGTTATCTTCCCACATGTATAATTGTCTACCTGTTGACAACTTGCCTCCAAACTTACCCTCTAGTACGATTTTTATAAGACTGTTATGTCTTTTAGAGTGCCGAAATATTTCACTTGCGTGTTTTTATTTCTTTCATAAACTCTCTTTTCATTCCGTTTTACTAGAACCTCTGTATTTGATTGTTTTTGTCTCCATGAAATACGGCATATTCTTCTGTATATTCACATCTTCAAGTTCTCAGTTCGACTTTCTAATTGTTTGTTCATTATCCAGGCTCTTGCGACATATGGTAGTGTTAAATATGCATACCATTTTACAATTCTCATTTTTATTGCGTTGTTAGTCTCTCTAGACTTTAATGCGGATTTCGTGTTGTTGGAAACATTTTGGCCATTTCTATTCTCTTTTTTAACTTCTGTTTCACGTGTGCCTGTTATTACTGACTGTTATTATATGCCCAAGAGAGAAGAAACTTGTTACTTGATGTAGTATCTCACTGTTTACTGTGATGTTCATTGATGGCCTTTCCTTTCCAGTGCTAATTATCATAATTTCCATATATATATATATATATATATATATATATATATATATATATATATATATATATATATATATATATATATATATATATAGTGAAGCAGTCAGGTCTTAGTCAGATATGACTGAGCTACCGTATAACAGTAGACGGTACTACCTGGTTTCTGTTAGCGCTTACCAAACCCGACACCCCACATTGTGCCAACGGCTTCGGGCGGAAGAGCGCAATTGGGAGGGTACAAGCCTTACCCTGGTGCGAGGAAATGCAAGCTAAAGACAAAATTGTCATGGCAGGGCAGACCAGGCCCTAAGCCTTGGTTGGCGACTGGTCTAGGATCGAAGCTCCGACAGGCGGACAGTTAGAGCATTGCTTTGCTGATCCGGCAGCTTCTGCAGCTTGTCTTGTTCCAGATGTAGGGGTGTTACCTTTCCTCTGGAGTGAACTAGGCAGGCCGAGAGAGGGATCATGCTGCATGGGCAACACATGATCTCTATATTTTAGCCCAGGCTTTGTGCTATGGAGAGGCAATAACTCCATCCCTGGTCTTAACTGGTCTCGGAATCAAAGCGAGAGGCAACTGTTACGGGTTATAAGTCCTTGTCAGTTGGCGTAGACATGGGGCGCCACGCGTTGCCTCTGACGGTGGGAGACACCTCTAGGTGTCACTGATCAGCTACCGCCCGCCTCAAGCTGGGCAGCCCCCAGCCAATTGGGTGCTGATCCGCCACAGCCTGCCTGCTTCAATGGGTGCTTGGGGCTAGGACAAAATCTGAATCGCAGGCTGTAAAACCAATGCACCAGGTACAAACAAAAATATAAATAGAAACCTCAAGCTACGGCTTGCAACCTGGAACGTGAGAACCATGTGTCCAGGATTTTCCACTGACTTGACCAATATTGACGATGTGAGAAAAACGGCTGTGATTGATGCCGAACTCAATCGTCTTAACATTGATATTGCTGGCCTGCAGGAGACTCGCCTCGCTGAGGAAGGGTCACTCAGGGAAAACAACTACACCTTTTTCTGGAAGGGTAAAGGGCAGGCAGAAAAAAGGCAACACGGTGTGGGCTTTGCAGTGAAGAATTCGCTACTGGGAATGATTGAAATTCCAGCAGGAGGAAATGAAAGACTATTATCCCTGCGCTTGGCAACCTCTTGTGGGTTTGCCACCATTATTACTGCATATGCACCGACACTCGATTCCTCTGATGATGTGAAGGATTTGTTCTATGAGGAGTTAGACTCTGTGATCAAGGCAGTTCCAAAATCCGACTACATTTATATGCTCGGTGATTTCAATGCTCGTGTGGGCAAGGACTCGAGTTCATGGCCAATGTGCCTTGGAAAATACAACATCGGTCGCATGAATGAAAATGGGCAAAGGCTGCTGGAGCATTGCACCAGTAATGACCTATGTATTACAAACTCTTTTTTTAAAACAAAAGAGATGCATAAGGTCACATGGAAACATCCAAGATCCGGCCATTGGCACCAGCTGGACTTCATCATCACACGGAGACAACATCTGAACCATATATCATTGACTCGTAGTTACCACAGTGCTGACTGTGATACGGATCATTCTTTGGTTGTTGCAAGGGTTAGACTGAGACCAAAGAGAATCTACACAGCTAAACACAAATCTAGCCCCAGGATTAATATTATTAACACTCATGATCCTGAAAAGTGCTTTCAGTTTCAACAGCAACTTGAAGACGCTTTCACTGATACACCAGAAAATTGTACAGTAAATGATAAATGGAATAAACTTAAGGAAACTCTTTGTAAAACTGCCGTAAAGGTTTACGGAACTGTGGATCATAAGAGGCAGGACTGGTTTGCGGCCAACAGCGAGACTCTGCAGCCCTTGATTGATAAGAAGAAGAAAGCTCTCTTAAGTAACAAGGAAAGACCAACGCGTAACACTCTGAGTGAGCTAAGGCAAGCTAGGAAGGATGTGCAAAAGGCTGCCAGGCAGTGTGCAAATGATTATTGGATCAAGTTATGTGAGTCCATTCAAATCGCAAGTGATAAGGGAGACATAAGAAGTATGTATGAAGGAATAAAGAAAGCCTGTGGTCCAGTGATCAAAAGAAGTGCACCATTGAAAACCTTGACTGGAGAAGTCATCACTGATAAGAAACAGCAGATGGACAGATGGGTAGAGCACTATTTGGAGCTTTACTCAAGTGAGACCAAACTAGCGGATAATGCCCTCAACGCCATAGAGGCTCTACCAACTCTTGACCACCTGGACACACTTCCCACCATAACAGAAGTTAAGTGTGCTATAAATGAACTTGCATCTGGCAAGGCTCCAGGCCAGGATGGGATTCCAATAGAGGTTATCAGGAGTGGGCAAGACACACTCACTATACAGATCCACCAGCTAATAGAGCTATGCTGGCGTGAAGGACAAGTCCCACAGGATTTCAAAGATTCAAGCATCATAACACTGTACAAGAACAAGGGTGATCGGAGCGACTGCAACAACTATAGGGGTATCTCACTTCTGTGTATTGTTGGAAAAGTATTTGCCAGAATTGTTCTGCGCAGACTTCAAGTCCTAGGAGATCAAGTCTACCCCGAATCACAGTGTGGCTTTCGACAGAACCGGTCTACCACTGATATGATATTCTCATTGCGACAAATGCAAGAAAAATGCCGTGAACAGAATCAACCACTGTTTATTGCCTTCATCGACCTCACAAAGGCATTTGATTTGGTCAGTCGTGAGGGTCTGTTCAAGGCACTAAAGAAGATTGGCTGCCCACCAACTCTTCTGTCCATTGTGGAATCGTTCCACACAGGCATGAAGGGTATAATCAAGTTTGATGGTGCAACTTCTGAAGAATTTGAAATCAAGAGTGGAGTTAAGCAAGGTTGTGTACTAGCTCCCACCCTCTTTGGAATATACTTTTCACTTCTACTGAAATATGCATTTCGCGATCAGGATGGTGGTATATACATTCACTCACGCTCAGATGGCGGCCTCTACAATGCTCAGAGATTGAAGGCTAAGACCAAAATTAGGAGGGTACTGATCAGAGAGTTGCTTTTTGCAGATGATGCTGCAGTTACGACCCACTCTGAGGAAGAATTGCAATGTCTACTATCTGCATTCTCCAATGCTTGTTCTGAATTTGGTTTAACAATTAGCAAAAAGAAGACACAGATTATGTCACAAGGTGCACATGGGGTACCATCAATCTTTATTGACGACGCCGAACTAGAGATAGTAGACCATTTTACATATCTGGGATCGGTGGTAAATAGTAAATTATCCCTAGATCAGGAAATCAACATCCGGATTGGAAAGGCAGCAACAACAATGAACAGGTTAAGAAAAAGAGTCTGGGAGAACAGGAAGCTTACTGCCAAAACAAAAGTCCTTGTCTATCAAGCCTGTGTCCTTAGTACTCTTCTCTATGGCAGTGAAACCTGGACAACTTACTCACACCAAGAGAACAATTTAAACAGCTTTCATATGCGGTGTCTGCGAAGAATTCTTGGTATTAAGTGGCAAGACAAAATCACAAATACTGAAGTATTGGAAAGATCAGGTTGTGTGACAGTTTATTCCATGCTCAGTCTTCGTAGACTTAGATGGATAGGACATCTTAGGCGGATGGATGATGGTAGAATACCAAAGGATATCTTTTTTGGTGAATTACAGATGGGTAAGAGATCTCAGTGTCGGCCTCTACTACGATACAAAGATGTGTGTAAGCGGGACATGATTGATACAGGCATTGATAATGCACATTGGGAGCAAGTCGCCGCTGAACGTGTTGCATGGAGGGCAAATATCAGAAATGGAATAAAGTCAAAGGAGAAAATTATTGCAGAAAAGTCACACACCAAGCGTTTGAGACGTAAGATGGTGCATGATGGTGGAAATGACCACGTGTTCACATGCACCCACTGTGAACGGACATTTACAGCGCAAATTGGCCTTATCAGTCACACTCGCTACCGCCATAGTTAAAAGTTATTATGCCTTTTTAAAGCACAAACTATCGTCTGTCAAGACGGCAAGGTGCCAATGTAATATAGTGAAAATAATAATAGCTGCACTTCATCGCTCTGTTATAAAATTATCCTATCAAAGGATTATGACTTTAAACATGTCGCAGACACCGCCAGATATATTTCTGCGGACAAGACAAGTTTTATGTTTCATGGGGTAATATTAATGCAACACAGCCTCCCAAAATACAACATTAGCTCCCATGATAAGGCGTACACATCCTGGGTATAATCTTACCTCGCACTTAACTAATAACACCCATAAACAAGCGGTTCTCAACCTTTTCACTCTTAGCCTATGATGACCGGCATTTACTTCTGTGCCTCCTTAATGGCCGCTCCTGGTTGGTAAAAGATTTTCGGTTCAGTCGCTTTGTTGGATTCATATACGCGGATTTCTTGAAACATGTGTTCAATCCACAACAAGATATGAATCAGTAACGTTTATATTTATATTTTCATGTGGTGTTTTTCATGTAGTTGTATCGGTGTGTGTTTGTTGTTTGTGTGCTGATGAAGGGTTTGGCCGCAACGTTCATGTTGTTACGTGTGATTGTGTTCTAGTAAAACTAACCGTCTACTTCTGGTTTTTTTTTAATGATTCATTCGTTGGTAAAAGATGTACTGTGGCATGGGCACTGTTCATTAAATGTGCAATTAAAGTACAGGACGTAATTTTGTGGCAAGTGCAAACATTCAAATATCCAGGCGCAGGATAACATCAGATGGGAGATGCATCACTGAGATAAAGAGCAGAATAGGTCAAGCAAAAACTGCATTCTATCAAATGAAGAACGTTTATTGCAATAAGCCATTGTTCTTGAAAGTTAGAAAAAGAGTTCGTGCATGTTACATAGAACCAGTTTTAACATACGGCCGCGAATCATGGACAATTTGTAAACAGGCGAAAAAATCCATGGAAGCCTTGGAGATGTGGTTTTATAGAAGAATGCTGAAAATTAATTGGACGGCCAAAATAAGGAATCTGGACGTTTTAAGGGAAGCTAAGTCGCAAAGACAATTAATTTATCACGAACATCATAAAGAGGCAGTCATCGTTTTTTGGCAATGTTATGAGATGACAAAAACTGGAACATGTGACAACCGGACAGATTTGCGGAAAGAGAGATAGAGGAAGACAGCGTGCGAAGATTCTGGATAGTCTTGTGTCATGGCACTGAAGGGAGTCCACACACGAACTGAACTATGAGTTGGAGATTGTAATTTGTGTAGAGGCATGATTACCCACGCCAGCCGGCAAGGCACTGTATGATTATGACCATTCATCAATGTAACCTGTATCATGTATAGAATAATTCAAGCAAATGAAGTAGTCCGTCTGATGAAAGATATTATGAGTAATAGATCGCTGCCTAAGGAAGTCAGAATGCTTGTGCTTGTTCTTACGCCTGTCTTCTTAGAAAATGAACTGCATATTCAAGTGAAGGACAGTTTGTTTGTGCTCTGACAACTTGGTCTTGTCGAAGCTACTGTTTCCTTCACGAGTTCACATTGTACATGGGTGAGCATTTCGTGTGGTTTTCACTGGCACAGGAATGGAGTAATTATAGGTGATTCTGTTGCTATGAAGTTGGAATCCTACGAATACTTCTATGGCTGTGTCTGTTAATCGTGTACTCTTAATATCAAGAGTAACAGTGTAGGAGAGCTTTGAATGATACACCAACATCGAGTCTGAAAATGAAGGTGAAGACAGTCAAATCGGCGGTATGCTTGGTAGAGGACAAACAGTACACACATGTCGTGATTGTAACGAACTTAAAAGCAATGCTGAGAAAGGTGAAGACAGACATACTTCATGCAGAGTGGCATGCTTCAATTCAAAAATCAAAGTTATGGAATAAAATCCGGGTCAATGAAGTCTTTCTGGTGATTAGCGATTCCATCGACGATGAACTGTATTTTTCATGGAGGTCTTTTGTGTTGGCATTCTGGAGGCGGCATTGTGCACAGTGTACCTGTGCGGGCTGCTGGCTTGTCGAGACTCCTGTCTTTTCCACTTTTCACATTGTGCAGTGGGGAGCATTTAGTATGATATTCACTGGCACAGGAACGGAGCATAATGTGGACGACCCGTTGCCGTGAAGATGGAACCGCAACTAACTAACTAACTCACAAATCAAAGAAAGGGAGCACCTGTTGGAACTCTCTCTTTCCCCTCCACTTTTTTTTTTCTCCAGGACATGCTGGTGTGGTAGGAAACAGAAAATTGGTTGGGTCTGCACCGATGGGTGGAGTATTGATGCATGATAAGGTCAGAACTCTTGGGAATCATGTGTATAGTGTTGAAGTACAGATACATCCTCATAGCCTGGAGACAATGGTCTGACAGGGCGTGACCATAGGATCTGACTGACACTCAGTCTCCAAAGAACCAAAGAACGGTCAGCGGACAAATAAGCAGATGCAATCGGTACCATTAGTATTTTTGCTGGCTGTTGAAGATGAGGGTGGAGCACATATGGGAATGTCCCGCTTGATGTGTTGTGGGTACCTCACGTAACTCAACTCAACTCATGCTATTAAGTCAATGGCTGACTAAGGAAACTAACAAACATAATTTCCAATTACTTAAGGGGTGAAACTTACAAAGACAGGTGATTAACGGCATTAGATCAAGACAACGGTCAATTGTTTGTAAATTTACCTACATATTATTACCCCATCGAATTAAGTCAATGGTCAGTTTTGTATAAATTTACAAAGACAGATTATTGCCATCAACAAATCAAGATCCAGTTTTGTTGGAAATTAGAAAAGAAGGTCTGAAAAACTGGGCAACAAGGAACATTGATTGCGCTATTGACAGGAAGGCAGAGAAGTAAATATTTGGATGGCTTGGCCATATGGCATGGTAGAGACAATAACACAGAGTTGATCCACGACTTTGGTGATCATGTAAGATGGCGAAACATGACTGTCCACGCTTATCAACATGGCACATGATGATAGTAATATGCAGGGGCAGAAAAGAGGATAAAATGCTGCTATGATTCACCGGGAGGCAGAATAGTCCTTCGTTGGTCCAAATTATCCAGAACAGAGAAAGGGATGGTTCTGAAAGAACATAACAGAATTGCTAATGAGCTTAGTGATTTGTGCAACACTGTGAGCTGTGGATTTCTTGTGCATACTTTGCCATCTGTTCGAGGTGGTTTGTATTGTGAAATGCAGGTTTAAAAAATGGCAAGTGGCCAGTTGCTGAACTACGTGGTTCAACTTATACAGTGATTGTGTGCAACTGAGGGTGTTTCTAGTGACTGTGCTTCCATCGATGAGGAACTGTAGTTCTAGTGGCGGACTATTGTGTTGGCAATCTGGCAGTGGCATTATGCATGCATGTGCATGCTGTTGGTTTTATCGGGATTGCTGTCTGTTCCACTTTTCACAAGCGACAGTAAGGTGCTTTTAGTGTGATATTAGCTGATACAGGAACGGAACATTATGAGGTGACATGTTGCCGCGATGTTTGAACTGCGTCTAACGACGAATGACTATTAACCGAATGTTCTTTCCAGCATGACACAAGATTACGATAAGCATACTGATGATGATTATTCAATATTCACAAAATGTGAACAATAGTTAGTCAAAGCGATTATATGATTATATACAGACATAATTGTTAACGAAAAGCAGTGGTTTTCAATAGAAAACATGCAAATACCAGCAGTAGCGCCCGGCCATACATTTCTCCTCAGTACACCTTCAGACGTCAATATGGATAACTTCACGCACAAAAAGCATCAGTCAACTTTAGTTTGTTGACATTTCCCAATTAAGCTTGTTCAGTTGCACTGTTTCGTCAAGTCAGTGGCTCAGTGCATCTGAATTCGACAAGCGCTTTTTCGGGTTTACTGTTTGTTTCTTAGCCTTTGACTGTCCCCCTGTCTACCTTCAAGGTAGCTGGTGTTCTCTCCCGTGAAAGTAATTAATCTATAATTATAACATCTGGAACATGTTGATTCCGAAATATGACCTTTTTATTGATTTAACATATAAACGTGGTCTTTATATGCTAATATGTTGATAACCTTTGGTCAAAAGCTCTGGCAATCCCCGACACTGTTCAACACTTTCAGAGTACGTGTCAACCGTATTGTTCTTAAATATGTCCTTGGGTCTAACATTTCGTTAGCTGTTGAGGTTTGTATGTATACTGGAGCCAGAAGCGACATGGCAAGATATGGGAGTTGTGTTATAAAGCAGAGATATGAGCTGTTTCATAAAGGAAATGTACAGAATCAATGGGTGTGGATTCAGTAAACATCTCGTCCTGGATTTTACACGTTATAAGCACGAAGTTTGCAAACTGTATTCACAATACTCTTTCATTTCGTTTATCTGACTTCCTATAGGCAGATAGGTTTAGTAGATTGGTTTGGTAGATTGATAAGTATGCAGACAGTTAGGTGTTTAGATAGGCAGGCAGAAGGGTTGGCAGGCAATCAGGTCGGCAATTAGGTATATAGGTAGGTAGGTAAGCAGCAAACAGGCAGGCAGACAGGTAGGCAGGCAAGAAGGCAGGCAGGCAGGCAGGCAGGCAGGCAGGCAGGTAGGTAGGTAGGTAGGTAGGTAGGTAGGTATGCAGGCAGGTAGGTAGGAGGTAGGTAGGTAGGTAGGAGGTAGGTAGGAGGTAGGTAGGTAGGAGGTAGGTAGGTAGGTAGGAGGTAGGTAGATAGGTAGGTAGGTAGGAGGTAGGTAGGTAGGAGGTAGGTAGGTAGGTAGGAGGTAGGTAGGTAGGTAGGTAGGTAGGTAGGAGGTAGGTAGGTAGGAGGTAGGTAGGTAGGTAGGTAGGAGGTAGGTAGGTAGGAGGTAGGTAGGAGGTAGGTAGGTAGGAGGTAGGTAGGTAGGAGGTAGGTAGGTAGGTAGGAGGTAGGTAGGTAGGAGGTAGGTAGGTAGGTAGGTAGGAGGTAGGTAGGTAGGAGGTAGGTAGGAGGTAGGTAGGTAGGAGGTAGGTAGGTAGGTAGGAGGTAGGTAGGTAGGAGGTAGGTAGGTAGGTAGGAGGTAGGTAGGTAGGTAGGTAGGTAGGTAGGAGGTAGGTAGGTAGGTAGGTAGGTAGGTAGGAGGTAGGTAGGTAGGAGGTAGGTAGGTAGGAGGTAGGTAGGTAGGAGGTAGGTAGGTAGGAGGTAGGTAGGTAGGAGGTAGGTAGGTAGGAGGTAGGTAGGTAGGAGGTAGGTAGGTAGGTAGGAGGTAGGTAGGTAGGTAGGAGGTAGGTAGGTAGGAGGTAGGTAGGTAGGTAGGTAGGAGGTAGGTAGGTAGGTAGGTAGGTAGGTAGGTAGGAGGTAGGTAGGTAGGTAGGTAGGTAGGAGGTAGGTGGGTAGGTAGGAGGTAGGTAGGTAGGGAGGAGGTAGGTAGGTAGGTAGGTAGGTAGGTAGGAGATAGGTAGGTAGGTAGGTAGGAGGTAGGTAGGTAGGAGGTAGGTAGGTAGGTAGGAGGTAGGTAGGTAGGAGGTAGGTAGGTAGGAGGTAGGTAGGTAGGAGGTAGGTAGGTAGGTAGGAGGTAGGTAGGAGGTAGGTAGGTAGGATGTAGGTAGGTAGGTAGGTAGGAGGTAGGTAGGTAGGAGGTAGGTAGGTAGGAGGTAGGTAGGTAGGTAGGTAGGAGGTAGGTAGGTAGGAGGTAGGTAGGTAGGTAGGAGGTAGGTAGGTAGGTAGGTAGGAGGTAGGTAGGTAGGTAGGTAGGTAGGAGGTAGGTAGGTAGGTGGTAGGTAGGTAGGAGGTAGGTAGGTAGGAGGTAGGTAGGTAGGAGGTAGGTAGGTAGGTAGGTAGGAGGTAGGTAGGTAGGTAGGTAGGAGGTAGGTAGGTAGGAGGTAGGTAGGTAGGTAGGTAGGAGGTAGGTAGGAGGTAGGTAGGTAGGTAGGAGGTAGGTAGGTAGGTAGGTAGGAGGTAGGTAGGTAGGTAGGTAGGTAGGTAGGTAGGAGGTAGGAGGTAGGTAGGTAGGTAGGTAGGTAGGAGGTAGGTAGGAGGTAGGTAGGAGGTAGGTATGTAGGTAGGAGGTAGGTAGGTAGGTAGGAGGTAGGTAGGTAGGTAGGTAGGAGGTAGGTAGGTAGGTAGGTAGGTAGGAGGTAGGTAGGAGGTAGGTAGGAGGTAGGTAGGAGGTAGGTAGGTAGGAGGAAGGTAGTAGGTAGGTAGGAGGTAGGTAGGTAGGTAGGTAGGAGGTAGGTAGGTAGGTAGGATGTAGGTAGGTAGGTAGGTATGTAGGTAGGAGGTAGGTAGGAGGTATGTAGGTAGGTAGGTAGGAGGTAGGTAGGTAGGTAGGTAGGTAGGAGGTAGGTAGGTAGGTAGGAGGTAGGTAGGTAGGTAGGTAGGAGGTAGGTAGGTAGGTAGGTAGGTAGGTAGGAGGTAGGTAGGAGGTAGGTAGGTAGGTAGGTAGATAGGTAGGAGGTAGGTAGGTAGGTAGGTAGGAGGTAGGTAGGTAGGAGGTAGGTAGGTAGGTAGGAGGTAGGTAGGTAGGTAGGAGGTAGGTAGGTAGGTAGGTAGGAGGTAGGTAGGTAGGTAGGTAGTAGGTAGGTAGGTAGGTAGGTAGGAGGTAGGTAGGTAGGTAGGTAGGAGGTAGGTAGGAGGTAGGTAGGTAGGTAGGTAGGTAGGAGGTAGGTAGGTAGGTAGGTAGGAGGTAGGTAGGTAGGTAGGTAGGAGGTAGGTAGGTAGGTAGGAGGTAGGTAGGTAGGTAGGAGGTAGGTAGGAGGTAGGTAAGAGGTAGGTAGGTAGGTAGGAGGTAGGTAGGTAGGTAGGTAGGTAGGAGGTAGGTAGGTAGGTAGGTAGGAGGTAGGTAGGTAGGTAGGTAGGTAGGTAGGTAGGTAGGTAGGTAGGGGGACACAAACAAACATAGATGTGATAACTAGCTTTTATTGCAAGGAAAACTGGAACGACAACGAAAACCTTTGCCGAAATCGCGAGTCCATATCATTTTTAGAATTATAAGTTTATGTGTGACAGTTTAACCAATCCTAAAATCTCGTTTGGGGCAGTCCCATTCATCCTTCTAAGGCCACCCTAGCGATACCCCAGCGGGTGTCCTAAACAGGCAGCTTCCATTTTGCCCTCATGAGGCATCCAATTTCAGAACGGTATGTGATACAGGAGACTAGAAGGCAACAATCGACACCCTTTAACTATGTCATCAGAGGGGAAAAGCTGTATGTCACTGTAACATTGTGTGTGATTAATGGCAACAGGGATACATAACGGCAATGGGGATTTACACGAGAGCATAATATGGCATTCTTCTTCTTTGATCGTTGGCTGGGAGTTACAAGGTGGCTTCAAATAAAAACTTTTTTTTCTGTTCTTTTTTTTTTGGGGGGGGGGGGGGGTGAGGGGGGTGGATATATTCTGAAACAGTAAAGACCATATGTATCATTATTCGATTTGGTCACCACTGCGTTCAATGCAGATACCTCAGAAGTCCAGGAGCTGTCGACTGGGGGACAAGGACACGGGTAAAAGGGAAAACTAACAGCCAAGCAAAATATCCCGGAGCACTTACTGTTAGTAGTAACACGTGTGTGGATTATGTAAGTTCAAGGCAAGCGAGCGGTTGTGGTTGGGTGTGGTGTGGGTGTCGAAATGTGGTTGTACAGACGAATGTGATGAATATCAAACAAAGAAGTATTACAAAATCTTGGATTAAAGAGAATATTAATGAATACGATTGCGATCAATATTTTAAAAATAAAGTTAGTTGCATATTCTTTTACAGGATGTCGCAGTCAACATCGGCATTTTTTTTTTTTGCTGTTTGTGATCTCTTTACAAATTTACGTTCAGTATTTTGCCATTGCTTTCTGAACAGCTGGAACCCATTCTATTTCGTAAAAACCCAACGCAGGATGGTCTGCTGCCAAATCGCCCACAGCCGTGTTTCGAACGCGGTATGCGGGATTACGAACTGCGTTCGTAACCACTTCGCTACGGAGCCGGTAAATTCAGTAGACTATTATGATATTTCGCCCACTTATAGAGCTAGAAACAACATACAATGAAATAAAAATGTACTTTTTAGATCCCGAGGACACACAACAAAATCAAACACATGTACATGGGAGTCTCCGTGGCGAAGTGGTCAAGCCGTTTGACTCGGGCTCCGAAGGTTTTGGGTTCGATTCCGAGCCGCATATTCGGTTCACGAGTTAATTTTTTTCGGAGACTCCTGTGGGTCGTTGCTAGAGCTACGGAGTTCGTGCTTTGTGCGACGCTTTCCGCGCTGCAGAAAGAGACTGAGCCATATGAGATAAAACCCGGTGCAATGAAGTCGACCCTGTCGACATTTAAGCGACTTTTTTAAACACATGTACATATATGGCTTGGTCATCAGTCCACGTAAACAGAATAAATCGACGTCGGGAAAAAAGATGAAAATATAATAATAGTATAATAAAAACTAAGTCGAATATCAATAAAATACGTATGCATAAAACACAACAGAGCTGTCCGATTATTCAGTAGTCACTACTTTTGTTAAGAATAAAACAACCATGGATATAAGATAATTATTTTGACATTAAAACACGATCAATGTGCACTAAAACATAATAGGAGTATTAACAAAGGGAACGATCAAGGCTAAGTGCCTGACTTTTGTGCTTAGCAATAATGCCACGATGGGTAAGTGTGATTTCGGGAATGACAGAACTAAGCATTGGCAATGGCAGGCCAATGAAAACGTTAAACTATTAAATGGACCTTGTGCCAGAAGATCAAATAGTTCAGACATATGTTAGAATATAACACCATCAGTTACAAGCACTAGCGCCATATCAAAGAAGATTTCATACGAGAGCAAGAGAATATCTGAGAAGAAAATGGATTGACATCAAAAGCAGTGTCCAATTACACGGAATGACACTATCCAGTGTCACCCACTGATCGATTAAACCCCAACTATTTCTCCCCATGACGCTTGACGGCAAAAATGGAAGATGATGATAATAATGATGAATAAATAAACTGGACATGACAGGAGAATTGAGAGTGGCCAAATGTAACAGGCGACAAGAGGGCTGAAGTTAAACTGTAGCAAGCACAACAGAACTGATTCCGGCTGGATGGACACACGCAATTCTTGTCTGTCCTCAGGAACTTCTTCTTCTTCTTTTCGTTCATCCGGAGTGTTTTTTCAGATGTAATTGCGGTGTGTCTGTTATGCGCCCTTGGGCCGAAGCCCGTAGGCCGACACATCGACTTTAGCGTGCTTTTTTGACCAGGTAGCATTCCTGGGAGACTCTCACTTTTGTGGTGCCATCTGCAATCATGCTGGCCAAGGTTGAACGGTCGAAGACAACGGTCATCCCTCAAAGGAAGGCAGGGACAGTCCATAGCATTTTCCGCCATCCAAGGTTGCTTCCATAGTTGCAGGGCCGACACATAACGCCCTGGATCTGGGCTCACCGAGGGAGATCGTCACGTCCTGCTCATGGCTGCTTTAAATCCTCACTTCAATATATTGGTCATTTCGTTTCCCGGGTCATTCCCGCACAAACCAGACAGGTATGCAGACGGCATCCACTCAGCGAGTTTTCGGACATGTGCTTGTCGTTGCGCCCATCAGAGCTTTTCCAGGCACAACAGACATTCGGAAAACTACCCAGTCAGAGCTGTTCCGAACAAGAGCGGCATTCGGAAACTAGGTAGTCAGAGCTGTTCCTAGCACGAGAGACATTCGGACGAGACATTTCACTCGGACGTAATTGCGTAGTGTCAATTTTTAGTTTGCCACCCGTAGGACGACACTTCCGGCTTCAGCGGGCATTTTTTAATGAGGTTAGCCTTCCTCTGGTTTCGAGGCACGTTGGACTGTTGTGATGTCGCTAACATCTCAGCTGGTCAAGACAGAACGATGAACGACATCGTGGTCGGCCCTCAAGGGAAGGCAGGGGCAGACCATGAGCATTCCCTCGCTATCCAAGGGGGCTTCCATAATTGCAGAGCCTGCACATATTGCTCTGTGACTGGGCTCACCCGAGGAGTTGCCACGTCCTGCTCATGGCTGCTTTAGTTCCTCGCTTCCATGTGTTGGGCAACTCGTTTGCCACTGATCGCTCAAGCACACACCAGGGACGGTCAGACTGCAAGCGACACCCACTCGGTAAGCTTTTGCTTTTGACTTCGGACCACGCAATAGGTTCGCTCGCCGTGCGTTCCATTTTGCGTCATTGAGACGTTCTTCCACTTTTGTCTACACTCTATGAAGATACAGTTTTCGCAGCCATTTACTTCGACTGGGGCACTTTTTTGACTTTTTGGACTCGCTCACGAGGTAGGCTACTTGTGCTGCCGGATTCAGCACCTTACCTTCGTGCAGCGGTGAACGAGAAACGGCCTGGCCCTCTCATACGGGAATCTCTCATATCCCCCAGCTGGGAGTCTTAGAACTTTTATCAGACCTGAGCATGTAGCTTGCTCAGTATCACGCCTTTATTTTTCGAAAGGTGGCTATCGGCCCGGCTCTCAGGTCCGAGGGTTTGTGGCTTAGAGGCGTTCAGCCACAGCCCTCGACAGGGAGCCTTTAGTGTTTTGTCCGGACCAAGAACTTCTGCCTTCGTGCGCCTGATTTAAATTTTAGACTGCTATCCTCAGTCTCACCTGCAGAGCAGCAGGTTGTGTCTCTCTTAGTCTGGTCCCTATCCCATATGCTGTCCGATATGTAGTTTTTCACCCATCGGCAAGCACATGGGGTCGATGGGACACGCAAGCTCCCCCACCACGGCAAGGTGGAGACACATCGGGGGAGTGTCCTCAGGAACTCAAAGTAGATGTTTGGCTCATTATATACTTTAGTATCCTGATGCAGTCAAGATTGGCTTATCCTTGAGAACAGATGAGATAGAGGAGAAAATGTGGGAGGAGGGGAAGCGTGCAAGAGGAAGACAACGTTGCATGTGGTCGACGACATCAAGGAGTGGACTGTAAGAAGCCTGTATGGATGTGCCGTGAAGACAGGGTTGTGAAAATGTATCACAGTGAACATTCGATGCGGACACAACACTTGACGACTCGAGTAAACGAGATAAAAGATCACTGAGGCATGCTGGGTATGGAGTTTAAAAGTCAGTTGTTTGTCCTGTACGGGACGTTGGTATCAAGCCTAGATGTTAATTTTATTTTTTATTTTTTATTTTTTTTTTGGGGGGGGGGGGGAGGGGGGGGGGGGGTGCTGACTGTGATTTACAAAGCAAGTTTACGTTCAGTAGTTAGCCCTTGCTTTCTGAACGACCGAAGCTTATACCATTGTTAACAATCACCACAAGACCGTCAGTTTCCTATTGGCACTCACGGACGCATTGGAACAACGGTTGGGAAGTTGCACTGACAGTGGCTTGAGTACAGTCGGCGAGTGATTGTTACCTGGGCTTGTCGCGTGCTACATGAGAGAACGGCTGACCACCTCTTCCCCATGCACACATAGCTACATATATACCGGGTCTGACACATCATAGACTTACAGGTGTTTTTTAAATTGGCAATCCATGGGTGAGTGGTCAATATCACCTCGCTGCCTTTACTTCCCATGAGAGTTCATGGAACTCATTTGAGCCTGGATCGTCCAGGGAGGGAGTTCGTGTCAAGTTTCAAAACAAGACTGTGGTAAGGGATCATAATTAACGAACATTTTAACTTAGCTAACGAGATGTAGACAATTGGGCCCACATACATTTGTACAAAGGTCCCATTGACATGTCTAAGGCTGGGGTTAGATCCATATTGCCATGGATTAAAACAGCACTCTACTTCCACAGAATTCCCTGGTACCCAGTTTACGCTGGGTCTACCCGAGAGCCCAGTTCAACTGTTTTTAAATCGAACCCGCCGTGATGCGAATCAAAACGCAAGACCACCCGTACGGTATGCTAGCGTCTAGCCACTACGCTAACATGGCTTCCGCTTCGAAGAAAGCTCCGGGAAAACGAAATCTCTTGAAGACACAGACATGTGTAGCAATCTGTAAATATAAGGACAGTGAAACCTTAGGAAGTAGGCAATGGTGGACCCAGTCTCATGCAATGGGTACAATGGTGGACCCAGTCTCATGCAATGGGTACAATGGTGGACCCAGTCTCATGCAATGGCTACAATGGTCGACCCAGTCTCATGCAATGGCTACAATGGTCGACCCAGTCTCATGCAATGGGTACAATGGTCGACCCAGTCTCATATAATGGGCACAGTGGTCGACCCAGTCTCATGCAATGGGTACAATGGTGGGCCCAGTCTCAAGCAATGAATACAATGGTGGACCAAGTCTCATGCGATTGGTACAATGGTCGACCCAAACTCCTACAAAGAGTACCCGACCCAGCCTCCTACAATGGGTTCTAGGGTCGACCCAGCCTCATGCAAAAGTAACCATGGCGATTTGTCTGATTTGGCCATTTTTATAACATCAATACACTCTATGTAATGGTATTTAACCAGTGACTACATATGGCTAAAGAAGCTGTCAGTATAGACAGCAATGAAAAGCAAATGTTGTGGTCCTAAATATGGAAATAACGCTGACGTTACCTACGTTAATTAGGTTGCTGCCTGTAGAAAGTGTTCAACACACGCGCAGATGGCTTTGTCTGTCGAGTGCAGACACTGCGTTTCTTTATTTTCCCATGGAATACCCAGCATGCAGAAACACTTATCCTATCAATTGTTGTGAGTAAATTGCCATCGGAAATGTCACATCTACAAGCTCTGTAGGACGCCTTCGTTTAGCAGTGAACTCTGACCGATAGACACCAGAGCCAACGTTGATCAGATCGGTTTAAGTCATGAAACCAGACAGGGAAGATTGATGGGTTATACTGCAGCAAACATCTGAGTTCAAGTCCCACAGTGCCATGAACGACAAAATGGGAAACAACATTTTACAAGGGAAATAACTCAGTTTCCAGGTCACCATATAATATTCAAAACGGCCAACTACCCTTATTTTCTGGATTGTTTTCGTCCAAACGATTTGAACTACTACCAGTGTGTGCACTTGACTGATTTTGCCTGGGGGTTAGCTGTCCCTATAACCCGTTTCTCTCCCAATCAGGTGAACACTGCGACTTGTAAAGTACTTGTAATTTAGATCCCCAAGTCAAGGACGGCCGGTCTCTCTAGTCTAGAGTTTACACGACTTTCTCCGTAATCTCGTATACTCTCGTAAGTAACGTGACGTTGCGCGAAAATTGGTAGCGGTTCTCTCCGCGTCGGTAACTTATGGGATATTTGAGCCGGTCGCTCAGAAAGCAATGGCAAACTACTGAGCGTAATCTTGCCAAGAAATAAACAATCAGCTAAAAGATGCTGACGTTAACAGGGATGTCCTGTAAAGGATATGCGAAAAAAAAGTCAAGGACGAGAAGTCAACAATTACATTTAGCTGGACCCACAATGCCAGGGCACCAGATAAAGTTTGAGCATTTCCAACATCTTAGCCATGCCGACCATCTGTTTTCTTGACTAAACGACAAGCGATGTATGACGGTGGTCATACTGCTAGGAAATTGTTGATTGAAATCGAATATATTTCTTGGTGTGAAAAAGTTGGACTCTGTTTTGCGAGCGTTAGTTATAATTAAATTCTTCTTAATTGAATACGCATGTATTGTTTGGCACTCAAAGAAGTAGATGAAAGAAGCAGGGATTAAAGGACGCACTAGACAACGTACAAATTGAAAGGTATAGTTACCGACCGGGATTCGAACCTGTCGCTTCCAAATGACGGCTGTCCCTATTAGTAGGAAGAAGTGAACTTTCAGCATGACCAACTAGACACCCCTAAAAATGCGTCTTCATTAGCCAGGTCTATACATGAACCCACAAATATGGAATATGGGCAGCATTCGTATCTAATCCGTGCTTCTTTGCTTTATTTCTATGAGCGCCAATTGTACATCTATATTTATTTATGAACAGTTTTAGTGGCCTAATATGGTCCCGGATAGATATTTAAGGTTTCTTAGTTGCGTCTTTTATACAAACATTGTTCAGTCTTTGAACTTGATTTCTGTACTCTGTTACTTGTACACTTCTGCTTTGCTTGACAGTGGAGCTTTATTCGATGCGTTTAGGTGTTTGGTTGCTTTCTAACGATTGATTCTTCTCTTTAGCCGACGAGGCTCTTTGGCACCTCCTGTAAGTTTTAGTGTTGGTAAAGATAGCGTCGCTGCGGGAACCACGGCGCTGGTTGTAGACATCAATCTTTTCGGAGGTGTATGGTGTCGAATTTCACCGCTGCCATTATTTGGGGGATCCGTGGCGAAGTCATCAAGCCGTCTACCACGTGCTTCAAAGGGCTTGGGTTCGTTTCGGGACTTCGCCATTCAGTTTATATGATCTAGGATAGAAGTTCCGACAGGCAGACAATTAGGGCATTACTTTGCTGATCCTGCAGCTTCTGCAGCTTGTCTTGTTTCATATATCTTGGTGTTACCTTTCCTATAAAGAGGTATAACTCCACTCCTGAGTTGTAGTTATTATGCCTTTATTGACACATAATGTAACAAACTGTCGTCTGTCAAGACCGCAATGTACCAGTAATAGTAACAATACAAGACAAATACAAAGAATCGGATGTGTATATCAAGGTCATGTTGTGTGCAAGCTTACATGCCGCTATAGTGACTATGGGTTCGAATTTCCATCGAGACGGATTCTAAAAAGCAATTTAAACTTGCAATCCCAGGGCGACCCGGTCTAGACTAGTATTCAAGGAATGTACTGTGGCATACCTGTGTGAGCCCTGTACATCAATTACCCTGTTTGTGGCATACCTGCGTGAACCCTGTATATCACCCTGTATGTGGCATACCTGCATGAGCCCTGTACATCAATCACCCTGTATGTGGCATACCTGAGTGAGCCATGTATATCAATCACCCTGTATGTGGCATACAGGCGTGAACCCTGTACATCACCTTGTATGTGGCATACCTGCGTGAGAACTGTATATCAATCACCCTGTATGTGGCATACAGGCGTGAACCCTGTACATCACCCTGTTTGTGGCATACCTGCGTGAGCCATGTATATCAATCACCCTGTATGTGACATACCTGAGTGAGCCATGCATATCACCCTGTATGTGGCATACCTGCGCGAGCCTTGTACATCACCCTGTATGTGGCATACCTGCGCGAGCCTTGTACATCACCCTGTATGTGGCATACCTGCGAGAACCCTGTACATCACCCTGTATGTGGCATACCTGCGAGAACCCTGTACATCACCCTGTATGTGGCATACCTGCGAGAACCCTGTACATCACCCTGTATGTGGCATACCTGCGCGAGCCATGTATATCACCCTGTATGTGGCATACCTGCGCGAGCCATGTATATCACCCTGTATGTGACATACCTGACTGAGCCATGTATATCACCCTGTATGTGACATACCTGAGTGAGCCATGTATATCACCCTGTATGTGACATACCTGAGTGAGCCATGTATATCACCCTGTATGTGACATACCTGACTGAGCCATGTATATCACCCTGTATGTGACATACCTGAGTGAGCCATGTATATCACCCTGTATGTGACATACCTGCGCGAGCCATGTATATCACCCTGTATGTGACATACCTGAGTGAGCCATGTATATCACCCTGTATGTGACATACCTGACTGAGCCATGTATATTACCCTGTATGTGACATACCTGAGTGAGCCATGTATATCACCCTGTATGTGACATACCTGAGTGAGCCTTATACATCACCATGTAAATGGCATACCTGCGAGAACCCTGTAGATCACCCTGTATGTGGTATACCTGCGCGAGCCCTGTACATCACCCTGTAAAAAAAACGTCTCGTTGGTCTTCCACTTAGCAAGTCGATAGTGGGACAGTCATTCTGTAATCGTTAATGCGCATGCGCATAACTGCTTGATCCACACGACCCCTACACTAGTATTGCTTAAGAGCCAGTTTGTACCCTGAAATGAGATTTTTCATTGTTTATGCTCTTCTACACCCTTTAAAATAAAATTCATGTTACTTAAAGACTTTGTCGTGTATAGAGCGACTATAATGAGGAAACATACCAAGAGAGATACGCAGACAGACAGAGACACAGTCAGAAACACAGACACGTGAAGCGAGTGAGATAAAGAGACACACAAGCAGAACGACAGGTAAGGAAGCAAACGTAGACAGATATAAAGGTAGAGAGACAGAGAAACGCGCATAGAGACAGACAACATAGCAAGCAGACAGGCGGGAAAGAAGAAAGTAACAGAAACAGAGACACACTGCAGAGACAGACAGACAGACAGACAGACAGACAGACAGACAGACAGACAGACAGACAGACAGACAGACAGACAGACAGAGACGGTAACAACAGATAGACAAGAAGTAACACAGACAGAGTGTCAGACCACCAACCAAGCAGGCATATAGACACAGACACAGAGACAAACAGCTAAGAGAGGCAGACAGGCAAACAGACACTAACGCAGACACAGAGACAACAGAGAATGAGAGCGACGTCTAACATATGTGTCTGTATGCTTGATTGACAGGCGCCACGTCAAAGAAGACAGCTTACAT
>OY992885.1:24303501-24318501 GCA_963921405.1 Cepaea hortensis | reverse complement strand
CTTCCACACAGTCTGCCTAAGGAAGCTACTGAAGATTAAATGGCAAGACAAGATTCCAGACACTGAAGTCCTAGAAAGAGCATCCATACCCAGTATCCACACTCTACTGATGAAGAATCAGATTCGCTGGGCTGGTCACTTGACTCGCATGCCAGATCACAGGCTCCCTAAACGAATTTTCTACAGCGAACTGCGTTGTGGTAAACGCTCCCAAGGTGGCCAGAGGAAACGTTTTAAAGACACTCTGAAAATTTCACTGAATGCTTTTGGAATTCATCATGACACCTGGGAGGCTGCAGCCAGAGACCGAAATTCGTGGCGTGCATCATTGCGCAAAGGTGCAGTCATATGTGAGGCAACCAGGACTGCAAGAGCTGTGAAGAAAAGGCAGGACAGAAAAACCACTGCAGGAAATCCTCCTCCAGAGGCGTCAAGCATTCTTTGCCCACATTGTCAAAGAACATTTCGAGCCAAAATAGGCCTTATCAGCCATCTTAGAACCCACGGCTCCACACCTTCAACCCCACTGGATGAAATGAATGGTCATCATCATTCTTGATGGACAAACAACAACAAACAACATTAAATAAAAAGACAAAGCTAATGCCCACAGACGAAACCAGGTTAACTACACAATTACAGTAAAACCAACTACTATCAACAATAAAGAAATTGAAATGTCACAGATTGTGTCGTTATACGCTGCCAACACTATATGTCTCTGAATAGTGGACACTGAATAATGAATGTAGAGAAATACTGGAAGTCACGGGAACGTCGTTTCTTCATACATAATATGCTAAGATTGTCATGGACGGCTAAGAAGACCAAAATCCTATTACTTCAACAGGCCAATCCACAAAGATAGTTGATATTCCACAAGAAGTCAAGATAATCGTCATTTTGATAATGCGCTGAGGCAAGATGATCTGGAGAGTTGTGCGACAATTAGAAGAAATATGGTGTCCGAAGTCGCGGCAGAAAGAGAGAGAAGATGTTCGATAGGTTAGGAAAGCAGCCAAAATCACCACCGAGCAGACGACGAACTTATCAGAAAATCTGAGGACACATGTTTATGATGGAGCTTGAGATCCCACTTCGCTCGGCACAGAACAATGATAGTGATGATGATGATGATGATGATGATGATGATGATGATGATGATGATGATGATGATGTTGATGGTGGTGGTGGTGGTGGTGGTGGTGATGATGATGATGATGATGATGATGATGATGATGATGATGATGATGATGATGATGATAATGATGATGATGTTGATGGTGGTGGTGGTGGTGGTGGTGGTGGTGGTGGTGGTGGTGGTGATGATGATGATGATGATGATGATGATGATGATGATGATGATGATGATGATGATAATGATGATGTTGATGGTGGTGGTGGTGGTGGTGGTGGTGGTGATGATGATGATGATGATGATGATGATGATGATGAGTTTTTCCGTTCGCTCGCTTTGAACGCGAGCGTAGTCCGTACAGGACAGATTTTTGCGTGTGAGCTAGCTTTCCTTATTACCAGTGTCGCACGCCATCAAGCGACCCCACTTCGACTTCTGAGGTACTTGTAATTCCCGTCGCCAAATTAAGGACGAGAAGTCAATAGTTTAGTCCAGCTGACCGGTGTAGGGTTTGAAGCCGCTATCATGGCATCACCGCCCTAAGTTTAAGATCGAGAGCTCTTATCAATTCGGCTATGGTCACCTATGATGATGATGATGATGATGATGATGATGATGATGATGATGATGATGATGATGATGATGATGATGATGATGATGATGATGATGATGATGATGATGATGATGATGATGATGATGATGATTATGATGATGATGATACGATCAGAAGCAAACAACCAACATGTGGTGTCAGTTATCTAGAACAGAATGAGATAAATAGCACTTTTTGGCCAATTGAAACCTCTGTGCACGTTACACTCTATGGCTTCCGTAAACTCAACCATGTATCCCAAGAAGCAGATCATATATGCATTGTATAATCGTTCGCAAGAAGAAATGTTTACATTAATTCTTCGCTATTATTCCACGAGAAATAAAGCTCTTGGTGTTGATCACCACTTAAAGAAGTTGAGGTAAACAGTAGAAGTTAAATGGACACACTCATTGTCGTCATCAGCTTGTGCCATATCAGTAGCGTGTGGCCATGGTTTGTTGTCTCAAGCGACCATCAGAGTTAGAATAGTGATTTTCTAGGCATCTGTAAAAAATATAGCCTGGCATCGCATTCCTTCTTAGCAGTGACCACAATGTCTCTATAAAGTAATCATTTGTCACCTGTCGAGAACTAGAGGCAATAATCAATAACTACTTGTCGCTTGCTGTCAACTTAATCAGACACTCGCTCAATGATTTCACATTACCCTGACTTGGGGTAAAAGAAGACTCCACCTTGCCCAATGGTGTCCTGTAGACCATTGGATGGAAGGAAACGCCTTAAGTCTCTTGATAAGGGATACCCCTTAAACCTACACCGAAGAGGTCACACAAGACGAAAAAAAAAACTGAAAACTATAGTGATTACAAAGGGATTCGAACCTGACGCCTCAAGATGGTTGTTCAAACTACTAAACGTAATATTTCATAGAAAATCAACTTGGGGTTGATCGCATCATCTGTAGAGGACATGCAACATTACAGTTCAACATTATGAATATCTTTCATTTTTCATATCGCCCCAGTCTAAGTCACGTTCTTTGAGTAACTCTGGCAAAAGCCTGCAGTCCTCACCTCATGTCTCGACTTTAAGTTTCACTAGTAAGACTTCTTTGAACTCTCGAAGTTCTGATGATTTGTATGATATTTGAAATAACATTTTCACCAAAGCTGTTCTTTTACCAGAGGATAAATGAGTCTTACGTGAATCCTGTTTAAACCTAGTAGATATAACCACACTGGCTCCTGATAATGAATGTCGCGTTTAATACTTTGTACGTTAAGAGTAGATACAGCGACTACCTGTTGGTTTTACCATTTTATATATGGGCGGCTTGTGTTGTTTATGTGATACTAGCTGACCCTGCCCGGCTTCGCCCAGTCCCTGGTGGGAAGCATCTCATTTAATTCATATAAGTAGTCATATAAGTTCCCGTTCCCGTTACCGACTATCTGTCTGTCTGTCTGTCTGTCTGTCTGTCTGACCCGGCCCGGCATCGCCCAGCTCCTGGTGTGAAGCATCTCATTTAATTTATATAAGTAGTCATATAAGTTCCTGTTCCCGACTGTCTATCGGTCTGTCTATCTGTCTGCCTGACCCTGTCCGGCTTCATTAAATTCATACAACAAAAAAAGTAACTTAAAAGAACGTTCTTCCACACACCATCCATTATTTTTAATGAAAACTCTTTCTAATCACCTGCATGACTACAGTAACTTCTTAAGCAAAAAAAGATGAGTTACAATGTTATGCATTGTGCATCATTTTTATGAAAACTTTGAAAATGCCTTACAGATTGTATCATTATTTATTATAACTCATATGCCGGTACATAACTATGGACAAAGAGTTTATAAATCTTTGAAAACGATGCCACAATATGACTATAAGTTATACAGAAAAGTTATGCCCCTTGAAATAACTTTTACAGAGTTAGGTCCCCTGAGATATATGAAATTATGATGAAAAATGAAAAATGAAATAATACTGAGTAAGCAGACGATTTCACACTAACAAAATATCACAGTTGGCAGCTCTGGAATGAAAGGAAGGCGTGTAGAAAATTTCATCTCAATCAGATGGGCCGTTCGCGAACGAATAAAGGACATACATAGATACAGAGATACGGACGCACATCCTAATTTATATATAAGACTAGCTGACCCGGCCCGGCTTCGCCCAGACCCTGGTGGGGAGCATCTCATTTAATTCATATAAGTAGTCATATAAGTTCTCGTTCCCGTTACCGACTATCTGTCTGTCTGTCTGTCTGTCTATCTATCTCTGTCTGTCTGTCTAATAGACCCATCCCTCTGTCTCTCCCTCCGTCTCTCCCTGTCTGTTTGTCTATCTGTCTGTCTGCCTGTCTGCCTGCCTGCCTGCCTGTCTGTCTGTCTGTCTGCCTGACCCGGCCCGGGTTCGCCCAGTCCCTGGTGTGGAGCATCTCATTTAATTCTGAGTAGGTAAGAATCCGCTCTGCCTTCAAAATGTTGACGTGAAGATTTTCTTCCTGCAGCTGCTTCTGTATTTGTTGATCAGTAAGCTCCATTTTTAGCCGCTTGACCACCCATCTGACTGTGTTTGAATCAGTGTTTCTGATTCTGGTGTCTTGGTCCTCCTTCCTCTCACAAGTTTTTGTGTTCGTCTGTGGGTAGTCGTCGCTCTTCTTATTGGTAGTTTCATTGACTGTAGGTTCAGATACTTTATTACAGCTTGCATGCAGACTCTCCAAAGGCAGGTTCGTCTTCTTGATAGTCTGGTCGGTTTTCTCACTATGCATCTTGGAAGCTGCTTGTTTCTTTGTGCTATTACGACGTGCCATTTTCCCCCCGTATCAGACTGCTTGAAATGTGTAAGGCGTCTTGGCTTGATAGCGCTGAGAAGTGCTGTCAAGCGAATCGTGTCGATATGATGGCGGAAAACACTAAATATGCGATGATATTGTTCAACATCTTTTAGATAACTTCTTAAGTATAGAAAGATGAGTTACAATGTTATGCATTATGCATTATTTTTATGTAAACTTTGAAAATGTCTAAAAGATTGTATCATTATTTATTATAACTCATATGCCGGTACATAACTATAGACAAAGAGTTTATAAATCATTGAAAACGATACAACAATATGACTATAAGTTATACAACAATGTTATTAAAAGTTATGCCCCTTGAAATAACTTTTTCTAGAGTTAAGTCCCTTAGCTAATGTGTAGTCACGTCATTTTCTTCCCTTTCCCTAGCGTTTTGGTTCGGGGATTCTTTCATCATCATCATCATATATTTACGTACGTATTTTGGGAGGGGGAGGAGGGAGGTGGAGGAAGAAGGAAAAAAAACTATGACAGTTGACAGCTCTGGAATGAAAGTAAGGCGTGTAGAAAATTTCATCTCAATCGGATGGGCCGTTAGCGAAAAAATAAAGGACATACATATTTACATACATACATATTTACATACATACACTTTGATTTATATATATAGATTACTGTGATATTATCTGGGTGTCTGGCAAGGGTATCCTTAGTTTGCTTTGTAAAGGATCACGTTCATTGTGCATGGCTATCTCCGTAAGCGCTCCAATCTTCTCAAATAGATCACACACGGATAATTTCAGTACAGTGCACGCTCTCGGTACCAAATGTGTATTGCAGAATCAGATGTGTAACTTGAACAACATGCACGCGAATCCTTCAAATTATTCGCCCTTGTCCGAGAAGAGTAGTTGTTCGGTCCACTACCTCTTGATCAGGAGGGTGTATGTCATTCTTTTTTTCTGTGAAAATACAGTCAACATGCAAGCTGTGATACGAGTTAGAATCAGTGTGGGTGGAAAGGAGTGTTAATCTGTCTCCAAGTATCCCTGTGCAGTCGAGAGGCTATAATACGCCCTCCTCGGCGATTTCTCAACAACTCACAAACTACGGTCATAAAGTTTAAAAAGAAAAGGCTTTTCGTATACGGTACTTGAAGAACAGTAAACGATTGCTCAAATATAGTGCGGTCTTAGCAATTAGGCGGTTCCAGTCAGCTTTATGCACACAGAAAGAGATTGTTTTAAATGTGAAATAACCCTGGGGGTAACAAATGTTCCACATTCGAAGAATGCCTGTAACAATGTGTTGTAAGTATTTCAGAGAAAATATTATTCATGTATTGACTTCATATTATATATAATTTTGCAGTATGCACCTGACGAGATGCAGCGAAATAAGACAGGCAATAAATCGTGCAACATATTGTTTGTGGCTTCTGTGTTTAAAATTTAAGTTCTTTGCAGGACATTGCAATCACATTAGCCCCTATTGGCTGTATGTTGTTTACTACGATATTTTATATTCAGTAGTTTGCGATTGCTTTTCGAACCAGAATGAACGTCCAACATTTAAACATTTAGACGGAGATACATTGTTTGCGTAAACTCGCTTTGAACTCAAGCGTAGACCACACACGTGCTACTACTTCTATTGCACTGGACTGATTATTACGTGCGGGTTAGCATTCCCTATTACCAGTGTCCCTCGCCATCAGGCCATCCCACTCCGACTTCTGAGGTACTTGTAATTTACATCCCCAAGTCAAGGACGAGAAGACAACATTTTAGTCTAACTGACCGGTATAGGTGTTTAACCCAGGACCTCGGCATCTGAACACCGGAAGGTTAAGAGAGAACGCTCTTATCCATTCGTCCATGCAGACCTCTATTACCTTACGTGGGATTCAAACAGCACAGGTCTTCAACACTAAGAACCACAACGTGCTATCAGCTACATGTCTATACACTTCAGTATTTTCTATTGGATACACGTGAATATATAGTTCAAACTGTTAACCACTTGGTCAACATCCGCCTATGAAAGTTGAATCGTTCCCATCTCGTTTTCTCTTGGTGTTATTTATACCAACACAGACCCGTCCTTATCTGAAAAGAAAATTTATTAAACACGCGCTTTGAGTAAAGTGTCTTCGGATTATTTGTTCAGATGTTTTTCTTTAATGGTTCATGTCCTTTCCGGGACTCTGCGAACAACCACAATCCCAGATTAATGTTCAAGGCAAGTTTAATTTCAGTAGTTTGCCATTGCTTTCTGAGTGCGAAGACAAGTGTGAAGTCCAAATGAGAGATGTGACGGATGTCTCCCCTATCTCGCCGTTAGCGCAACAGAAGCTCAAGCCCTGCAGCCATGCAATCTGCCATTTTTCAGGTGGAGACATGGACAAGACTAATGGAAGTGGAACATTATGCACAAAGAGATACACATTATTCTTTGGTTATATAATGAGGATAGAGACGTTGGAAAACATCGTGACAACTGGAAAGATCTGTGAGAGAACAGATAGACGGGAAGAAATTATCCTGGATGGATAAAGATTGTGGAATGGAGGGATATCATCAGCAGAGTTTATCCAGGGCATCAAGGGCAGAGACCTGAGGAGATACATGACCGCCTAAGTATGTTGACAAGGCGCGTGATGGCGATGAGACATGTTATCTGTCTAGACAATGATATAGGAAACATTTCTGTAGACACGTAATCTGTCTACGACCGATGCAGAAAGGATTTCCGTAGACATGTAAATATAACTAATGAATGCTGTTGAACAGATTTCTGTAGACATGTAATCTGTCTAATGAATGATACAGAAAAGATTGATGTAGACATGTAAATATGTCTAATGGACAATGCAGGAACAATTCCTGTAGATGTGTAACGTAGCTAACGAATGACCATCAGGCGGCATCCAAGCATTCTTGTCGCTAAACTACTGAGGTATCTATATATTGCTAAGACTACCTGCATACTGGTACGTATAAACTTTCTGTGACATTTTTCTTCATATATACATCATGTGATTTATTTTACTGGACGATCTTCCTGTGAATAATGCAGAAGAACAGATAAACTACCATGGTCTAGAGAGAATGCGGCAGCAAGGGGTGGTCAGAGGATCTGGTAGACAGTCGTCACTCAGAGGTCAAGTAAGACGGATATACAATCAGATTGCAAAGGGCACCATTAGTATTGAAACTCAACGATGGCTTTTGAAGATTATGACTGAGCGTGTATGTGAATGCCCCGAGTACAGTGATGTCGATTCTTGACTCAACTCAACTCAACTCACTGTATGCGGATCAACCTATAAGTATTCTTAACCCAAGAAGCCTAACTCAAGAGATCCAGAAACCAGTCGATCGTGAAGGGCAATTTGGCGGCAAGTGTTTTCTTTGGCGGCAACGGCGAAGACGGTTGCCGGGCAGTCAATTTACATCGTGATAGAGGAATCAGTGAAAGTCTCGGCCAAATGTGCGACTCCTCGTTGGCGGCCAAGAATGCAGTACAGAACATATGTGAGACAACAGAGAATGGTCTGCGAGCCATCGAGAAAAGCAGGCTGATAAGGAGATTAGTGCTGATTCTAAGATTCATTTTGCCTCTACTAATTTACTAGATTAACACGAGCACAGAAGAGGTGTGTGTGTGTGTGTGTGTGTGAGAGAGAGAGAGAGAGAGAGAGAGAGAGAGAGAGAGACAGAGAGAGAGACAGAGAGAGAGAGACAGAGAGGGGGGGGGGGAGATCAACACTGCGACAGACCAGATCAATTTAACGTAGCGCCGTACTGTAAGAAAGCGAACATCGTCCTCTCTATCATGTCCGTCATAGATTAGGACAAAGTTGGTAAAGTCAGGCTCGTGATGATGATGATGCCAGAGTTTCCAGGTGAAATAGTCAGCGGCTTACAACCCGCGCTCAGAACAGGAAGGAAGTGGACGGTCGGCAGCATAGTCGAATATTTGTCCAAGCATCACTAAAACTGAAGGAAGTCAGGGGATACACTCAATCGAATAGACAGGGATTTGGTTACCATGACAGAGCTCAGTTGTGGTCAAGGACGATGGCCAGGAAACACAGAGACATGGTGATTCAGGAGATCCGCGAAGGAGAGGAAGAAATGAGAGTTCAAACGGCTGACCAACTTTCGCAGCAGGATCAGTGAGTATCTTGGGAAAGGGCAATACAAAGGTCGCTAACATTTCTGACACATGGCACCGCTGCGCGTAAGCTTCGTAGTCATATAACTATAAGATATCCTGCCATTAACTGCCAACCTGGTCAAGTGGTGTAAACCCTCGGACCCGGCATGTCCCTTCTGTCAAGGAAAGAGTCAGACAGTAGAGCATGTGCTGTCTGCATGCAAGATAGCCCTTTGCTAAGGCCGAATCACATGACGCCACAATAAAGTACTCATGGTGCTGGCAGTCACTGTTGATGAAGCGGGGAAGTGAGCAAACAAAGAGGACACTGCAAGGTCGGTGCGCATTTACTTTGTCAAAGCCGGGCAAAATCATGAAGGCAAAGAAGACTGCTGCAGACTTATCGTCCATCCTCGGTAGCGTGGAGGACTGGGAGCTGGCAATTGATCTGAAAGGCCTTGGTCATAACACGGCAGTAATCCGACGCGGATTGACATTGTATTACACTTCTCGACGACTTCGCTGGTAATAGCATACGAATCGAAAATCAAGGAACTGCACTTGGGAGCCGACATAATGCGCATATGTGGAACATAGGAAAAACGAAAGTGTCGAAAACAGTGTACGAACTCAAAACAGGAGAAAGACACTCGGAGTCATGACCCGGGCGAGCTCTTCCCCCAGTAAGTTTCATGAGGGTAAAGGGCCGAAACATTCAAGGAAAGTGTACACCTTTTGACCACAGGAAAACTCCTGTCGTGTTTGCTCCGTGGTGGAGTTTTTATCAATGTCTAGCTCTTTTACATCACACAGGAGGGTCTTAGCGCATTCCTTTCAGTTCAGTATTGATCAGTGACTCCAGTATGTCTATAGACTAATCAAACATTGTAAAATAGAGTTTATTCCGGGTAGACTTCCCATGTTTTGTTTAATAATTTGCCAGGGTTAGTTTCTCACGACCCACCTTTCACGAGTATCAGCTGTCAACGGATTTTGAACGATCTCACGGGAAGACACATTCCAGGCGATTATTCGAGAAGGCAAAGAAATTGATACCCTTGCCGTGGAGATGGGAAATATCATTAGACATCATTTGTTCTCCACAAATGTTGATAAATGTCATCAATTATACTTTCTGCATCGCGATTCAAAGCTGTAACTTTAAAACTGCAAGCCAACTGTGTGTTTGTTTATCTGTGCGTCCGTTCCAAGGGACATATTTTCTGTCAGGCAATTTTGATATGTAACATGCTAGAGTTCCTTTTTTTTTTTTTTCTCCTTTTTTTTTTTTACTTCTTCTTCTTGTACTTTTTCTTCTTCTTCATCATCAAAATTAACATCATCATCTTAAGCTTCCTTCCTTCCTTCCTTCCTTCTTTCGTTCTTTCTTTCTGTATGTATGTCCGTCTTTCTTTCTGTCTTTCTTTCTTTTTATTCTTATTTTTCCTCATCTTCTTCTTCATAATCATCATTTTAAGCTTCTTCTTCTTCTTCTTCTTCTTCTTCTTCTTCTTCTTCTTCTTCTTCTTCTTCTTCTTCTTCTTCTTCTTCTTCTTTTTATTCTTCTTCTTCTTCTTCTTCTTCTTCTTCTTCTTCTACTTGGCTTGAAGGATTCCGACCGCTCCAAATCTGCTGCTTTGAATGCTTCAAGGCATGCATGTGTCTACAAGGTCTTGGTGGTTCCCAAACTGTTGGGTACAGGAAACCATGAGGGGAAAACTTTATTGGGCAGGACCGTAATTGCTTGGCGAATGCATGTCCACCACCTTGCGTGTCTTTCGAAGGTTGGTAGCATGTCCTTGCCCATCTTTCATGTCTTTCATGGTTTGTAGCACGACCAAAGCAAGCCCACCTTGCATGTCTTTCCAGGATTGGTTGCACGGCCAAAGCAAGCCCACATTGCATGTCTCTCCAGGGGTTAGAGCACGACTAAAGCAAGCCCACCTTGCATGTCTTTCCAGGATTGGTTGCACGACCAAAGCAAGCCCACCTAGCATGTCTTTCCAGGATTGGTTGCACGGCCAAAGCAGGCCCACCTTGCATGTCTTTCCAGGATTGGTTGCACGACCAAAGCAAGCCCACCTTGCATGTCTTTCCAGGATTGGTTGCACGGCCAAAGCAGGCCCACCTTGCATGTCTCTCCATGGGGGAGAGCACGACTAAAGCAAGCCCACCTTGCATGTCTTTCCAGGATTGGTTGCACGGCCAAAGCAGGCCCACCTTGCATGTCTTTCCAGGATTGGTTGCACGGCCAAAGCAAGCCCACCTTGCATGTCTTTCCAGGATTGGTTGTACGGCCAAAGCAGGCCCACCTTGCATGTCTTTCCAGGATTGGTTGCACGACCAAAGCAAGCCCACCTTGCATGTCTTTCCAGGATTGGTTGCACGACCAAAGCAAGCCCACCTTGCATGTCTTTCCAGGATTGGTTGCACGGCTAAAGCATGCCCACCTTGCATGTCTCTCCATAGGTGAGAGCACGACCAAAGCAAGCCTACCATGCTTGTCTTTCCAGGAATGAGAGCACGACTAAAGCAAGCCCACATTGCATGTCTTTCCAGAGGTGAGAGCACGACCAAAGCAAGCACACCTTGCATGTCTTTCCAGGGGTGAGAGCACAACTAAAGCAAGCACACCTTGCATGTCTTTCCAGGGGTGAGAGCACAACCAAAGCAAGCACACCTTGCATATCTTTCCAGGGGTGAGAGCACGACTAAAGCAGGACCACCTTGCATGTCTTTCGAGGGGTTGGAGGCACGACTAAAGCAAGCCCACCTTGCATGTCTCTCCAGGGATAGTAGCACGACTAAATCAAGCCCACCTTGCATGTCTCTCCAGGGATGGTATCACGACTAAATCAAGCCCACCGTGCATGTCTTTCCATGGCTAGTATCACGACCAAAGCAAGCCCACCTTGCACGTCTTTCCATGGCTAGTAGCAGGACCAAAGCAAGCCCACATTGAATGTCTCTCCAGGGTTGGTAGCATGACCAGATCCACTTTGCATGTCTTTCCAGGGCTGGTACTCTATCTGGAATACTCTACTCTTCGTGAAAACCAATGCAGACTCCGATAGTCAAGACCCAGGAAACACACATCGAAGTACACAACATGGTGTGTGGGAGTGAACAGCTCATTGTGTGCATATCATCAAAGTCCCAAGCCAAGGTTGTTTTTTAATGGTCTCTAAAGACGAAGAGGTTACGGATGCAGTTCGTAATCCCGCATACCGCGTTAGAAACACAACTGCGTTGGTTTTTTAAATAAATGGTATGGGTGCCGGTCGTTCAGAAAGCAATGACAAACTGCTGAACGTAAACATGCCCAAGAATCTCGAACAGCCAAAAAGTGCTGGAGTTGACTGCAACGTCCGTAAAGGCTATGCAATTAACTTTTAAATGGCTGAGTCCGTGACGGACGGGTGGCTCAGTATACTGAGGTGAACCAAATCTATATCGGGGGCACAAAGAAAGCTCTAACTTGCACAGTTCATGGCGAGTGCACTAGCCAGGCGGCCTTAATTCCTCCGGCTCAAGACACCCTTACCTCCATCCCCTTTTTCCCTTGTCCTACACCGCAAGGTACTATAGACAATAGATGACAGACAGATGATTCCTTGGGTGAGCCCAATACCAGAGCACAGTGTGTTTATTGGCTGTGCGTTTATGGAAGTTTATTTGGGTGGTGCGGAGTGTCCATGTGCTTTCCCTGTCTTCCCTTTAGTATCGATCGGCCTGTATGTGACTGTTCAGGACAGATGCGTTACATTGCACCAGTTTTCGATGAAAAGGCGGATATGACATCCCCACTCTGAGGCCGGGGAAAGTCTTACGAATGATATTTAAGCCGTTTACCAAATATCGCTAAGAAGCCGGATCCCTCATAAGGCGCAAATATCGCAGCTCTGCTGTAATCAGGCACAAGGCAATGATTTCCAACAAAATTTAAAAACATATTGCAAGGATGCAGTGAAAACGCAAGAAGTTTACTCTTCAATCTAAACAAATAGAACAGTTTCTTTCTTTGGTGGATCTACGTGGCGAAATGTTCAAACCGCCTGCTTCGCGCTGTAAAGATCATGGGCTCGCTTTCAGGATTCCGCCATTCGGATTACCAGCACAATTTTCTCGAAGACCCCTGGGGGTCGTCGCTAGAGCTATGAAGTTCATAATCTTTGCGGCGCTTTCGTTAGGCCACTCTGCGAAGAAACACTGAGCTATATCGGATAGCTCCGTGGCTTGAGGGCTTACGGACGCGATTCGTAAGCCCGTTTACCCGCGTTCGAAACACAGCTGTGACCGATTTGGCAGCAGACCGAGTTGCGCTGGGTTTTACCGAGTTGGTAATGGAGCCGGTCGTTCAGAAAGCAATGGCTAACAACTGAACGTAAACTTGCCAAGACATCAACAACAGCAATAAAATGCTGTTGTTGACAGCGATGTCCTGTAAAAAGGATATGCAAACATTTAAAAAGTCGGAAAGAACCCGGTGCAATGAGTCGATCGTCTTGTCTTTAATCTCTTTAACCTCTTTTGTATTTAAGCCTCCATAAATCCAGTGGTCAACACAATGACCTCGCTGCCACGTCGTAACAGAGCCCATGACGCAATATAAGAGGGAGCAGAACTCCCGAACCAACATGCAGAGATATCTAAGCGTCTGACGTATAACGGAGATCACGTCAGTTTTGTTTGGCAATAACGACGGCAGTCAGATCATGGAGCTTTAAGGAAGAAGCAGCACGTTCGAGTCATCTCCAATACATTGAGATATTTTCTGGCAGGACAATTTTGTTATGGCTAATCGATAATAGAACGGATAACCGGAATCATGGCAGCTTATATAGCAGGATCAGGATTTTTAGGACAGATGCCGAATCTAGAAATAAGATTGTCGCACCAGAAGGACAGTGTGATAACCTTGGATGGACAGAAGAAATGAAGGGATGCAATACGAATGATGTGATATTTCTCAGTAGCTAGGTTAGTCAATCATTGAATATTTACCATTGCTATTTTATTACGATCGTCCTGTCTGACGTTCCCAGACCCGATCGAAATGTATGGAAATGTAGTCATCGCCTGATTGATAATTTGCTCCAGAATATCGGCGAATAAATTTAGCCTCATCAACTTGCTTGCCAGCCTTCTTGTGAGTCCTTTTGATTCAAGTTTAGTTTACTTCAGTTGCTGGACAGTTATCGGCACCTCTGGACCGTTGGTATTCGAGCCTTGTATTAGATATTGTGCCTTAGCGACTTACAGCACTCACCAACATCCAACAAATTCCGTCCATTTTCGTCTTCTGGGGTCATATTTCATCTCCCAAGTTACCAAGGAAGACACAGATTGGAGGAATGTGTTTGGAATGTGTGCGTCATGTTGACATGTCAACCGCTCAATTAGAGCAAATTTAATTGTTCAGAGTTGGGATTACAGTGGATGTGTCCTGTGATGGTTTTAAAAGACAGAAAACGCGGTTTGTAGTTTTCTGTATCGCTCAAGAACGGGGAAGTATGGATATGCGCCTTTTCTAGCCCCATGCATTTCTTACTGTTTTTTTATGAGTGTCTTTGAGTCCCTTTAGTGAAACAGCTGTCTCAGGGAGAGCTAACCTTAATACAGTCAGGGAAAGACATACTTAACTGATTCAGTGTCGAAGGATAATATATCGCCACATGTAATCTCCCATTTAAACAGAAGGATGATTTATCGCCATACTAGGGTCATCGTGTTATTTGTTTTGTTTCGTGGTATCCTCTGCAAATGTAATGCTCAGTGAAGGGACATTTACATTATAATGCGTGATCATTTATTTGTGTAGCATGTTTGTGCCAAACTTACTTTTTTGTTTTTGTGTGTGTGACACTGAGTCAATTAAACATAGATAGAACAAAGCGGTATCAGTTATAACTGTCTAGCTTGAAGGAACTTATCTCCTTGTGTCCGAACCAATGTTTAATTTAACATGTTATGGTTAAGTTATTACTTTCACTACTCTTGTCCTAGACAGTTGTTACATTATCATAGTGCACCCTTCTCCTTCTGCCTTAACTCCTTCTAGTCCAAACAGTTACTATTTTAACACATCTTAACCTATTATGTTATTATGTTCAGCTATAGCCTATAATGAGTGACGTTGTGATGTTCTAGTCGCGTCTAGTGTGACTGGTCAAGTGGTTGCACACCTGCTTCACACGCCAGTGATCCTGAGTTCGATTCCGAGTCCTGTCAGGGATATGTACTACTTATGAGCTCAAACGAGAGTGAAACTCGAGTTTAATGCTTCCAGTCTGACGTCGACAAGGCCCAAGGTTCCTACCTGAATACTATCAG
>OY992885.1:23803501-24298501 GCA_963921405.1 Cepaea hortensis | reverse complement strand
GGGATGAGATGGGTGGGTCAGTAGGTCTCTACATTTATGGGATGAGGTGGGTGGGTCAGTAAGTCTCTACATTTATGGGATGATATGGGTGGGTCAGTAGGTCTCTACATTTATGAGATGAGGTGTGTGGGTCAGTAGGTCTCTACATTTATCGGATGAGGGTCTCCGTGGCCAAGTGATTACGCCGAGTGAGTTCCGAAGGTTGTGGGTTGAATTCCGGCCTACGCCGTTTGATTCGCAAGTGCAATTTTCTCGGAGAGTCATGGTGGTCGTCGCTGGAGCTATGGAGTTCGTACTTTGTGCGACGCTTCCAGCAGACCTCTTTGCGGAAAGAGACCAAGCTGTATGGGACAAAACCCTGTGCAGTGAAGCTGACTATTTTGCTTTTCACAAATAAACCTTGCGTTATTTACTCGATTACTGCATAACAGTGTCCTTTGGTCACATAGTCATCATCTCTTGCTCAGGGGCTAGGAAAAGCACTTTTACAATGTTCGAAACCAGCTCGCGTGGTTCAGGAGCAGATAACTTTGCGCTGATGTCGATGGTATGAAGGTCGGTTTTTCAGAAAGCAATGGCAAACTACTGAAATCAAACATTGCCCAGTAAATTACACACCCGTAAATTACCCCCGACAGAAAAAATCCCATACCTTACTGAGGATTCGAACCTGGGAACCTAGAAATGCTGGGGTTGATTGCAACGACCTGTAAAAGGTCATGCAACTAACTGGTGGTCATGTGATGAGAAGAGAGGTATTCGAGAACATCATGACAGGTGGCAAAATCACTGGTAGACGAAACAGAGGCAGGCCGAGAGAAATGTTGTTTGATTGTCTTCTTCTTCTTCTTCTTCTTCTTCTTCTTCTTCTTCTTCTTCTTCTTCATCTTCTTATTCTTATTCTTGATCCAGAACACCCAGAATCGAGAGCCGTGAATATCCTGGAATGTATACGTCATTTAGTAAAGCTGCATGGTGATGGTAGATATTCATGACCAAATTAGGTGGTTTGACCAGTTCTGATACCCCACCGCCTTCTTCAGCTGAAACAACTGATCCACGGAAAATAAATTAACGTCTATTTGCAGACAATCAGTGCAATTTTTTTAAAACGACGAGGGCAGACTACAATATCATATTAATAATCTGACTTCAACATGCAGCAGATACAATATGAGTATACATGCAGCCAAAACGAAGTAATGCAAGTTAGAAGATCTCCTGGTCCACTAGGTATACAGATAAATAGCACAACTCTGAAACAAGTTAAAGAATTCAAATATCTTGGAAGTATGATTACAGAAGATGGTAGATTGGACAGAGAAATCGAAATCAGATGTCGGAAAGTAAGTGCACTTACATGTCTACTACTATCACTCATACTGTCACTGCCATTTACTGCCAATATAGTAGCTTGTGGTATATGGCAGAGGGGTCTTTGAGCCTGAGGAATTAAGGCCGCCAGGCTATTGCAGTCGCCGCGAACTGTGCAGGTTAGAGTTTTCTTTTTACCCCCGACAGAAAAAATCCCATACCTTACTGAGGATTCGAACCTGGGTCTCCTGAAGGATAATTCGGCTTTCTAGCCCTCGGCCTATTTGGCCGAGGGGTTACACCACTTTCTCCGTAATCCCGTTTATCACGCAGAGTCTCATAGCGGGGGAGAACTGGGAGTGGTTCGTCCCCCGATGGTGACTTGCGGGATAACTGAGCCGACCGGTCAGAAAGCAATGGCAAACTACTGAGCGTAATCTTGCCAAGAAATCAACAGACAGCTGAAAGATGCTGCTGTTGACAGCGATGTCCTTTAAAAGGATATGCGAATTTTAAAAAAAAAGCCTTTGGCCAGCCGCTCCCATACTGAAATAGCCAAATATACCCATGTCCGCAAAACGACAGATAATAAGCAGCATATTTACACCATCCCTATGCTACCAATCTCAAACTCGGACATTATACAAATCAAACTTTCGCAAAATCAACATCTGTAAGATGCGATGCCTGAGGAGAGCTGCCAACTTAACAATCCGAGACCGAGTAAGAAATGTTGTTATCAGACAGACAGTGGGATCAACACCATGTGCCATATTTATTGAAAGACAGAAGATCAAGTGGTTTGGCCATCTCGTTAGAATGCAACACCAGTAACTACCATCACTGGCTCTACATCAAAGATCATCCGCGACGAGACCATGAGGATGCCCAAATAGAAAATGGATTGACGACATCAAAGACAGTGTACATTCACACGGAATGACACTATCCAATGCCACCAATCGGGCGCTGGGGCGCCAATTATTCCTCCCCACGGCGCTTGACGGCAAAAGTGGAAGATGATGATGATACTTGTTCATTTGGTTGTGGACCATGTTTGGCCTAAACCGTTTTGCACTGAATCAGTTAATTAATACCTTATCCTTCATTGTGCCTTAGACTCTAACAACAAAAATGCCTATTTTCTTCAATGCTTGTGTAATACATAATCAATTAATTCATCATCAACTTATTAATTTGTAAATATTGTAAAATTGCAGTGTACTTACATTCCGCGGTGATGTTTACCCTCATATAATCCTTCTGTTTGTGAAATCAAATCCCTTCAATATTTATCACAGAAAGGAATCAAAATTTGATGAAAATGTCCTTCACAAGTTTATCACAGGTTCCCCCATACCTCCTTAAGTTTCGCTCCCTTATGTTGGCCAAGACAACACGGAAGAAAACCAAGGTAATAATTTGTAGCAGAAGACGCCGACTCAAGTCTGCCTTCTTTTCGGTCGGCCGGTCCACTTTCCGACAAACCGCGGCTGAACGGTCGTCGTGTGATGTCACCACTGGTTAGACCGCATTACGGCACACATTTGCGGTCTGTCAATCTCGGTGTATTCTTCCCGCCCCGGTTGCTCTCTCGCTCTTAAGTCAAGCTTCTAGTATCTGGGAGCATTTGCGGCTGGTTCGTTGTAGCGTGTGTTTGTACTCGGCTGTCAGTAAAGTAAATATAAAGTTGGGGAGGCCTGGAATGGTAGGCTAGCAGAGAAAAGGTATAGCCATTGTATAATAGATATGATCCATATCGTTCGTAAAAATGCAAGGAAATTCTATGCATTCTTTAGGTCACGATTTTATGAGAATAAGTGACCATTTCCCTTGCTCGGTGACTTTTTCTTCACGGTAAGTCAGAAGCACTAAGCCTGGCCAAACACGTAAACAAACGGATTAGTTGTGGGCTGCCTACAGAGTATGAATTTCTAGACACGAAACGAGTGTTTACAATCATCAAGTGCCATATACGAATCGAGTTGAGTTGAGTTGAGTTGAGTTAAGAACCGACATCACTGCACTCAAGATATTCCCATACGTGCTCCGTCCCTCGTTCAACAGCCAGCGAAGAGTCATAATACTAATCGTTCCCACAGCTATCTGATTAAATGTTCTCCTGGTCTCAGTTTTGAGATTCTTCCTGAACCCCTGCCGATCCAACGCAATCTCATTCTTTCCACATATGGGTTCTCAATCTGTTCCTCCGCCTTCTCCACCTGGTCCCACAAGCGCACGAACACCTTCCCCTTGTCCATAGGCAAAATTCCATCAAGAGGTGCATTCCCTGCCAGCCTATCAGCCTGTTCATTCTCCCGTACCCCCCGCATGGCCAGGGCAAAATATATATACATTTCTCACAATCTGTGACCTCTGAAGCGACGAGAGCCATTCCACACGAAACATTCCATTCTCCACCTTGCTAAGCATACTTTTTGAATCCGTAATGAATACAACGTGTGTTGCAGTAGTCTCCTCTAGCCACCGGAATGCAGCTGTTACTGCCTCCACCTTCATTCTCATGCTGGAGGTCGAAGTCTCATTTGCAGACTCTCCTTTTTCAAGACTCGCCTATTAGCCTTTACAATAAAGCCCCAGCCACTACGTCTGTTTCTCACCACTGACCCATCAGTGTAGATGACTATGTCACCTTGATGTGTGTTGCTCTGGATCAGCTGTTGCACTTCAAACTCAGTGCGGCCCGCTGCCCATTCTCTGCACTCACGACCCAGTGTTATTATTACATTGTGCCAGTCCGTCATGTCTTCCGGAACTTCAACCCATTCTCTTTCACGATTGATGGTCTCTAGATCACACACCTGACGTATAGAAAGTTCTGCCTGTGCCATCCAGGACCTGCCTCGTCTTAGTCTATGACCCTTGACCATATCCATTGCTGCATGCAGCGGGTGATCCCTGTCTGCGGCAACTCTCAGATACCATTTGGCCTAAAGGACCCTATGCCTATCCGGCATTGTTGGTAGCGCCAGGATATGCCTCATGAATATAATTGGTGTGTCCTTTGTGCACCCCAGGATTAACCGCATGGCAGCATTCTGTATGCGCTCCAACCTTTCAATCTGGCTCTTTAATACTGTCAGCAGCCCCAAACCATACTCAATGACAGAAATTATTAACTGCTGAAAGAACCTTACAGCATCCTCTGATCTACCCCGGTTGCTGCCATAGCCTTCAATGCATTAAGTCCCATACCAGCCTTTACCACCAACTCCTCCACGTGATCCTTAAGAGACAAACACTTGTCAGAGGTGATATCCAAGTACTTAAATTTACTCTCTCGACTAAGAGGGCATCCATTCAACATAATACCTGGGACATCTGCCTTGACGATCCGGTTATCCAAGGAGTACCACACAACCGATGCTTTGTCTGAGTGTATAATGGCCCCTGCGACCCTGCACCACTCCGCCACACTGTTTACCGCCACCTGTAAGTCTTTCGCCAAACTGGCCCTGTCTCTGTCCTGTCTGTAGGCCAGCACATCATCTGCAAATGTCAAGATTCTACAAAGACCTGGAGTCTCAATAGCTGCGATTTTGCTGGTGTAGACATTAAAGAGCACTTGGGACAAGGCAGATCCCTGCGGCAACCCAGGTGTTATAGTACAGGGGTCAGAAGTGCAGGAACCCATGCGCAACCTTACGCTCATATAGGACTGGCGCAACCCATCTAACAAAGCAAGGGTAGACCTCCATGTCCAACAGTGTGTGTATTAACCGATCATACCTAATCCTGTTATACGCATCCTCCAGGTCAAGAGCTACCGCCACTGTCTCCTGTTTATCCTGGAAGCCCTCGTAAACATCAAATGCAAAAGTCATAGCATTGGCCCAGGTATCCTTTCCCGGCCGGTAACTCCCGAGTCCTTGGGGAAGCAGATTCTGACTTTCCAAATGTTGCTGGAGCCTGCGTGCTACTATCTTTTTGAGGACTTTGCCATACGTGTTTTGCAGGGTTATGATTCGGTATCCATTAAGTCTGGAGTGATCCTTACCTGGCTTTGAGAGTGGGACCAGATAGCTATGCAGCCAATCGTGGGGTATTTCCGCCGTATTGATGCTTAGGTTGAAACAAAGAGCCATCTCCTCGAAGTCCCCATAATTTATGTTCCTCATATGGGAGTACCTCATCCCATCCGGACTTGGCGCTGTGTCTTTAGCCCGCTTCAGTACCCGTCTAATGACCTCCACTTTAATCTCATAGTCCTCCTTCCTAGTGACCCGCGACAAGGCTTTTCTGACGTTATCTCTAATAGCCCTATCTTGCTGATCCGTCTGTTTTAAAAATTGCGCAAGAAAAGCCTCCCCTTTGTCCTTGTCAGTTGTCATAGGTCGGTTGTTATCATCATAAACGGTGCCATGTGTACCAGGCATCACCTGTCTCTTCATCTGCCGGTGCAGCCTCCAGAATTTTCCCAATGTCACATCCCCACCAACTTCATTGATAAACTGTTCCCACTTAATCCTCTTTGCCTCTGCTGCCTGGAGTTTAAAATCCTGCATCTTTACTTTTTTTTATACCTTTCAGCCTCTTCCAATTCTGTGTCAACTGAATTGGTTGCTCTCCGCACCCTCTGCCAATTCCTAATGGCCGCACTCTTTTCCCTCCATGAATTTTTGACCTCTGGTGTCCACCATGGTGGTTGGGTAAAGATTCTTCTTGTTAGTTTAGATCTTCCCTGTGATCTAAGGTGCCCCAAGAGCGGAGAGTTGTCGCGATCATGCCCTGCGAGCTCTTATAGCCCTAACGTGCTGGACTTAGGTATCAGTACAGAACAGGGGAGGTGATCACTTCCATGGTCTCCAAGGACGCTCCATTTTATGTCTAATGCCGCCTCTTGGGATACAAGCGCCAGGTCGATGGCCGTGTCAGGGTTCCCTGGTCTCATTGCTAGCCTAGTGAGTGTCCCGAATCGAATACGAATCGAATGTGGGCTGTGTTAAGTCTCCAATATCCTCCTTGACAGCCGTGATTGCTTAGTGGCTGGACGCTTGATAGCGGCCCTTTGGTCATGAGTTCGAAACCGCATCGTGGCCCAATTTTTAAACTGACCTGAGCACCCAGTCGACCCAGCCTAAAATGGCTACCAGGAACTGTCTTGAGAAGTGAAGGCGGTCAGTGCCATGTTGGTCACGCCAGTCCTTAAGTTCCCTTTGGTCTACAAATATATGGTTTTATTATCATATCCCCAATGCATCTTAAGGCGGGTAAAAGGATCCTTTGATTATTACCTTACTAAAGACTAGATATCCTGCGTCTTCACGGGGTCTTCACACAGGCTGCTTCCAGTCCATCTCTTGATGTTGTCTCCCGACGTGCAAGTGGTGGAATGGGTCGTCAAATATCGGTTGCCAGGAGACACAGTTACTGAGGAGACATTAACATTTTTAACATAGTGTCTAATGTTACAGGGGGGGCCACTTCATGAGAGACCTCAGGGCTCACTGACCATCCGGCCAGTCCGCCACTGCCAACATGTAACATTGACATGTCCGTCCAGCTGACCCTTCACCAAGTTGGCAGTAAACAGGTAAGGGGTGCCTTTACACACCTATCGGCGTACTGTGCAAGTGGTATGCCAGTAAATTACCTATTTACACACCTATCGGCGTATTGTGCACGTGGTATGTAAGTAAATTACCTATTTACACAGCTATTGGCGTATTATGCACGTGGTATGTAAGTAAATTACCTATTTACACAGCTATTGGCGTATTGTGCACGTGGTACGAAAGTAAATTACCCATCTACACTCACCTACAGGCGTATTGTTGGCATTCGCAAGCGTAATCCATTCACGTGCGACTACTTCTCGTGCACTTGGGCTGATTATTGCTTGCGGATTAGCTTTCCCTATTACCAGTGCTCTTCGCCATCAGACGAACCCCCTCACTTCTGAGGTACTTGTAATTTACATCCCCAAATCAATGACGAGAATTCAACATTTTAGTCCAACTGACTGATGTAGTGGTTGAACCCGTTACCTCGGCATCAGCACACCGGGTATTTAAGAGCGTGTACTCTACGAAAAGAGACAAATTATGACAAGGATTTTCATGTGGGGAAAAATAAACATATTTTTATATTTGTGCTTTATGTCATTACTTTATGGGAAGGTATAACGATAGTACAAGCTCTGAAAAGTTAATTATCGTTTTATTTACAGGTTTTCATCCAATCTTGTTTCTGGCTAACATCGTTGCTTGGTCTGAGCTTGATATTGATGATTCGATTTTATATTAATATTTGTTTGTTGTTGTTGTTGTTGCTTTAGTGGGTCTGACTTACGCTAATTATATTATATAATGTGTGACCTCAGAGCTTAATGTTTTCACGCTTCTAGCCATTAACCGTTAGTTACGATTGGAATTTCATCTGATAATACCTTGTTCTTCTTTCAATGACACATCAGTAATTTTTCTGGTGTTCCAACAGACGATATGATATCCTCCAGAAATTTAAAATATTTCTTAAATGTAAATATTAGCTTGCGATTGCTGCTATCGTTTTGAGCAAACATTCGGTGCAATTAAGAAACTCCTTCAGTGTTTCAAACCATTCTTCGCAGGGGGTCTTGTAGTAATGTAAATTTGCCGTTGGTGCAGTTCCATTCTGATGGAAAGTTCTCCATGCCTAAAATGATTCATAGCAGTAGATTTTGTTTTCATTCTCTCGCTTTGAACTCAAGCGTAGTTCATGCACGTGCTACTACTTCTAGAGCACTGGACTAATTAGTGTGTGTGCGTGTGTGTGTGTGTGTGTGTGCGTGCGTGTGTGTGTGTGTGTGTGTCTCTGTGTGTGTGTGTGTGTGTGTGTGTGTGTGTGTGTGTGTGTGTGTGTGTGTGTGTGTGTGAAAAATATCTGCCTTAATGTAGTCACTGTGATCTTCCCAGTGTTTTTTTGTTGTTTTGTGTATTTGTTTTGTGATAAAGGCTAGTCACCGCAACGTCCTTTGTTGTCAGTAATTGCTTTCTGTAAAGATGCATTATTTCGTGTTATTTTATATTGTTTACAAGGTCAGCATGGCTGAATGGATAAGAACGCATGTTATTAAACATCCGGTGTGCTGATGCTGAGGTAAGGGATTTAAGCCCTACACCGGACAGTTGGACTAAAATTTTAACTTCTCGTCCTTGACTTTGGGGACGTAAATTACAAGTACCTCTGAAGTCGGAATGGGTTCGCCTGATGGCGAGAGACACTGTTAATAGGGAAAGCTAATCCACAAGCAATATTCAGTTCAGCACTACTAGAAGTAGTATGTATGGACTATGATTGAGTTCAAAGCAAGCGAGAGCCAAAAAAACATGGTTTAAATATACTTCTTTAGCTGTTGTCTGTAAGCTGTAGCAGGAATATATGTTCTATTGCCTATAGGGATATTTTAAATGATTCCCGTGGAGCATGGGCGTAGACTGTCTTATATCCCGTTCTTATCGGGTTGTTCTTGTAGACGATCCTCTCTAGCTTGGAGGGTTTCGGTACAGATGGCAGGTTGCGCCCCGATAGTCAGACGCATTGTGTCGGTTCGAATCTAATTGGACTGATGACGTGTGTGTGTGTGTGAATTTGGTGGTTAAAAGTATACTGCAGCATGCAAATTGTTTATACGGTAACTGGTGGTCACATGTTTCATTCCAATTATTGCAGAACCACCCCGCATCAGTCTGTTTCTACATCTAGTAAGATATGCTTCTAATATCAGGGAAGAGATTGTTCCAGCATCGGTTAAGAGACTTCGAACTACGAATCTGCCCGATCAGCAAAGCAATGCTCAAACTGTCCGCCTGTTGAAGCTTCGATCCTAGACCAGTTGCCGGCCAATGCTTAGGGCCTGGTCTGCCCTGAAATGACATCTAGGCCAGTTGCCAACCAATGCTTAGGACCGGGTTAGCTCTGCCATGACATTTATTCTTTAGGTTGCATCGCAAAATTTTGGGTGTCGGGTTTGATGAGCACCGTCCACCATACATGGCTAACAGAATCTAATAATCAATTATAACCAATAGCGCAAATCAGCCAGCCCTTTTTTCTCACCTGTATGCATTACCTTCAGTGGCGATGGCATTACGAAATTCTCCAGGTTTGAACGATCGCAGTTGTAATTAATTTCAAAGCAGCAGCAGCAGCAGCAGCAGCAGCAGCAGCAGCAGCAGCAGCAGTCCAGCCAGGCTGCCATAACAGGAGAAGCGTACACTGAACAAGCGCTGAGTCTTGTGATTTTTAGTGTTCCGAAGATTTACAACTTTCTCACAGCTAGACTCTGATGATGAAGCCTCTTGCGGGCACTTCTCGATGTGTGCCTATTGACTCTATGTGTGCGTTCTTTCTGAGCCTTCCTTGGAGGTTGAGGTGTCTTTATTTGATCTCCTTGTTCACTTCACACCTGTAGTAGAGTACTTGTACACTTTGGGTACGTTGTTTGATCTCCACTGTGACTATTGCTTACTTTGAATGTCTTTGATGTAACCGTGTATTGTGTGACTATCCCTTAGGCTCATTTTTAAATAAACTATTCTGTTTTGTTTTGTAGTCTTCATTTAGGGATTGATTTCGTCCACGTTTGGATTTATTTGACACAGTACGGTTATCAGACAATTCTCATGATGCATTCATATATTTAAGGTGCATCATCATCATGTGCCCTGCCAGCTTACTTAGGCGTTCATCTCTGTCAACAGATCTCTGTCTATGGTTTTCTTGATCAACTCTGTTGAAGATATCCCATCGTGCCGTCTCAGTCCATCCAGCATCAGTTATCTTGGTCTATTGTTAACTATTCAAGTCTATTATTAACTATCCAACTACTAACTTCTAAGAAGTATGTTATTCACCGTATCTAACTGCTAATTACTAACAAGTATGTTATTAACTATCTAAATACTAATAAGTCCGTTATTAACTAGTTACTGACAAGATTATTGTTAACTATCCAACTACTAACTAATAATAAGTCTATTATTAACTACGTAACTATTAACACTTAGCAAGTCTGTTATTAACTATGTAGCTACTACCAAGTTTATATTAACTACCTAACTACTAACTACTAACAAGTCTATTATTAACTATCTAACTACTAACACGTCTGTTATTAACTACCTAACTACTAACTCTTAACAAGTCTGTTATTAACTATCTAACAACTAACATGTCTGTTATTAACTACCTAACTACTAACTCTTAACAAGTCTGTTATTAACTATCTAAATACCAACAAGTCTGTTATTAACTAACCAGGAACAAGTCCTTTATTAACTATCTAACTACTAACAAGTCTGTTAATTACTATTTAACTACTAACAAGTCTGTAAATAACTATCTAATTACTAACAAGTCCGTTATTAACTTGCTACTAACAAGATTATTCTTAATTATTCAAGGTTACTACACAGAAATATAAGGGTCGTTCATTTGAAACCTGTTCCAGTGGTTTTATTACAAAAGCATGAAAGAAACATTAGCAGGTGTGGTTGAATTAAACAAAGCATTCATTTTGAATGAATTATGCACCATGAGTTGGTCAGAAGAAGTCGCCGTAGGCATTCAGGCAAGCATCCCATTGCTTAGGTAGGCGGTAAATGCCGTCCGCAAAAAAGGATTATGGTTGCTCACTGAACTAAGTGTTTACCGCGTTCATTACGTCTGCATCTGTGTGAAATCGTTGCTCCCTAAGAGCTTGCTTTTATAGGTCCGAATAAATGAAAATCACATAGTGACAAATCAGGACTATAAGTTGGATGTTGCAGAATTTCCCACTTCTTCCAAGCTAATGCTTCCTGCAAAATCTTTGCAACACGCAGGCGAGCATTATCGTGCAACAAAATCACACCGCGAGAAAGCATGCCGGGTCGTTTATTTTTGATGGCTTTTTGCAGCTTGTCTAGTGTTTGCAAGTAGTGGGTAGAGTTGATGTTGACACCGGGTTCTTTAAAGTCGGCCAACAGTAGCCCTTCATAGTCAAAAAATGCGCTCAGCATGACCTTACCAGCGGAAACCTGTAACTTGAATTTTTTGGCTGTTGGTGATCCAGCATGCTTCATTTGCGTGATCTCTCTTTCGCTGCTCTGCTCAGAGAGGTGGCACGATGATTCATCGCCTGCCACTATGCGGAAGAGAAATACATCACCCTCCACTCTGTAACGCAGCAAGTGGTTCAAACACCACCCCATGCGTTCCTCTTTTTGGTGGTCGGTCAACATCCGTGGTACCCACTGTGAAAACATCTTCCGATATTGCAGTTTCTTACGAACGACCTTTTGAATTGTCCCAATTGACACATCAAATTCTTTCGCTAGCGAACGTATGCTTCGAAAACGGTTCATCTGTACTGCTGCGTCAATTTTAGCGATGGTTTGTTTCTGTTGCAAGAATATACGCTTGACCCGACCGTCGAAGATCTGTCGTGAACTGACGTCCTTTCCGAAACATTCGTGCCCAGTTGTCACTGTTGTCTTCGACACACATTTGTTACCGTACGCTGACTGCATTCTTCGATGAATGTCCACTGATTGGCATCCTTCAAATGAAAGAAACTGATTCACCGCTCTTTGTACTTCTTTGGACGGATTTTGGATCAACCCAGCCATTTTCTCAACAGTCAGAAACAGAACATATGCATCATGGGATGATAAGCACGTGCTCTTTTATTCATTGGTCAGTACTTATCACATGACTATGACATGATTATGTTCAACGTACGCAATTACGCGTGGTGCGGCACGAACGGATTTCAAATGAACGCTCCTAATACATATATTTCTAGATAATTTACACGATGCATTCCTCCTAGTAGGCTATACTCTTGTGTTAAATTAACACATCAAACTAGGTCCATTCGATTCGATTATACCATTACCCTACCCCGTTCAAGCTCAGAAGAGAAGTTATATTAGGGTCCACAACTGGCTCAGATTAATAATCCTGTGACCGAGTCAGCCACAAACAGGATAGTAATGGGAAGGTGATTGTTATCCGAAGAGAGTAATGATCTCCATATACAAAGCCCAATCCATTTCAGTCAATTTGTACTGAATCTTGAAATGACTGCATTCTAATATAACTCTCCGACGATGTGAGGTTTTAATACTGGTCTTGCGTACCCCTCAAGTTTCTAACCTTGTAGCGGAACAGGGATATGCAGCAACAATCTTGTGGAAATTGTGTTTCTGTACCGGGAAGGGAAGAAGATGGCCACACCGACCTCACTAAGATTTATTCCAGACATGTTTGGACCTCACACGACCTGGCGCATTAGATTTAAGAAAGGGGGTTTTATAGGGTTGAGAGGTGTGAAGATCTACTTGTGTTCCAGGTTTGTATTCCGTATGGCTCGGTCTATTTTCGCACAACGTTCTGCTCACGAACTCCGTAGCTCCTGGACTCTCGAGACAATTCCACTCTTGAACTGAATGATTGTGTCTGTAAAAGAACCCTGAAGCTACGTGGTTAAATTTCCACATATGGCTGGCTGGGAAATGTTTCTTACAAGAAAGATATGTCTCTCAGATCTCTTCGTTAGTCGGAGTTGAGTCAAGACCCAACATTACAGCATTCAGGACATTCCCTCTGTCCTGACAAAATTGTCACAGCAAGAAATGCTAGCAAGTGCAAGTCGGACACGCTGTCATGTGAGTTAGAGAGGTGCATAACTGTATACAGGCAGCACCGGTGGTGCATGGCTAAGACGCTAGACTGCCTGCCCAGGGGTCATATGTTCAAATCCTCATTGAGACGAAGTTGTTTTTTTTTTTTTTTTTTTTTTTTTTTGTAAATTAAAATGGGTCCAAGGTGGAGTCAGTCAGTCTTAAATGTTAAGTTAGTTGCATGTCCTTTACAGGACGTTGCAGTCAACACCAGCATTCTGTTGTGATCTCTTGGCAAGCTTATGTTCAGGAGTTTGCCATTGCTTTCTGAACGACCGACACCATACCATTTCGTAGAAAACCAATTTACCGCGGTCTGCTGCCAAATCGCGCACAGCAGTCTTAAATGGGTTACCAGGAAATATGGGAAGTAAAGAAAGTCGGTGTGATATTGACCACATCATCCACTAAACGCCGATTGGTCTATAAAACACTGGGGTTCGCACCATATACCCAATATGCGGGGAAAAGGGCTCTTTATTTTTTTTATAACTGCACAACTGGCTATGACGCACTCGCCTCGAAAGAGAAACCAAATAGAAGAAGCAGAAGCGATTGTAAGGGAGGCTACAAAAGTATCAGACGGATAAGGATCAGACAGGGATCACGAGTAGAAACATTGTGAAAACCGCTGGTCAATAACATAGGCCTCAATGGAAATTCTTACTATTTGTTAATTTCTGCTTCTTATATATAGTTCATGCCTTGTAGCGTTGGTGATTATGTCTGTGTATAGTTGTCATTCTCTTGTGCTGCCAGTCATTTCAGATACTAATGGTCTGGCAAGTATGAGGCAGCGTGGAGTGACGAGGGGTTCTGGCCGACACTCGACGCTTAGAGGAAAGGCGAGACGCACATATAATCAACCTGCTACTGGCACTACTGGTGTTGGAACTCTTCGCTGGCTGCTGGGGAAGGGGACGGGGCGCCTATGGGAATGCCCCGAATGCTGTGATGTCTGTTCTTAATCAATCAATCAATCAGATACTAATGTTCTTTCATTCTGAGACATCAGACTGTCTAGCATCTTCGCTGTTCGTCTTCCCATACCTCTCCTCTCCTCCACCTTTCCCGTTGTGACGACATACTCCTGCTTTCCCCTTCTAATGACATGCCTAAACAATGTGGGCTGTCTTTTGCTAATACGTTCAGGAGTTTTCCATTGCTTTCTGAATGGCCGACACCCATACCATTTCGTAGAAAACCAACTTAACGCGGTCTGCTTTTTGAATTAATTAACTTCTATCAAGATGCCTTTATTGGTCTTTCTAACCACTCACACACACTTAGCACACACCCAACACATACACCCACACAATCACCACACACACCCCACACTCACCCAGCACCTTAATGGGTTAGAGCACGCGATCAATGTACATACAATCTGGTGTCTGTATACCGCATATGTTGTAACGTCTGCATAGCAAGGGCCAGGTTCGGTGCAACTTTAAGAGAGTGTACTTGTCTATAGGCCTTTACACAGGTCATGGATACTCGTGGAGGCCACACATGGAGCACTGCATGCTTTTGTTTAATCTGAAAGAAAATATACAACGCCGAGGACATCAAGTGAACACTCCATTATGTTTGAGTGCCGGGTGGCCTGCATTGGCAGGAACTCGTGAAGTGTCTTGACAGTCTGAAGGTTCATCATGTGTCTAGTTGGCAATAAGGGGTTATTCATTCTATACACAGGAAGTCACCACACGTTGAACAGCAACCAAGACCATTTGACCGTCTTGTCTTAATTGCATTTTAAAATCTTCGTGTGTTCATTATAAATCAGAGAGAACTGATGTATGTAAATTCAGAATTAAGGGTATTGATTGAGGCATATAGTAGAGGAAAGAAAGACGTGGATGGGTATAGGAGAATTTGAACCTGCAGCTTTAAAATAAATACAACGCCGCACTTAAGAAACACATTTACTGTCGGTGAGTGGCCCAACTTCTTCTTCTCTTCTACTTCTGGTATTCTCCAGACAGTCTGGTAGTAGTCGCAGTCGTAGTAATAATAGTAGGTAGTAGTAGTAGTAGTAGTAGTAGTAGTAGTAGTAGTAGTAGTAGTAGTAGTAGTAGTAGTAGTAGTAGTAGTAGTAGTAGTAGTAGTAGTAGTAGTAGTAGTAGTAGTAGTAGCATCAGCAGCAGCAATAGTAGTAGTAGCAGCAACATTAATAATAATAGTGGTAGTAATAGTATTACTAGTGTAGTTGTTGTTGTTGTTGTTGTTGTTTTAGTTGTTGTTGTTGTTGTTGTTGTTGTTGTTGTTGTTGTTGTTATTGTTGTTGTTGTTGTTGTTGTTGTTGTTGTTGTTGTTGTTGTTGTTGTTGTTGTTGTTGTTGTTGTTGTTGTTGTTGTTGTTGTTGTTGTTGTTGTTGTTGTTGTTGTTGTTGTTGTATTTTAGAATCCACACTCTACTAATGAAGAATCAGATTCGCTAGGCAGGTCACTTGACTCGCATGCCAGATCACAGGCTCCCTAAACGAATTTTTTATGGCGAGTTGCGTTGTGGTAAACGCTCCCAAGTCGGCCAGAGGAAACGCTTTAAAGACACTCTGAAAATCTCACTGAATGCTTTTGGAATTCATCATGACACCTGGGAGACTGCAGCCAGAGACCGAAATTCGTGGCGTGCATCATTACGCAAGGGTGCAGTCACTTGTGAGGCAGTCAGGACTGCAAGAGCTGTGAAGAAAAGACAGAACAGAAAAAACCACTGCAGAAAATCCTCGTCCAGAAACGTCAAGCATTCTTTGTCCACATTTTCAAAGAACATTTCGAGCCAAAATAGGCATTATAAGCCATCTTAGAACTCACGGCTCCATACTTTCAACCCCACTGGATAAAATGAATGGTCATCATCATTCTTGATGGTCAAACAACTGTTGTAATAGTAATAATAGTCGTAGTAGTAGTAATAGTAGTAGTACTAGTGGTAGTAGTGATAGTAGTGGTGGTGGTGGTGGTAGTAGTAGTAGTAGTAGCAGCAGCAGTAGTAGTAGTAGTAGTAACAGCAGCAGTAGCAGTAGTAGTAGTAGTAGTAGTAGTAGTAGTAGCAGTGGTAGTAGTAGTAGTAGTAGTAGCAGCAGTAGTAGTAGTAGTAGTAGTAGTAGTAGTAGTAGTAGTAGTAGTAGTAGTAGTAGTAGTAGTAGTAGTAGTAGTAAACGTTTTCGTTGTTTTTGTTGTTGTTTTATACTAGTAGTAGTAGTAGTAGTAGTAGTAGTAGTAGTAGTAGTAGTAGTAGTAGTAGTAGTAGTAGTAGTAGTAGTAGTAGTAGTAGTAGTTGTTGTTGTTGTTGTTGTTGTAGCGACAGTGGTGATGGTGGTGGTTGTAGTAGTTGTTGTAGTAGTAGCAGCAGCAGCTGCAGTAGTATTAGTAGTAATAGTAGTAGTGATGGTAGTAGTAGTAGAAGTAGTAGTAGTAGCAGCAGCAGCAGTAGTAGTAGTAGTAGTAGTAGTAGTAGTAGTAGTAGTAGTAGTAGTAGTAGTAGTAGTAGTAGTAGTAGTAGTAGTAGTAGTAGTAGTAGTAGTAGTAGGCGCAGTGGAAGCAATAGTAGCAGTAGTAGAAGCAGCAGCAGCAGCAGTAGTAGTAGTAGTAGTAGTAGTAGTAGTAGTAGTAGTAGTAGTAGTAGTAGTAGTAGTAGTAGTAGTAGTAGTAGTAGTAGTAGTAGTAGTAGTAGTAGTAGTAGTAGGCGCAGTGGAAGCAATAGTAGCAGTAGTAGCAGCAGCAGCAGCAGCAGTAGTAGTAGTAGTAGTAGTAGTAGTAGTAGTAGTAGTAGTAGTAGTAGTAGTAGTAGTAGTAGTAGTAGTAGTAGTAGTAGTAGTAGTAGTAGTAGTAGTAGTAGTAGTAGTAGTAAGTGTAGTTGTTGTTGGTGTGGCTGTTATGGTTGTTGCCGCTGCAGCAATCAGTGCTCATGTAGACGTGATAGTAGAGGCAGCAGCGGCAGCTGGAATGAATGATAGCTCTGGAAATTGGAACTAAGTGGGCTGACATTTCGTGTAGACTGTCATCCATACACACATTCAACCTTTCCTGTGATACTTTTACGCTCAGCCTGACAACAACCCAAAGAGCATCAGCAGACTAAAGATATAGCTGTCAAATATATGACGCCAACATGCGAAAGGTGTTTTCTTTGTGCTGCTGGAGAGCCCTGTGAGAATCTTCTTGTTTTCCCCAGTTACTAGAAGCCAAATAATGTTCGCGACCTTTTATTGAGAGTTCAGGAAATAGGTAATTTAGTTGTATGACATTTAGTTTGCATTGTTTGATCAAGGATATTAGGAAAGCATGAGTTTATATATAAATATTGTCAGGAAAGCATGAGTGTATATATCAAGGACGTTGGGAAAACATGAATGTTTCTTGCTTGCTTGCTTGCGTTCGCTGGCTGTGAACTCCAGCGCGAAGTCCTGTATGTCGGATGAAGACATCCTGTTGTCCAGTATCAATGTGATGTCATACCGGACTGAGGTTTGCGTGAGTATCCGTTGTCCCATGTCTGGCTTATTGGTGTGCAGACTGGTTGTTCCTCGCCGTGCAGGCAGATACTCTCCGACTTCGGAAGAATCAGCGATCCTACTACGTTAGCCAGGATTCCACATGGACCTGTTGCCAAGGACGCACGACTAGGACGTGTTAGTAGGTCTTGGTCAGTATAGAACCTGACCCTGGTGCCTTGGAAACACCTCTGCGTCCCAAAGCTCAAGTTGATGGTAGCCTTCTTTGAATTAATTCACACTGACATCTGTACAGAGAAGAAAGAAAATAGCAACTAAGCGGTGGAGTATTTTGGTGGTAACGCAGTAACTCGAGCAGACTTGGTTCCAGCCAAGGTGTGGACATTGGATTTTTACACCATAAGGAAAGAATGGATTTATACATGAATGTATAAATCAAGGATGTTGGGAAAATGTGAATGTAAATATCAAGGATGTTAGAAAAACATTAGTGTAAATATCAAGGATGATGGGAAAACTGTCAAAAAGCTGTCATTTACTGCCAATGTAGTACCTTGCGGTGTATGGCAGAAGGGTCTTTGAGCCTGAGGAATTAAGGCCCCCTACTAGTGCAGTCGCCGCGAACTGTGCAGGTTAGGATTTTCTTTTTGCCCCCGACAGAAAAAAAATCCCACACCTTTCCGAGGGATCGAACACAGGTCTCCCGAAGGAGAGTCCGGCGTTGTAGCCATTCGGCCAGCTGCTCCTCGATGGGAAAACGTAAGTGTAAATATCAAGTATGTTGTGAAAACGTGAGTGTAAATATCAAGTATGTTTAGGAAAGTGTAAGTGTAACTATCAAGGATGCTGGTAAAGAATGAGTGTAAAAACCAAGTATGTTTGGAAAGTGTAAGTGTAAATATCAAGGATGCTGGTAAAGAATGATTGTAAAAATCAAGGATATTGGGAAAGAGTGAGTGTAAACATCAAGTATGTTTGGAAAAGATGAGTGTAAATATCAAGGGTGTTGGGAAAATATGAGTGTAAATATCAAGGGTGTTGGGAAAACATGAGTGTAAATATCAAGGATATTGGGAAAACATGAGTGTAAATATCAAGTATGTTTGGAAAAGATGAGTGTAAATATCAAGGGTGTTGGGAAAACATGAGTGTAAATATCAATGTTGTTGGGAAAAGATGAGTGTAAATATCAACGGTGTTGGGAAAACATGAGTGTAAATATCAATGTTGTTGGGAAAAGATGAGTGTAATTATCAAGGATGTTGGAAAAACATGAGTGTAAATATCAAGGATGGGAAATAGTGAGTGTAAACATGAAGGATGCTGGGAAAACATGAGTGTGAATATCAAGGATGCTGGGAAAACATGATTGTAAATATCAATGATGTTGGGAAAACATGATTGTAAATATCAATGATGTTGGGAAAACATGATTGTAAATATCAAGGGTGTTGGGAAAACATGAGTATAAATATCAAGGGTGTTGGGAAAACATGAGTGTAAATATCAAGGGTGTTGGGAAAACATGAGTGTAAATATCAATGATGTTGGGAAAAGATGAGTGTAAATATCAAGGATGTTGGAAAAACATGAGTGTAAGTATCAAGGATGGGAAATAGTGAGTGTAAACATGAAGGATGCTGGGAAAACATGAGTGTGAATATCAAGGATGCTGGGAAAACATGATTGTAAATATCAATGATGTTGGGAAAACATGATTGTAAATATCAAGGGTGTTGGAAAAACATGCGTGTAAATATCAAGGATGGAATCTAAGACTGGAACTGATGTAAAGAGTACAGGTGTTTTGTGACGGTTACATGGCAGGACAATGAGAACGCTGCTTGCTTGCTTGTGTTCGCTGGCTGTGAACTCCAGCGTGAAGTCCTGTATGTCGGATGGATACATCCTGTTGTCCAACATCAGTGTGATGTCATACCGGACCTGAGGGTTGCGTGAGTATCCGTTGTCCCATGTCTGGCTTATTGATGTGCAGACTGGTGGTTCCTCGCCATGCAGGCAAATACTCTCCGGCTTCGGAGGAATCATCGATCCTACTGATCTTAGCCAGGTCCCCGAAGGGACCTGTTGCCCAGGACGCACGACGTGGACGTGTCAGCAGGTCTTGGCCAGTATAGATCCCAGCCCTGGTGCATTGGAAACACCTCTGCGTCCCACAATGAGAACGGTTAGTGATGCTATTAAGTATGACGATTCACCTGCAAAAAAAAAAAAAATCACGTGATGGGGTAAATTGAAAAAGTAACCATTCAATAAAAGTATGGAAATCGCTAGAATAGTAACTAGCAATCTTGCATTCGACACAGATGGTCATCAGTGGCGTTGATAAGGGTTGTATGGGCCGCGATTGCCCCCCTTTTTGCCCTATTAGTTAAAAGTGGCGCTACCTCTGAAGTCGGAGTGGGTTCGCCTGATGACGAGGGACATTGTTAATAGAGAAAGCTAACCCACACGCAAAATTCATTCCATCACTACTATAAATAGTGTGTATGGCTTACGCTTGAGTTCAAAACGAGCGAGCGCAAATGCAAAAACGTCACACAACGGAATATTACCGCACAGTGAGAAATCCTATCAACTGTGGAATCGAAACATGATTACCACACATCTCACGTTTCACATTGAGGCAGTAAGGCGATCGTCAATATAATGTGTGAATATTCTAAATGGCAATGATATCTGATGGTGGCTAAGTGTCTAAACATAGCGCAACAGAAAGGCACTACATTCAAAAGGCGCAAAATGTGTGTGGGAATGATCCTGGGAAACGTCCAATATCGGAGCTTTCATGATTAACAGATCGAGCGCCCCCTTCTCAACCCTAGGACATGTGAACAACAGGAACTGGGAAAGTAATAACGGACCGAGATTGGTTAAGGATAAAATGACTTCAGAAATTATACTCTGAGAAACCAAGTTTGAAAAACGGTCAGTACCTCGCAAGAGTACAACTTTAGACGTTAACATGGATACAAGGTGTGAACTCAGCGTGGTCCTGCAGCCAGTTGCGATAAGGATCAGCTAGTCTCTCTCAGGAGGGGCGAAACATGAAAATTAGTTGCCAGCGGATGACCTGCTGACTACACAAGTCAACATCACCCCCCCCCCCCCTCTCCTGTGGTGTAGACCGAGAAATCATGACCGCGAAGTCATGGGTAAAGGGACTCTGGCTCCCAAGGAAGGACAGATGTTTCGTCTTAAACCTGCGACTGGCCTAGCTAGCCGGCAGGGGATGTTTCCTGCTCGAAGAAATAATAAGAAGCATATTCGGACTGACCCAAAAGGGAACGGACCCGACACTGTTGAAGGACAACGAGACAGATCAGCGATTAAAAAAACATGCACATTTAACATCTGCGGTTTTAACAGTAAAGAATAATAATTCATAGAAACAATGGAAAAGAGGATACTTGGACTGATGAGAATAGCGGACACTAGAATCAAATGGAGAGATGCAAGGAGATCCACCACAGTTATACGATTGTCTTGTCGGGAGTGGAACCATAAGAAACGGCAAAGCACGGTGAAATCATAGTCATTGAACCACGGCTTGCAAAAAGAATATTATAAATAAAATATATATAAAAAAGAATTATAATAGTGAGAACAAAAGAACAGACAATTACTACATATGTACACGTATACGCACCATGTAATACAAACAACAATGAGCAAGAATGTGAGGCGTTCTTCGAAGATATCCATAACATACTTAAATAAAATAGAGTAATAGTTATGTGAGAGATCAACGCAAGACTAGGTCATAACAGAACGGACATAGAGAAAGATATTGGAGCTTTTGGAGAGCAACACAATGAAATAAATGATAATGGAAGTAGATTGATAGAGCTATGCACTCAACATGAGCACTTTATAACAAACCCATTTTTAAACACAAAGACTCACAAATATACACTTGATACAAATGGAACGATCTAGGCCCCAAAAGCCAAATTGATTTCATATTAACAAGAAACAATAGAAAGAGGAATATATTAGATGCAAAGGCATATAAGTATAAACATGCCCAGCTTAAGTATAAACACAGACTACAAAGCAGGTATTACCACAATAAGAATCAATAGAAGAAGAAAGCAAAGAACGGGGGGGGGGGGGGGGAACAATGCGAATTACTAAACTTAAAAAAAATCATAAAGACAAGACAGTGAGGGGAAATTAAGAGAAAGAATTAAATGAAATCTTTATGAAACTACCCATAGAAATAAAAACGGTAGAAGACGAACTCCGTGGCCGAGGGGGTTAGCAGCGTTCTCCGCTAACCCCGAATACTCTCGTCACGTGACGCGACGAGAATTAGCAGTGGTTCGAATCGCAAAAGTGACATATGAGAGTATGGAGCCGGTCGCTCAGAAAGTGGTGGCGTGCTGATGAGCGTAATCTAGCCTAGGAATCAACATACAGCTGAAAGATGCTGGTGTTGACCGCAATATCCTGTAACAGGATGGAAACGCGGAAAAAAAAAAAAAAAAAAAGAAGACGAACGGAAGATGTACAAATCAAGTATTTTAAACACTGTAAAAATAGCATGTGGAACCACGGAAAAAATACGCAAAACACGGATAAAGAAAATAACAAATTGGTGGAACGCCGTATTAAATACAGCTGTAAAAGACAAAAAGGAAAGATATAAAAAGTAAGTTAAAAGCAAACAAGATCATGATTACATCTAATAAAGAATAGCAAGTAGACATGCGAATAAATTAATAAAGAGATCAAAACAAAAAGACTGGAAGAGATAGGGAGAAACCTAAATAAAAACTACAAGGAGGCAACAAGAAAGTTCTACAAAAGATTAGTGCAACAAGAAGCACAGCAGAACCCTTTAACCCAACTGAAATAATTAACAGCGAAAAAAAAAAAAAGAGAACCAATAAATTAACAAAAACAAATCCTAAAAAGATGAAGGCACTACTTCGAACAACTTCTCAACATTCCAACAGATGACACAGGAATCTGGGAAATTGACACAGATGCCATCGAAGAGCTAGAATCAGACATACTGAGATAAGACAGTAGAAAGATTAGCCCCATTGAATACATCACCGGACAAGACGAAATACCAAATGAGCTAATGAAAGCAGCAAAGAAATGGGAACAGCATGGCTATGTAGACTGTTTAACCATGTTTGGGTAGAATAATAGACACCACGAGACTGGGGAAGCGCGATAAGTATCCCAGTTTGGAAAAACAAAAGCAGTAGGAGATAATGCACACAGTATAGAGCCATTTCCCTTTTGAGTCATACTGGAAAAATATTCTGCAAAATTCTAGAGAAACGACAACGGCCTACAATAAAATCTCAACGAAGTGAAAAACAACTCTGATTTAGGAAAAACAAAAGATGCACAGATATCATCTTTGCTCTTAGACAACTTATAGAAAAATCAGTCGAATGAATTGAAATACTTTACTTAGCCTTTGTCGACCAAGAAAGGGCACTTGATCGAGTAGATAGAAATAAGATGTGTGAAATCCTTGAAACGATATGGAGTGAGTACACATCTAACAGACTTATGTAGAAGTTTATACAACAACAGAAAATGTACGGTAAAAACAGACTCAGAACCTTTCACCATAAGATCCGGAATACGACATGGTTGTATCCTGCCCCTGGCCGGAGCAGCCAGATGGCCGAGTGGCTAGAACGCCGAATTCTCCTTCGGGATACTCGGGTTCGAATCCTCGGTAAGGTGTGGGATTTTTTTTCTGTCGGGGCAAAAAGAAAATCCTAACCTGCACAGTTTGCGGTGACTGCACTAGCCAGGCGGCCTTAATTCCTCAGGCTCAAAGACCCCTCTGCCATACACCGCAAGGTACTATATTGCAAGTAAATGACAGTGACAGTATCCTGCACCCCCCCCCCCCCACTTACCCCCATTTCTTGTTAATAACCTATGTAGACAGCATATGTAAAGACACCAGCCAAACAAAGACCGTAACAACACCGCATGGCGAAATAAAACACAGAAGAAGAACCAACGGCAAATTACACCATTAAAGAACTCCTATTTGCGGATGATCAAGCACTAATAGCAAAATCAGAAGTAGAATTACAAGTCCACATAAACAGCCTACACAATGTGTGAAAGGGGCATAACATGAAAATTAGCATCAGTAAAACAGAGGTAATGACTATAACCAAAGAAGAAAAAAACAACAAAGATTCATCTAAAAGAACACATCCTGAAACAAGTAAATAGTTTCAAGTATTTAGGAAGTATAATATCATCAAATGGCAAATCATAAGACGAGATCGAAAATAAAAATGAAAATAGATTCAATCATTGAATGAATGACACAATGGACAAACACGTATCAATAGATACTAAAATAGCACTCTACAATACCAGCTTCCTTCTATCTCTATTATATCAATGCCACACCTGGACAATGACAGATAAAAGAGATAAGAAACATTACAACAATTGAAGTGAGATTCCTGAGAAGAATACCCAGTGTATCGAGAAGAGAGAAATCAGAAATGAGGAAATCAGGTCTAAAGTGGGGGTTATAGCAGTGCTAGATTTCATCAGAAAACAGCAAGTTAAATGGTTTGGACATATAACTAGGCTACCAACTAAAAGTACCACAACAAGCAATCATGTACAGACCAAACGGAACCAGAAGAAGAGGCCGACGATCTAAACCATGGACAGAGGAAATAACAGAGTCCATTTTTTTCCACATATCCTTTTACAGGACATCGCTGTCAACATCAGCATCTTTGAGCTGATTGTTGATTTCTTGGCAAGATTACGATCAGTAGTTTGCCATTGCTTTCTGAGCGGCCGGCTCACATACCCCGTAAGTCACCAACGGGGCGAGAACCGCTACCGATTCTCGCGCAAGTTACGTTCCTCACGTGGATATACGGGATTACGCAGGAAGTCGCTAACTCCTAGGCCAGGGAGACCAGCAACAGAGTCCATGAGAATCTCGATATATGAAACCCATGAACGAGCACTCGCCCACTGTTTATGCTTCGCCGCGACACCACACGGTACAAGAGGAACAAGAGGAGATGGCTATATCCGAGAGTTTCGATAAGGTAGTGGCTAGCCTACCGCCCCGGTATCGGAACAGATTTTACAATTTTACCTGGGCTTCCATGCCTAAATTGGGTACAAGTAAATGTATTCGGTGGTCTATGAAAATATGGGTATAATACCATTTACTCTGTGGCATGGAGCAATGTTAGCAGTAGAATTTCTACCGAATACCAAGAACCCAGATCTATTGATGACATTCACGTCCACGTAATTTCGTAAGCACGTGATATTGATAATGGTAGTGATGATGATGATGATGACGATGATGATGATGATGATGATGATGATGGGGGGGGGGGGGGGGGGGGTTCATTTTTTTGTTTGCGTTCTCTCGCTTTGAACTGAAGCCTAGTTCATACACGTGTTGCTTCTTCAGTAACAGTGGACTGATTTTTGTGTGTGGATTAGCTTTCGATATTGCCAGTGTCCCTCGCCATCAGGTGAACCCACTCCGACTTCTGAGGTACTTGTAATTTACGTCCCAACGTCAAGGGAGAGAAGTCAAGATTACAGTGTAGGGGTTGGACCCATTCCTTCGGCATCAGCACACCGGATGTTTAAGAACGAACGCTTTTATCCATTCGTCCAATCTGACCTCCTTCTGACTGATTAATAGCTCTGAAAATAAATAAATAAATAAATAAATAACGCGGAAACGGACCAATGCCAGTGCCCACTAAGAACTCCCCTTAGTTCTTGTGTTGGTGTTCTCCGTCGTAGTGCTCGTTTACGACCAGCCAGTACAAATATAGCCGCTCATATGCATGTGTCCCGTCCTGGGACTGGTCAGGTCTTAAAGCTAACCATCAGGAGGTCACGTCAGGGTGACATCCAGCAGTGACATGGCCTCGTTCTGGCCCATCGCTGCTGGTCTGGCGTCAGCCAACAGGCGGTCGTGGCCTGTCCGACCATCGAGCTCGTCCGACTTGTGTCAGCGAGTTTATGTCAGCACAACCAGCGGATGTCTGAGCAGCCATCATGAATATGTCCTGACGCACAAGTCGTGAGCATAATACTGGATAACGGTCTAATGAGCATAATACTTGTAGTTTTTTAGTTAGTTTGCATATCCTATACAGGACGTCGCAGTCAATAAGACTTGTGTGTGTGTGTGTGTGTGTGTGTGTGTGTGTGTGTATGTGTGTGTGTGTGTATTTTTTGGCTGTTTGTGATTTCTTGCTTTAGTAACTTTAACTCAGTAGATTGCCATTGCTTACTGAACGACCGGCACTTATATTATTGAATGAAAATCACTGCAACGCGGTCTGCTTCCAAATCGCCAGCAATATACCACGTCGATTTCAGCTGTTCTGTCGCCTGGTTTGTCCTCTAGTATTTGCTGGTTTCTCCTTGTTTTTGTGGATGACAATCCATTCTCTGTGTTTGTGTTTGTGTGTTTGTGTACGTGTATTTGTGTGTGTTTGTTTTTCTTCAAGGCACTATGAAAATATCCATGTGTTCTAATTTATTGTGTACTGCAATTGCCTATCAAGGATTGTTATAAAACACCTGGCTCCCAGGACAACCCAGCCTAAAATAGATACATAAAAAGGTCTTAAGAAGTGAAGACGGCAGGCACGATACTGACCGCATCATCTACCGAGGTCTATAAAAATAGAAGGTCTACCACAAGATGCCCAACGCGCTTAAGGGCGTGCAATAGGGTTCTTCACTTTACTTACGTCAGTTTACAAGGGTAAGTTAATAAGTAAGTCACAAATGGCTGTAGAAAAATAACTAAATACGATAACAACTTTAAACCAGTTTATTTTTATACAAACATTGTCCCTTTATTTCTCAACATAATTTCCACCAACATTGATCCACTTATCCCATAGTTTTATCAGTCCTCCCAAACCGTGGGCATAGAACAGCGTGCTTTGTTTTCATTTACCTGCCATCCCACAGGACTGTGTGACTTACTTATTGACTCGCCCTCGTAACTTTTTCTACCCAACGATGCACCCTTTATGGGACATACCGAAAAATTACATTGGCGGGAGACATTTCGCGAATGACGCCGAAGTTGAATGTGAAGTGAAAACGTGATTTAGAAAACAGGGCACGCAGTTCTATGCAGCTGGTTTGTGAGAACTGATAAAACTATGGGATAAATGCATCAATGTTGGCGGAAATTATGTTGAGAAATAAAGGGACAATGTATATATACAAATAAACTGGTTTCAAGTTATCATATTTATTTATTTTTCTAAAGCCATGTGTGACTTACTTATGAACTTACCCTCGTAGTGTGTAAGAACTTTGTGAGTGATGGGGTGGGAGAGAAGACAATACACACATTCTGGAATTTACACCAAAAGATGAAAGAAAATGTGTAAGAAGCCAAATACCAGACATCTAGGATTCGGGAGTTACAATGCTAAAATCTGACAAAGGGAATTAAGATGTATATTTTAGACCAATAAGATGATAGAAATGTGCGAGACACAACTAGGAAACAGTTTCACTAGGTCAAATATATGAACACAGTGTGATATTCGAGTGAGATGTAAATGTTGGATTACACGCCACCCCACACCATCACCAGAGTCTGTCATCGGGTGTGTGTTCTTGTTTCGATTTTACCAGGTGGCCAAGCCATAGAGGTATTTAACTCATTTTCCCCTGGCTTTTTCCCCCGTCACTTTTGCTATTTGTCCCTAAGTTTTCAAGTTAATTCTCCTCGTAGCGTGCCCAACAAAATCTGGACTGTCTACCCCTGATGTCTCTAATCAATTTACAGTTTTCATTTGCTTCTCTTTTGAGCCTCACATTCGGTGTGCTTGCTTGCTTGCTTTTGTTCATTGGCTTGAGCTCCAACGTGAAGTCCTGTATGTCGGATGAAGGCATCCTGTTGTCCAACATCAGTGTGATGTCATACAGGACCTGAGGTTTGCGTGAGTATCCGTTGTCCCATGTCTGGCTTATTGCTGTGAAGACTGGTGGTTCCTCGCCGTACAGGCAGACACTCTCCGACTTCGGAGGAATCAGCGATCCTACTACATTAGCCAGGACCCTAAAGGGACCTGTTGCCCAGGACGCTCGACGAGGACGCGTCAACAGGTCTTGGCCAGTATATAACCCGGCCCTGGTGCCTTGGAAACACCTCTGCGTCCCACATTCGGTGTGATATTGAACACATCATTACTCGTGTACTGATTCATTGATTCATACAAAATATGGGGCTAGCACCATCACACCTCAAAGCGTGTTAAAGGGGCCATTATTTCATTTATTTTAACTGATCCCGTGCCAAACAAACAGTCGGTCTGGATCAAACATGGTACACCATCAAATGAACAAATATTATAATGAAAACTTCCGTTAACTGGCCATTGAAATGTCGGAAGATACCACGAAACGAAACAAATAACACTATGACCCTAGTATGGCGATATATCGTCTTTCTGTACAAATGGGATCTCACATTTGGCCATATATTATCCTTCGGAGAGATAATACATGTACAGACCTGCAAGCACTTGGAATCAACGACTGGCAAGAGAAGGTCCACCAGAGAGACGAATGGAGACGGATTGTATTTGCAGCAAAGAACCTCAATGGCTCGGAACGCTGAAGAAGAAGAAGAATCCATCCATCCATCATGTGTTATGCCGATAAGTGTAGGCGGTCATGATTCGCCAATTCACTCGATCACCAGAGTCGTGCATCAGCTCCGCGTTCTTGTCTCGACCATGTCACGTGGCCAAGCCATCCGGGTATTTACTTCTTTGCCTTCCCCTCGTTCTCTTCCCCAGCTGTCAGTTGCCACAAAGTTCTCCAATTTATTTCTTCTCATAATATGCCCCAAAAACGTTTCACTGTACGTCTAATTTTCATTTACTTCTTGTAGGACTTGGTCATTGGTTTTTCTGTTTGTCCGTTGCATTCTCTGCATTCTCCTCAGAAACCACATTTCCACAGCCATCAGATATCCTATAGCCCTGAATCAGTTAAATACTAGCATTCGTGGTTTTTTTCACATGACAAGCTCCCTGGTGTCTTGAGATAGATATATCCCCGCTTGGCCTCGTTAAATGTTGCTAACCCGCGGGATTTGTCCCGGGTGGGGTTTATAAAAAGGTCACCCTCTGCACGTACGTGTTGGGCACGTTGAAATTTACGCTGCACAAGCACTAAACAAATATTTTGGTTGATGAGTGTTCAGTTTCGTAAGGCGAAATGTCACACGTGCCAGGCGATGGCGGTGTATCCGTCTATGTAAGTGTGCGTAGCAGTTCCGGGCTGTTTCTGTTCCTCTAGAGTGCTGTGAGATCTTAGCTGAATTTTGTGTAGCAGATAGACGTCTAGTGATTTCCACATCTCAGTTACCTATATAGTGTTGTTTAAGTTGCATGTCTTTTGCGTGTTGTTGCTATCAACCCCAGCATTATTTACTGGTAAATCTTACATTAAATAGCTTGACATTAGTTTCTGAACGACGGGAAGTCTGACCGATGTTAGAACCACCCCACTACCCCGCCACCAACGCACCTTTCACGCTGACGCGTTACTTATATATGCATATATATATATATATATATATATATATATATATATATATATATATATATATATGTGTGTGTGTGTGTGTGTGTGTGTGTGTGTGTGTGTGTGTGTGTGTGTGAGGGGGATATGTGCGTGCGTGCGTGTGTGGATGTGTTCTTGGATTCACATCGCCTATTCCTGTGAGATTTATGTACATACCGTGTGAATTCAGAGTAGTCCCCGCCTCATAGCATTAACTGATTCAATACGAAAGATCAAATAAACAACTATTATAACGTCAAATTCCTTTAACTGAGCATTGACATTTTAGAACAGTGTTTCCCAACGTGGGGCCCACGCCCCACAGGGGGGCAATTTGACTGTTAAGGGGGGCAATTCGAAAATGGAAGAAATCGGCTGAATATAACAAAACGGGGAGACTTGAGACTGAAGTTAACTAAATTGGAACCTGACATAAGATCTCTTTGCAGCAAGCATCAAGCGCAAGGATCTCACTAAATTTAAATAATAAATAATTACTAATAATTAAAATAATATAGAAAAATCTTTCATTAAAATTATTTTGTGCTTGAATTTCAGTTCTCCATTATATGTTTTGAAAATTTCCTTACTGTGTTTGCTCAATAATTACCTAGTGATTTCTTCCTAAAACCTATCATTCAAGTTTCTTTAGTGAACATTTAAATTTTTGAATATTAAAAATAATGTATATGTTGAGGGGGGGCATGGGGCGGGGGAGGGGGGCAATTTGAATTTTAGAAAGGCTTAAGTGGGGCATGGTACAAAAAAGGTTGGGAAACACTGTTCTAGAAGATACCACGAAACAAAACAAAATAACACCTTGACACTAGTACGGCGATATATCGCCCTTCTGTCCAAATAGAAAGTCACATATGGCGATATATTATCCTTCGGCGCTGAACCAGTTCAGTATCAGAATGTGTTCTGGGAGACGAGGGCGGAGAGCATGATATTGACACTGCCATGATGTGGGGGTGTTGACTCTGTGGTAACACTGCTAGCAATGGTTACTTGAGCAATGGTTACTTGAGAAATAGTTACTTGAGCAATGGTTACTTGAGCAATGGTTAATTGAGCAATGGTTACTTGAGCAATGGTTACTTGAGCAATGGTTACTTGAGCAATGGTTACTTGAGCAATAGTTACTTGAGCAATGGTTACTTGAGCAATGGCTACGTGAGCAATGGTTTCTTGAGCAATGGTTACTTGAGCAACGGTTACTTGAGCAATGGTTACTTGAGCAATGGTTACTTGAGCAATGGTTACTTGAGCAATGGTTACTTGAGCAATGGTTACTTGAGAAATGGTTACTTGAGCCATGGCTCGTACCCACAAGAATCTGGTAGATTCCCAGACGAAAAGAACAAGACAAACTCAGGAAGGAAGTCGGTATAACATGTATTCCCAGAGGTGTTACCACAAATATACTCCCACCACACTTGGTACCGCTGATGAGACCAGCGTATCACTCTGTTTTGTGCACAGTGGTCGAGAACTCCCTCTTTCTTCCCGCGGCTTCAACTCGACGATTAACACCGTCATTAACTACTGGAACTTTCCATCACTCATTCTAGTTTACAGTTGCACACTTGTGTCCTCTTAATATTAACAGAATGTCACTTGCATTCATCTTATGATGTAGGATATTAATGGATAGTGTCAAATATTTATTGTAAGCGCGTTGGTGTCATGAGTATCACTGATCTAGTGCTAGGGGTTGTCCGTCCTATTTGCGTCTACTGGATGACTTGTGTGACTTCTATAACTGGTATGACTTCTCTAACTTGTATGACTTCTATAACTTGTGTGACTTCTCTAACTTGTGTGACTTCTATAACTTGTATGAATTCTATACCTGGTATGACTTCTATAACTTGTATGACTTCTATAACTGGTATGACTTCAATAACTGGTATGACTTCTATAACTGGTATGACTTCTATAACTTGTGTGACTTCTATAACTTGTATGACTTCTCTAACTGGTATGACTTCTATAACTTGTATGACTTCTATAACTGGTATGACTTCTCTAACTGGTATGACTTCTATAACTGGTATGACTTCTATAACTGGTATGACTTCTATAATTGGTATGACTTCTATAACTGGTATGACTTCTATAACTAGTATGACTTCTATAACTGGTATGACTTCTCTAACTGGTATGACTTCTATAACTTGTATGACTTCTATAACTGGTATGACTTCTCTAACTGGTATGACTTCTATAACTGGTATGACTTCTATAACTGGTATGACTTCTATAACTGGTATGACTTCTATAACTGGTATGACTTATATAACTGGTATGACTTCTGTAACTGGTGTGACTTCTATAACTGCTATGACTTCTATAACTGGTATGACTTCTATAACTTGTGTGACTTCTATAACTGGTATGACTTCTATAACTGGTATGACTTCTATAACTGGTATGACTTCTATAACTGGTATGACTTCTATAACTGGTATGACTTCTATAACTGGTATGACTTCTATAACTGGTGTGACTTCTATAACTGGTATGACTTCTATAACTGGTATGACTTCTATAACGTGTGTGACTTCTATAACCTGTATGACTTCTATAACTGGGATGACTTCTATAACTGGTATGACTTCTATAACTGGTATGACTTCTATAACTGGTATGACTTCTATAACTGGTATGACTTCTATAACTGGTATGACTTCTATAACTTGTGTGACTTCTCTAACTTGTGTGACTTCTCTAACTTGTGTGACTTCTATAACTGGTATGACTTCTATAACTGGTATGACTTCTATAACTTGTGTGACTTCTATAACTTGTATGACTTCTCTAACTTGTGTGACTTCTATAACTGGTATGACTTCTATAACTGGTATGACTTCTATAACTTGTGTGACTTCTATAACTGGTATGACTTCTATAACTTGTGTGACTTCTATAACTTGTATGACGTCTATAACTTGTGTGACTTCTATAACTGGTATGACTTCTATAACTTGTATGACTTCTATAACTTGTGTGACTTCTATAACTGGTATGACTTCTATAACTGGTATGACTTCTATAACTTGTATGACTTCTATAACTTGTGTGACTTCTATAGCTTGTGTGACTTCTATAAATTGTATGACTTCTATAAATTGTATGACTTCTATAACTTGTGTGACTTCTATAACTTGTGTGACTTCTATAACTTGTGTGACTTCTATAACTGGTATGACTTCTATAACTTGTGTGACTTCTATAACTTGTATGACTTCTATAACTGGTATGACTTCTATAACTGGTATGACTTCTATAACTTGTGTGACTTCTCTAACTTGTGTGACTTCTATAACTGGTATGACTTCTCTAACTTGTGTGACTTCTATAACTGGTATGACTTCTCTAACTTGTGTGACTTCTATAACTGGTATGACTTCTATAACTGGTATGACTTCTATAACTTGTATGACTTCTATAACTTGTGTGACTTCTATAAATTGTATGACTTCTATAGCTTGTGTGACTTCTATAAATTGTATGACTTCTATAACTTGTGTGACTTCTATAACTTGTGTGACTTCTATAACTTGTGTGACTTCTATAACTTGTATGACTTCTATAACTTGTGTGACTTCTATAACTGGTATGACTTCTTTAACTTGTGTGACTTCTATAACTTGTGTGACTTCTATAACTTGTGTGACTTCTATAAATTGCATGACTTCTATAACTTGTGTGACTTCTATAACTTGTGTGATTTCTATCAATTGTATGACTTCTATAACTTGTGTGACTTCTATAACTTGTGTGACTTCTATAACTTGTATGACTTCTATAACTTGTGTGACTTCTATAACTTGTTTTACTTGTATGACTTCTTTAAATTGTATGACTTCTATAACTTGTGTGCTTTTATAACTTGTGTGACTTCTATAACTTGTGTGACTTCTATAACTTGTGTGACTTCTATAACTTGTGTGACTTCTATAACTTGTATAACTTCTATAACTTGTGTGACTTTTATAACTTGTGTGACTTCTATAACCTGTATGACTTATATAACCTGTATGACTTCTATAACTTGTATGACTTCTATAACCTGTATGACTTCTATAACCTGTATAACTTCTATAACCTGTATGACTTCTCTAACTTGTATGACTTCTGTAACTTGTGTGACTTCTATAACCTGTATGACTTATATAACTTGTATGACTTCTATAACCTGTATGACTTCTATAACTTGTATGACTTCTATAACTTGTGTGACTTCTCTAACTTGTATGACTTCTGTAACTTGTGTGACTTCTATAACCTGTATGACTTATATAACTTGTATGACTTCTATAACCTGTATGACTTCTATAACTTGTATGACTTCTATAACTTGTGTGACTTCTCTAACTTGTATGACTTCTCTTACTTGCCTAACCTGTATGACTTCTCTAACTTCTCTAACCTGTATGACTTCTCTAATTCGTGTGGCTTTTCTAACTTATACGTCTTGTCGCTAAGCTACCTCGCACCTGAATGACGGGCTCTGTCTTTTCCAACTGTGAACGACAATTCTGGTCGTGAACTGTCCTCGTGCTTTCCTGAGTTCTTGTCACTAGAGCCCACTGTGTTAGCATCTGGACTGGTTTTCTATGCATGACACGTATTTCTGTCTCGCTATAGTCTGTTTTCTGTCTCAGTCATAGTTACTCTATATAGATATCGGACAGACACCTCAGTCCATCTAGTAGCTTTTAGTCAAGACAATGCCACCATGTACCCAGATATAACCGGATTCGAAGTTAGACGCGGACGATTTGGAAGCTGATGTCTTTACGTTAATTTTCCACAATAGAATGAGCGTCGGCAGTTCAGAAAGCAATAGCAAAATGCTCAACGTAAAATTGCGTAACAAATCACATTATTTAGTCAGTTGCATATCCTTAGCAGGACGTCGCAATCAACCCCAGTATTTTTGTCTCATTGTGATTTGTTGGCAAGTGTACCTTCAGTAATTTGTCATTGCTTTCTGAACGACAGGTACTCATACCATAGTATGAATATCAACGCAATGCGGTCTGCTGTCAAATCTCCAGCAGCTGTGTTCTGAACGCAGTATGTGGGATTACGTATCGCATCAGTAATCCCTTCGCCACAGAGTCAGCCCAAAAATACCGGGTTTGGTTGCAACGTCCAGTGTTAGGACATGCGACAAACCAAAAAATTCCGTGGTGGCATGAACGCGTTGTCCTTTGCCTTTTACATTCACCCTACAAGGACTTCATAACATCCGAACGTGGTATCTTAGAGATTGTCCTCGATAACTGCCCATAGTACCTTCACAGGGAGAACTTAGCCTGAAGAATTAAGGTCACCTGGCAAGTGCAATAGCCGCGAACGTGCAGGTTAGGGTTTTCTTTTCTTTTTTTCCCTGACATACATAAAAATCCATCACCATACCGAAGATTCGAATCCGGGTTTCCCGAATGTGGGACCGGAGTTCTAGCCACTCGGCCAGACGTTCTCCAGTATCGTCTTCGATAACATTCTTAGAATTCTAACATATTGCCGTTTCCGTCTCCCATAACCTTTTCCCCAGAACCGGTTTCTTGTCTCGACCCCTGGAATTCCGGTGTAGTATCACAAAGTGTACTGTGACAAGACAATCCATCAACACAAACAAAACAACGTTGACTTATTTCTTCCACTGAAGCAGTCCACTTTAAGCTGCCACCGGCGTCTGTGATCTCTTGGTTACAAATGGTTCATGTTGTCCCGTAGGAAGTACTGCCGTAGTGTTGTGAAGTATATCTTCACACATTCTAGGTCGCAGTTTAATGAAGTCAGGTGACACGTTTTCTTCCTTTCTGCATTTTCTTCTCAGATAATTTCCAGACAGTTCTAAAAATTACCTCGTTCACCAGTTATGAGTGTGAGTCGACACACGGGGAGAGTACACAAGTTATGAATGTGAGTCGCCGCAAGGGATGTGTACGCAAGTTATGCGTGTGAGTCGACGCAAGGGATGTGTACACAGGCTATGTCAGTCAGTTAGTTAGTTAGTCGCAGTTCCAACTTCACAGCAACGGGTTGTCCCCATTATGCTCCGTTCCTGTGCCAGTGAATATCACTCAAAACGCTCCCCACAGGCTATGTGTGCCAGTCAACCCAAGCGGTGAGTACAGAAGTTATGAATGTGAGTCGACACACGGGATGAGTACACAAGTTATGAATGTGAGTCGACCCAATGGATGTGTACACGAGTTATGAATGTGAGTCGACCCAATGGATGTGTACACAAGTTATGAATGTGAGTCGAGGACCCAATGGATGTGTACACAAGTTATGAATGTGAGTCGACCCAATGGATGTGTACACAAGTTATGAATGTGAGTCGACCCAATGGATGTGTACACAAGTTATGAATGTGAGTCGACCCAATGTATGAATACACAAGTTATGAATGTGAGTCGACACACGGGATGAGTACACAAGTTATAAATGTGAGTCGATCCAATGGATGTGTACACAAGGTATGAATGTGAGTCGACCCAATGGATGAGTACACAAGGTATGAATGTGAGTCGACCCAATGGATGTGTACACAAGTTATGAATGCGAGTCGACCCAATGGATGTGTACACAAGTTATGAATGTGAGTCGACCCAATGGATGTGTATAAGTAAAATATTCTTTCCAAACCTGCATGCGTCCTGAGTATATTGTGTTAGCTGAATATTATATACAGCACTCGGCACTCGACAGGTCACGTGGTCAATGTTCCACCCGCCGCCTTTACCTCCCAGAAAATTTGCTGGTACCCAGTTTCGGTTGGGTCGGCCTGGGAGTGGGAGTCGCAGAAGCGCTGTGACCTGGAGGTCTTGGGTTCGAACCAGCATAAATGATTCTTTTTTTTTTTTTTATTAAACTAGGCTTCCGAGTTCTACCCTGTCTAAAATGTATATCATAAAATGACTTGGGAAGTAGTCAGCTAGCTTAACGCTGACCATATCATCCATCAAGCACCGGCCGCTCTATAAAAATATGAGTCTACCATGATATCCCCATTGCGCCCTGGCTTGTAAAAGGGTCATTCACATGTTTACGACCTTGGAGCCCATGTCCATTAAAACACCGATCTCTGCAATGATAAGGATTCGAGTACATCACCATCGGGCCGGTGGGCCAGCGTGCTAGCCTGTGCGCTGCCGCGGATAGCCGGAGGCGTACAGTTCGTGGAGAGATGGGAGAGGAGGGGAAGGGGGATTTTCTTTCCACTGCAGGGGACTGAACCAGGTCCACTGTCGTAGATAGCAAGCACCCTAACCATGACACCTCGATTACTGATTCCTTAATGTTCTAGCTTTAGACGGAATCGACCAGTACTATAGTAGTTTGGTGAACGACGGCGAGCGGCGCTTCTGCGATAATCAGAGGCTTGATGTGAAACACCGCACATAATACCGTTGAGAGGCTTCTTCTTCTTCTTCTTCTTCTTCTTCTTCTTCTTCTTCTTCTTCTTCTTCTTCTTCTTCTTCTTCTTCTTCTTCCTCTTGTTTTTCTTGTTTACAGCAGAGTTGGGATATCTGCACTTTGGGGCCGACACATCCGACTCCCGCGGGCGTTTGTTGACTAAGTTAGCTTTCCCGATTCAGGCTGAATACAAGTTAAAGCAAAGTAACGGAGCCTTGTCCACTCCTTTAGGCTTACTTCGGAAATGCGCTGACCCAATTATTTATTGACCAATCGGCACCCACCACCCGTGTGGTGTAGTCGATATTTCGCCGGCCGCCTTTACTTTTCATAACACTTCTTAGTACTGATTTTAGATAAGGCCGTCCTGGGAGCTGAGAGGGCTCTCTGTAGTCTGCAAACACTTCCAGATAAAGCCACTACTGTAGTTCCCCACTGCTCTATGTCATGTAATTCTAAACAAATTGCCACTGATATGTAGAATCTGCCGCTATAAAATGGATTTCCAACCAAATTACCGTTTATGTCTATAAGTATAAGTCTGGGGTTCCGTAAAATATATTTCATACCAGACTACCATTCCAGCACTGTAGCTTACCCGTCTTTAGCACCACGTTCTTCCCAAATTAATTTTGAGGCGAACTTTTAAAGAAACTATCATTCATGTTTATCATTCTAGCAATGAGACGAAATTACTATTTAACTGTCACTCGTGTTTAGAATCGAGCCGTTCTAATACAAATCTAACTAAACTACCTGTCGAGTATAGAACTCTTTAGATTTAAGGGAAAATTTTGTGGCAGAACTACCTGCCATGCTTAGAACTCTTTCAATTTAAGGGACAGTTTTGTGGCAAACTATACGCAGTATCTAGAACTCTTTTCAATTTAAGGGACAGTTTTGTGGCAAAATATACGCAGTATCTAGAACTCTTTCAATTTAAGGGACAGTTGTGTGGCAAAATATACGCAGTATCTAGAACTCTTTCAATTTAAGGGACAGTTTTGTGGCAAAATATCTGTCGTGTATAAACTCTCGATTTAAGGGGCAATTTTGTAGTAAACTTGCAAGGTGTGAATAAAACTATTTCGATTTAAGGGGCAATATTGTAGCAAACCTACCTGTCGTGTAGATTTAAGGGAAAATTTTGTGGCAGAACTACCTGCCATGCTTAGAACTCTTTCAATTTAAGGGACAGTTTTGTGGCAAACTATACGCAGTATCTAGAACTCTTTCAATTTAAGGGACAGTTTTGTGGCAAAATATCTGTCGTGTATAAACTCTCGATTTAAGGGGCAATTTTGTAGTAAACTTGCAAGGTGTGAATAAAACTATTTCGATTTAAGGGGCAATATTGTAGCAAACCTACCTGTCGTGTATAGAACTCTTTCTGCATTTCCTCGCACCAGGATAAGTCGTCTGCTCCCAATTGCTCTTCTCCACCCCAAGCCGTTGGCATAACTAGAATTTTGTGACTAAAGCTCTGCTTCATGTTCAGCCGATTTAATTTAACTGTTCTCAATGAACACTCTTTCATGAAATCTAGCAGAACTTTAACAACTTGAGAAATAGGTTAAGGACTCAAACATTTGTCCTGTCTCAAACAATTTCGTGTATTTTTTTTTTTTTTTGGTCCCTAAAGTAAACCAACGTCGGTGTGTTATATTTGTTCGGTGTTTTTGTCAGCAAATCGAAAGCAAGAAAGTGCATTGCTATCCAAACTTGCGTGTACGCGAGAGCTTGTAGACACAGCCGCCAAATCTGCGCACACTAAATAGAGAGAATCTGCCAGTTTGGTTTGACAAACTTAATTGGACCTTCTCTTCAAACACAAACTGATTGGGAGTCTCTTTTCCGTGAAAACACGCTGTGTTATTTCTGATTTTAAAGATTCTTTTGTGCTACATTTTTGAATTATTTCTGTTTGATCTTTTGATTATGGTTGCGTGAAGTGTGTTTTTTTTTTTTTAAATAAAATGCCAATGATCCATCTAATAGTAGAAGATACATTCTTCTTCTTCTTCTTCTTCTTCTTCTTCTTCTTCTTCTTCTTCTTCTTCTTCTTCTTTCTTCTTCTTCTTCTTCTTCTTCTATTACTACTACTGGCCTTCATGCTCAATGTCTGGAGCAGACATCGGCGATCATAACTCTCTGATGCTTTCTATTATCTTATTTTATGATTAAATTTATGTTGCTTATACTATTATATTATTTGTTGTTGGCTGGTCAAGCTTTTAACATACATCTGTTGTCAAATAAAATATACATATCTGGATAAGGCAAATAGGTAAACTCTATTGTGATATTGTTGGTCTCCAATAAACGTAGCATTAGTCAACGTAGCAGCAGTAGAAGTAGAGGTGGTGGTAGTATTAGTAATGGTGGTAGTAGTCGTAGGATAAAGAGGAGAAGGGAAGTAGTAATTCTGGTAGTCGCAAAAGCATTTGTAGTATTGAATTGGTGGTAGTAGTAGTAGTAGTAGTAGTAGTAGTAGTAGTAGTAGTAGTAGTAGTAGTAGTAGTAGTAGTAGTAGTAGTAGTAGTAGTAGTAGAACTAGTAGTAGTAGTAGTAGTAGTAGTAGTAGTAGTAGTAGTAGTAGTAGTAGTAGTAGTAGTAGTAGTAGTAGTAGTAGTAGTATTAGTAGTAGTAGTAGTTGTTGTTGTTGTTGTTGTTGTTGTTGTTGTTGTAGCAGTAGTAGTTGTTGTTGTTGCAGTAGTAGCAGCAGCAGCAGCAGGAACAGCAGCAGTAGTAGTAGTAGTAGTAGTAGTAGTAGTAGTAGTAGTAGTAGTAGTAGTAGTAGTAGTAGTAGTAGTAGTAGTAGTAGTAGTAGTAGTAGTATTAGTAGTAGTAGTAGTAGTAGTAGTAGTAGTAGTAGTAGTAGTAGTAGTAGTAGTAGTAGTAGTAGTAGTAGTAGTAGGAGGAGGAGGAGGAGGAGGAGGAGGAGGGAGGAACAACAGCAGCAACAGCGTTAGTAGCCCATGATATGTTGTGTCATGTCATGTTATGTTATGTCGAACGACGTCAATGCAAAATGGCCATGCCCATTCCTGATCAGCCCTCCGATCCAACAGCCATAACCAACGTATTTCCATTAACTTACCCATGTCAGTCTCTGTGGTCTAGAAGTTAAACCACTTTCTCCGTAATCTCGTATATTCTCGTAAGTAACGTGACTTTGCGCGAGAATTGGAAGCGGTTCTCTCCGCGTCGGTAACTTACGGGGTGAGCCGGCCGCTCAGAAAGCGGTGGCAAACTACTCAGCGTAATCTTGCCAAGAAATCAACAATCAGCTGAAAGATGCTGATGTTGACAACGATGTCCTGTAAAGGATATGCAAACAATTTTTTTTTAACCCATGTCAGCCAATTGGCCTACCGGAAGGGTCTAAAATTAGGTCGCTTTAGAAAGCAAAGCAGAGCACTTGAAACCACAGTGTTAATTACATTCTTGACAACGAAACAACGGTACAGCGCCACAGAAACACCAAACAGGTCGTTTGACAGGGTCGTGGTCTACAACCACCTCTAGAGAAAATATTAGTTTTCAGCATTCTTGACCTGCTACAACGAAAATCTTGTTTCGCCTGTATTGTAAACATACCTGGCCTTTGTCGTCATGACAACGTATACATTTCACAGAGCTCCTGCCTCTATCCAGGAAGTTACCAATTTCCTCGTGTAAAGGCTTTACAGTAAAGCACCGAACAAAAAGATTTTAACACCTCGGCTTCACAATAGATGACAACTCAATGAAACTAGTACTGCACATTTCATAGTTAAACTGTCATTTACTGCCTATAGTACCTTGTGGTGTAGGACAGAGGGATCTCGAGCCTGAGGAATTAAGGCCGCCTGGCTAGTGATAGTGCAGTCGCCGCGAACTGTGCAGGTTAGAGTTTTCTTTTTGCCCCTGACAGAAAAAAAACCACACCTTACAGAGGATACAAACCCGGGTCTCCCGAAGGAGAGCCCGGCAATCAAGCCACTTGGCCAGCCGCTTCGCACATTTCATAGTTAAATTTCTTGTTTCCAAACTGCATTGATAGCTTTATAAGTATAAGACATCATCATCACGCTGCTGATTTCCCGCAGAATGTCGCACTGATCAGAATCATTAGATGAAGCCTTCAGGCAAGGATTTTGAGAAGTGTATCGATCCTTTTGGTAGTTTCCCTGTCTCGTGCATGCTCGTGCCCAAAGTGTCTTCAATGCCATGTGTCCATCTTCGCTCTGCTCGAGACCCGCCTGTTCTTCCAGGAACCAAGACACCATTACTGTTCTAGAGACCTGACTGTTCTTCCAGGAACCAAGACACCATTACTGTTCTCGAGACCTGCCTTTTCTTCCAGGAACCAATATACCATTACTTTTCTCGAGACCTGCCTTTTCTTCCAGGAACCAAGACACCATCACTGTTCTCGAGACCTGCCTTTTCTTCCAGGAACCAATACATCATTACTGTTCTTGAGCCCTGCCTGTTCTTCCAGAAACCAATACACCATTACTGTTGTCGAGCCCTGCCTGTTCTTCCAGGAACCAAGACACCATTACTGTTCTCGAGACCCGCCTGTTCTTCCAGGAACCAAGACACCATTACTGTTCTAGAGACCTGCCTGTTCTTCCAGGAACCAAGACACCATTACTGTTCTCGAGACCTGCCTTTTCTTCCAGGAACCAATACACCATTACTTTTCTCGAGACCTGCCTTTTCTTCCAGGAACCAAGACACCATCACTGTTCTCGAAACCTGCCTTTTCTTCCAGGAACCAATACATCATTACTGTTCTTGAGCCCTGCCTGTTCTTCCAGAAACCAATACACCATTACTGTTGTCGAGCCCTGCCTGTTCTTCCAGGAACCAAGACACCATTACTGTTCTCGAGACCTGCCAGTTCTTCCAGGAACCAAGACACCATTACTGTTCTAGAGACCTGCCTGTTCTTCCAGGAACCAAGACACCATTACTGTTCTCGAGACCTGCCTTTTCTTCCAGGAACCAATACACCATCATTGTTCTCGAGACCTGCCTTTTCTTCCAGGAACCAAGACACCATTACTGTTCTCGAGCCCTGCCTGTTCTTCTAGGAACCAAGACACCATCACTGTTCTTTCCAAACCGCAGTGGCGTTTAATAATATATCTAAAGTATTTCTGTGTTGGAAAACTTAGTCACGACTGGTAAAATTGATGGAAAAGAAGCAAACGGAAAACAAAGGAGATAAATACCTGGATGGCTTCGTAACATGACATGGTAGGGACAATACTACACACCTGATCTGAGACTGGTGGCTGTGTGACATGCAAACTATGATCTCAAACGCTTGTCAGCGTGGCACATGATGATGGTGATGGTTTCAGTGTTTAAGACATGGTGCGTTTATTAGCCTATATTTATTTGTTTTTATTTTTATTTTTGTTTTATTTTCACTTATTGTAGAATGGAAGTATTTGTCTTCATAGTTGCTGTATTCTAAGACTTGTTGGAGCATTTAGATGCAAATGCTCATATCTTCATCTTTAGTGATTACGTAATGGTTTGTAACTAACCTCCACATATTGCCACTGGTAAGATACGTGTTCTTAAAATATTGCAGTAATCTGTTTGGTTGTGATGTTCCATGGGGTTTTACAGGCATTCTATTTTTTACTGGCACTTTGCCGTCTTGACAGACGATAGTTTTACTTCGTTGTGTGTCCCAAAACAAAAGGCACAATAACTACAATCCATGACGGGGACCGGGAATTAAGTTATACCTCTCCATAGCACAAAGCCTGGTTTGAATTCTAGAGAATATGTGTTGAGCGTACATCTCTCTCTCTCTCTCTCTCTCTCTCTCTCTCTCTCTCTCTCTCTCTCTCTCTCTCTCTCTCTCTCTCTCTCTCTCTCTCTCTCTCTCTCTCTCTCTCTCTCTCTCTCTCTCTCTCTCTCTCTCTCTCTCTCTCTCTCTCTCTCTCTCTCTCTCTCTCTCTCTCCTCTCTCTCTCTCTCTCTCTCTCTCTCTCTCTCTCTCTCTCTCTCTCTCTCTCTCTCTCTCTCTCTCTCTCTCTCTCCTCCCTCCCTCCTTCCTCCCTCCCTCTCTCCCTCTCGGCCTGGCTAGTTTACTCGAAAGGAAAGGTAACACAAATACGTCTGAAACAAGACAAGCTGCAGAAGCTGTCGGATCAGAAAAGCAATGCTCTATCAGTCCGCCTGTCCCAGCTTCGATCTAGATCAGTTGCCGATCAAGGTTTGGGATCTGGTATGCCTTGCCTTGATAATTACATCGTCTTTAGGTTGCATATCCTCGCACTAGGATAAGGCTGGTACTCTCCCAATTGCACTCCTCCATCAGAAGCCGTTGGCACAATGTGGGGTGTCGGGTTTGGTAAGCGCCGCCCAACATTCGGCGTTAACAGAACGCAGGTAGTACCGTCTGCTGTCATTACGGTAGCTCAGTTATATCTGACTAATACCTGACATTGTAACCTTATTATACAGTAACAGGGGGGTGGGGTGGGGGGGGGGGGGGGGGAACAGTTTTATGTACGAAGCAAAGTGGCTTAGCTTTAGAGGTTGTCTTCCCTCCGATAACTTGAGCAAACTTGTGAGAATTCTTGGTGTAGATGGCATGGAGTTATACAATATGAATTCTAAAATCAAGATTCAACATCAGAGCATTCAGAACACTCCCTTATGTGCATTGTCCCGGTTCTTCAATAGCCTTCTTCATATTGATGGTAACACTGGCAGCCTGACTGAACGCCCACATACATTTTCCTCAATGGGTTGGGAGACAACCACATCACTTCCCGCTAAATCAGCCTGTCCAGATGTTGGTCCTTTGTTGGTTTTACCACACATGCCTTTCGATCCCACAGAACATCATTCCTGCCATAATCTTCTAGCCTGCTGCCCAAAGATGAGACAGCAGCCAATCAGCATTTTCATTTCATGGGACAACCCGTATGTCCCGGGACAACCCATATGTACTACTACTTCCAATACACTGGATTTATTTGTGTGTGCAGGTTAGCTTTTCCTATTACCAAACAGAATAAAAGCAATGAGCAAGTCCTACAATAAGCAAATGAGAACCGTAAACTGATTAGAGAAATTAAACGTAGGCAGTCAAAGTTTTTTCGACACATGATAAGAAGAAATAAATTAGAGAACTTGGTGACAACTGACAAGATTGAGAGGAAAAGAACAAGGTGGAGGCAGAGAAGTAAATATCTGGATGGCCTGACCACTTGCCATGGTCGAGATCAGAATAAGGAGCTGACCCACGTCTCTGATGATCGTGCGAGATGGCGAAACATGACCTCCCAAGGCACGACACGTGATGATGATTATTATATGATGGCAAGTGATGGTGAACCCACTCCGACTTTAGAGGTTATATGTTCTTGACCTGCATATTTTCGAGCCATGCAATCCACTCCACGCGGAACAAAACAGCTTCTTTTTTTAGGTAGCATGCTTTGCTAGTTAGTCCCAAACATAACGTGTCGTTTTGTACAATTATTCAGTCACCGGAACGCCGCCTTTAAAGCCTTCAACTCCATTATCATGCTGGAAGTCGTAATACCATACGCTAGACTCTCCTATTCAACACAGAACCCCTAAACTTTTGTTATGAAGCCCTACCCACCCCGTTTTACTCTCACTATTCCATTTTCAATGTTAACAACATGCATATGCGCGAATTTTTTTTTAATTTTTTTTCCCCTTCTTCTATAAAGCACCGATGAGCCGGCTTTACTTGGATATCTTCTTCTTCTTTTCGTTCATCCAGAGTGTTTTTTCAGATGTGATTGCGGTGTGTCTGTTATGCGCCCTTGGGCCGAAACCCGTAGGCCAACACATCGACTTTAGCGTGCTTTTTTGACCAGGTAGCATTCCTGGGAGACTCTCACTTTTGTGGTGCCATCTACAACGATGCTGGCCAAGTTAGAACGGTCGAAGACAACGGTCATCCCTCAAAGAAAGGCAGGGACAGTCCATAGCATTTTCCGCCATCCAAGGTTGCTTCCATAGTTGCAGGGCCGACACATAACGCCCTGGTTCTGGGCTAGCCGAGGGAATCGTCACGTCCTGCTCATGGCTGCTTTAAATCCTCACTTCAATATATTGGTCATTTTGTTTGCCCCGGGTCATTCCCGCACAAACCAGACAGGTTTGCAGACGGTATCCACTCAGCGAGTTTTCGGACATGTGCTTGTCGTTGCGCCTGTCAGAGCTGTTCCAGGTAGATCAGGTTCTCTAACACGAGAATTTCTGACTTCGAACAAAGTTGTACACTATTTTGTTTACATAAAAAGTCCCAGGGCGATGCTATAATCCACCAACCGCGATGTAGACGGTATTGAATCGGCTGCCTAGTCTTAGCCGATAAAGGTGGGAAAATAGAAAGTTCACATGTGCTCTACTCACGTGAAAGTCACTTCGGCAGCCAATTAATAGTTAACCCAGAATCTACATCTTATCAGTCCGGGCAACCCCGTAGATGCTTAGTCTCATTCGACAAATGTCGCACGGTGTAACTGCAAATTGTTCCAATAAAACGCTGGTTATAAAGATGTCGCATTCATCTTCTTACACGGCTCTACTTGTGGTCCCAGAACCACACTCATGCCAAAAGCTGTAGTATCATCGAACAGGCTGTTTCATCTGTTACGGTGTCGTTGGCAGGAGGTCATAGATAGTCTTCACATGATCCCCTTGGTCCATTGAGGACGTTCAAGTTACTGGCGCTTTTAAAGTCAACGGATCTGCTGGCTCGTCCCGTGGCACTCATCATGAACCGGACAGTATGTCCATGTAAGTCCCAGTACGAGAGAAGGGGCCGGCGCTGTGGCACGATCCCGCATACCGCGATCGAAACAAAGCTGCGGGTTATTTGGAAGCAAACCGCTTTATGCTGGTTTTCATACAATGGTATGAGTGCCGATCGTTCGGAAAGCCATATCAAATTACTGAACGTAAACTTGCCAAGACACCATAAACAGCCAGAAAATGCTGGGGTTGACTGCGAGGTCCAGTAAAGAATATAAAAACTAACTAACGAGAGAAGTGGTCACGCTTTGTACCTACTCATGAAACATCTGTCTCTTCTAACAATACGTAGCATGCGTGCATGAGAGCAACGTTCTGCCGTCATCTCCTACGTACAATACTATGCCGATGAAGAGGAAGATAAAGTTGATGATGATGATGATGATGATGAGGAGGAGGAGGAGGAGGAGGAAGAGGATGGAGAAGATAATGATGATGATGATGATGTAGCACGTGTGAAATAGTTAAAAGTTGTATGTCCCTCTGTCCCTTGAAACTTTAAAAAAGAAGAATTATAAACGTTACAACATATTTCGTTGTGTTGCATGTCCTTCGCAGAACGCTGCCATCAGTCTCGGGATGATGTTGTGTTCAACTTTACGATCAGTAGTTTGCATTGTTTTCTGAACGAAAAGTCAACGTTTAAGTCCAACTTAATGTCGGTGTATGAATTGAACGCCCTACTTGGCTATCAGCGCACTAAAGGCTTCTGAGCGAGGGCCCCTCTCCTGTCAGCCACGTCGACATCATGATATTTACAGAATGTAAATCTGTAAAGCGGAAGCAAGTCACCGCTGAACTTAAGGAAGGCCAAGATCGGAAATTTAATAAAGACAACGAAGAAAATGATTGCAGATAGGTCACACACTGAGCGTGGAGGCGTAATATTGTGCGTGATGGTGGAAATGACCATGTGTTCACATGCATCCATTGTGGACGAACATTTACTTACAGCGCAAATGTTGTCTGATTAGTCACATTCGCAACCGCCATGGGTTGTAGTTATGCGTTTTTGAAGCACAATGTAACAGACTCGCCTGTCAAGACGGCAAGGTGCCAACGTCAAAATCTATAAAACTGACCTGTCAGCCAAGGGGAGACAACCGCATGTATTTTAAAATAATACTTTCTAATAAGAGTTAACAAAACTCGCTTACACTCAGGAAATAAATGACCGTAGACCCCGAGGTAGACCAAGAAGGCGGTGGAGAAATAATATACATACAGACCTACAAGCACTTGGAATCAACGACTGGCAAGAGAAGGTCCACCAGAGAGACGAATGGAGACGGATTGTATTTGCAGCAAAGAACCTCAATGGCTCGGAACGCTGAAGAAGAAGAAGAATAAGAGTTGACCGGCCTGGCTGTGATGTCCGCCTCATACATCTACAAACGTGTATTCCATCCTAGGCAAGACTCCTGTTATATTTATTTATTTAATTAATTAAACCGATTCAGTGCCGAACATAAAGTAGGTTATAACCAAACATGGTACTCAATCAAATGAACAAGTATTATAATGTAAATCTTCTTCCACTGAGTATTGAAATTGCGGAAGATACACGAAACGAAACAAATAATACTTTAAATATTGAGCACAACCCACTACTGGCAACGCCGATCGCATTCTGGTATGAACCTAAGGCCTATCCACGTCAATATGGAAGCACTATACTCGAGTTTCGCCCTCATTTGAGCTCGTCAGTAGTGCATATCTCTGACCGGATCCGGAAACAGTCCCGGATCACGCGTGTGAAGCGGGTGTGTAACCACGCGGCACACACTGGACACACCAAATTATCACAACAGAATATCACAACGCTACCCATCGTAGGCTATGCTCAAGTAATACTTTGATCCTAGTGCAATGGAACAGTGGCGTGCAGAGGGAGGTGCAACGGCCACGGGCATCCAGCCGGGAGGGGTGCATCCAGTTAGGGAGAGGGGCAGCACAGTGCAGTCGGAGAAGAGGAGGAATGAATGAGGTAAAGAACCATTTAGGGGCATCCAATCAAGGGGTTGGCCCCGGGCATCAAAGAAACTCTGGACGCCACTGCAATGGACTGACACTGATGTGAAATGTAAATCGTAGGAGTTCTAGCAGGCGTAACAACTTTAGATGGTGGTTCCTGAACTCAACGTTGCTCACTCACGTCTAGACAGATGCTGATAATGTATTCGAAGCAGCTCACGGCAGTTTATTCACTAATGATACACAGCCTAACAACCTCAACAGCCAGCTGAGTCACTTACTCTAACTTACCTTCATGGAGTACTCATACACTGTCGACTGGGGACCGAATGGCTAGTGACTATCCTACTTCTGTAATGTGCAGCGTAACGCGTGGTATGCCGTCGACACTACATAATCAATCTCTCCCTGCCCCAACCTGTGTGTGGAAAACGGAACTCACTTTTGGGGTGGTACCGCTTTAAAAAAAAAGTCGCTTAAAAGTCGACAGGGTCGACTTCATTGCACCGGGTTTTATCCCATATGGCTCGGTCTCTTTCCGAAACACGGAAAACGTCGCACAAAGCACGAACTCCGTAGCTTTTAGCGACGACCCACAGGAGTCTCCGAAACATTTAACTCGCAAAACCGAAGGACGCGGCCCGGAATCGAACCCACAACCTTCGGAGCACGAGTCAAACGGCTTGACTACTTCGCCACAGAGACTCCCGCTATTGACGATCACTGTAGAGTACGTGTAAAGATATTGTATAATTTATCTAGCTTGTTTAATTCATTCGACGTGCAATACTTGTTGCTAAAAATCCCTATAATGTATATAACTCGTTGCTGGAACACAAACCGTTGTGTTGTTTCGAAGCTATCCCGTGCCTGAATGATACGTCAATCACGTTCACCTCAGAACAACCACTTTTGACGTCACCAAACCTTACTCAAGACGACTACCACGTTATGGACAGACCAGAACAGGTCATTCTTCTGCGCCTCAGAACAGGACACAATAGATTACGCAACCACATGTATACAAAATTCAAGATTGGTGACTCAGCCATGTGCACATGTGGTTTGGCGTCGCAGACAGCAGAGCACATACTCCAGGATTGCCCGAACTACAACATATCCAGGCGAACCTTCTGGCCTAGAGAGACAACAGTGGAAGATAAACTCTATGGACCGCTGAATGAACTAAAAAAAGACTGTTAGATTCATACAAGAGACAACATTGCAGTTATAAACATATTTCAGGCGAACGAAAGAAGAAGAAGAAGACGTCAGCATTTTTCGTGCAATCCCGAGATTACCGTCATAGTTAACTCTTTCTGGACTATGGCACCTGGCATGGCGATATACTGTCCTTCTGTCCGATGAGAGATCCCAGTTGGTGATGTCTTTTGACACTGAACCAGTTAAAGCTTGGACAGTGTGGCGTCGGACTGAGTCCTCTTCTGCTTTTTATCCCTCATTAGAGCTGAACCTCAGCCAGTTGTTCAGAATCTCCCTGCATGTTCTGTCCAGATTGTTCATCTCTGTGTCCAATTCCCTTCTTCGTGTGTTTTAGGTCTCCCTCTAATACTCTTATCCTGTGGGTTCCACAGAAAGGACCGCATAGTTACACCATTATCAGGTTTTCTCAATGGATATCCTATCCAGCATCAGCGTCGTTCCCTGGCCTCTAGATTCACTGGAAACTTTATCTACCTAAGTTCCGCGTGAGTCATTCAATTATATTATGTTAGGCGGTTTATTTTGTGGAGACACCCTTTGACTTTGTTAATGACCGTTTATAGTTTATTTGTAGTAATATTTTCCATTATACTATTACCCCTTTCCCGTTCAGCCTCAGAAGAAAAGTTATATTAGGGTCCATCCCTGGCTCAGATGAATAAACCCGTGACTGAGTCAGTCACAAACAGGATATTAATTTGAAGACTGTTGTCCAAAGGTGATAATGGCGATATATATAACAGTAGTGATATATTGGTATACTAATAAAAAAAATGGTTAGAGAATGAGTATATTCTGTACTCACAAAAATTCCCCAATGACACCTTATAACAAACTGTTTGGGTGGAAACAGATAGCATTCTACTTTAAAAAAAAAAAAAAAAAAAAGGAGGGAAACAAGTCCAGTCGACATATCAATTGCCCCATTGTAACAGACATTTCCGGCTGATATTGGTTTGATCAATCTTGCCCGAACCCACTCTAATACCGACATACATGGTCCACTTTGGCAACGATGGACAAACAAACCAATCCGTCTAGCCACAATGTTTTTTAACTACTACATTCTGAAACAGACCAAATGGAACCAGAAGAAGAGGTCGACCATGTAAACGATGGCTGGAAGGAATAACAGAGTCCATGGGAATAACACCAAAATATAATAAAACCAGAAGGGAAAATGCTGAACACATCCATAAATTCACATATTTGGGGGAAAGCATAACATGGAAGATACGTGGCAGAGATTAAGAGCAGAATAGGCCAGGCAAAAGTGACATTTGAAAAGATGAAAAATATCTTATGCAATATGTCACTCTCATTAAATGTCAGAAAGGGAGTTTTGAAATGATATACAGAACCTGCTCTGCTGTATAGCTGTTCATCTTGGAATGTAAACAAACAAATTAGGAATAGCTTGCAAGCAGCAGAGACGTGATTTCTGAGATGACTGTCACAAAAATTTTGTACTAGCAGAGCAGCTAGTGACGAGTGCCTGGGAGAGGTTAATGAAAGTAGAACATTATCTACAACTATAAGACAGAGAGAGCGAGAATGTTCTTGAGTCGCGCAATGAAAAGAGAGGCAATGGAAAACATATGACAACTGGAAAGAGGCACAGGTAGACCAGGAGAAATGCTGCTGGGTGATCTATGATGTTAGCATGGAGGATTATCATCAACAGAGTTGGTTCAGAACAACAGGAATCGAGATCTTTGTAGATAAATGTACACCTTAGCATATACATATATTTTCTACCCCCCACCACGCAGAGAAACAGAGACAGACACACAGGCACACATATAACTATGATGAATGTTGTAGCTCACAGTCAACAGTTGAACTCTTGCAGCTCCAAGTCAAGAGGGAGGCTAACTCCATTTATCTAAGTTAAGAAATGAACTCTATATCAGATTCAAGAGGTGAACTCTGAACCTCCGAGTCACGAGATGAACTCTGTACCTCTGAGTCAAGAGGTGAACTCTGTACCCCTGAGTCAAGAGGTAACTCTCAAGGGATGAACCTCTGAATCAAGATATGAACTCTGTACCTCTGAGTCAAGAGGTGAACTCTGTATCTCTGAGTCAAGAGGTAACTCTCAAGAGGTGAACTCTGTACCCCTGAGTCAAGAGATGAACTCTGTACCTCAGTTAAGAGGTGAACTCTGTATCTCAGTCAAGAACTGAACTCTGTACCTCAGTCAAGAGATGAACTCAGTACCTGGGAGTCATTTCAATTCACAGATAGTTTATTATATCAAGTCGCTTAAAAGTCGACAGGGTCGACTTCATTGCACCTGGTTCTATCCCATATGGCTCGGTCTCTTTCCGCAGCGCGGAAAGCATCGCACAAAGAACGAACTCCGCAGCTCTAGCGACGATCCACAGAAGTCTCCGAAAAATTTAACTCGTGAACCGAAGGATGCGGCCTGGAATCGAACCCACAACCTTTGGAGCCCGAGTCAAAAGGCTTGACCACTTCACCACGGAGACTCCTAGTTTATTATATTTTGTATATATATATATACTCCAAGTTTATTATATCATAACAAAGATAATATTAAATCACTTTATTCATTCTTTTTATTAATGAAATGCAGTCAACAGGATAAAAGGAACTAAGTGAACATATGAAATTTAAGTTGATGGCATCAAACATGTTTTCTCAAATTTCGATTCATTTTTAGCCTATGAATCAATTCTATCTTATATCTCAATGTAAAAATGAGGTAATTTAAATATTTGAAATCATCCATCCAAGTTGATGGCTTTAAAAAAAAATGTTTTTTTCATGATTTAACTAATTTTCAGCCTGTGAATCAATCAATTCTATCTGATGTCTCAATCTAATCATGCCTAGTGAGACTCTATGTTATCTTATGATTAAGTCAATCTCAAGCTAGAAGCCAGATCACTGCAATCATGACTCAACATGGCTCTGTGACTATGACTCTCTCATGTTGTCATGGACTCCAGTTGAAATGAACAACCATGTGAACTTAACAGATGAGTCACATCTTTAACTCTTAAATGATGACAGGCCAGTATCTGGGACAGATATTTCCATTTATTCATTATTAGAGGCCAATACTCAAGGCAGGTAACGTTTATTTAATTTTAATCATTGTTAAATAACCATGCATATTATCACAGGTTTTTAAAAACCGACATAAACAGGCCTCTAAACTACGTGGAAATTTAAGATTTATCAATAAATCATCTCAAAAATTAACAATTTACCAAAGTCTTATGTTTGAAATAATCCAAAGTAGACATGGACAAGGAGATAGTGATGAAACAAAGCTGACAGAATATCTAAAATACAACATGCAAACTATGCAAACAGATGTAGAGATTAATGAAGTGATAAGTGCCGAAAGCAAGTTTATAATATCAGATGCATTAATGTTAATCAAAAGAAATAATATAACTGAAATTTTAAAAAGTTAGTTGCGCATTCTTTACAGGTCATCACAGTCAACTCCAGCATTTTCTGGCTATTTGTGATTTATTGGCAAGTTTACATTCAGTAGTATAAGAAAACTAGCGCAAGACAGTCTGCTTCCAAATCGCCTGCAGCAGTGTTTTGAGCACAGTGTGTGGGATTGCAAAATGTGTTCATAACCCTTTCAACATTTTGCCAGTGGCGAAATAGTTTAACTAAAACAATGCCGTGCCAAGCTCTTAGTCTGAATTCTACTTGCGTGCAAGTTTACAACATATTAATTTAGTTAAACTCAAAGTGTAATTAAAACTCTTAAGCAATTCTCTTAGCTTGAATTATACTTGTTGCATGCAAGCACAAGATATTCATTTTATTCAAGATATTCATGTTATTAGTGTTAATCACACACACAATTTAATTTAAACTGTCATGTGACTCTCTTAGTTTGAATTCCACTTGTATGCATGTTTATGAGATTTTAATTTTGTAATGCTAAGCAAATAAATGATATAATTAAAACTGTCATGCAGTTCTCTCAGCTTAAATTATACTTGTTACATGCAAGTATATGCTGGCTGTGTGGCGATGGGGTTAGGGACACAGTTCATAATCCCACATACCATGTTCGAAATATAGCTGTGGGCAATTTGGCAGCAGACCGTCTTGCGCTGGTTGTTTCTGGAATGGTATGGGTGCCGGTCGCTCAGAAAGCAATAGCAAACTACTGAACGTAAACTTGCCAAGATCTCATGAACAGCATAAAAATTCTGGGGTTGACTATGATGTCCTGTAAAAGGATGTGCAATTAACTTTTTTTTTAAACATGTAAGTACAAGAGATTCATTTAATTAACCTTAATAACACATAAAGTGTAACTCAATCTGTCATATGACTTTACTAGCTTGTATCATACATACACTTGCTGCATGCAAGAACAAGAGGTTTGTTTTGTTAATATTAATCAATCAACAAATGTAATTAAAACTGTCAAGTGATTGTTGTAGCTTGAATTTTAATTGTTGCCAGCAACTACAAGATGTTAATTTTATTAATGTTAATTATGTTAATTTTATTAATGTTAAGCAAAAAAAAATGTAGTTTAACTTGCCACCTTACTGTCTTAGCTTGACTCTATTTGTTGCAGGAAAGTTTTTAAGATGGTAATTTTGTTAATGTTAATCAATCAACACATGTAATTAGAACTGTCAGGTGATTGTCTTAGCTTGAATTCTACTTGTTGCAGGCAAGTATATAAGATGTTTGTTTCATTTATGTTAATCAAATAAAAACTAATGTCTTCATGTTAGTTTCAGATCTACATAACTCAATAAACAAAGTGTTAATTAATATAAATACTGTGTTTTTAACCTTGTTAAATGACAATAAAAGGGTGTTAAAGGCAAGAGATTTGACTTCATATGGCTTTGTCTCTTTCTGCAAAGCATCCTACTAAAAATTCACAGAGTACAAATTTCATACACTTCAGCGATGACCCCTAGAAGTTTCTTGAGAAAATTGAACTCATGAATTAAATGACAGAGTCTGGAAACAAACCCATACCTTTCAAAGCATGATGTAGGCGGCTTAACCACTTCACCACAGAGATTCTCCATTAAATGCCAATTCTAAAATATCAAAAGATTTCTTTCAAACGGCTGGATAAGCTTTTGAATGCATTGTTGTGTCTTCAATTCCCCATCACTGAATAGAACTTGATGACTAACTCTTTGCAGTTATATTAAAATAACACTCAGGGTAAGGAAGAGTTAAGGGAATAAATGCCTGGAAGTGAAGGAATTCTACAGAAAACAGGATATGTTATAATCCTATATAACTGATCCAGAAACTTGTAGGTGGGTCGTGATGTGAGTGACATTCTCCGAACCACCTACTTCATGATAATGATCCAATTTAGTAAGTTGCATGTAACAGTTATGTGAGTCCATTCAAATCGCAAGTGATAAGGGAGACATAAGAAGCATGTATGAAGGAATAAAGAAAGCCTGTGGTCCAGTGATCAAAAGAAGTGCACCATTGAAAACCTTGACTGGAGAAGTCATCACTGATAAGAAACAGCAGATGGACAGATGGGTAGAGCACTATTTGGAGCTTTACTCAAGTGAGACCAAACTAGCGGATAATGCCCTCAACGCCATAGAGGCTCTACCAACTCTTGACCACCTGGACACACTTCCCACCATAACAGAAGTTAAGTGTGCTATAAATGAACTTGCATCTGGCAAGGCTCCAGGTAAGGATGGGATTCCAATAGAGGTTATCAGGAGTGGGCAAGACACACTCACTATACAGATCCACCAGCTAATAGAGCTATGCTGGCGTGAAGGACAAGTCCCACAGGATTTCAAAGATTCAAGCATCATAACACTGTACAAGAACAAGGGCGATCGGAGCGACTGCAACAACTATAGGGGTATTTCACTTCTGTGTATTGTTGGAAAAGTATTTGCCAGAATTGTTCTGCGCAGACTTCAAGTCCTAGGAGATCAAGTCTACCCCGAATCACAGTGTGGCTTTCGACAGAACCGGTCTACCACTGATATGATATTCTCATTGCGACAAATGCAAGAAAAATGCCGTGAACAGAATCAACCACTGTTTATTGCCTTCATCGACCTCACAAAGGCATTTGATTTGGTCAGTCGTGAGGGTCTGTTCAAGGCACTAAAGAAGATTGGCTGCCCACCAACTCTTCTGTCCATTGTGGAATCGTTCCACACAGGCATGAAGGGTATAATCAAGTTTGATGGTGCAACTTCTGAAGAATTTGAAATCAAGAGTGGAGTTAAGCAAGGTTGTGTACTAGCTCCCACCCTCTTTGGAATATACTTTTCACTTCTACTGAAATATGCATTTCGTGATCAGGATGGTGGTATATACATTCACTCACGCTCAGATGGCGGCCTCTACAATGCTCAGAGATTGAAGGCTAAGACCAAAATTAGGAGGGTACTGATCAGAGAGTTGCTTTTTGCAGATGATGCTGCAGTTACGACCCACTCTGAGGAAGAATTGCAATGTCTACTATCTGCATTCTCCAATGCTTGTTCTGAATTTGGTTTAACAATTAGCAAAAAGAAGACACAGATTATGTCACAAGGTGCACATGGGGTACCATCAATCTTTATTGACGACGCCGAACTAGAGATAGTAGACCATTTTACATATCTAGGATCGGTGGTAAATAGCAAATTATCCCTAGATCAGGAAATCAACATCCGGATTGGTAAGGCAGCAACAACAATGAACAGGTTAAGAAAAAGAGTCTGGGAGAACAGGAAGCTTACTGCCAAAACAAAAGTCCTTGTCTATCAAGCCTGTGTCCTTAGTACTCTTCTCTATGGCAGTGAAACCTGGACAACTTACTCACACCAAGAGAACAATTTAAACAGCTTTCATATGCGGTGTCTGCGAAGAATTCTTGGTATTAAGTGGCAAGACAAAATCACAAATACTGAAGTATTGGAAAGATCAGGTTGTGTGACAGTTTATTCCATGCTCAGTCTTCGTAGACTTAGATGGATAGGACATCTTAGGCGGATGGATGATGGTAGAATACCAAAGGATATCTTTTTTGGTGAATTACAGATGGGTAAGAGATCTCAGGGTCGGCCTCTACTACGATACAAAGATGTGTGTAAGCGGGACGTGATTGATACAGGCATTGATAATGCACATTGGGAGCAAGTCGCCGCTGAACGTGTTGCATGGAGGGCAAATATCAGAAATGGAATAAAGTCAAAGGAGAAAATTATTGCAGAAAAGTCACACACCAAGCGTTTGAGACGTAAGATGGTGCATGATGGTGGAAATGACCACGTGTTCACATGCACCCACTGTGAACGGACATTTACAGCGCAAATTGGCCTTATCAGTCACACTCGCTACCGCCATAGTTAAAAGTTATTATGCCTTTTTAAAGCACAAACTATCGTCTGTCAAGACGGCAAGGTGCCAATGTGTATGTATATAACTGATCCAGAAACTTGTAGGGGGTCGTGATGTGAGTGACATTCTCCGAACCACCTACTTCATGATAATGATCCAATTTAGTAAGTTGCATGTAACAGAGGCACTTTATGCATTTACTTACTATCAGATTAATCATTTCTAGACGTTTCCTGTAATGTTATTCATATTTTCTGCACAGATGTCAACATTTTCTAAAACTAAGAAAGGCAAGGGTCAAATGAACATGATGATACCAGTTGCCACTGCAATGTTGTAGACTGCTAAACTCCACCATTGCCTTTTGATAGTGGCAGTAAACATGATGAAACAAACCATCATGTCCAGGCTACTACTGCTTCCATTCAGGATAAACTTATCCTTTGTGTTTGTAACTTTACTTGTTCTGTAATCTTGCAAGTCCAGCAAGGTCAGTTTGTAAAGATCTAATCTGTGAAGATCTAATCTGCACAGACCTAGTCTGTGAAGATCTAGAACAGTCCCTCTGTACAAATCTGTACAACTATACTAATTAATAGTTACTTAGGCATAGAAAATAACGGCCCACATCATCATGATATGGTCAAGCGACAGATTATGCCTTTTCTCAATAAAGTGATTTCCCTCTCGTATAGCTGTAAAAGATGTCCTTTTCTCCTGTGTGCAAATTCTCTGTGAAATTTTAGTTCCCATGTAACATCTTGCAGTCTAGTTAGGTCTTAGTCAGATATTTCTGAGCTAACTGTATAACAGTAGATGGTACTGATTGCTTTCTGATAGTGCCCAATGTTGGACGGTGCTCACCCAACCCAACACCCCACATTGTGCTAACAGCTTCAGGCGAAGGAGTGCCATTGGGAGGGTACTAGCCTTATACTAGTGCGAGGAAATGCAACCTAAAGACAAGATGTCATGGCAGGACAGACAAGGCCCTAAGCCTTGATCGGCAAATTTTCTAGGATGGAAGTTCTGACAATCAGACAGAGAACTGCTTTGCTTATCCAGCAGCTTCTGAAGCTTGTTTTGTTGTTACCTTTACTAGAGTAAATGAGGCAGGCCGAGAGAAAGATCATTCTGCATGGGCAACACATGGTCTCTACAATTCAGCCCAGGCTTTGTGCTGTGGAGAAATATAACTCCATTTTACAAACTATCGTCTGTCAACTAGACTAGGATAAAAGCTCTGACAGGCAGACAGTTAGAGCATTGCTTTGTTGATCAGGGAGCTTCTGAAGTTTGTCTTGTTACCTTTTCTCTGGAGTAAATGAGGCAGGCTGAGAAAGGGATCATACTGTATGGGCAACACATGGTCTCTACAATTCAGCCCAGGCCTTGTGCTGTGGAGAGGTATAACGTCCATTGATCTCACCATAGCCCATTGAAAAATGTCTCAGTCCTTTGCCAGTTGCCCTGAATCCAGCGCCCTTATGCCCAAAGTGTCTACAATGTCCGGCGTCCATTTTCATACTAGTTAACCCCTGTCTCTTCTTCCAGAAACCACGCCTTCTATCACTGTTCTTTTGAAACCAAAGTCTCTATCTACAATGTCCTGTGTCTATTTTCATACTAGTGAACCCGTCTCTTCTTCCAGAAACCATGCCTTCCATGAATGTTCTTTTGAAGCCAATGTGACATTTAGCATGGCCAAAGTATTTCAGTTTCCAAGATGTGACAATGTTTATGACCCCTTTTTTAAAAATGTTCAGGTCATATGTGATGTCAGTAATTTTCTTCATCTTGGTCCATGATAATCTAAGAACTTTTTTGACAGATTTAACTTGAATACCTTGATTTTCTTTTTAATTATTGCAAAATGGTCCATGACTCATGTCTGTTAGATTCATTTCTGCAAAGCCAGTGTACATTCAATTTCCAGTTGATTCCTTGTTTAAATTGCCTTGCCAGAGAGTTTTATCTCCATGTTGATTCCTTGTAGCTTCAACTGTCTTGCCATGGAGTTTTATTTCCATGATTCCTTGTGGCTTCAGTTGTCTTGCCAGGTAGTTTTATCTCAGTGTTGATTCCTTGTGGCCTAAACTGTCTCACCAGGGAGTTTTATCTCCATGTTGATTCCTTGTGGCTTCAAGTGTCTCACCAGGGAGTTTTATCTCCATGTTGATTCCTCATGGTTTCAACTGTCTCTCCAGGTAGTTTTATTTCCGTGTTGATTCCTTGTGGCTTCAGCTGTCTCACCAGGGAGTTTTATCTCCATGTTGATTCCTTGTGGCTTCAAGTGTCTCACCAGGGAGTTTTATCTCCATGGTGATTCCTTGTGGCTTCTATTGTCTTGCCTGGTAATTCTATCTCAGTGTTGATTCCTTGTGGCTTCAGCTGTCTTGCCAGGTAGTGTTACTTCTGTGTTGATTCCATGTAGCTTCAACTGTCTCGCCAGGTAGTTTTATCTCCGTGCCAATTCCTTGTGGCTTCAAATGTCTCAACAAGGAGTTTTTAATTATTTTCTAAGTCTGTCTCTGCCACTGCTATTTAATACAGAAGTGTAATGCCTACAACAACAGTGCAACTTAAGAATATGATAAACAGAATATGGTAACATATCATGCAAAATTAGACAGGACATATTATAACAATTATTTTAAACAAACTTCAATGTAACATTTTGAACCTAAACATTTTGAAATACAGAACTAATACGTTCTCACAAATTAATTTCTCAGACACCTGTATGTTTTATTTTTTAGATTTCTGTTTAATGCTGGACACATTCCTACACACATGCAGTAAATAAGTTATCTATTCTTAAGTCAAGAATATGTTTTTGCACATTATAAAGGAGAAATAAACTTGAATACTTAAAGAAAAATGGCAAAGTTTATGAAAAAAGAGCAAAGCGAAGGCAACGAGACAAATACATGAATGTCTTGGCAACATGGTTTAGGTCAGGTAAGAATGCAAACCTGATCCAAGACTATGTAAGATGGTGAAACGTGACCGCCCACGTTCATCGGCATGGCGCATGATAATAATGATAACTTTTAAGTATTTCTGTTTTAAATTTTTTTTACATTTACATTTTTTGTATTTTTTTTTTTTCATTTTTTAAATATTGTTTTTGTTTATATTTTTTTTTTCAATATATATATATTTTTTTATTGTTTTATTTATTTTTCAATTTGTTTGAGTTTTTTTCCAATTTGTTTTTTTTTTCCATTTCATGTGTTTCTTTTTTTTTCTCTCCAAAAATAGCTTATTTATAAAAACAAAATGTTCACGGAAAGACATCACAAAGTATAATATTGACTTGTGCCATTGAATATTTAGTGTATATGCTGCCAAAATACAACAATGTTCCAACGCATTTGAAACCGAAGAAAAGCTTCTGTTTTTAAATGCTGTCATCGAAAAATGAAACAAAAATAGTGCTATACATATCCAGAGCGGAAAACAATTGCACCATATGGATTTAAAAATGAAAAGTTAAATAATGAAAAGTTTACTCTCCTCTGGTCACAGATACTAACCGCGATGGATCACATAACAAATAAATTAGAAAATGACCCTAAACAAAGAGAATGACGCTCAGTTGAAATGTACCATAGTAGTCAGTTTAAACTGCCGCGGGAATATATGTTGTATATTTCAGATCTAAGGATTCACTGTTTCCTTTGCTTTATGTTGAGTGATTTCTGCAGTGCGCACCTGACAAGATGCAGCAAAATATGGTGGCAATAAATGGTGCAACATACTGATGTGTCTTCATTATTCCAATTCACAATGGGGAAACAATTGTTTTGAATTTGAAAACATTTGATTCACATCTGGTGGGTTTAACTAAGTATTTAGGTGAATACTACAGAATTAAATATCATATGAAGTGAAATACTGATTCTATCAGTAGTAGATACTCTACTTTGGTAATATAAAAATTTTAAAGGAACAGGTGACATAGCATTTACCATAACTGCACCCACCATGACAGTGTTTTTATGAGTGGTGACATAACTGTCAATTCCTGATGTCACAGAGAGGTAAGTCAGGTTTTACTGTCACATTACTTGCAATTGCCAGAATATTTTGCCTATAATGTCTCTAAAACTGATGGCCAGACTCATCCAGTCAATCACCCGTGACCATCTTTTTTCAAATGTTAAGACAAACTTTCAGCACATGGTCTCTGTGATCACCACATGATGTTGAAACAAGCTCTCAACACAGGGTCTCTGTGACAAGTAAGGTTGAGACAAACCCTCAACATAAGGTCTCTGTGACAACCATATGATGTTGAGAGTCAAACTCAGCACAGTGCAGTCTCCGTGACAAACAAGTGACATTGAGACAAACTCTTGGCACAAGGTCTCTGTGACAACCAAGTGATGTTGAGACACACACTCTGTGACAACCACCTGATGAGACAATATCTCAACAGTTTCTGTGACAATCACACGATGTTGAGACAATATCTCAGTCTCTAAGACAACTACATGCTGATGAGACCTATCTCAACAGTTTGTGACAACCACATGATGTTGAGACCATATCTCAACACAATCTCTGTGACAACCAAGTGATGTTGAGACAAACTCTCAACAGTCTCTATGAAAACCAACCAAACATAACACACTTAACATCAATGATAGCAAAACATCAGTAAGCATATTTCAGAAACGATTTATGAAACAGACCAAAGCAAGTTGTACCCCCCCCCCCCCTCCCCAATGGCATTCAGTCATACATTTTTAAGATGTACAATTCTCTCAGGTATCAACACTATAGGTTCAAATAATGATCTCAGCAGCAATATGAAATATTAGTACTAATATGAAACACTGAAAATATGTGAATAAATTCTGTTTCGCAATCCCAAATGAGCAAGTCACAGGTAATTTTTCTAACTCTACGTGCTGATTCATCCTTTTATGTTTTTGTCACACACAGTGGTGGAAAAATATATGCAAACAATATATGTGAACATTAATATACATACAAAGGCTGAATGGTTTAGAACATGTGTTCTTAAACACCCGGTGTGCTGATGCCGAGGTAAGGGGTTCAACCCCAACACTGGACAGTTGGACTAAAATGTTGACTTCTCGTCCTTGACTTGGGGATGTAAATTACACATACCTATGAAGTTGGAGTGGGTTCACCTAATGGCGAGGGACACTGTTCATACGGAAAGCTAATCGACATGCAAAATTCAGTCCAGCACTGTTAGTGTATGGGCTATGCTTGAGTTCTAAGTAAGCGAGCGCAAAAAAAAAAATATACATAATATTATAAGAACAAAATGGAGGTCAGCATGGCTGAATGGATAAGAGCGCGTGCTCTTAAACTTCCGGTGTGCTGATGCCGAGGTGACAGATTCAACCCTTACACTGATCAACTAGACTAAAGTGTTGACTTCTAGTTCTTGACTTGGGGACTTCAAGTGTTCAAGTACCTGAGAAGTTGGAGTGAGTTCGCATGATGGATACTAATAATAGGGACAAATAATCAACATGCATAATCAGTGCGTTGGACTAATAGTAGCAGCACGTGTATGGACTATGCATTAGTTAAAAGCGAGTGAATGCGAGACAAAAAAACAACATAAGATCAACATATCTCCCAGGAATGCTACCTGGTCAAAAAAGCACGCTAAAGTCGATGTGTTGGCCTACGGGTTTCGGCCCAAGGGCGCATAACAGACACACCGCAATCACATCTGAAAAAAACACTCCGGATGAACGAAAAGAAGAAGATCAACATATCTGGAGGAACACTGTCAATAAATGGCTTAGATTCATTCTTTGGTGGCATGACAATCATGTGTGGCCCCCAGTTTCATGCCTTTCTCTAGGCATATAGACACCCTGCACTAACGACATGTTAGCTTTCTGCATAAGGCATCGCATCCTTCATTACCAATTAAAGTACTTAAGTCCAGAAGTATACACCATCATGGGATGTAAATAATGCTGAATATTAAATTAACATTGCTTTGAAATGTTGGTAATTATAGCTAAGTAATTGTTCTAATGTATAAGTATGGGGAAAATAGTGGCAAATTATGTCCCTCCAAGTCAATGGTGAACACTGTCTCCGAGTTAAGAGGGGAACTTGTCTAAGAGATGACGAACTCATCTCTGTGAGTTAAGAGGCAAATTCTTGTCTCTGTGAGTTAAGAGATGAACTCTCTGAGTCAATTGCACTCTGAGTCAAGAGGTGAACTCTGCCTTACTGAGTCAAGAGGTGAACTCTTGTCTCTCTGAGTTAAGAGACAAACTCATCTCTCTGAGATAAGAGGCAAATTCTTGTCTCTCTGAGTTAAGAGGCAAATTCTTGTCTCTCTGAGTTAAGAGGCAAATTCTTGTCTCTCTGAGTTAAGAGGCAAATTCTTGTCTCTCTGAGTTAAGAGGCAAATTCTTGTCTCTCTGAGTTAAGAGGCAAATTCTTGTCTCTAAGAGGTGAACTCTGTCTCTCTGAGTCAAAGGCAAACTCTGACTCTCTGAGTCAATGGCAAATTTGGTCTCTCTGAGTTAAGAGACATATTCTTGTCTCTCTAAGTTAAGAGGCAAATTCTTGTCTCTCTGAGTTAAGAGGCAAATTATTGTTTCCAAGTTAAGAGGCGAACTCTGTCTCTCCGAGTCAATGGCAAACTCTGACTCTCTCAGTCAATGGCAAACTCTGACTCTCTGAGTCAATGGCAAACTCGGTCTGAGTCAAGAGACAAACTCTGTACCTTTCTCTACCTCTACAATTGTTTGCCAAATGAGAAATCTTTGCAAAATTACATGCTTACAAGAGAAGGAAGGAATACAATTTGTTTGGAAATACAAGGTTATGGTGGAATAATGTGATGATTGTGTCAAGGTGTGTACATTTGGGATATGATCATCCTTGACATATGTGGTTACATAACAAGACAAATGGGACTGGAAAGTCACTGAAAATATATGCTACACTGGTAAGGCAGTAAGTCACAAAATGATAGACGGTTGAGAGATGGTTAAGGCAAACCCTCAACTCCAGGTCTCTATGACAATCAAGTATGTTGAAAAACTCAACAAGGTCTCTGTGACAACAGTGATGGTGAGATATAAACTCTCAGTACACTGTCTCTGTATGATAAAGGTGTCACTATGTGGCATATCCATCCATATTGATGTTTATATGTGGCAGATGATAATGACTGAATGCCTAAGTGCATGTATACGCAGAGTTTCAAGCATTTGTGATGTTAAAAATAACGGCCATATTCGAAGATTGCACCATGGAAAAATATGCTGTTGTGAGGTGTTTTGTTTTTTCCAGCCAGGAGGCTTACTGCCAAGTATATTCATGAGAACATGCTGCCTATCTATGGCGGTTTCAAGCACATAAGATTCTAAAAAATGTCAGGCTCACTCAAAAATTACACCATCAAAAAATAACGTGTTGTTGTGTTGTTTTTTCTAGCCAGGGTGGTTTACTGTCAAGGATATTCTGAAAACATGTTGCCTGTCTATTGTGAAAAGTATTTGTCATGAAAAATGTAGACACCTTAGAGGCACAGGATTTGCTGATGAAGTTGAGCACGAGGTGTAAACTAAGAAAGACTAGGTTTTTACAAAATGAGGTAACCCCCCTTTGTTTTTTTTTGGTGTGTGCTTCATTCCTGGTGATGTTTACAGCACACGGATATTCGATCAATCCAGGAGAACCTCATGCTCTATTCTGTTGTGTCTAAGTACTACAGCTGTATATGGGGAACCTCATTTTTGCTAATCATAGCTCCCTAGCAATAGATCATACAGGAAAGAAACAATGTCAAACTTACTAATTAAGACTTAAACAGAACAAAATGATAATTTCGGGTGATACACAAGTGAGTACTATTTCTTCGTATATTTAGAATTATGGACCAAAAAAAGCAACAATTTCCAGAACATATAATACAACAGTAATAACAAAAAAAAGTTTTGAGAAACTGCAAGATCAAATGAGCCAAGTGGTTCTTGAGCATAATGATGGATTCGGCTACAACTTATGATAGTGGTAGCGGTCATTGCCTGGATACTGCGCTTGGTACTGTTGCTGTTCTTGCTGAGGCTGGTGGTACTGTTGCTGATTTTGCTGAGGCTGGCGGTGCTGCTGTTGGTGGTCTTGCTGCAGCTGCTGGTACTGCTGTGGTATGTGGTGCTGTTGCTGACTGGATGTGAGCACATGCTGTTGTTGGCAGATGTTGAAGTTCTGAGATGCAGGCATGTTAGGCGGAGGATGCTGCAAATTATCAGAGATTAATTAGTATATATCATACACAACTTGTGGAAGTCAACAGAAATTAACACCAGCACCAAACTTTGAATATTTAATTCCTAACATGAGCACAGCTTAACACCACTTCCTAAACCAGGCAGAGATCATTCAAAGCTAAATGGGTTTAGGATTATCACCCTACAGAACACTTTTGGCAAGACGCTGGAGAAGATTATTGCTGTTATGCTTCAGGGATATTTAGAAAGGGAAAAGCTTCTCCCGAAAAGTTTGGGAAGTTACTGGCCAGGGAAGGATATGTGAGACAACGCAGCCACTTTTGCCTATGATGTTTATGAAGGGTTCCAAAACAGACATGAGACGGTGGTGGGTGCCCTTGATCTCGAGGAAGTACACAGCAGAGTCAGATATGATATTTTTATGTACTCTCTTATGGAGTAGAGATTCTGTCCTTGGTTGGTGAACTGGATTGCAGCTGTTCTGCATTCTCATAGAGTGGTTCTCCAATCAAGTATCTGGAAATCACTTTTGATAGAAGCCTGTCCTTTAGGGATCATGCTGAGGTGATGGTTACAAAATGTCAGAAGGGGCTCAATGCACTGAAGAGTATAGCAACAAGGAATGCTATTCACACTTTTTCAGCACTTGATCATTTCAGTGGTAGAGTATGGACTGGGAATGCTCAGTTTCAAATAGTCAGCTAGTGAAACTAGAGTGCATACAGAATGAAGCTATAAGGGTGATTCTGGGATGTACAATCGACACCCCAATAGCATGTATGCGATACATCCTTGCGTTGCCAACCATTGCAGACAGATGCAAGGTGTTGCAGGCAAGTTCATACCTCAAGGTAGCTACAGACAAGGAACATCTGCATCATTCCCTGGAAGCAGTCAAAGCCCACAGGCTGCTAAGAGGAAAATCAAGGATAGCTCTGGTAGAAGATACCATCAAAGAAGTGTGCACACTTGAGAAGACTGGCAAAGGCAAGGAGTGAGAGTAACAAATAGAAATTCAGACGTGTGGGGCTATAATCACATTGGGCCGTGAGTGCAGAGAGTGGCCAGCAGGCCAGCAGGAAGCTGAAAGTCAGAAATTAATTCATGACTACTCTCGTCCTGGTGATGAGATGATCTATACCGATGGCTCTGTGTTAAAAGGCAAAAGAAATGTCTGGGGATTCATAGCAAAAGAAAATGGCCAATGTTTGGTCAAGGAGAGCTTGGCATATGACACCATAAGCTCAAGTCTGAGAATGGAGCTGGAGCTGGATGTGGTTATTGTTGCTTTCTGTTGGTTGGAGAACAAACTGTATACGCATGTTGTGATTTAACTGATTCACAAAGCATGCTGGCAAAGGTGAAGACTGGCATACTCTGTACAGAATGGCATGCATTGATTCAGAGATAGCATGTTGTGAGCATTCAATGGATCTTTTCTCCAGGACACTCTGTCATTAGAAATGAACAGGCTGGTGCCGCATCATTAAAGGGTGATTTGATGCATCAGAAGGTAGATGTGGTGAAGGCCCTCTGGGAAAATGTGATTAGTGCAGAAGAATAGGTCTAGAGAGAATGCAGCAGCAAGGGGTAGTTAGAGGATCTGGTCAAATATCATCATTCAGAAGTGTGGCATGATGTCTTCAGACGTTCGCATCCCCAGTCCATTTACATTTCTCAATACTCAGTAGTTAACCACGTAAGCCGTCGTGATACCCTAACTAAAAATAGAATCGTAGATTCTAGATCGAGAGAGGGTAGATGAATGGTGGGGTCTCAATTTGATTGGGTAACCCTTGGGCTGGTAACGCTCCTTAATACATAATTAGCCCGCCAGTCGAAGCCTTGATTCCATCCCGTAAGGACATGTTCAAGATGCAGTGGTAAAATTTGCCCAAAAGCATTCTTTAGGATGTGGTCATCTGCACTCCAGGTACCTAAATCATTTAATATGTTATGTGTAAACCTGATGAAGTGAGAGAGAGACGAATGGCAGAGTATTTTCTTGAGAAAATGTAAAAAGAAGACAGGACTTCGGTACAGTGGCTCTAAAACTGCCGCTCAAAACCTGCATGTCTACCGCAGTGAAACATTCTTACCATGTCTATTGTCTGTCTGATTTGATGATTTGCATATGCTTATGACTGTAAACCACGCTCAATGCATATGGCAAAACCTTTGTGCGCTCTGAACATTCATTGAGTGCCTATCATGACCATTCTTAACCAAACTGTACATTGTTCTTGAGAGTTACCTTTGGCAGTTCTGTTTCAGAATGTGTGATGCTATATACTGCATGTAATTTCTCCCTTATAATGGCTGAGAATGTTTGAATGAATGAGATGGTAATTAGATAATTAACTTCTCATATTTGTAAAACTAAAGACACTTATTAAATCCATGTTTGCAGGATTGCATTGCACTGTGGAAATTAACCTACAGTGTCTGTCAGATGAATACATGGGAAGGCTCATGCTATTTGTCAGGGAAAATTCATGTTTTCTTTCATTATGTGTATTCCACATGTGAAAGCATTTCTAGTGCATGATTTCTGCCATACAATGCCTACTTCTTGGTGCTTAATCACACTGTCTGTTCTCATGGTACACCGGTCCCTGTGATCTACTCATTGTGAGAATTTACAAGATAATTGTGTGAAGCTGCCTCTGATTAGGAGTATGTGCCTGTGACTTCACGGTTTTGGGGATGAACCTGGAGAAAGGATATCACCCCAAACCCCCAAATAAAATTGCACTTCATCATCAGTGAGAGGCGGGTGTTCGAATATCACACTCCCCTTTCCCCTCCCATTCCTCTCTGAATCTGTGATAGTACTGTATAACTGTGACAATGGTTCAATAGATGTAAAACACATGTTGTGCCTTTGTTTATTAACAGAGAATGAGGAAGATGGGGAAGGCCTTTCAATTACCAGGACAATCCAGGGAAGTCCTGAGCTCTAGCTTCAACTCCAGCTGAAAAGTCAGACTCCAAAAAGACCAAAATGAACAACAGGTTGCAAAGATTCAGCCTGAATCCACTAATTCTGGCCTATACAGATGGCACTGAAGAAAAGTCTTTCTTAAAAGCCTAAGACAGGGATACTCTCCAATTTTGTAAAAGCTCTAGGCTATATCTTCAAGATAAATTCAAGAAGAAACCTTAAGAGGAGAGATTACCTGGTTTTCAGCATGTCACTACTGGCTAAGAGTGGACATTAAAGGTGCACTTGGAGCTGACCCTATCACAGCTTAATATTAATAATGGCTGAAAGCTGAAGGAGCAGAAGTTAATAAATAGAGCAAATTCACAAAATGGATTGGTGTTAAGTCGGTGTGGTGATTCAGTTCCATCAGAAATCTTAGGAGTGATAGACTGTGAAGAAAGACAGCTGGGACATATTGTTTCTTTGTAGATCTTCCTCTACTGGAAAAGCAAAAGAACAGTCTTGGGTGTCAACTTCATGAACAGTCAAATTTAGGTGAGATAGACAGAAAGAAGAATGCTAGGACATATTGTTTCTTTTTAGATCTTCCTCTACTGGAAAAGTAAAAGAACAGTCCTGAGTGTCAACTTCATGAACTCACCAGTGAAAAGATAAGAGCTTTAAAATTTCTTTCAAGATTGTGACAGCAGGGAATAGCCTGAATTGGAAAACCATCATGGGGAGAACTGTAACCTGAGCTGTCCAACACCATCATAGGTGCTAAAAGGATTAAACAGACTAGTGGAGCAGAACGTCCCTATGCTTGCCCAATTTATGGCTTATCTTGTGTTTCCCTCATTAACAGTCGAAGAAAGGATTTAAGTCTAAAGTGTGGTGTAGGATAACTTATGGTGTAGAGATGTGAAGGAGGGTGTATTTAGATTAATGTTTCTGTGGGGATATTGAGTGAGGTGTTTGGGTTTTCATAGATAATGTCACTATAATTTGCATATAAACTTATATTTGAGATGTAAATTGTTGGCAGAATATGAAGCCTGAGTCTTCACTTGACCTCATCAAACATTAATAAATGATAAGTAGTAAGAAAACAGTTTTTTGAGATACATGTCTCTGTGATTGTCTTGTACATTGTTGAGAAAGAAATGTCCAACTGGTGTCAAGCATCTTCATGGTGACTGTTACTCTACTGTTGTGGTTGGTTACAGAGATTGTGAAAGTCTGTGTGGTTGTTGTCAAGTATCTTCCATGATGTATGACTTGTCTAACCTGTTGGTGTGATCATTCTTTGTGAATGTTTGTCCAACTGTTGTCAAGATCTTCTCATGTTGTCTTGTTCAACCAGTGTAAAATACAGTTGTTGTTGTTGTTTATGTTCACTACAATGGTACAATTGTCAATGTGATCATTTGTCCAAGTGTCTTGTGTCACTTGAAATAAGTAATGAGATCAAAAATGAGGTTGGCGACCAGAGCACAGTCAGCTGGAAGATGAGAGAACTGCTTTCATTGGTTGCTGTGGCTAACTGCCAAGATCTATATATATATATATATATATATATATATATGGCCTAGAAGAGAAATCATCTATAAATAATTCTGTGTAGAACTTAACTTGTGTCTAATTTCTCACAGTGGGGGGTACTCGATGAGCCAAAATTCTGAATGGTTTCTCTACAAGGGTTATGCGAGAATAAATATCAATACCTCTAGACAACACTTGCTGTTACTAACCTGTATCTTTTATAGAGAGATATACTTTATAGAACTTCACTCATTAGAACTTCTGTAATTCTCTATAAACCCACAAAAAAACCTCACAAGAAGTAAAGCAAGACGGACATATAATCAGATTGCAACGGGCACGGTTAGTATTGGACTGTTAAGATGAGGACTGGGCACTTATGGAAATGCCCTCGAGTGAAGTGATGTGGGTTCTTGACTAACTCTTAATGTGAAATCAGTACTACTGTATGAAACAGAAACAGAGAATAACTAAAACAATTAATAAACTACAGCCATTCATTAACCGCTTTCTGCACAGAATAGAAGGACTAAAATAAAATTATCTGGTGGAGCTTCGGGAGAGAATGAGACATTCTAGTTAATCAAGTTAGTTATCTCCATGTTGATTCCTTGTGGCTTCCTTTACAGGACATCACAGTCAACACCAGCATTATTTGCTGTTGTGATCTCTTAGCAAGTATACGTTCAATAGTTTGCCATTGCTTTCTGAACGACAGGCACCCATACATTTCATAAAAACCAATGCAAGGCAGTCTGCTGCCAAATCGCCAGCAGCTGTGTTTTGAACGTGGGTATGCAGGATTATGAACTGCGTCCGTAACCTCTTCACCACGGAGCCAGCCAGTGAATCAAGAGTAGAGGAAAAGACATGCAATGGATAGGACACAAATGGGGAAAACCTGAGTACATCTAGAAAGTCCTTTCTTTGGAACCTCCAGGGGTAAAGGAGAGGGAGATCTAAATATAAACAGACAAAGGACTTAAAGACACGAGATGAATCATGTGGGGAGGGCTTAGGGAGCTGCAAGAGATAACAAAAGATTGGATGGCTTGGCCTGAATTGGCTGAACCCAATGCTGCAATAAAGAAAGAGAAGTGTTATATGTTCAGAGATTGTCAATTCATTGGATGCCAAGCAATTCACCAAATGTTTACTGATCAATCCACACATACATCTTTTACTTGGTTGAGGGGGATAAAGAGAAGTAAGAATAAAAATAAGGATGAAGAGAAAGAGAAGAATCTGATACTTCTCACAGAACAGGACTGCACAACTTCAATAAATCAATACACGTTACTGCAACAATCTTCCTCAACATCTTTAATTAAATAATAATCTGTATTAATAAACACAGGTTAGGGCATAACAACTAGCTCTGCCATGTCTATAACTGGTGGTGAGTGCTGACGTCTGACCTGACTGGCACCTTGTGTTCTTGACAGGCGATAGTTTTGTAAAAATGAGATATATCTCTCTGTAACACAAAGCCAGGGCTAAGTTAAGAGACCATATGTTGCCCATGCAGCATGATCCCTCTCTCGGCCGGCCTAGATTACTCCAGAGGAAAGGTAACACCAATACATCTGGAAAAAGACAAGCTGCAGAAGCTGCCGGATCAGCAAAGAAATGCTCTACTGTCCACCTGTCAGAGCTCTCATCCTAGGCCAATTGCAAACCAAGGCTTTGGGCCTGGTCTGCCCTGCCAAGACATTTAGTCTTTAGGTTGCATTTCCTTGCACTAGGGTAAAGCTTGTACCTCCACTGTGCTCCACTGCCCTAAGCCATTGGAACAACGTGGAGTGTCAGGTTTGGTGAGCGCCAACTAAATAATATCAATGTGTATTAATAAATAAAGGTTAGAGCATAACAAGTACTAGCTACGTCTAAAATTGGTGGCAAGTGCTCACATCTGACCACACATATAGTAACTGTATAAGCGATCTTGTAGTTAATCAGTTCCAGATATCAAGAAGCAAGCTTCTCAGTCACAATTATTTACTGATAACAAAGTCCACTCGTCAGTCCTCTGCCAGATGAGGTCAGCACCTTGGAAGTTAGAGAATTTCTGATTTCCAAGGTGCTGACCTCATCTGGCAGAGGACTGACGAGAACAAAGGAAAGCCTTTTTTTTTAACACAAACTAGAGCAGAGCAACCAGACAGACATGAGAGGCCGAAATCTTGCCAAGGAGGTCACCTCAGACAGATGCAAGGCCCAAAACATTTCGGATGAAGACACAGTGACAGTGAAAGAAATCAAGGCTGTGCTTCGACGATAAAAAAAAACAGCGCCCCAGGGCCAGATGGCATAAGATACGATAACATCAATAGGTGTACCGACAATGAGCTAGAGAAACTAGCAGGCATGTACAACAACAGCATAGGGAGTGCTAGCATCAAGGAGGAGTGGTTACACAGCTATCTGATTCCCTTGCCGAAGCCTGGCAAAGACCACACAAAAATTCAGGGATATCGTGTAATAACCATGCAGAATACAATAGGCAAGCTGCTGGAGAAGTTAAATGCCAGGAAAATATCAAACCAGCTAGAGAGGCAAGGTGTTTTCCCACCTACCCTGGGTGGGTACCGTCCAAAAATAGAAACCTGGACCAATGCAGCAGTTTTTGCCCACGACGTCTATGAAGGTTTCCACTCAGGCATTGAAACCTTTGCTGCAGCGATTGATCTTGAGGATGTGTACAACAGAGTACCATTGGATTTTCTAATGCTTCAGCTGCTTGAACTCAAGATAAGTCCATTCCTCCTTAGTTGGATTGCCGCAGCCCTCTTCCAACAGAAAGTAGTTTTCAGATGTGGCATTTGGACTTCGAAACCAACAAAAATATATCCTGGCCTATCACAAGGATCACCATTATCTCTGGTGCTGTTCAATGCCTACACTGTGAGAATCACCAGCGAGCAGATCACTGGACTGGGGAGGACACTGCTATATGCCGACAATGTTTTAGTGTATCGTCAGGGTAAGGATAGAGATCAGGTTGCTGTGGAACTACAAACCGAACTCAAGCGCATAAGTACTTGATGTGTTGAGACTGGGGCAATGGTCAACCCAACAAAGGCAACTGTGACTTGGTTCTCTTTGAATAACCATATTGTCAACACTCCAGCACCAACGGTAAATCTGTGTTCAGAGACTGTGGAAAGACCGCAGGCAATGAATTACCTGGGGATACATTTTGATCGAAGCCTTGCTTATAATGAGCACATAGACCAGTTAGTTAGTTAGTCGCGGTTCCAACTTCACGGCAACAGGTCGTCCCCATATTGCTCCGTTCCCGTGCCAGTGAATATCACATAAAATGCTCATCACTGCCCTATGTGAACAATGGAACAGACAGAAGTGTCGGCAAGCCAACAGCCCACACAGGTACACTGTGCATAATGCCGCCGCCAGAATGCCAACACAAAAGTCCTCCACGAAAACCACAGTTCATCGTCAATGGAAACAGCAGTCACCAGAAAGATTTCATTGACCCGGGTTTTATCCCATATGGATCAGTCTCTGACCACAGGGCGACCCACCGAAAGCGCCGCACAAAGCACGAACTCCGTAGCTACAGTGACGACTCCCAGGAGTCTCCTGAAAAAAGCACTCGTGAACCGAAAAGGCAAACCAGTCAATCCAGCAACAACCGGCCGTCATCGTTCTGAACATGCAGCTCATGCTAAAAAAAAAACGTGGACAGATGCAAGAGCATTCCATGCAAAATTCACAGCTCACAGTGTCGCACCACGCACTCACTCAGTAGCAGGACGACGGAACCATAGCCCAGGTGATAACAAAGGCCAAGTGGGGTTTGGCTGCGATGCGGGTGATGGCGACAGAAAATTGTGAGCAGTGCCATCTATGTCTTCTATATGAGGGGCTGGTCATGTCTGTTTTTGAGTATGCGATGGTGATACTGACTCTCAGCCGTAAGAAGATAGAAAGGATACAGAACAAAGCTATGCGCATTATTCTTGGTTGTAGAAGAGATACAGGATGCAGGGTGATGCGCTATCTTCTTGGTTTTCCAACCACTGAAGACAGAATACAAATTTGCAGAGCACGTGCCTACCTCAGAGTTAACGCAAACACAACATCCACTGCATAGTGAAATTAGGAAGGTGAAGGGCAGCAGCATAAAAAGAGGAAGGTCGTGGATGGGTCAAGCCGATGACATTCTTCAAGGTGTGTTCACTTGAGGACTTAGAACCTGGCGAGGAGTGGGTTCAAGTGCCAACAGATTTCTGTATGTCCTCTTCCGTTTGCATCCAACTAGACAGAAAATGCAGACAAGAAAATCCGGCTGCTGTAGAGGCAGAAGTACAAGCGTTGATCTTCGAGAATTCATTAGACAGTGATGCTGTCATCTACACAGATGGGTCGGTCGTCCGACATGTGAAAAGCTGATGGGCTTTTACGGCTCAGGCCAGAGGGAGAATTGTGAAGGAGGACTCTGGTGCTTTTGTTGAGACCACAAGTAGCCTGACTATGGAAGCCATAACAGTAAGTAAAGCAATAACATGGCTCGAGACACAGACATTCACTAGGGCATGCTTCCTTAGTGACTCAATGAGCATGCTCAAGAAGATAGAGATGGGGTGGATCCGAAGATAGTGGTTGCTGTCTTTGGAGCGGTCTCGGCTGGCAAAGATTAGTTTCATCTTCGTGCCAGGGCATGCAGGAGTACAAGGAAATGTGGAGGGTGGATGCGCCATGGATCTGGCCGACATTCTAAATGCTCTACGAGAAGTAAGACTTTTGCGAGAACCAAGTGATGACAGCGAATTACAACCATGGTCAGACTGTGAGAACAGCAAATTAAAAGAGGTGTGGCCAAACAAGAACACTACACAGGAAGCCAAAGAAGATTGATAAACCAACACATAACTGGTGTCGTTAGCCACTAAACGCTGCAGGATTTGCTGAGGAGGGGATCTAAGCACTTATGGACTGAATGGTTCGATGTGCAATGAACCGACTAACTAATTAAGTCCACTCAGGCTTGAAGTCTTTCATAATGCTGATGCATCAGATGTTTTCTGAAAATAAGTCTCATCTGTACCATCTGCACCTCACCATTACAAATTATCACCAGATCCCTAAAACCTTATCTACAAACATAGCAACCGTTATGATAGAAAATAACAACTCACATTAAATGCCTGAGGTATTGCTGCAGGTGACTGTCCCACCAGTTGAGGTGGGTAGCCTAGCAAACAGCTTTCTTTCAGCAAAAACTCCTCATAAGCGGCCTCCATCTCATCGCCCATTTCTCCATCATCATCTTCACCTCTAAAACATCCAGAAAACATCATGAGAAAGGGAAAAAGATGTCTTGAAACAAATTCCTCTAAATCTAGTTTGGTTTGTACCATATCACTTTATTTGCACACGGATATCTTCCTAAGTCTTCCCACAGATCACACGAGGAGAATCTCAGCAGAGTTCACCAAATCCAAAACAGCAACAAAGATAGTTAATGAATATCATTATTTTTACCCTTATCTTTTGACTTCCTCGTGGCTTTTATTTGCATTTTGCAGCAAAAATATTCTATTGAATGGGGTAGCCAACCTCAAAACAAACCCTCCTAATTCCTTCTGTGAATACTATATTCTTACATGTGTTTCAGCTTCAACTGAGAGATAGTTTGCAAGTAGCATTCAGTTCTGGGGTTAACCCGGCACTGCAATATGGGTACCAAAGGAAAGTCAGCAGTTGGCAAGCAGTTTCTCATCATTAAGAAAGTTACGCTCTCACCATAGCAAGATTACATCATTTCAAAAACAAACTATGACAGGTTGACATAATTGCATAACAACACACTACAAGGCTATGACAGGTTGACATAACACACTACAAGGCTATGACAGGTTGACAATAACAACACACTACAAGGCTTTGACAGGTTGACATAACACACTACAAGGCTATGACGGGTTGACATAACAATACACTACAAGGCTGTGACAGGTTGACATAACACACCACAAGGCTGACAGGTTGACATAATAACAATACACTACAAGGCTATGACAGGTTGACATAACACACTACAAGGCTATGACAGGTTGACATAACACACTACAAGGCTATGACAGGTTGACATAACACACTACAAGGCTATGACAGGTTGACATAACAACACACTACAAGGCTATGACAGGTTGACATAACAACACACCACAAGGCTATGACAGGTTGACATAACACACTACAAGGCTATGACAGGTTGACATAATAACACACCACAAGGCTATAACAGGTTGACATAATAACACACTAAAATAATATGACAGGTTGACATAACAACACACTACAAGGCTATGACAGGTTGACATAACACACTACAAGGCTATGACAGGTTGACATAACAACACACTACAAGGCTATGACAGGTTGACATAGCAACACACTACAAGGCTATGACAGGTTGACATAACAACACACTACAAGGCTATGACAGGTTGACATAACAACCCACCACAAGGCTATGACAGGTTGACATAACAACACACCACAAGGCTATGACAGGTTGACATAACACACCACAAGGTTATGACAGGTTGACATAACACACTACAAGGCTATGACAGGTTGACATAACACACCACAAGGCTATGACAGGTTGACATAACAACACACTACAAGGCTATGACAGGTTGACATAACAACACACTACAAGGCTATGACAGGTTGACATAACAACACACTACAAGGCTATGACAGGTTGACATAACAATACACTACAAGGCTATGACAGGTTGACATAATAACACACTACAAGGCTATGACAGGTTGACATAACAACACACTACAAGGCTATGACAGGTTGACATAACAACACACTACAAGGCTATGACAGGTTGACATAACACACCACAAGGCTATGACAGGTTGACATAATAACACACTACAAGGCTATGACAGGTTGACATAATAACACACTACAAGGCTATGACAGGTTGACATAACAACACACCACAAGACTATGACAGGTTGACATAACAACACACTACAAGGCTATGACAGGTTGACATAACACACTACAAGGCTATGACAGGTTGACATAACAACACACTACAAGGCTATGACAGGTTGACATAATAACACACTAAAAGAATATGACAGGTTGACATAACAACACACCACAAGACTATGACAGGTTGACATAACAACACACTACAAGGCTATGACAGGTTGACATAACACACTACAAGGCTATGACAGGTTGACATAACACACTACAAGGCTATGACAGGTTGACATAACAACACACTACAAGGCTATGACAGGTTGACATAACAACACACTACAAGGCTATGACAGGCTGACATAACAACACACCACAAGGCTATGATAGGTTGACATAACACACCACAAGGCTATGACAGGTTGACATAACACACTACAAGGCTATGACAGGTTGACATTACAACAGACTACAAGGCTATGACAGGTTGACATAACAACACACTACAAGGCTATGACAGGTTGACATAACACACTACAAGGCTATGACAGGTTGACATAATAACACACCACAAGGCTATGACAGGTTGACATAACAACGCACTACAAGGCTATGACAGGTTGACATAACAACACACTACAAGGCTATGACAGGTTGACATAACACACTACAAGGCTATGACAGGTTGACATAATAACACACCACAAGGCTATGACAGGTTGACATAACAACGCACTACAAGGCTATGACAGGTTGACATAATAACACACTACAAGGCTATGACAGGTTGACATAACACACTACAAGGCTATGACAGGTTGACATAACAATACACTACAAGGCTGTGACAGGTTGACATAACACACCACAAGGCTGACAGGTTGACATAATAACAATACACTACAAGGCTATGACATGTTGACATAACACACTACAAGGCTATGACAGGTTGACATAACACACTACAAAGCTATGACAGGTTGACATAACACTACAAGGCTATGACAGGTTGACATAACAACACACTACAAGGCTATGACAGGTTGACATAACAACACACCACAAGGCTATGACAGGTTGACATAACACACTACAAGGCTATGACAGGTTGACATAATAACACACCACAAGGCTATAACAGGTTGACATAATAACACACTAAAAGAATATGACAGGTTGACATAACAACACACTACAAGGCTATGACAGGTTGACATAACACACTACAAGGCTATGACAGGTTGACATAACAACACACTACAAGGCTATGACAGGTTGACATAGCAACACACTACAAGGCTATGACAGGTTGACATAACAACACACTACAAGGCTATGACAGGTTGACATAACAACCCATCACAAGGCTATGACAGGTTGACATAACAACACACCACAAGGCTATGACAGGTTGACATAACACACCACAAGGCTATGACAGGTTGACATAACACACTACAAGGCTATGACAGGTTGACATAACACACCACAAGGCTATGACAGGTTGACATAACAACACACTACAAGGCTATGACAGGTTGACATAACACACTACAAGGCTATGACAGGTTGACATAACAACACACTACAAGGCTATGACAGGTTGACATAACACACACTACAAGGCTATGACAGGTTGACATAATAACACACTACAAGGCTATGACAGGTTGACATAACAATACACTACAAGGCTGTGACAGGTTGACATAACAACACACTACAAGGCTATGACAGGTTGACATAACAACACACTACAAGGCTATGACAGGTTGACATAACACACCACAAGGCTATGACAGGTTGACATAATAACACACTACAAGGCTATGACAGGTTGACATAATAACACACTACAAGGCTATGACAGGTTGACATAACAACACACCACAAGACTATGACAGGTTGACATAACACACTACAAGGCTATGACAGGTTGACATAACACACTACAAGGCTATGACAGGTTGACATAACAACACACTACAAGGCTATGACAGGTTGACATAACACACTACAAGGCTATGACAGGTTGACATAACAACACACTACAAGGCTATGACAGGCTGACATAACAACACACCACAAGGCTATGATAGGTTGACATAACGCACCACAAGGCTATGACAGGTTGACATAACACACTACAAGGCTATGACAGGTTGACATTACAACACACTACAAGGCTATGACAGGTTGACATAACAACACACTACAAGGCTATGACAGGTTGACATAACACACTACAAGGCTATGATAGGTTGACATAATAACACACCACAAGGCTATGACAGGTTGACATAACAACGCACTACAAGGCTATGACAGGTTGACATAATAACACACTACAAGGCTATGGCAGGTTGACATAACACACTACAAGGCTATGACAGGTTGACATAACAACACACTACAAGGCTATGACAGGTTGACATAACACACTACAAGGCTATGACAGGTTGATATAACAATACACTACAAGGCTATGACAGGTTGACATAACAACACACCACAAGGCTATGACAGCTTGACATAACAACACACCACAAGGCTATGACAGGTTGACATAACACACTACAAGGCTATGACAGGTTGACATAACACACCACAAGGCTATGACAGGTTGACATAACAACACACTACAAGACTGACAGGTTGACATAACACACTACAAGGCTATGACAGGTTGACATAACACACCACACGGCTATGACAGGTTGACATAACAACACACCACTAGGCTATGACAGGTTGACATAATAACACACTACAAGGCTATGACAGGTTGACATAACACACCACAAGGCTATGACAGGTTGACATAACAACACACTACAAGGCTATGACAGGTTGACATAACACACTACAAGGCTATGACAGGTTGACATAACACACTACAAGGCTATGACAGGTTGACATAACACACCACAAGGCTATGACAGGTTGACATAATAACACACTACAAGGCTATGACAGGTTGACATAACAACACACTACAAAGCTATGACAGGTTGACATAACACACCACAAGGCTATGACAGGTTGACATAACAACACACCACAAAGCTATGACAGGTTGACATAACACACCACAAGGCTATGAAGCGTTAAGGCTTCATATATACTGACTGGCACCTTGCCGTCTTGACAGACGATAGTTTGTAAAATGGAGTTCTCTCTCCATAACACAAAGCGTGGGCTGAATTTAGAGACCATGTGTTGCACATACAGCATGATCCCTCTCTCGGCCTGTCTAGTTTACTCCAGAGGAAAGGTGACACCAATACGTCTGGAACAAGACAAGCTGCAGAAGCTGCCGGATCAGCATAGCAATGCTCTAACTGTCCGCCTGTCGGGGCTTCGATCCTAGACCAGTTACCAACCAAGGCTTAGGGCCTGGTCTGCCCTGCCATGACATTTTGTCTTTAGGTTGCATTTCCTTATACCAGGATAAGACTTGCACCCTCCCAATTGCGCTCTTCTGCCCGAAGCCATTGGCACAATGTGGGGTGTGGGGTGTTGGGTTTGGTAAGCGCCGCCCCACATTCGGCACTAACAGAAGCAGGTAGTACCATCTACTGTCATACGGTAGCTCAGTCATATCTGACTAAGACCTGACATCATATATACTAGGTAATGACAATGTGTTAGAGTGATCATTTGACTACGTTGGGTTGACACTTTGATACTAGTCGGAAAAATATACATTCCTACCATTATTAGAGATTACACTCCATAACACCTCTTTAGTAAGCAAATGCATTAACCAGGTTGCCACAATGTGCCATAAAAACTGTTAAAGAATACATATAGACATACAATTCTCAGAACACAAAATTACACATATAGTGAAGAAAACATATAAACATAAAATTACACATATAGTGAAGGTAGCATGAAAATACAATTATACATATAGCTAAGGAAACAAAAATGCACACGACTTTGAAAATAAAACTATATATACAACTTACAACTTAGGAAATACAGACAATTGACAGAACATAAAATGTGCACAATATACATACAATTATATATACACAACTAAGGAAACCCTATCGACCACATTTTGAATCATAGATGGATTCAAGAAATTACAGATAATTTGCAAACGACATCTGCATTATGATAGAGAGGAATTTCAAAAGACTTTGGGAGGGGGGGCTCTGCATTGGACAAGCCGCTTGGTTATGGTAATGAATAAAACACACAAATATACATACCACTAAGGAAAGAAATAAAACTACACAAACAACAATGGAAACATATTAAAATGTACATAACACTAAGGAACAAAACAATACAAATAACTAAGGAAACATAAAACTATACATACAACTAAGGAAACATAAAACTATAAATACACTAAGGAAAATAAAACTATACATACACTAAAGAAACGTAAAACTATACATACAACTAAGAACAAAACTATACAAACAACTTAGGAAACATAAAACTATATATACACTAAGGAAACATAAAACTATACATACAACTAAGAACAAAACTATACAAATAACTTAGGAAACATAAAACTATACATGCAATAAAGGAAACAAAATTAAACATACAAGTAAGGAAACAAAAAAATTATATACACTTAAGGAAATGCAACAAAATAAAATACAACTAAACAAGTGTATAAATATATACATACAACTTACAAAATATATAATTATATTAATATCACTAAAGAAACATAAAAACACACAAACAACAAAGGAAACACAAGATACATAACCTAAAGAAACAACAAATACACATACAACTATGGAAATGTATACAAATATACATACAACTCAGGTAACACATAAAAGAGTAAATGCATTCGAACATACACACAAATAAGGAAGGTAGTTTGTTGCATATCCTTTACAGGATGTCGCAATCAACCCAAGCATTTGTTGGCTGTAATTTCTTGGCAAATTTACGTTCAGTAGTTTGCCACTGCTTTCTGAACGACCAGCGTTCATACCTTTGGATGAAATACCAACAAAAGGCGGTTTGCTGCCAAATTGCCCGCAGCTGTGTTTCGAACGTGGTATGCGGGATTGCGAATTGTGTCCATAACTCCTTTGCCACAGAGGCGGTCAAATAAGGAAATGTACACAAATATACAACTAAGAAATACATAGAGTAAATGCATGAGAATATACATACTGCTGATATGAATCATAGCCAGTGTCATTTATCAGCAATGTCCCTTGGTCCTCTGACAACTGATCCTGCTCTTTTTGCCAGCTCAAGAAAGCCGCCTCTTCTTCCTCATTAAGAACATAGGCATCATCTTCATTATCGGAGAACCCATCTTCTGGGCGGCTACAGAGTTCACCACATCGATTGTAGAACACAGTTTCTGGAGCCTGTCGATATAAAAATGTCTTTCGATTAATTCTGAACAAAGAAAATTCAGTTTGACTATGCTGATGGCACGTTATGCTAATTCTGAACAAAGGAAGATGGCGGCAGACGGTTGTGTTGTATTGTGACTGCTTCTTTTTTCACGTAGGAGATGGGTATTTTCATCTCTTGCATGTAATTTGTGCGCCAGGATGTAAACCAGGAGTTTCTTCTTAAGATCTTTGCCAATGCTATGGAATTTCGTGCATCCGAGCGAAGCAATCCTTGAGTGAATTTTTGCAGCGTGTATGAGTTTCTGTGGTGCTTCAACATTTGTGCTCCGTACGGAGGGCAGTCAACCTGACATGGTGACGGTAACATTTGATGACAGGCTGACATGGAGAAAGCACATCAACAAAACAGTCGCAAAAGCCAGAAGGAAAATAGCCATCCTGAGAAAACTAAGTGGAACTGCATGGGGAGCCAGTGGGAAAATACTTAGCAAGTTTATCAACAGAGCATACAACCACACCTGGAATACGGGTGAACTGTGTGGCGCTCAGCATCAAAAACTACACTACAAGAGCTGGACAAAGTGCAAAATCAAGCACTTAGAGTCAATACAGGAGGGATGAGATCAACCCCTATAGTGGAGATGGAGAAGTTGGGAAGGATACAAGCAGTGAGAAAGCGCAGAGATATGAAAACGCTAATACAAGCAGAAAAAATCAACTTGCCAGGCCACCATATGAAGAACAGATTTGAAAACTTAGCTATGGGGCGGTTGAAAAGCAGTTTTATCCACCAAGCCAAACAACTCTGTAGAGAAACCACCGATCTGCCCACAGTTGGTATTCCCCTGAAAACTATTCCAGAACAAACTTCATGGAACATAGACTATCATTACAAATCCAGACAAAAGTGAGAAGAATATTTGACAAGGAAGAACAGAACAGTGTATAGTGCAGAACAGCCACTCTCAGCTTCCTTGATGAAAAATACCCACAGGACCTCTGGATCCGAGTCTACACAGATGGGTCAGCACAAAATGCTGTTCGAAATGGAGGAGCTGGAGTGTACATAGAATACCCAAATAATACTAGGGACACGGCCAGAGCACCAACAGGAAAGTACTGCCATAACTATGATGCTGAAATTGAGGCAATCAAAATAGCAACAGAGAAATTACTAAATACAAACCATGGTACACAAACTGTGGTGCTACTTATAGATTGCAAAATCAGTACTCGAGGCACTCCTGTCTGGTAAATTGCCAATACTAAGGATACTACTTTCTGAACTTAGCAGTCAACATAAGGTCACCATACAGTGGATACCATCCCACTGTGGAGTACCCGGAAATGACAGGGTTGATTGATTGGCTAAGGAAGGAGCAAAAGAAGAACAGCCTGATGTGCCCGTTACATACCACCAAAAGAAAAGAATGATCAAATCAGTCCGAAAGCCACCAAAACCTGCTCAGGATGACTACCATGTTATGGACAGACAAGAACAAGTAATTATTCTGCGCCTCAGAACAGGACACAATAGATTATGCAACCACATGTATACAAAATTCAAGATTGGTGAATCAGCCATGTGCACATGTGGATTGGCGTCACAGACAGCAGAGCACATACTCCAAAACTGCCCAAAATACAACACATCTAGACAAACCTTCTGGCCTAGAGAGACGACAGTGGAAGATTATGGACCTAAACTATATGGACCTAAAAAAGACAAATTCATACAAGAGACAACATTGCAGATATAGACATATTTCAAGTGAACGAAAGAAGAAGAAGAAGAAGGTCGTGAGAGGAAGGTTATTTTATTTTCAGTGGCGATCAATGCTAAAGGCAGATCATGGGGAAACATTTCCTCCAACAAACAAGGGGAAGAGCTTGAAGCTGCACTTGAAACCAGTGACCTGGTTTGTATCAACAGTGGCTGTATCACCAGGACAGCAAGTCGTCCAGGTGATGAGGACATTGTTATTGACCTGGCGCTGGTTTCTCCTTCACTCACTACAGTGTGTAGATGGGGTGTCCTATGGTACCATGGCAGCGACCACCATCCTTGCAGCATATTGGTGGAGAAAGGCAGAACCAGGCAGCACAAGTCAACAGTCAAGACTTTCCAGTATGACAGTACAGGGCAAGATGTGGTGAGTAAAATAAGGTGCAACAAGCGCAGAAAGCTTCATGGCAGGAAAAAAAGCTGGCAGCAGCCACCTTGGTGGAATTTTGAGGTGGATAAGGTCTGGGTGGATAAGCGCCGTGCTGTAAGGAAAAGGCAAAATGCCAAGAAGAACAGAGTTGCCCATTAAAGTGCTGACCTCATCTGGCAGAGGATTGACGAGAACAAGGGCATAGCCCTCTTCGAACACTATCTAGAGCAAAGCAACTAGACAGACATGAGAGGCCGAAATCTTGCCAAGGTGGTCACCTCAGATAGGTTAAGGCCCAGAACATTGCAGTTGAAGACACAGTGACAGTGAAAGAGATCAGGGCTGTGCTTCGACGATAAAAAAAAAAACGGTGCTCAAGGGCGAGATGGCATAAGGTATGATGACATTAGTATGTGTACCGACAATGAGCTAGAGGAACTAGCAGACATGTACAACAGTATAGGGGGTGCTAGTATCAAGGAGGAATGGTTACACAGCTATCTGATTCCCTTGCCGAAGCCTGGCAAAGACCACACAACATTTCAGGGATATTGAGTAATCACCATGCAGAATACAATAGGCTAGCTGCTGGAGAAGTTAATTGCCAAAAATGTATCAAACCAGCTAGAGAGGCAAAGTCTTTTCTCACCTACCCTGGGAGGGTACCATCCAAAAAGATAAACCTGGATCAATGCAGAAGTTTTTGCCCATGGTGTCTATGAAGGTTTCCACTCAGGCGTTAAAACATTTGCTGCAGCGATTGATCTTGAGGACACGTACAACAGAGTGCTGTTGCATTTTTTAATGCTTCAGCTTATTGAACTCAAGATAAGTCCTTTCCTCCTCAGTTGGATCGCTGCAGCCCTCTTCCAACGGAAAGTAGTTTTTAGATGTGGCAGTTGGACTTCAGAACCAACAACCATGATCCCCCTGACCTGCTACGGGGATCACCATTATCTCCGGTGCTGATCAATGCTTAAACTGTGAGAATCACCAGCAAGCAAATCATAGGACCAGGGAGGACATTGTCATATGCAGACGATGTTTTAGTGTATCGTCACGGTAAGGATAGAGATCACGTTGCTGTGGAACTACAAACCGAACTCAATCGCATAAGCGCTTGGTGTGGTGAAACTGGGGCAAAGGCCAACCCAACAAAGACAGCAGTGACATGGTTCTCTTTGAATAACCATATTGCCAACACTCCAACACCAACTGTAAATCTGGGTTCAGAGACTGTTGGAAAAAACGCAGACAATGAATTACCTGGGGATACGATTTGATCGAAGCCTCGCTTATACTGAGCACGTAGACCAGGTGATAACAAAGGTCAAGCGGAGTTTGGCTGCGATGTGGGTGATGGCGGCGGCAAACTGTGAGCAGCGCCATCTATGTCTTCTTTATGAGGGTCTGATCCTTTCTGTTTTGGAGTACGCGATGGCGATCCTGACTCTCAGCCATAAGCAGATGGAAAGGATACAGAATGAAGCTATGTGTATGGATGTACAAGAAATATGCCGGTCTCCCTGGCCTAGGAGTTTTGTCTTTCTCCGTAATCCCGTATATCCACTTACAGGGTATGTGAGCCAGTCACTCAGAAAGCAATGGCAAACTACTGAGCGTAATCTTGGCAAAAAATCAACAATCAGCTGAAAGATGCTGATGTTGACAGCGACATCCTGTAGAGGATATGTGAATGAAAAAGAAAAAAATACAAGAGATATAGCATGCAGGGCGATGCCTTCTTGATTTTCCAACCATGAGGGACAGAATAAAAATTTGCCGAGCATGTGCCAACCTCAGAGTCAACACAAACACACAACATCCACTGCATAGCAAGATTAAGAAGGTAAAGGGCAACATTCTTCAGCAGGTGTGTTCATTTGAGGACTTAGTACCTGGCGAGGAGTGAGTACAAGTGCCAACAGAGTTCTGTACATCCTTTTCAGTTCGCATCCAACTAGACAGGAAATGCAGACAAGAAAATCCAGCTGCTGTTGAGATGGAAGTACAGGCTTTGATCTTCGAGAATTCTTTAGAGGGTGATGCTGTCATTTACACGGATGGGTCGGTCATTCGAGGAGTGAGAAGTTCATGTGCCTTTACGGCTCAGGCCGGAGGGAAAATTGTGAAGGAAGAGTCTGGTGCTTTTGCTTTGACCACAAGTAGGCTGACTATGGAAGTCATGGCAGTAAGTAAATCAATAACATGGCTCGAGACACAGACATTCACTCGGGCATTTGTTCTTAGTGACTCAATGGTATGCACAGGAAGATAGAGATGGGGTGGGTCCGAAGAGAGTGGTTGCTGTCTCTGGAGCGGTCTCGGCTGGCAAAGATTAGTTTCATTTTTATGCCAGGGCATGCGGGTGTACAAGGAAATGAGCAGGTTGACAAGCTTGCAGGTAAGGCTACTGTGGAAGACAGACGAGCCATGGACCAGACAGACATTCTGAATGCTCTACGAGAAGTAAGTCGTTTACGAGAACCAAGTGATGACTGAATCTACAACCATGGTCAGGCTGCGAGAACAGCATGTTAAAAGAGGTGTCGCCAAACAAGAATACTATGCAGGAAGCCAAAGAAGATTAATAAACCAACACAGAGCTGGTGTCGTGAGCAGGAGGGGATCCAAGCACTTATGGACTGAATGGTTCGATGTGCAATGAGGATGATCTGTCAACTAACTAACTAACTGAACAAAGGAAATTCTGCTTGACTATGCTGGCAAGTTAGGTTAATTCTGAACAAAGCAAATTCAGTTTGATTATGCTACTAACCATGACAGAAACTGCCTTTGGTGAGTGAAGTGTTAGGTCTTCATGCTGTTTATTCCAAGGTTTAATGAGCTTAGGTTACCAGTTCCCTTTCTTGCTGCTTTTATTCATAGACAAAGGTAAATCTTTTTTAAGGTAAGTAAATAAAGGACACTTTTACACGCTTTAAGGCACATCATGCATACAGTGCTAGACCTAGATTTCTGTAGACCAATCGGCATACAGTGCTAGACCTAGATTTCTGTAGACCAATCAGCATACGGTGCTAGACCTAGATTTCTGTAGACCAATCAGCATACAGTGCTAGACCTAGATTTCTGTAGACCAATCAGCATACAGTGCTAGACCTAGATTTCTGTAGACCAATCGGCATACAGTGCTAGACCTAGATTTCTGTAGACCAATCGGCATACAGTGCTAGACCTAGATTTCTGTAGACCAATCGGCATATAGTGCTAGACCTAGATTTCTGTAGACCAATCAGCATACAGTGCTAGACCTAGATTTTTGTAGACCAATCAGCATACAGTGCTAGACCTTGATTTCTGTAGACCAATCAGCATACAGTGCTAGACCTAGATTTCTGTATACCAATCAGCATACAGTGCTAGACCTAGATTTTTGTAGACCAATCAGCTCTGTACGTGATGCGGTCAGTATCACTCCAGCCGCCTTTACGTTCTTGGTACCAATCTTAAGCTGGGTCAACATGAGAAAGCAGCTCATTATTTTTAATCTGAATTTGCCTAGCTGCAGATTGAACCCATAACCATCTGGTCCACAGACAAGTGTCTCATCACTATGCCACCGAGGCTTCCCAGACAAAGGTGTAAAGGGTCGCTTCCCAGACAAAGATGCAAACGGTTTCTTCCCAGACAAAGGTGTAAAGGGCTGCTTCCCAGACAAAGGTGTAGTGGGTTTAAAGGAGGATCAACTTCAATGCACCGAGTTTATCTCAATTAGCTTGGTCTTTTTACACAAGGTGGCCTGCCAATAGCATTGCACAGAACCCTACGTAGCTCAAGCGGCAACCCACAGGGGTCTCCAAACAAACTGAATTTGTGAACCAAATAGAGTTTGAAAATGAACCCATGATCTTCTGAGTACAAGGCATGCGGCCCTCATTATTCCCAAGCAATAAAAAAATTTCTGGATATTATTCCCAGACAATACTAATTTTTCAACATTTTCTGGGTAGTAATCCCAGGAAATGACAAAAAAATATTGAAAATTGTGTGCCCATAGTATGTACCTAGGTGGACCATATTAGTTGAAACAAAAAAAGAATCTAGACACTGCTGGGTGGGTTGGTGGGTGTGTGTGTGTGTGTGGGGGGGGGGGGGTGTACAAACTGCCCTGCTCAGCATGCAATGACTATGCAAGAACACAATGCAGAAAACCCAAAAATCATGATGTGGAATCAGCACTGAAATGAACTTTTTGAGAGACAAATTATATTCCCAGTTACAACAGAATCATCAACTGCAATGTATACTCTACGCCAGAGGTGGGCAAACTGTGGCTCGGCAACTGATATTATGCAGCCCTCAAGGGCATTTAGAAATAAAAATTTTTACTTTGTTTTTAAGTTATTTTGTTGAATTTTACAGAATTTCGTGTACTGTTATGATTGTTTTAACAGTTTTGATAAAATTTCATTCTAATTTTCTATTTTTGTAAACAGTCCTTGACCTTCGTAATGTAATGCTAAAATGCAAATTTATCAATTTTAATATAGGGAAATATTTATAGACATGTAAAAATTTAATAAGGATGCTGTCAAGCGAATTTCAACAAGTAAACTTGCTCCGGATTTCAAGAATATTGTCAAAAATTGCAAGCATTTACATACATCTCATTAGAAATCAACAATTGTAGTGACAATGTAGTCGGTAGATAATAAAACAATTCATTATAATACAAAATTGTAAAATCTTGTAGACAAATTAGTAACAGTTTTTGTCCATATTGTAAAATATAATGTATAAGTGTTTAAGTAAAAACAATTGTAATAATTAGTTATTTATACTGTTTAATAACCTATAAATAATTCATAATTACTTATTGTGATAGGTTGCTGTAAACAAAGTGGATATAATATATATGCGGCCCCCAATAGCTTTACATTTGTCATTGTGGCCCTATGCACAAAAAGTTTGTCCACCCCTACTCTACGCTATTATATGGTGAGAAGTTACAGACTGTAAATAAGCAATTAGAAAAAGGAATTAATGCTGCTGCAGTGGTGACAAATAGAAAAATGGAGAGAAAATATGGAAGGACAAAATGACAAATAAAGAAGTCTTAAAGACACTTGGAATGAAGAGAAAGTTACTAACTGAGATCAAGCTGAACAAATAAAATATTCTGGGGGATGACAAGAGTGCTGTAGATCCACTGAGGCAGAACTTTATTGTGTCTGAATGGGAAGGAGATGGGTACAGTGACTTGGAGACAGACAACTTGTATGATCTGAATGGGAGGGAGATGGCCGGTACAGTGGCTTGGATAAAGACAACTTGTATGATCTAAATGGGAAAGAGATGGCCGGTACAGTGGCTTTGTGAAAGACAACTTGTATGATGTTAATGTAGGGGAAGTTGGTGGGTACAGTGGCTTGGATAAACTATGATCTGAATGGGGGGAGACAGGTACAGTGACTTGGAGACAGATAACTTGTATGATCTTAATGGGGGGAGATAGGTACAGTGGCTTGGAGAAACAACTTGTATGGATCTGAATGGGGGGAGACAGGTACAGTGACTTGGAGACAGATAACTTGTATGATCTTAATGGGGGGAGACAGGTACAGTGACTTGGAGACAGATAACTTGTATCATCTTAATGGGGGGAGATAGGTACAGTGGCTTGGAGAAACAACTTGTATGATCTGAATGGGGGGGGGGGGGGGGGGGGGGGGGGGAGGGGGGGAGATGGCCGGTACAGTAGCTTGGAGAAATTCAACTTGCATGATCTGACTGGGAAGGAGATAGCCAGTACAGTGACTTGGAGACAGACTAGAAGACATACTATGATGGTTAGTTTACACGAGTATTGATGCCACCACTAAATCTCTAGAAGTACTATGACGACGACAGCAGTAATAGTAAAGTGACACTGTATAGTTACCTGAAAATTACTTAGTTCTGGTGAATATGTAACGTTAGAACCCTTCATGGGAGATGGTGATCTATTCCAATCACTGTCCTTTAACTTCATGACTGTGCCAATAATAAACTTTGTATTACTGAAACATATAACGTAATGGACGTAAGGTATTATGTCACTTGATGGCATACATTATTTTCATACAACAGAAAGTAGCATATCATCATCATGTGCCATGCCAATAAGCATGAATGATCATGGGTTACCATCTAACACCATCATCAATCCTGGATCAGATCTGTGTTCTAGTCCCAATGATGCCTTGTGACCAAGCCATCTAGGTATGTACTTCTCTGCCTTCCCTTTACACTTTTACCATCAATATGAACTTAGTATATACATTATCCATGTCATTCAGACCAAATCTGTATTTTTTCACAATGCCATCATCTATTATATTTGTCTTTCGGCAGTCAGTCTCTGCTTCATGGTTTCAGGCAGAGCTTTCTGGATAAGGCCCATAGGTGGGCTGGTGATGTTTGTTGCCACCTCTTCTATTCTGCCAGTTGATCTCTTGTGGGGTCGGCCTCTTTCTCTGGTTCTGTTGTTATAAAAAAGTTTAGGCAATTAAGTCTCTATAATCTAGAACAAACTATGACAACTATTACTCCCTGGCATTCACCTCTCATGAATGCACATATACATAGTGATTGACTGATTGATTGATTGACTGATTCAAGAATCAATATATAGGATTCCGGGAACAGATACAGATGCCATTTTCTGCAGCAAATTTTACAAGGTTTAGATGCTAATGGTTTCACTGACGTACTGGTTGTTAACACGTCAACTGTGTCCTCTCATACATCCCTCTCTACCAGTACTTCACATAGCTACTAATCTGAGCATCCTTGAATGGTGTTTATCCATTACCGAGTCTTTAACTTTCAGTCGTTTGGAGGCTTCAGTAAATCTGCCTTGTCCATGTACAATACTAATAATACATTTTAGTTGCATCAGTTGAGACCAGAACCGACATCATAGCACTCAGGTTATTCCCATACGAGCTGCGTCATCTTCAACAGCCAGCAAAGAATCCCAATGCTAATGATACCAACAGCAATCTGAATGTGTCTGCATGGCCTTTCCTCAGACTAAGGCATCAATTGACTGCCGACTCTTGACAACACAAAACATTCATGGTGCATCTTAAGAGAGCCATTGCTGCTAGTAACATTCTCAGACAACAGATGCCTTTTGGCAGAGAATGCAAGAAAATTGTCAGTGTTACTTTGTAAGTCTTGTTTTGCTTGTGTTATATAATTGTTGAAACAATGGGCACAACGTGAAATGGGCCTGTGTCCATTAGTTAACCCTTGTAAAATAAAGTTTGTTCATTTATTTTCTTTTTAAAAAGTAACTATGTGTTTTGAGCATCAATGACTGCTGAACTGAATGTACAAACTGGCAGTTTCATAGTTACCCCTTTAAAGTAAATTTTGTTCATTCAATTTTTAAAGTAAATATGTGTTTTGAGCATCGATGACTGCTGAACTGAATGTACAAACTCATTAGTAGTAAACTGTTAGCACTAAATTACCACCCAGTTATCCATCTCATTTTGCAACAGTGTAATATTTAACATTTGTTGTCTACCAGATAATTAATAAAAGCATCACTAGACATAGTTAACACAGTATTTTAACACAAGTGTCCAATCACTACTAAATTTTGACTCAGTAGTAAACAAGCGTTCAGCACAAGCATAGAGACATTTTTTGTCTGTTTATGTCGTTGCATTTATAACTACTCAGAAATTTTAAAAAATGGCAATAGCTGTTTATCTCCCCTGAATGGATCACAATGTACACAACTGCCAGGTTGGGAGGTTGACAGAGACCTTGCTTGAACTTTATCAAAGGTTAATTAACGGGGCATGGATGACAATTGAGCTACAGGAAGCTCAAGAGACATTGAAAGATTCAGAGGGCAATTTTTTTTTTTATTCGCATATCCTTTACAGGACATCACTGTCAACATCAGCATCTTTCAGCTGATTGTTGATCTCATTGGCAAGATTACGCTCAGTAGTTTGCCATTGCTTTCTGAGCGGTCGGCTCATTATCCCGCAAGTCACCAGCGCGGGTAGAACTGCTTCCAATTCTCATGTGCTGCGAGACCCTGCGTAACGGGATTACGGAGAAAGTCATGTAACCCCTCGGCCAGAGAGACCGGCCAGAAGGCATTACCTGTAGTTAATTCAGGATCATTTGGGGAAGAGATGATGTGAAAGATCTTCACAATGGCGAAGTTCCATCCGAGTAAACACAGAGACTCACGAGTGTAGAAGTCTTGCTTTAGAATTTACATGACAGAATATAGACTCAAATTATATATTAGATAATTCGAAGATTATATCAGAAAATTCAGAAATTGTTTATGATGTGGCTTTTAGGATAGAATAAAAGTATAATGAAATGTCGCTGTAGTTCTGTGATATTTGGAGTTAAGTATATTTCTGTTAGGCTGAAAAGATGAATGAGCGAGAATGAAACAGTAGCTTTCTGACAAACTAGGACCTTTCAAACACTACAGCTTAAATTAGGAGAACAAAACCACAGAATAAGTTAATAAATTTATATATCTGGGTAAACACCCAATGTGAGTCCAAAATGAGAAATTGAATAACAATAGAATTTAGAGAAAAACAAACAATTTCAACTTCAAAGAAAATATGTGATCTATGGAAAGCAATCTTTCATGCGTACATGTGACCAGTAACATTACATGGTCTGATATATGGACAGTAAATAAACATGATGAAAATCATATGGAGTTCCAAAAAGAAATGAACAAAATTTTTAGTTAAATCAGAAAGCTAACCAAAACAAGATGCACAAGCAGGAAAAGAGTGGCAGAAGAAGAAAATCAGAATAGATGAGACCATATATCAAACACAGAAACTCACTCTGTCAGTATATTGCTGGAGTTTAGAGACTGGAGCTGAGTGAATATCTCCTCAAACTTCCCCCCATCTACTGGTGAGTTTTTAACCACATCTTCTACCAAACCTCCAGCCAGCTGTCAATATAAAACGTGTACATAAATATGATGCTCATAAAAGGCTGTATATACTGTGAACAAGGAAAATGTGAAATAAGTTGTACAAATAAATGCTCAGTGGATCATAAATAATAATAAACCCAGTATGAAGACGACTTTATTGCATTTTTGCACAGTCGTAACCTGCTTCTGGTGAGCTACCAGCCTGGGAAGGACACTGGACCAATGCGGCAACATTTGCATTTGATGTCTATGCGGGCTTCCAGGATAAACTAACATGAGAGTTAATCTAAGCAGTGAACAGTGTTATATGATATACTGAGCATAGATATATATATACAGCACAGATTAGTTAGTTAGTTAGTCGATAGATAATCCTCATTGCACATCGAACCATTCAGTTCATAAGTGCTCAGATCCCCTCCTCAACAAATCCTGCAGCGTGTGTAGCGGCTCACGACACCAGTTCTGTGTTGGTTTATTACTCTTCTTTGGCTTCCTGCATAGTGTTCTTGTTTGGCCACACCTCTTTTAACTTGCTGTTCTCGCAGCCTGATCATGGTTGTAGATTCCCAGTCATCGCTTGCTTCTCATAAACAGCTTAGTTTTCGCAGAGCATTCAGAATGTCTGCCTGGTCCATGGCTCATCCGCCTTCCACAGTAGCCCTACCTGCAAGCCTGTCAGCCTGCTCATTCCCCTGTATGCCTGCATGTCCTGACATGAAGATGAAACTAATCTAACAGAATACATGTAATAAATGGTAAAATATGTGGAATACAGTTAAATAGAGAGGCATGATTATTAAACGAATCAAGAGATAATTGCAAAGCTGCAACCTTGACCAGATCGCAAAAACATCAAGTGAAAAAGGGGTGAAGCTAGACAAATGCGCTATGCAGGGGGGGGGGGGGGGGGGGGGGGGGGGGGGGGGCAAAGAAGAATAGTCAACTAACGCAGAACTTGTGTGGTCAGCTGCTACACACTGGATGAGATATTTAGGAGTGGATCTGAGCACTTATGGACTGAATGGTCAAGTGTGCAGTAAGAATAATCTAATGACTAACTATACTGTTATGCACATATACTTAATAAAACTTGCACACACTGATTCAATCTAGATACATGCATGAAAACATACTGATTCTTTCTTCCTCACACACAGAAACACATAGACATGCAGAAATACAGATAGGCAGACAGACAGACATACATACACTCAAGCTGTATAGAAAGCTTGCCACCCAAGTTATAAAACACGGCAGTTAAGCCCTACAGTGCAGTCACGATATGAAACTGGCTTACTTTGAGCAGCTGGCACGAACACTTCACATCCAAATCTGATGCTTGGAGAGGAGAGTTTGCACAAGATCAATCAGTATGCCAGGTAGAAAATGCAAGCGCTCTACAGTCCCATCTGGTGTCTCAGCCTGATAGTCATGAAAATACAAATCAATCTTGCATGGCATTGATGAAACAGACACTCATTGAGAAGGAGTTGTGATTACATGGTGGTTAGTGCCCTTGTTCACTCAGATAATAGTCTAGGTTAAGCTTCAAGCAGTTGCAATACAGCTCTGTGCTGGATACGGCTTCCTAGGTTATTTTGATAATGTTCTATACAATGTCTGGAAAGTGAAGCTGGTAAGGAAGGAAACCAGTCCAGTCTTGGATCAGGTCTGTGCTCTTGTCCCAGTAGGCCAAGTGGCCAAGCCATCCAGGTATCTGTCTCTTTGCCTTCACCTTGTTCTTTCCCTACCAAATTTTCCAGTTGTGACTAAGTTTTCAAGTGTATATCTCCTCATAATGTGCCAAAAAATCTTAATCTAATTATAATTTATCTAATCAATTTCCAGATTATATTTGTTTAAATAGAATTTAGTATACAAATTGCCAACAAAACCCTATACATAACTGAATATTGAACAATTAATGCATAAGCAATAAAATTCCTGGGAAGCAGCAGAAATGGTTTTGGGGGGTGGGGGGGGGGGGGGGGTGGTGTGTGTGTGTGTGTGTGGGGGGGGGGGGGGTGTGTGTGTGGGGGGGGGGTGTGTGTGTGTGTGTGGGGGGGGTGTGTGTGGGGGGGGGGAATAATTAAAAATATCAGTGACGATTTAGGAATCTAAACGTCTGGAGAAAGCTAAAACACAAGGGAAATATACCATAATCAACAGAAAGAGGTTGTTGATATTCTCTGGCCACATGATGAGAAGAAAAAAATGAAAGCATGCAAAGACTTTTAAAGTTAATGGAACATTAAATGGAGAAATGGAGGTGTTCATGCCTCTCCACAGATCTCAGACCTTGGTACTTTGGATGAACTCTGCTATTGTTCTACTGATCTTTCCAGTTGTCAGGATGTCTTCAAATGCCTCTTCTCAATGATCAACGATTGCTGTTTGCCTCTTCCTTATAGTTGTATATAATGTTCTAGTTTCATTAGCCTCTTCCTGGCAATCATTGTTAGTTACTCTGGCATTCCAAGGTATTTGCAACATTTATCTTAGGATTTATCTCTGTTGCATCTAAGCCCTTCCTAATTTGTTCATTCACATTACATGATTCACTGCCATTCAGCAAAAAAGGTTCTATATAACATTTCAGTCCTGCCTTTTTTAGTCAATGATAGTGCCTTACTGCATACTATGCTTAAAATTATAATAAGAAAAGAAAAATTGATTGGTTCATACTGATAACACTTCATACTCCAAGTGTTAGGAACAAATTGTGCACACTCTCTAGTTTAAACAAGGGGCCAATAATATTTGATGAACAAGTCATGCCTACAATTATGTAATGGGAACCAAGATGTTATACAACTTGAGTGGCAAGATTTCTATAACAATTGAGGGCTATCTGTGTGTTTGTCTGTCTCTCTGCTGTAATGGAGAGAGAGAGGGAGGGAGAGAGAGAGGGAGGGAGAGAGAGAGGGAGGGAGAGAGAGAGAGAGGGAGGAAAGAGAGAGAGTTGTTGAGTTAAGAACCGACATCACTGCACTCAGGACATTCCCATACGTGCTCCGTCCCCTCGTTCAACAAGCAGCAAAGAGTCATACTACTAATCGTTCCCACAGCCATCTGATTAAAAGTTCTCCTGGTCTTCCCTCTCAGTTTTGAGATTCTTCCAGAACCCCTGCAATCTCATTCTTTCCACATATGGGTTCTCAATCTGTTCCTCCGCCTTGTCCACCTGGTCCCAAAAGCACACGACCACCTCCCCATTGTCCATAGGCAAAATTCCACCAAGAGGTGCATTCCTGCTAGCCTATCAGCCTGTTCATTCCCCGTTACACCCGCATGGCCAGGGCAAAATATCCATATAATTCTCACGATCTGTGACCTTGAAGCGACGAGAGCCAATCCACATGAAACATTCCTTTCTCCACTTTGCTAAGCATACTCTTTGAATCTGTAATGAATACAACGAGAGAGGGGAGGGAGGGAGGGAGGGAGGGAGAGAGAGAGAGAGAGAGAGAGAGAGAGAGAGAGAGAGAGAGAGAGAGAGAGAGAGAGAGAGAGAGAGAGAGAGAGAGAGAGAGTGTATGTGTTTTCATGCATGTATTTATGAGTGAATCTGTGTGTGATGTGTTATAATGTACATGTGCATAACAGTATGGTATAGTTACATTAAATAGAAGCTTATAATTATTTCAAAGAAATTTCCCAATAAAATAAAGCTGTCAGACATTGTAGGTAAGATTGTGTGATCTGATGGAAACTAAATGACTAACCTTGAATAAGCTCTATTTCCATCCCATCCATCCTCCCCTCCCCCCCCCCCCCCTCGACCACCCCACCACCAACTCTATAGTGGTCCAGGTTGCCGATTACAACAGTATAGTCCTTTGACCGGAGCACACATGTTAGTGTTATTAAGTAATACTGTATTGTTAAAAGATACATACACACACAAAAGGCAAAACCATGATACATGCTCATTTCAAGACTTTTGGATAAATGAATTTGAATTAGACCTTGGTGGACTAAGGTTGGCAAGATGAGTGACTTTGCAACATTACCTCAGCACATTACAAAAAGGTCCCTGTTGTGGATAATGCATCGATTTACCTGGACAATGGCCCAGCCTCAATCCATTGTGGAGAAAAGGATGTTCTGATGGTATACCCTGCCTCATAAATTGACATCAGATAATGATGCTCTAGTAAATCTCAGAATTCTTCTGTAGATATTGCTATAACAGTAAAGAAGCAGAGGTAGAAGCAGAACAAGGAGGAGAAGATGAAAACTGGAGAAGACAGGAGATGGAAAAGAAGAGGAAACAGAAGATGAAGAAGGAAAAAGAGAAGAGAGGAGGCAGAAAAGGAAGACGGGAGGCAGAAGAGGAAGAAGAGAAGGCACAGCAAGAAGAGGATGCAGAAGGAGGAGTAGAGGGAGAAGCAGGGGCAGAAGAAGAAGGAAAATGAGAAGACAGGAGGTGGAGGAGAAGATGAAGGAGGCAGAAGATGAAGGAGGCAGAAGAAGAAGAAGAAGAAGAAGAAGAAGAAGAAGAAGAAGAAGAAGAAGAAGAAGAAGAAGAAGAAGAAGAAGAAGAAGAAGAAGAAGAAGAAGAAGAAGAAGAAGAAGAAGAAGAAGAAGAAGAGAGAAAAGAAGAAAGGGGAAGAGGCAGAGAAAAGATTAGAATACAAGATCATTCCACCTCATTTTGCAATATATTTTGCAACGTATAACATCATCAGATAAATACAAGACTGTTATACCTCAACATTCTGAAAAATTTCTGCGATAAGCATGGCCAATGCCCGCAGCCTCTCCTGATCTTCTGGGCTTCCAGCTTTCAGCTCATTACGCCTTTTGTATTCATTCTGACATCTAGATTGAACATAGAATAAGAGTGATGTTTTCACACATATAATAACGTACTGTCAGCCTTTTCTGCCTCCATCAGTTGCTGCTAACAATAAAGAAGTATTATGTTAAGTCCTAAAGATAGAATGCATAAACTTACTGTCACTGTCATTTACTGTCTATAGTACCTTGCAGTGTGGGACAGGGGAACTCTGAGCCTGAGGAATTAAGGCCGCCTGGCTAGTGCAGTCACTGCGAACTGTGCCGGTTAGTGTTTTCTTTTTGCCCCCGATAGAAAAAAAATCCACACGTCAGAGGATTCAAACCCGGCCCTCCTGAAGGAAAACTCGGCCTTCTAGCGACTTAGCCAGCCACTGCTCACAAACTTACCTTTAATAAATGACTGAGAACATTCTAGAATACTTCAAGTGTATTTTTTTTTAAAGATTAGTATTCTAGTCTTAATCTGTAGAACATTTAGTCTGTAATAATTGATTTGCCTGCAGTATGAGAACATCTATAATGACTTAAGATCTTGTGATTCAAATAATGTGCTATCATGTTTGGGTAGACTGTTTTGCTTTTATTATATACTTCTCAGAAAATGTATTTCTTAAGAAATTGTGTTCTCAATCCATGCTATTGTGAATACTGTACATTATGTGTAACATTCTTATAGATTTATAATATACTTCTAAGAGAGAAAAACTAATTCTTTATATTGGCCACATTTAAAGATATGACAAGTCTTACAAAAACCAGCATCATCATCATCATTAAGTGCCTTTCTCAGTGGCGCAAGCGATCATGCTTCTCCAGATCTTGCGACTAATAGGATGTTACGCTGACACCCTACAATATCATAATGCAATCAAGAAATTTCTCTCGCTGTCTTCCTTTCTCTCCACAAATCTTTCCAGTTATCACAATGTTCTGGTTTTTGTCTTCTTCTAATGTGGCCATAAATGATGATTGCTTCTTTCTGATGTTTGTGATAGTCATCTTTGTGTCTGAGCCTCTTTGAAAACATTTTAATTACTAGTTTGGCTGCCCCAGGCTAATACTGGTTTCATCTTTGTGCCAGGGAATTAGAGGAAATGAACATGCAGATAGGTATGCGAGCTTAGCTCCTGTAGGGAGCCGATGAACAATGCAACAGGCTGATATCCTGAACGCCTTGAGGGAGACGAGTAAATGACTCAAGGGATGGATGTGATTCTTAACTCTGACCAGACTGCAAGAACAAGAACAAATCAAACGGGGTCAAGCTAGACTAGTGCATCATGAGCAAAGTCAAAGACACATAGTCAACTAACACAGAACTGGTGTCTTCAGTCAGCTACACACTGAGGGAGACACCTAGGATCTTAACACTTATGATGGACATACTTCGATGTGCAATGAATATGATCTGTTGACTAACTAACTAGTCAAGTAAGGTATTTATCAAATATACTTACTTCTTAAGAAATATGTGTTTGAATGCTAAAAAGTGTGGAATGCCCTTAAAATTGCTGTTGAAGAACTGGCAAATCCTTGCTCCGGTGTATCGAAAATTTGCTTCTTTTATACACTGGAAACAAGTTTTCAAAACAGTTGATTATAACATTTTAAACTGTGCAACATGCATGGTAGATTCTTTTTATTCTTTTCTTACAGCCCATGATGTGTTGGGCTGGTGATAATGTTTGTCCACAGCCTTCTGTCTTGCGTATTGCCAATCCTTTCTGATACTGGCGTTCCCCCGTGTCATGTCAAACTGTCCAGCGTGTTCTCTCTTGGCCCCCGCCCACTCCGCCTCTCCTCCCCTCTATTTTCCTGTTGAGATGACAGGACCGTTTGCTCACTAAACGGGTAGTCCACCTTGCCAAAGAGTATCTCGTAGGCTAGCAGAAAGAAGGAAGCACCTTACTTCTCCTTTAATAGGGGATACTCTTACTCAACAAGGCAGATTATAGTGTTGTTATTCTAATTTCCCTTATCATCATCATCATCATGTGCCATGCCAATAAACATGGGCTGTCATAATTTGCTATCTCACATTATCACCAGAGTCATGGATCAGATCTGTTTTTGTCCCAATTATGCCATGTAGCCAAGTCATCCAGGTATTTATCTCTCTGCCTTCCCCTTGTTCCTTTTCCATCAATTTTGCCAGTTATAACTAAGTTTTCTCATTTTCTACTACTCATAACATGCCCAAATAATCTTGACTGCCTGACATAATTTCTCTAATCAATATACAGTTTTGTTTCTTGTGGAACTTTCTCCCTTATAAACCCAGGTAACACTTGAATGACTGATTTCAGAACATATAGATATTATGCCTGGTGCAGCTTTTTTTAAAGTCTTTCTGGGGAGATTTTAGTTGTTAAGACACCATCAATGTGCACATGGTACAGAATAAGACTGTTACAAAGAAATTACAAAGAAATACTATCAAAACAAACGTATTGAGACAATTGAAAGTGTATCAAACTAATTTTCAAGCAACAATAAGCGCAGCAGGTGTCATTGAAATGAATAATTATATTCATTCCAATAAATCAAACAGTCTGAATTTGTTAACAAATAAACAATGATTTATTTATAATTAAAATGTAAAGATTATTTCCTGAGAACCATGAATATTCAAACGCATAGAATGGATAAATTCCTTATCCATCCTGATTTTCAGACTTCTGAGTGGGGGGAAAAAAAGGACAGCAATTTCAAGACTACATTTCGTCTGACAGTGGAAATCACTGCTACCTCAAGAGCAAGGGTAGCAGAATAGGCAGTCACATACAATCATATTTGACTCCATGAACAAGCTACAGAAAAATCACAACTGGCAGTCTCTTCTATAGACAGACAGTATTTGGAAGTTGCACTTCACATCACCCACGTGGATGTACACACTAGCAGTACAATGTAATGCACCCACGTGGATGTACACACTAGCAGTACAATGTAATGAACTCACAAACCAGCTAGCAAATAAAGAATCAGTACAAAAGGGAAGAAGCATGGACAGGGCTGATATAATCAATGCAGTACGGACTTGGCTGGCATTTACTGATGAGACTGAAGCTAGCCTAACTACACAAATAGGGAGTGAAGCCTGGTCAAACATGTCTATGCCATCTTCAAGGTGAAGGGAGAAGATATAACCAATTCCTTGGATACCTACTGCATTGGAGGACTGAGCATGCATGGACATTTCAAATGTGCAGCGGCGTTCAACAGAAGATATAACCAATTCCTCACGGGAACAGGCAGCAGAAATATTTGGGATACCTACTGCATTGGAGGACTGAGCATGCATGGAAATACCAAATGTGCAGCGACGTTCAACATAACATAACCTTTATTATAAAGTAGCTCTCTGCCCAAGGGAGTAGCAGCTGTTAATCTATCAGCCTGCTCATTGCCCTACACACCAGCATGCCCTGTTCAAAATATCCGTAATATGTTGGCATCCTCCATCCTGTTGAGCGACAGTTTGTCCTTGATTTCTACATTGGTTTACACATGGTTGTAAAAACGAGTACTCACAAATTATAACGCTTTGACAAAATGGAACAAAACATTTGGTAAAGTTATTTGGAAACCTACCACAAATGCTTTGAAATATAACCCTCATAAACTGGCTTACAGTCCTTTAAGACAAAAAAAAAAAAAAAAAAGCCCAAAAGGTCACATACCTGATTAAACAAACTTTCAGCCAAATCATTAGCAATTTCTGGCGTGTCAGAACTGGCACGGATCATATCACAGACAGGACGGAGGTATTCCTCCATGTTGCCAGGATTCATACTGAGTATACGAATGACTTGGTTGAAGCGGTCAAGTATAGGGTTGCCAGAACTCACAGATGGTACATCATACATATACAAATTGTCCAGCTGGTCGTTTAACTCTTCAATGAAGTAGCTAGGGTCTTCTTCATATTCCTCATATGGAATATGCTGTTTTTTTTTTTAAAACATGGAAGAAAAAAAGCATGAAGGAGCATTTTTTTTTTTAAACATGGAAGAAAAAAAGCATGAAGGACCATTTTTTTTTTTTTTAAATATTCAACATTAAACTACTTCCCGTTATCCCTGATGGCCTTGTAAAAAGTGTATAAGTAGTAAATTATTTGTTAAAACTCAGTATTAATACAAATTCAAAGAGGAAGGGCACAGAAAGTGAGAATAAATCAAGCACAAGATAATCCGATGTTCCATAGTGAAACCTCACTTCAAGATATGGATTCATCTCCTTACTTAGGTAACAGTGTAGATAAAATGGTGGAAAGTTAAATATATCAAAATAAGAGTGCAGAAGCATGGGCTTTTATAACACTAGGAAATTGCTGGAAGCATCAACAAACAATCAATCTTAGTACCAACATTTGCATATTTAAATATAACGTAAAATCAACAAAGCTGAAAACATTCAATATAATTCTCTTACTAAATTATCCATTGTTCCCAACTTAACTAGTGTCTTAACATTTCATGTTCCTACTTTGAAGTTATTCATTTTAATATTGATTTTAGTATTGCCATACATATGGACGTAATTTACACTTGCATTTGACAGCCGATTCCGACTGGGACAAGTGAGTGTCCAGCTCTGTTCAGCTGCAGAGTTGTCCACTTATCCCAGTGGATACTCGGTCCCCAGAGCTGCGTTTACCACACCATGGTGTGTTTCCCTTCCTCTATCACTTGAAGGTTCAACTGGGATTCCCCTTCCTACAGTTACAGAATCATGAAGGCATTTCCAAACACCCTCCAATACTCCAGCAGAGAAGGCCAAGCAAAAGCTGAGTTTCAGAAAATGAAAAGTATCTTTTCCGATACGTCATCATCAGTGAACGTCAGAAAGAGAGTCTGTATGGCAGGAAATCATGGGATGCCAAGGAACTAAGAAGGAAGAACATAAAAGCAACGGAGATGTAGTTTCTAAGGCAAATACCTCGTACTGCCAAAGTAACTAACAACAACTGTCATAAAGACGCTAATGAACATAGAACAGTATATACATATACAAGATCATGTGATTGGGGGGGGGGGGGGGCTCTGTGGTCTCGAGGTATGGTGTCCGCCTCAAGTGCTGGAGGTCCCGGGTTCAAGCCCGGTGAGGGCCGGGATTTCTTCACGTAGACTTCTAGTAATAAAATTTTCCCTGGTCTCTTGGTAGTGAGATCGGATGCCCGTGTGTATTGTTGTGCATAAAAGAATAGCCTAACAGCGCTGCCCAGGCAAAATTTTGAGTTAAAAATCTACCCAAAGTATTTCAGGATCTTCGCCGGTGCTACGGAGTTTGTGCACTGAGCTGAGATTCTCCAGACTCAGGCTTGAGTTAGGAGTAGAACGGAGCACTTATGGGTTACACCCATGTGCCGTGATGTTGATCCGTCGACTAAACTATTAATACTCTGAGAAAACTGGATGTTGCTGCACTCTGAGAAAACAATGTTACTGCACTCTGGGAAAAATTGATGTTACTGCACTATGGAAAACTGGGATGTTACTGCACTTTGAAAAAAATGGACGTTCCTGCACTCCATGAAAATGGATGATGTTGCACTCTGGGGAAAACTGTTACTGCACTCTGGGAAAACAGAGTATATTGTGTGTAACCAAGGTTACATGAACCCAAGGTTGTGTGAATGAAAGAACACAATCATAACTAAGAATGTCAACTGCCTTGCTCCTTACAAAATTAAAAACATGTAGACTACATTCAATAACCAACATTAGTGTCAACACAATCAAGCTTACCTGATAGAAGTTGTCACTGTAGTTGTTCTCTTCAGAAATATGAGGTCCAAATTCACGTACTCTTACTGACAAGTTAAACTGATCAATTTGAGTAATGACCTGGTCTTGGTCGCAGTAGGAATAAGGTTCCAATGTACGCTGAATCATAGGGGGGAAAAAACAGTTGTATTATTCTATTTACAAAATCACAGTTAATGTTACTGAAAATAAATTCCAACAAAATATCCATAATTAATGAATACAAATTATTCAATTCTCGCTATAAACATTGTCTGAGGTGTTGGTTAACAGTTAGGACATTACACTGACAAAGGCATGAACACAGTGGGGGTCAAGGGTTCAATGCCAGCTCTCATAATTCACTACAGAAGTGAAAGACTGGCAATCTATTCCACTGTGTACTACAAAAATGTGAAGGTCCTAACACTTCACAAGCCCACAGCCGGTTCATACTACAGGGACTTTTAGAAATTAAACAAAGCATATTATTTTTCTTTCATTTGCTTGAAATGTGTCTATGTCTGCAATTTTGTCTCTTGTATGAATTTAAGATCTAATGCATGAGAGGCAAATCATTAAAGCAGTGGTTCTCAACCGGTGAGGAATGTGTAATCTATTGTGTCCTGTTCTGAGGTGCAGAATCATTATTTGTTTCGGTCTGTCCATAAGGTGGTAACTGTCTTAAGCAGGTCTTAGTGGCTTTCTGACTGATGTGATCATACTTTTCTTTTGGTGGTATGTAACAGGTATATCATGTTGTTATTTTGCCCCTTCCTCAACTAGTCGATCAGCTCTCTCATTTCTGGGTACTCCACAGTCAATGGTACCCACTGAATATTGACCTGGCTGCCTTATTCAGAAAGTAGCGTCTGTAGTACTGGAAATTTCCCAGACAGAAGTGCCTCAAGTACTAAATTTGCATCTGTCAGTAGCACCACATTCTGTTTGTCTACCGTGATTGGTATTTAGTAATTTCTCTTTTACTATGTATTGATTGCCTGAATTTCTGCATCATAGTTATGGGAGTACTTTTCTGTTGGAACTCTGGTCGTGTCCCTAGTATTATTTGGGTATTCTGTATACAATTAAAGCATATAAGTGCCATAAAATTTACACAAATATCCATTGACGGGCATCACTGAGGCCATTAAAACAGATGTGTACATTTTGAATGGCTCTCACAGAAGACAAGGGAAGACCTTGCTCCTTAACAACACTGTCAAATAGAGGTAACATGTTTCAATCCTGGTCTGCATATAACTTTCCTTTCTTTTACTGTCAAGAGTTTATTTCTACCTGTGTCCTTTTCTATCAGTAACAATCAATATATGTGTATTTATTTCTCATATAAAATCTACAGAAATTTTCACTACTATCGGTTGCTTGCCAGTGACAAATTTTATTTAGCTGGTAATGAATTAAAAATAAGCTGTAAAAATCCAACTAAAGGACCCTTTTAACAAGCCTTGAAGTGTATTGGGCACATGGTGCTAGCAAAAATATTTGTATACATCAATAGCACTTGAGGGATGATATATAGCCCCCCCCCCCCCCCCCACCCAAAAAAAGTAGTAGTTGATCAAAATTTTTGTGATTTAACTGTCACAGTTTACTTTTTGCATATGTGTTGATCATGTACCTAATAGACTGAAAAAGGGCCAGAATCAAATGTCAACACCAGAGTTTTTTTACATGACAAAAACCTCTAGCAGGTGAATCCTGTCGGTGAATTGTTTCCCTGGAGAATTGGGAGCCTGGTCGGGTGAATAGTCTATTTTTTTAAAGCGAATTTGATATGGTAGCACAAAGTGTAAATAGTGAATTTGTGATTGTGAGCAAGTATATGTGTGTGCGAGGGAGTGTGTATTTGTGTGTTATTTTTCTTGGCGCTCGCTGGCTTTGAACTCAAGCGTAGTCCATACACACTACATCCAGTAGTGCTGGACTGAATTTTGCGTGTGGATTAGCTTTCCCTATTAGCAGTGTCCCTCGCCATCAGGCGAACACACTCTGACTTCAGAGGTACTTGTAATTTATATCCCCAAGTCAAGGACGAACGAGAGGTCAACATTTTAGCCCAACTGTCCGGTGTAGGGGTTGAACCCCTTATCTCGGCATCAGTACACCGGATGTTTAAGAACATGTGTTCTTATCCATTCGGCCATGCTGACCTCCATTTGTGTGTTATTGAGTGGGTGCATAACTGTGAGAGTTTGTGTAAATGATGTAAGTGGGTATGCAGGATTGTATATGTGTGTTTATGAATGTATGTGTGAACGAATGCCTGTCTCATAACGTGGTAATATAAATTGTTTATGTTTACAACATTAATTTGACAATGTATTTTTCCTCTGTGAATGTAACATGCACAATTGATGAACAAAAGATGAGTGATTGGAAGGGCTGAATGTAAGACAAGCCTGCGTGCCCAGTTGTGACCCTTTGAAAATAGTTTGTTCGTTCTTTGTGGATGTTAAAAATGAATAACAGCAGCGACTTTTGATGTGTGTTTTGTTTTTGCGCTCGCTTTGAACTCAAGCGTAGTCCATACACATTACTTCTAGTAGCACTTGACTGAATTTGCATGTTGATTAGCTTTCCCTACCATAAGTGTAACTTGCCCTCAGGCGAGTCCACTCCATCTTCAGAGGTACTTGAAAGTTACGTCCCGAAGTCAAGGATGAGAAATCACCATTTTAGTCCAACTGACTGGTGTATAGGCTGAACCCGCTATCTCGACATCAGCAAACCGTAAGTTTAAGAGCCTGTGCTCTTATCCATTTGGCCATGCTGACCTCTTTGGATGCTTATAAATGTTAATGATGAAACAGAGTGTTTGCAGAAAAAATAGCACATGCAGGATTAAAGGGAAAAGAGGATGATGAAAGAAGATTCTGGAAAGTTGTTTATCATGGAATAGAAAAAAAGCACATGTGCTAAAGAAAAGGAAAAGAATTACTAAAGAAGTATGGATCATGTGAATTTACAAGGCATTTGATAATAAATGCATGGAGTAACCAGTCTGCATATGGTGGGTTAAACTGATTTAAAAACATGACAAATAATAAACACACCTGACGTGGAATAAATACTTTAGCATCAGCTGACAACAGCTTAGTTTTCTGACTAGTTTCTGGTAAAGCTTCAGATGAGTGGTGATCACTGCCAGGTGTCACACCTGAATCTCCTGTAGGATGATTTAATGGACAACAAAATGGTTTAAGATGTAGGCATATAGCCTCAGTAAAACATTATTTTATGAAGGAAGATATAAGAGGTTAATAAAAGATAATCCAAAAATTCCATGACAGAGATAACTGTAGATATGTGAGATGTCAGGGCTTCATATATATATATATATATATATATATATATATATATATATATATATATATATATATATATATATATACCATGTCACTGATTTATGAGATGGTAGTGTGACTAGCTCTTTCTCATTGCCTTTCTTTCCTGATAAATTGGTATTGAAGAAAGAAGTTGACATCTGCCAGTTGGTTACAGAAGTATGAATAAAAATATAAAATATGACAGAAGCCCGATGGATGAAAAAAAAAAGAGTTTAAAGTATTCCTTTGTATTGTTCATTTTTAATATTTTTTTTATCATTTCATTTTTGTTGTTCTGTTAAAGATTTTGGTTGAAAAGTAAGACAGTATACTTGTGTTTTATTGAGCTTCTCAGTCATATTCTGTGTTTTTATTCAGACTTCCAGTCAAAAGCCTAGTGCCAGCAGAAGTCAAGAGAAGCACCAACACACACAAAATAATTGTTGTAACATGTACTTGTATAACAATCAACACTGCTTTTATATAAGTATTAAAACACATTTTAGCTGAGTATATAGTTACATTTTCTTCTGCCTTTATGTTCCTACTAGAGAAGTGGTTCACAAAGCAGGCAGTAATACCCTCATAGCGGATGTGGTGTCTTGAATTTGCAGCAGAACATAATACCAAGAGTAAAAAAAATATAGGTTTGTGTGCCTGCATATGGGAAAGATAGTGATGATGTATGCTGGCTTGGGAGGTAAGAAGGTGGCAGACATAAAAATCTTGCAAACTACTGCAGTAAAATATACAGTATTTCAGATAGCTCTTATTCTTAACTCATCATCCTGCACTGTCAATCGACAGGGTCGTGATGTTTCTCCACAGACTTCATTCAACTTATATCTTAACATGGCAAAAACACATAAAACTACTATGGAGAAAGAAATATATGTTATTGAGGAAAAATTGGAGGTGGTGGGAAATTTTGAATATTTTGGGTCATTGATTACCAACAATGGTTACACAATGAAAGAAATCAAAAGATGAATATCTACTGCTCTTCAAAGACTAAAACAGTGGGTTCTCAACCGGTGGGGAATCCCTCCCCAGGGGGAATATCAGGGTATCCATGGGGGGGGGGGGGGGGGGGGGGGAATTAAGATTATTTCAAGATCGTGTTAATGCAAGAACCAATTACTTGATATCAAGATATTGTTTTTGACTCCATACTTTACAGTTCTGTGCTTCTCACCCTTCTGAAATGTTTTATAATGTAAGTAAACCAGCAAATCACGTTTTATGTAGACATCTAGACCTGTTCCAGTATGTGTTATTAAATTTAGCCTCCATTTCTATGTATACTGTGTGTGTGTGTGTGTGTGTGTCTGCGTGTGTGTGGGTGGGGGGGGGGGTTTATAGGGAGAACATATGAAAAAGGGGAGGGGTGACATTCTGAACATATGGTGAATGGGTGCATGGGTCAAAAAAGGCTGAGAACCACTGGACTAAAACAATTGAATAAACTGTGGAGTGGGACAGACAGACCTACAAAAATTAGATGAAGAGCATGCATCTTTCCCATTGCAACATACGCCTGTGAGACCTGGACACTTACTAAACAAGTTGAACAGCGCATAAATGAGTTTGAATATAAATGTTATAGACAAGTTCTAAGAATATCTTGCATAAAGAAAAGAACAAATGCATCCATACTTCAAGAGTTTAATACTGAAGAAGGTTGGCTATTAAAGACGATAAAACAAAGAAAATTTAAATATTTTGGTCACTTGAAACATCACAAAAGTTTGGAGAGAACAATAATGGAGGGATTATGCCTGGGAAGACAAGAAGAGAAAGGCCAAAGAGAAGATGGGTGAAGGATGTGGCGGATGATCTCCAGATGAGTGTATTGGACGTGGGACATCTTGCTTCTGATCAAGAGGTTTTCCCAGAAGGTTGTATATATTGTTATGAGAGCGAGGTTCTGCAAAGGACATGCTACTGAATGAATGAAACTCTTTCTGTGAACATTATTTATATCGCTTCTATAATATTAATGAGTAGGTAATGAAATATGGCTCAGAACCTAGCTATATTAAAAAAAAAAAAAAAACTGCATGAAAGTCTCTTGGAAAATGATTCTGTTCTTTTAGTGGCAGCAAGTCAAATGGTTTGGCCATGCTCAAGTAGGTTAGTTATAGTAACAGCATACCACAACAAGCAATGATCTACAGACCAGAGGGAAGCAGAGGAAGAGGCCGACCACTTAAACGATGGACGCAGGGAATAACAGAGTCCATGTGAATATCGATACATGTAGCCCATAAACGGGCACTCTCCCGCTGTTTAAACTTCACATCGAAGCCGCAAGGTACAAGAGGAACATGATGAGATGAGATGAGACTGGCAATTATAAATGTATAAATAGACCATGGCAAGCTGAGAACATCAACGAAGATGTTATTATTGTTACAAATGAGGTCAGTTTTACCTGTGACTCCGCCTTGATTTGTCCGAGATTCTTTGTTATCAAGAATGTCATGGCTCTGATTATGATCAGACCGATTTAGAATCCTGCTCAGTACTCTGCTCTGAGTTGATGAATTTGGTGGCCTAGGTAAATTACAGTCCCCATTGAGTCTGTAGTTTGACGACTCACCAGCACAGGCATTATTCTGCGCGTTTTCTTTGGATGACATTGTGTTGCAACCGTCAGGGAAACCGAAAAAATCCTCAATGAAACTGAGCGATAGTCATTTTTGTTTCCCTGTAAGTTACGCTGTATCAAGATCTACAGCACGCAGGAAGTGATGCCAGATAATAATACATCGTCTGCCATTGGCACACCTTTTAGTCGCCCAAATATCGTTATATCACAGGGTACACAAATCGCACAATTAGGTAAAATATCGGTACATGATTGTAGATTGAGGTAGACAATTGTCATTACTGTGCGAACGAATGGAGGTCCTTCTCAGATGTCCTGCGAAGCCCGAGGGCCTGACAATAGAATGTCTGGCCGTACCAAACAAAGACTTAAAATAATATATCCAGGCTAACTTTCTGGCCTAGAGAGACAACAGTGGAAGATAAACTCTATGGACCGCTGAGTGAACTAAAAAGAACTGTTAGATTCATACAAGAGACAACATTGCAGTTATAAACATACTTCAGGCGAACGAAAGAAGAAGAAGAAGAAATGCGCGAACATGTGTAGGCCTATAAGGCAATAAATGAATCACCAAAAAACGAGAAGTAGATTGTGAGCTTTACTGAAACACGACTACAAAGGGACAAATTGGACGTTGCGGCCAAAGCCTTCGTCAGCACAGGACAATAAAAACAAACCGACAAAAAACTACATGAAACACACTATATGTGTATACTTCAGCTTGAAGGATTTATCTAGTTATGTAACTTTATGATGTGTAAATTCTGCAGTATGTACCTGACGAGATGCGGCGAAATATGCCAGGCAATAAATCATGCAATCTATTGTTTGTGTCTTCGTTATTCAAATATTATTATAGAAGAATGCTGAAAATCAATTCATCATCCAGTACCTTGCCGGCTGGCGTAGGCAATCATACCTCTCCACAAATAACGATCTCTGACAGCATGGATCAGTTCATGTGTTGACTCCCTTCCGTATCATGACACAAGACTGACAAGAATCTTCTCACGCTGTATTCCTCGATCTCTCTTTCCGCAAATCTTTCCGATTGTCACACCATGTTCCAGTATTTGTCTTCTCATTACGTTGTCAAAAAACGATAACAGTCAAAAATAGCTATCAGGGCGTTTTTAAGGGAAGCTGAGTCGCAAAGACAAATTATCACAAACATCAGAAAGAGGCAGTCTTCATTTTTTTGCCATTTTTTTTTTTTAAATGCTGCATATCCCTAACAGGACGTTGCAGTCAACACCAGCATCTTTCAGCTGCTGTTGATGTATTAGGCAAGATTACGCTCAGTAGTTTGCCATTGCTTTCTGAGCGGCCGACTCCCTTATCCCATAAGTTACCAACGCGGCGAGAACTGCGTCCAATTCTCGCGCGCTGCTTTGCCATGTTATGAGAAGATGAAAACTGAAACATGTGACAGCCGGAAAGATTTGCGGAAAGAGAGATAAAGGAAGACAGCGTTAAAAGATTATTGACAGTCTTGTGTCGAGGCACAGAAGGAAGTCAACACACGAATTGATCCATGACATCGGAGATCGTAATTTGTGGAGAAGCATGATCGTCCTCGCCAGTCGGTAAAGCACTGGATGATGGTGATGGTTAAAAAAAAATTGAAATATTTTGCTCACTTGAAATGTCATGAGAGTTTGGAGAGATTAATCATGGAGAGGTATATGCCTATGAAGAGAGGAAGAGGAAGACCAAAGAAAATATGGGTGCAGGATGTGGCAGATGATCTTTCCCATTGCAACATACGCCTGTGAGAGCTGGACACTTACTAAGCAAGCTGAACAGGGTATAAATGCCTTTGAATATAAAAGTTATAGACGAGTTCTAAGAATATCTTGGATAAAGAAAAGAACAAATACATCGATACTTCAATAGCTGAATATTGAAGAAGGTTTGCTATTGAAGACAATAAAACAAAGAAATTTGAAATTGTTTGGCTTCTTAAAACGTCACGAAAGTTTTGAGAGAACAATAATGGAGGGGTATAGTTATGTTCGAGATAGGAACACTGAGCTGATCCACGACTCTGGTGATCCAGTGAAATGGAGAGTCATGACCACCCACGCTTTCTGGCATGGCACATGATCTTGCGGTTCCAACTTCACGGCAACAGATCGTCCCCTTTATGCTCCGTTCCTGTGCCAGTGAATATCACACAAAATGCTCCTCACTGACGTATATGAACAATGGAATTTACAAAGAATCTCGGCAAGCCAACAGCCCGCACAAGTACACCATGCATAATGCCGCCGCCAGAATGCCACCAAAAATACCCCCACGAAAAACACAGTTCATTGTTGTTGGAATCGGCAGTCACCAGAAAGACTTCATTGACACGGGTTTTATCCAATATGGCTCGGTCTCTTTCCGCAGAGCGACCCGCCGAAAGCGCCGCACAAAGCACACACTCCGTAGCTCCAATGACGACTCCCAGGAGTCTCCTGAAAATGCACTCGTGAACCGTAAAGGCAAACCAGTCAATTCAACAACAGCTGGCCGCCATCGTTCACGCTACAACCAACCGCGGACAGATGTAAAAGCATTCCACACGAAATGCACAGCTCACAGTGTTGCACCACACACTCACTCAGTAGCAGGGCGATGGAACCATGCACTTCCAGTCCATCATGAGGAAAATGCGAATGCAAACCATGGCCACAAGCGTAGACACTCTAGAGGCCTTACCGGTTTAAATGCCTATCCGGCATGTTGGGGACTGGAAGTCCCAATATACTCTAGACTAAGTTTCAGCCCAAGCCTCCTTAGTCGCCTCTTTGACATGCATGGAAGGCAATAGTGTGACTATTCTTTGCTTCCCTTATGGGCCCCGGCAACACACGGGCGGAGGGGTATATGTCTGGGAAGAGAGGAAGAGGTAGGTCAACGAGAAGATGTGTGCAGGATGTGGCGGATGATCTCAAGATGTGTGTATCAAATGCGGGACATCTTGCTTATGGTCGAGAGGTTTTCCGGAAGGTTGTTATGGGAGCAAGGTTCTGCAAAGGTCATGCTACTGAATGAATGAATGAATGAATGAAAACAACTGCAAAAGCTTTAATGGGATAAAACCCAGGTAGTGATAAAATCCTCACTATCAGACTTTAAGGCCGTCCAAAAAAAAAAACACAGCTCTCATACAGATATGTGCTCCACTTCAACAGCAGAAGAGGACGAAATTGAAGATTTCTATAGCACATTGCAAGACACATTCAATAAGATCGGTCAAAATGACAGAACAATAATGGAGGGTTTTAATGCAAAAGTAGGCACAGGAAGAGCTGAAAGTGAGAAACACATTTTAGGAAAATGTGGATTGGGAAATAGAAATGATGCAGGTGACAAATTAATTGAATTTTGCACAGAATATGAGTTAACGATAGCCAACACACTTTTTAAACAACGCACATGAAAACTCTTCACAAGGAAGTCCCCGGACAGTACTACCAAAAACCAGATGGATTATATTTTAATACAAAGAAGATGGAGATCAAGCATAACATCGGCAAAAACCCTACAAAGTGCAGACTGTGATACAGATGATCTGAAAGTAAAACTCAAAAAGCTTATCTGAGGACCAAGGCCACTTCGTTTTGATTTCACAAAAATACCAGATGCATACAACGCAGAAGTGAAGAATCGTTTTAGGGTCTTGATGTCGTGCTGATAACGCGAATGTCGTGGGTTCGGTTCCCATACTGGCCACCACTCCAGGTATGGTGTCCGCCTCGAGTGATGGAGGCCCTGGGTTCAAGCCCCTGTGAGGGCAGGGATTTATTCACGTGGACTTCTAGTAACAAAAATTTCCTCTAGTCTCTGGGTAGTGAGATCGGATGCCCGTGTGTATTGTTGCGCACGTGAAAAAAATCCCTTGGCAGTTGGAAATCGAGAAAGAGTAGCCTAACGGCGCTGCCTGGGCAAAATTTCGAGTTAAAATCTACCCGAAGTATTTTCAGGATCCTCGCCGGTGCTACAGAGTTCGTGCACTGAGCTGAGATTCTCCGGACTCTGGCTTGAGTTAGGAGTAGAAAGGAGCACTTATGGGTTAAACCCGTGTACCGCGATGTTGATCTGTCGACAAAACTAAACTAAACAGGAGGACATGACACCCGATGAACTGGCAGTACAAGCTAGAGATATCTTGATAACAGCAGCCAAAGATTTAATTCCGACTAGGACTAAGGAACATAAGCCATGGATTATATCAGACCATCCATCCATCATGTGCCATACCGATATGCGAGGGCGGTCATGTTTTGCCATCTCACTCGATCACCAGGGTCGTGGATAAGCTCCGCATTTCTGTCTCGACCATGCCACGTGGTCAAACCATCCAGGTAATCACTTCTAGGTCTTCCCCTTGGTCTCTTCCTTTCGATCTTGCCAGTTGTCACCAAGTTCTCCAATTCATTTATTCTCATAACATGCCCAAAAATATTGGCTGTCTGCGTCTAATTTCTCTAATCAGTTTACGATCATTTGTTTCTTGAAGGACTTGTTTATAGGTTTTTCTGTCTGTCCATAGTATTCTTTGCATTTTCCTAAGAAACCACATTTCTACAGCCATCAGATGTTCCTCAGCTTGTCAGCCCATTGTCCACGCTTCACATCCATACAAAAGTATGGGTTCTATGTATCACTTTAACAAACACTCTTTTTCTCGTTTCAGTCAGACACGTTAGAATTAATAAAACAACGAAGGGAACTGAAAGAGAAAGGAGGAGAACCGATAACAGTAGGATGAACGGTGTTGACTTTTTGACGCTTTTCGCACCAAATTTAGTGCTTTTTCAAGTCATTTAGTACAAAAATTTTGCTTTTAGTGCGACCGCGTGAATTTGGTGCTTCACAATTTCTGTTTTGATGCTTTTTTTTTGGGTGGGTAAAAATTACTTTAAAAATCATTTTGGGAACACTAAAAAGCCGAATTTGAACTGAAACGAAGGAGTAAAACAGTCTTAGTACGTTACCGCGCAATATTCAATTAATTTAACTCCCTTTAAAACGATTTAGCTAAAAGTTAACGCCATCTTGCAGACAAGTCCAAACGTAAATACATTAGCTTGTAATCGAGTTCATAATTTTGTGGTGTGTACATTATCCTTTCATTTATGCTTATTTGTGTTTCACCATGAGCAAGAAATATTCTCAACTTTTCAGAGAACAGTAACTCGAGATTTCAAAAATGGTTAAAAGTAAAAGGGGATAATAATTATTAATTAATAATAGAATACTAAGCGTTTTTGCAAATATTGCATTGCAAATGTTCAAACGGCAGCCAGGTTAAGTGATATTGAGAGGCACAAGAATACAACGAAACATCAGAAATCTGAACAACCATTCAGTACACAAAGACAACAATTGCATTTGACAAACAGAAAGATGATTTCAAAGAAACAGAAGGATGCATGTCTTTGTTCATAGCTAGCCATTGTTCGCTTTGCGTGTTGACCATTTAAGTGAACTCTGCACGGTATACTTTGATGACAGCAAAGGTTGCAAGAACTTTAAGCTTAGGAGAGCTAAGTGCAGAGCAGTTATTTCAAATGTACTTGCATTATTATTTTACAACAGACTTGATAGCTGATATTGGCAAAAGCAAATACAGCTTATTGATTGATGAGAGCAATGAGATGCCTGGAAGAGATTAGAACAAGAATCGCCATGGCAAATGTAGCCTTTAGCAAGATGAAAAACATAATGACCAATAAAAAGATGTCAATTGAAACGAGAAAAAGAGTGTTGAGGTGCTACATAGAACCTGTACTTTTATATGGATGTGAAGCTTGGACAATGAGCAGCCAGGCTGAAAAACATCTGATGGCTGTAGAAATGTTGTTTCTGAGGAAAATGCAAAGAATACCATGGACAGCCAGAAAGACCAATGAACAAGTTCTTAAAGAAACAAATGAAGATCGTAAACTGATTAGAGACATTAGACGTAGACAGTCAAAATTTTTTGGACATGTTATGAGAAGAAATGAACTTGGTGACAACTGGTAAGATCGAGGGGAACAGACCAAGGGGAAGACCTAGAAACAAGTATCTGGATGGCTTGGCCTTGTGGCATGGTCGAAACAGAAACACGGAACTGATCCACGACATTGGTGATCGAGTGAGATGGCAGAACATGACCGCCCACGCTTACCGGCATGGCACATGATGGATGGATAGAATGACATTTCTGAAACTAAGCTACTTGGAGTAGCTCGTCATCTCGTCATGTTCCTCTTGTACCTTGCGGTATCAAGGTGAAGTATAAACATCGTGAGAGTGCCCGGTTATGGGCTTCATATATCGATATTCTCATGGACTCTATTCCCTCCGTCCAGCATTTACATGGTCGGCCTCTTCCTGTTTCCATCTGGTCTGTACATCATTGCTTGTTGTGGTATGCTGTTGACTGGTAACCTACTTGCATGGCCAAACCAATTTACTTGCTGCTTTCTAATAAAATCTAGTGCTGCTTTAAACCCCCACGTTAGTCCTGATTTCTTCATTTCTGATCTTATCTCTTCTTGATACGTTGAGTATTCTTCTCAGGAATCTCATTTCTGTTGTGATTTTTCTTTTCTCCTTTTCTGTCATTGTCCATGTTTGGCATTGGTAGCATAGAGTTGGTAGGAAGATTGTGTTGTAAAGTGCTTTCTTAGTAGTTATTGATACATGTTTGTTCTATAGTATTGGTGCCATTTGTCCATTGAGTTGGTTTGCCTTATTGCACCTATTTTTGATCTCGATGTTCTGCAAACAACATGCTATTTGCTATTGAATGAATGAATGAACGCAGTTCACTTTGTTAATGAACAGATATACTGAGCTTACTGCTTATTTCCTGTCAATTTCAAGTTTCAAGCAGATCCCTCTTTTCTCAATACATATATTCTATATTTATTTTTAAAAACGACATATTCAAACTTCTTTCAATTAATCATCACAACAGCTTCCACCAGTCAAATCTGACTAAGGGTTGGTACACCCCGTGAGCAGGAAGTCTCCAACCACACAGTCTGCTGTTCCTTTTCATGTCTCCATTCCCTGTATCTGTGGACATCCAACTTGTCTGTTACCTTTTGCCAGCTGCCTATAGAGAATATCCTGTACAGTGCTCCCATCTGACATTGCATTCTATGCAATCTTACTTCCAGTTTTCTAGGGTTTACTTTCGCTTCCTTCTTTTTAAGATATATTTTTTTACTGGAAAGGGCTGCTGTTGCATAGAGGTTAGTGTACTTGCTTACCAACACAGAGGTATGGGCGCAATCCCCATTAGTGACTGGATTATTTCTTTCAGACCAGTAAGACTGGTTTTTTGGCTGGGGACTCACTTGTCACTGCAAGCACGGTTTTCTGATTTTTAAAATTCCTTCGTAACGTGCTTGAATTATGGCTCTACCTTTGCCTTCCTGCACTATTGCGTTACATCCGACATACCTGGCAACCATCCCAACACTACCTTGAGGCTTAGTTATCTTTCTCTCTATTGCCTTTACCACATCCTGCTTATCTCTTGGGAGTTTTGGAATTGATCTAGTGACACCTTATCTTGACCTATCAATCTGCTGTTGATGCTTGTAGAATGGTTTCTGCTTTTTCACGTATCTGCTGAACTGCATTCTTGTCCGCCAATGAGACGTATGCTTTGCTGAGACGTAACATGTGATGTTATCCTGGTTTGCCACCTAGAACGCTGTTTCCACAACCATGTCTTTCACGATCAATAAGCTTCCTAACTTCTTGAAATTTATCATGCACCAGCTGATCAGTTGATTTAGTTGTAGGCTGTGGGTATGGCTGTTCTCTATTGCCAAGATGGTAGTATTGTTTAAAATTTCTGTTTTGCTGTATGCTCTACTCTTTCAGACACCCTTCACTACACCTGCCTTATTATAAAGTAGCTAATCACCCCAAAGTAGCCAGTCTGTTCATTTCCACACATAACCAGAGCAGAAAATTCACCATGTCCTCTTGACCACCTTGTCGAGAGTTGATTCCCAATGTAAGGAAGTCCGACTAAGTAACCATGTGCAAGAATTAATTCCTAGGGGGCTTCTCTGTACCCGAGCATCATCTGTCAAGTGCATCTGAACAAGCCTTGGATGGCGTGGATGCTCATGGTTTATGCTTACCTAGTTTCACTATTATCATCCATACGGGAAAAACTACAGCAAATAGTCAACTTTTACAAACATATATTTATTGCATAAAATCAAAATACTGTAGAATATACATCAGTTTTAAGCATGTTCCCGACAAAATTAAATTTCGTTGCACAACAGTATCAAGTTAAAACACACAGCTTTAATTATACAATTGCAAGAACATTTAAAAAATATAATGCAGTTTGGCTTTGCGTTGGCTCAAGGTCTATGCATATATATCACATCTTACATGTGCCCGCCTGTCAAAAGTTACTATACATCAAAAGCATACATTTAAGAATTTAATAACTTTATAAATTAAAATGTCATCTTCCCCACAATTAAAAATTAAAGGTGGTAATCCAAACTAACTAAAGCCCTATCACAAAGCCAAAATAAAATGTGAGGTTCTCTTAAAAAAGTAACTAAAAGATTGGCTTATTATCATGAATTGCATATGTTAAGATAGTGCTATGTTTTACGTAGATAAAGATTAACTTTTAACTATTATAAAAGCGTTAGACCACATACTCAACTGTAGAATAAAATACAAAATGTTCGCGAATCTACAAAATTAAATCATTTTAAAAAGATACTCGATGTCTTTAACAGAGTCATCGTAGGAAAATGTTGAAAGCTCAAACGCCAATGGACACCTCCCCAAGCTGCCGGCTGACCACTGCTACATCTATAGCCCGTATATCCAAGTCATCCATCAACAGGTCGATAGACAATAATCACATTCTGTTCAGTAAAGAAACAGAGATGAAAATAATTTCTGCTGTCTTTGTTACTATTATGCATTTCATTAGTAAAGACATCTTAATGTATTTGTCCACTATATGAGAATAGACATTATATCATGCCCTCACAGAAGTCTGGCAACACGGGAAGCAATCACCAAATTTGGGTTGGACTATACTATCCCATCCATGCTATAGTCCCGATTTAGCACCCCCTGATTTTCATCTATTTGGTCCACTTAAAGATGCACTCCGTGGGACAAGGTTTGAAAATGATGAAGGGGTGATTCAAGCAGCGAAAAAATAGCTACACGATCAAGACAAAATCTGGCACGGGCAAGAAATACAAAAAACTTGTTTCATGCTGGCATAAAGCCGTACAAGTTGTAAACACTCTACTACCAACGCCAACCATGTCAAGGTAGAATTAAATAAAGGTTCCCATTTCAACACCTTGAGCTGTGCTGGGTCGAGCAAGTGCCATATTTGTATAGACCAATCAGCATTTAACAGATGATGTGGGGAATATCATGCAGGCTGCCTTCACTTTCCATGACATTTACTGGTACACATTTTGGGCTAGGTCAATCTGGAAGCCCAGTCAATTAAAAAAAATCCCAGCCTTGATGGGAACTCAAACTTATGACCACCAGGCTGACAGGCAAGTGTGCTAAACCACTGTGCTACTATAGTACCAAACACAAGCGTAAATTATTACACCTAAAATTAAAAGCAGGAGAAATGTGGAGACAAAATGAGAAATGCTGACACTAGAAATATTATAGATGCCATGACCTGTGTTGATTTATAAAGAGATGAGAAATCAAGTGGTTCCCACATCTTACACAATCACCAGAGTCACGGATCAGCTCAGTGTTCTTGTCTGACCATGCCACATAGCCAAATCATCCTGATATTTGCTTCTCTGCCATCCTCTTGTTCTTTTCCCCTCAATCATGCCAGTAAGGTCACTGGGTATCTTAACACCTTAAGATAGAAGAGGAAAGTTTTAGGACTGAAAAGATTAAAAAGACATGACTGTATGTGTACTTACGGATCCAGCTCCTTGGCAGCCGCTGTGAGGTCCTGACATGAATCTGCCTGATCTTGCAGTCTCCAGACTCAATTTTCCAGTTCTGGGGTAGCTGTTTCCAGCCTGGCGGACTCCGACTCGATATCCTGATGTAAGAAACAGGTCAAATATATAAACAGATTTGTACAAAATTGTACACAAATATTTTGTATATAATATACGATGATGAAATGTGTCATTGAGGGCAACATGGCCAAATGGAAAAAGAGAGCTTATTCTTAAACATCCAGTGTGCTGATGTCGAGGTTGTGAGTTCAACCACTACACTGATCAGTTTGGCTAAAATGTTGACTTGACTTCTTGTCCTTAACTTGGGGACATATATTACAAGTACATATGATGTCGGAGTGGGTTGCCTGATGGCGAGGGACACAGATAATAAGGAAATGCTAATCCACATGCAAAATACAGTGCACTATAAGTTGTTGCACGTGTGTGGACTACGCTTGAGTTCAAAGCAAGAGAAATCAAAAATGTAAAAATAGTGTGCCCTATCACAGGCATGATAAAAAATATATAAAATAGTGTGCCCTATCACAGGCATGATAAAAAATATAAAATAGTGTGCCCTATCACAGGCATGATAAGAAGTGTAAGAGAAAATAATAAGAAAATAGTGTGCTCTATCACAGGCATGATAAGAAGTCACAGCGGCGGTACTAAGTATGAGTTATGTGATGCTTTCTCACTCTGGACCATATTGGAATGCGAGGTAATGACTGAAGAGATCTGTTGGTTTTAAGTGTCAGAAGTTCAAACACTCATGATGGATAGGGCCACATCATCAGCAGATAATATTTAAACTAAGCTTGCAGGTCCGAATGGCCAAATGGATAAGAAGATCCAGTGTGCTAATCCAAGGTAAGAAGTTCAACCCCTACACCGGACAGTTGGACTAATATGTTAACTTATCGTCCTTGACTTTGGGACGTAAATTACAAGTACCTCTGAAGTCGGAGTAGGTTCGCCTGATGGTGAGGGACATTGGTAATAGGGAAAGCTAATCCACATGCATCAGTCAGTGCACTCACTAGTAGTAGCAAGAATATGGACTACACTTGAGTTCAAAGTGAGCAAACGAAAAAAAAAAACATTCAGCTTTTCTTAGGGTTAAGGAATCTGCATTGCATACGAACATAATCAAGATGTGACAGGACACTAGTGCCACAAACCTATAACACACACTGTTTACACAAGATAATAACTGTTAGAAAACTGTTTAATCTTTGTAATATGAATAATTATAATATAGATGTGTCATGTCATCATCATGGGGAGCTAATGGCTGAGTGGCTAGAATGCAGGGCTCTCATTCAGGAGACCTGGGTTCGAATCCTTGGTAAGGTGTGGAGATTTTTCTGTCCAGGGGAAAAAAGAAAACTAACCTGCACATTTCGCGGCGAATGCACTAGTCATGCGGACTTAATTCCTTAGGCTCAACATGGTCTAGTTTACTTTAGTCGTTGGATCAACATCACGGCACACGGTTTAACCCATAAGTGCTCCATTTTCCTCCTAACTCAAACCTGAGTCTGGAGAAACTCAGCTCAATGCACGAACTCCGTTGCATCGGCGAGGATCCTGAAATACTTGTGTAGATTTTTAACTCGAAATTTTGCCCGGGCAGCGCCATTAGGCTACTCTTTTTCGATTTTCAACTGCCAAGGGATTTTTTACGTGCGCAACAATACACACGGGCATCCGACCTCACTACCCAGAGACCAGGGGAAATTTTATTACTGGAAGTCCAGGTGAATTTATTAAATAAATCCCGGTCCTCACCGGGGCCTGAACCCGGGACTTCCAGTACTCGAGGTGGACACCATACCTCGAGATCACTCAGCCCCCCCCCCCCCCCCCCCATGTCAGTTGGACTAAAACGTTGACTTCTCGTGTTTGACTTGGGGGCGGTAAATTACAAGTACCTCTGAAGTCAGAATGGGTTCGCCTAACGGCAATGGACACTGGTAATAGGGAGGAAAGCTACTCCACACACACAAATCACTTCAGTACACAAGAAGTAGCAGCTTATGTATGGACTACGCTTGAGTTCAAAGCGAGCAAACATTTTTTAAAAAAAAACAATCTACATCAGTATAATTTTCAATTAACGCAAGTACCTTGACAGCCTTCTGGCCCATAGTTCTAGTGATTAGCCTGGCAACGGTCACACTTCTCTCCCTCCACGCCAGGCTGGCACTCACAGAGACCAGTCCGCAAATCACACTGACTGGGGAGTTAAAGAGCCCACCCCACAGCCACATTCAAGGCAGCCATTACAGACGTCATAGCCCCAGGTGTGTGGCTGAAACATGAGAAACATACATTTGACTAGAACATAGTTCATTGATTAACTAACTTAATTGATTAACTAGAATTGATACTATTATACTTGGGATACACCCTCATGTGTTCTGTATCTCTGTTGGGTTTCTAATTAATTCTGGGGCACAAATAAAAGTTACCATACCAACTGTTGCGGTGACTGTTATTAAGCTGATATTTAAGGAAAATTAATAAAAAATATGACTGGGAAGTTGGATAAACAAAAGACAAAAATATCTAATTTGAATAACGAAGACACAAACAATAGATTGCATGATGTATTGCCTGGCATATTTCGCTGTATCTTGTCAGGTTCATACTGAAGAAATCACACAATACAAGCTAAAGTAATTAGATAAATCTTAACCATTTTTTTCCCCTCTCTTTAATCTTACTTTTATTTGTCCACATAGTGGTACATGATCACTATTACAGTCAGCACCAGGCATTGTCTTTACATTAATTAATGCATTTCTAAATCTTTTATTTATAAGTATGCAGTCAATTTGGTTGCATATTTTCATATGAGGGCTTTTCATGTGTACAGTCATCTTTTATGGTGTAAACCATGTGTTTCCAATTACAATTATATGATTAATATTTGCCCATTCTTTTAGTTTCTCTCCTCTTTCATTTCTTGTACCTAAACCATAATTCCCCACTATGTCCTCTATTTTTCTTACTTTTTGCATCTCCCAGTATTTATATTTCTTGTGATCAAATTTGAGCTAACACCATTTCTACTTCGTCATAAAAGAGTTGTATTTCTTCATCACTACTGCTTGTTGTTGGTGCATATACTTGCACAATATTTATATCTGTTGGTTTGCCTTTGATGTTGACCATTATAACTCTGAGATACACCAGTATATTTTTTCATTTATTTGGCTGCTTTTTCATCAAATATCTCTACACCTTTTTCATGTGTATCCCCTCCAGAATAAATTATTGGGTGTTTGTCGGTTATAATTTTGCTGGATCCCTTTCATCTCATCTCACTTATGCCTAGCATATTCATTTTCATGCTTTCAATTTCTCTTAGAACATTGTTTAACTTTCCTAGCTCATTTAATGACCTAACATTCCATGTTCCTACTCTAAATTTATTTAGTTTATAGTTTTGCCATCAGTAGCTGGATGATGGTGACATTTACTGGTACCTATTTTAGGCTGGGTCAACATGGGAATCCAGGTCAATATTTAAAGTCCGGAACTGGACTACTGGGCTGGCAGGAAGGTCACTATGCTACCTAGGCACCTATGTTATTTATAGGTGCACTTGCCCACCAACACACTGGTCCTAGGTTTGTGACCCACTAGAGGTAGGGCTGAATTTTGAGTGAATTCAGCATTGTAACATTGGTAACAGAGAACTGGGAGATAAATGTGGCTAGCCTGATACAGACTGACATGGCCTAGTTTAACGAGGGTCAAGTGTGCACGATGAAACACATGGTGCATAAGGAACTCGAGAACCATATATGAATGAGTGCTGTTAAGTGAGACTGAACCAATGAATCTGGAGGAGTCTGGGACAAGACATCGAAAGAAACACCTTACGAAGGCAGGGTCCCAGCTGACATCACAAAGCATCCCCCCAAAAATTCTAGTGGTTTGACAGCAGATATCAGAGAGCAGATGTAAAGTGTTAATGTTAGATGCTGAGCCATAATTCTTTGTCTTCTGCCCTTCATCTCCCAATGGAGTATAGGCCTTCAACCAGCTTATACCAAGCCCTTCATGGACTTGTTCATGAATGAAGTTTACAGGATGAGGTATCCAGTCTCATGCCGACCTTTCTTATTTGCCTCCAACGACATGGAGATTAGGTTACAGTGTTACTATTCTCAGCTTCCTGCATGAGCCCGGTAATGGAATTGTGGTTGACACACAGTAAAGATTTACTTTTAACCATTTACTGTTTATAACTGTTGTGTGACATTACATATGTTTTACGAAGTAAAGATTTATCTGTTACCATTTACTGAATATAATTGTTGAGTGACATTACATATGTTTTAGGAAGTAAAGATTTACCTTTAACATTTACTGTGTATAATTGTTGTTTGACATTACATATGTTTTAGGAAATAAAGATATATCTGTAACCATTTACTGTATATAGTTGTTCTTTAACATTACATATGTTTTAGGAAGTAAAGATTTATTTATGTGTGCCATTTAGTGTATATAATTGTTCTTTGCCATTACATGTTTTAGGAAGTAAAGATTTATTTATCTGTAACCATTTACCGTATATAATTATATATAATTTAATCATTTACTGTATATAATTGTTCTTTGACATTACATCTGTTTGAGGAAGAAAAGATTTATTTACCTTTAATTATTTACTATATATAATTGTTCTTTGACATTACATGTTTTAGGGAGTAAAGATTTATTTATCTGTAACCATTTACTGTAGATAATTGTTCTTTGACATTACATGTTTTATCAAGTAAAGATTTATTTATTGTATATAATTGTTCTTTGACATGAAATATGTTTTAGGAAGTAAAGATTTATTTACCTTTAATCATTTACTGTATATAATTGTTGTTTGACATTACATATGTTTTAGGAAATACAGATTTACCTTTAACCAGTAGCCTACTCTTCCCATTAGGGGGACATGTGATATCATTATAAGCCAATGAATGTTGTCAAAATATCCTACCCTGAATCTGGACTTTAGTGGATCAGAAATTTCTCAACCATATTTTCCCTCTATTTATGGATGAAGAGATACATAATTTCATAGCAAACCTTTCAGCAATAGCCTGGTGCCACTTGCCATCATTGACAGTAGTTTTACCAGCGATTCTGGCTGGCCCTGAGCCCAAGTTGCATGTAAACACAGAATGCCCATCTCTCAGCTCTAATGCCAGGAAGTCACTCTGGAACTCTGGCGACTGTCAAGTTTGGCGCACCACTGTATGGAGGTATTCTGTTGAGATGGAGTTCATTTTACATGTGTTAAATGTGAAGGGTTATTCTCTGACTAATTTATTTACATATTTGCTTGAATTACTCAATATACTATTTAAGGGGAAAAAAAGCGAAGAAAAGAAAGTAACAAGGTATTACTTCCCAAATAAGAAAATAACAGAGATCCTTTGTTTACCGATGCAAAATTGCGACCATCACCAACAACTACAACATTGTCAGTTTCTCTCAAGCTCGATCCAAACCTGCTTACATAGCTTCACATTACCCTGTTTGAGGGGCTAAATGGGTACTCTACCCTGCACAAGAGTATCCTGCATCTTGCAGAAGGAAGGAAGTGTCACACCTCTCTTTGAGAGGGAATACCCCCTACCTGCCACTGTAGGTGGATCTATGCAGAGTCAAAGGTAATGATAGAGATTGTGTTCTGGTTTCAAGGAAACAGTACCGTACCATGCTAGGTATTTGCTGCCAATCATTTAGCTCCAATTGCTTCCAATTTTGCAACTTTTCCATGGTACATTTTTATATTTTAAGGCCCTAGTACACAGGTACTTTCTACACAGCACAATCTTCTATAACATTATAATGAAAATGATATTTCAATTTACTACTTCATAATAAATATTTACAATGCATGAAAATTAACCTCAATTAATTATCAGAAATTTTAATCCAACTCCAAGGTCACAGCCTTCAAAGAATGCCAATTTGGGCTCCCTCTCCATCAGAAGACTGGATACTGTTCCAACGGTTAGTTTATTATGGATACCTCTGCTTTGACTTCTCCCATGATACTTCCCGCTTGTGCTGGATTTGATTTCTTAGTCCATCAGTTGCAATAGCAAGTAATCATTGATTTGTGTTACCCTGAGCAACAGGTGATCATTGAATATAAATGTATAGACAGGTTCTAAGAATATCTTGGATACAGAAAAGAACAAATGCATCCATATGACATGATCTGAATGTTGAAGAAGGTTAGCTACTAAAGGCGATAAAACAAAAGAAATTAAAATATTTTGGTCACTTGGAACGTTGTGAAAGTTTGGAGAGAACAATATGGAGGAGTATATATGCTTGGACAATGAGCAGTCAAGCTGAAAAACATCTGATAGCTGTGGAAATGTGGTTTCTGATGAGAATGCAAAGAATACCATGGACAGACAGAAAAACCAATGACCAAATACTACAAGAAACAAATGAAATCGTAAATTGATTAGAGAAATTAGACAAAAAAGACAGTCAACATTTTTTGGACATGTTATGAGAAGAAATAAATTGGAGAACTTGGTGACAACTGGCAAGATCGAGAGGAAGAGAACAAGGAGAAGAAAGAGAAGTAAATACCTGGATGGCTTGACCACATGGCATGGTCAGGACAAGAACACTGAGCTGATCCACGACTCTATTGATCGAGTGAAATGGCGAGTCATGACTGCCCACGCTTACCGGTATGGCACATGATGGGTGGATATGCCAGGGAAGAGAGGAAGAGGAAGGCCAAAGAGAAGATGGGTGCAGGATTTGGCGGAAGACCTCCAGATTGGTGTATCAGACGTGGCACATCTTGCTTATGACCGAGAATTTTTTTTAGAAGGTTGTTATGGGAGCGAGGTTCTTCAAAGGACATGCTACTGAAAGAATGAATCACATTTCTTTTGCCTAACATCTGTGGTCCCTCTGGAGGTGCCCTGAAGGCCAACTAACTGGGCCTCTCTTTTCCACATACACCAGCATGACCTGGATTGTAGAGCCACTTCAGCTCTATAGGTGTGACTGTGATACTGATAGCTCTGTGTTTCACAATTCACGCCAGAAATATCCATTAACAGTTTATGTAGAACATAATACAGATAGATACTGTATTTATAAAGAACAACAAGTTTTGACAATTGGACAAACGTATTAGTTTCAAAGATATACAATTCTGGAGTTGTTTGGTTTTCATGTTTTGTATTTACAATAGGATATGTATTGAAATACCACATATTTTTCTTTAGCAAAGAAACAACTAACAGTGCAATACTTTTAAAATTATTATTTCAATTAAAATCTGACCTTCCACACACCAATATCCGAGCAAGTCATCCGAACTTTGCACCATTACACATTTGAAATAGGGGGCGCTAGGGTTCGTTATGGATATGATGACCTCATCTTCCCATAGTTCTCATGGAGAGGTTACGCAATTCTAACCAGCATTCAAGTATGTGTTCTTTTGATCATGAATAACTTTCATTACAATGAAAGCTTTAAGATGGTTATATTTATGAAGGTTTACTGTGTGGTTTAAAATATAAATAAGGAAGGCTAGTTTAAGTTAACTGAACAATTTGGGCACTTTTTATCTAACTGCACACGAAACACTTTTTAATACTAATACTAATACTGATTTTAAGATTCCCAGTCTCTCACACCTGAAGACACAAGGTCCAACTACAATATTTATTATTGATACCTCATTTTTTATATTAAATCGTGATTTCTGTCGCTCTCTTGTTCATTAAGTAACACTATTTCTTGCCAGTGTGGTACCGGGGCCGCTAAGGTAAGCAAAGAATAGTAACACTGTAACCAACCATGCATGTCATAAAAGGCAACTAGGGAGGGTTGGCAAGAATGGGCTACCTCATCTTGTAGACGACTTTAGCTGAAAAATTCAGCCAATCATGAACAAGTCTACAAAGGGGTTAGCATGAGGTGGCTGCGGGCCTTTGTTGCATTAGGAGAAGAAAGGAAGAAGAAGAAGAACACTATTTCTAGTACTGATCAAGTCACAATAGTCTAGGATGTTCTTACAGAAGAGGAAGAACACTATTTCTCATATTGATCTAGTCACAATGGTCTAGTAGCACAATACACATTTTCATTCTTAAAGCTGATATAAAACAAAAAGCTACGAGCAGCAGAAACGCAACTTCACATTCTGAAAAACAAATAGTATGCAAAAATAGACATTTAAATTCTGAAAAATTATACGGTTCGATGTGCAATGAGGATGATCTGTTGACTAACTAACTTCTTCCATACTAGGCTTACCTGTTTTAAAAAAAAATATGCTTGAGATTCCCTCCATAAATTTGCTGCTAAGCTTATTAATGTTTTAAAAAAAAATATAAATAAAAACATGTGTTTGAATAACTATTCCTTTTTAGAGGACAGGCGGTTTTTCATCTTTAACAGTCTATTTTCTGTCTTTAACAGTCTATCTTCCAGGTCGGCCTTTTCTTTTCTCAAACGTTTGATAGTTTGTTTGGTTTCTCTGTTATTTATTGCTGCCGCAACAATAATTTCCAAATCCTTTGCGGTGTTTTTTTCTTTTACTTGGGGTACTGTTTTCCTCAATTCTCCCAGTGCTTCCTTGATTCGATTTCTTCTTCTTTGTTCGGCTTCTTTTTTCTTCTTCTTGACGTCCATGGTTTTGTCAAGATTATCATCCCCACCAGTGGCACCCTGGTGCATTGCTGGGCAAACTTCCATTTCAGTTTCACTAGCTGTATCAGTTGTTTCACAACCCGAGGCAAGATTAGGGTTATTCATTTTGTCTGTGTAATTGTTGTGTAAATATCCCGTAACTTCAGCTTCAAGATAAGAAAAGTATTCAATTCCCTGTGGGCTTGGTGATCCATCTCCGGGAGCATTGCTGGCCTGTGCAATTTCTGATCCTTCCCCCACACCAGAATTTGAATTTGTGTCCTCCTGTTGAGCAGCAGCAGCATTCCTTCTCATCATCTTGCTTTTATCTTGGATCTGTTATCTATGAAAAAAGGCAGTCACAATTCGCCATCAACCATGATGACAATATATAATATTCAGGTGCTACAAAAAATTAACAAAATTTCAATGAAAACAGGATCGAAATTACTCTAAGTAATATCAATCGTGGACGCGACCAGGTATTTTTAACTTAATTCACCCCAAACAAACGTCACCAGCTATATTTAGGCTCACCAGCTATATTTAGGCTCACCAGCTATATTTAGGCTCACCAGCTATATTTAGGCTCACCAGCTATATTTAGGCTCACCAGCTATATTTAGCACTGACGGTGATCTCCTGTGTTTGGGTACAGTGCGTGTCTGTACGTTTCAATTGCCCCATAGTGTGTCTTTGGCTTTGGCAACCGTTTCTGTGTGAGTGTCTGTGTCTGTCTCCTCATGAGTTTTCTGGGAACTGGCAGCAGCTGTCCACGACAAGCAGAGTGGCGTTGCTTTTCTGCAGCATCATGGCATCTGACATTCTGCTAGACGCTGTTCTCATAATCATGTCATGGTGCTATCTTAGCGATAGTATCGCTAACTGAGCGTCAGGACAGATGGAGATGCCAACGACATTCAATATGTCGGTAGGACATCGAGCGCATGTGGAGAACGGCCAAGGAGAGGAACAAGAGGCAGAATGGAACATACAGGCATCTGCTAAAGTCCTACATGTGTGAATTCATGTGGCGTTGACAGACTAAATGCGCTTGTCTTCTCGATGTGTTCAACCACTATTCTTGCTGACATTGTTCGATTCATGTGTCTGATCGAACTCCGGAATAAACCTCATGACGCTGGACTTTGAACACAACGACATCTCATCGTGGAGATGTACTTACACACCAGCATCACCAAAATCGACTTCTTAGGGCTAACCAGCAGACAACCGATGGAGATGTGTCTGGTTTAATGACGAATCTTTATTTTTGTTGCGGCTTCATAACAGTCGGAGAAGGGTCTACCGTGGGTGAAATGAACGTTTTGCACACAATAGAAGCTCCACCGCACGTTGGCGGAGGTGCAACGGTGTGGGGAATGATAAGTTACAGTGGAAGGAGTCAATTGGCTCACATTGAAGGAGGTTTTAATGCGCCACGATACGTCAATGAAATTCTTCGACCCCACGTCCTTCTACCTTTGGCTACCCAAAGTTCAGTGTTTCAAACGGACAATGCCAGACCCCATTGTGCACGGGGTCAACAAATTCCAATACTGATATTCTACTCCATGGAGTTATAATACTGTAGTACAAATTCTATAGTTCTAATACTGCAGTTCCAATATTTGTAGTTCTAATAGTTAGTCGACAGATCATCCTCATTGCACATCGAACCATAATAATGTTAGCATATCCTTTACAGGACATCGCTGTCAACATCAGCATCTTTCGGCTGATTGTTGATTTTTTGGCAAGATTACGCTCAGTAGTTTGCCATAGCTTTCTGAGCGGCCGGCTCACATACCCCGTAAGTTACCGACGCGATTCGAACCACTACTGATTCTCACTGTCGTCACGTTACTTACGAGATTACGGAGAAAAGTTGCTAACCTCTAGGCCAGGAAGCCGGCGCACATCGAACCATACTGTCCACAAATGCTCGGATCCCCTCGTGTGGCGGCTCACGACACCAGTTCTATGTTGGTTTATCAATCTTTATTGGCTTCCTGCCTAGTATTTTTGTCTGGCCACACCTATTTTAACTTGCTGTTCTCGCAGTAGTTATAGTATTAGTTAGTTAGTTAGTTAGTTATCGGTTGGGGTATCTTCGTTGCACTCCGGACATGTCCATAGGTGCTCAGATCCTCCCCCCAGCATATGCATCAGCGTCCGGTGGCTAATAGTGCCAGTTCTGTGTTGGTTGACGAGGCGCTTTGTTTTCCCGATGTACCTCTCGCGTCTGGCTGTGCCGATTCTTACTCCCAGGTCTTTCATCCTGGAAAGCGATGTGGAATCACTGGCGTCAAAATCCTCTGTTCTCGCCATATCTTTAAGGGCATTAATAACATCGGCACGATCCATGGGCTGGCCATCTACAGGGGGTGCAGAGCCAGCCAATTTATCAGCTCGTTCATTTCCCTCGACTCCCGCATGTCCCGGGACGAAGATGAAGGTGACTTTGCGGACAACAGACTTCCGCAGCGACTCAGTCCACTGTCTACGTACAGATCCAGCTTCGACCTTCTGAATCATGCTCATTGAATCACTTAGTACACACACGTTGGTATAATGCTGTGATTCCAGCCATATGAAAGCCTGTGTAACTGCCATCACCTCCATCGTCATGCTGCTCGTGGTCATGGAGTGGGCACCACTGGATTCTTGAACGGTTCGGCCCGCTGAGCGGGCTGTAAATGCCCACGCACTTCTCTGCTGCTTTACAACAGATCCATCTGTATAGATGAGCACTTCGGGGCTATCTGAGTGATCATAGATGAGCGCGTTAACCTCTGCATTGACAGCGGCAGGGTTCTGCTCTCTGCACCGTCTGTCGAGTGTGATAATGCAGGAGAAGGTACACTTAAAAGCTGGAGGCACCGGCACCCATTCCTTGCCGGGGTTGATACTGGTAAGACTGCAGACCTGTCCGACGACATCTTCCGCCCGCCCCATCCATGATTTGCCCCTCTTTAGCCTGTCACCCTTTTCTCTGAATACAGCGTCATGCAGAGGGTGCTGCTCATCTGCACTTATTTTTAAGTATGCACGAGCTCTCCAGATCTTGATCCTGTGTTCCATTGTCGGGAAGTCAAGGAGGTATCTCATTGCTACACAGCTGGTGTCTCTCGTGCAGCCCAAAATGATGCGCATGGCTTCGTTTTGTACCTTTTCAAGTCTTCCAATCTGTGTAGGGCTGACAGTGAGGATGGCCAGGGCATACTCGATGCGTGAAAGCACAAGTCCTTGGAACAGAAGTAATAGCAGTCTTTGCTCGATATTGGCACTCGCCATGACTCTCATTGCTGCCAAACCTTTTCGAGCCTTCGTTATGACATAATCGACATGATCTCTGAAGGACAGGCTACGATCAAGCCTCACGCCAAGATATGTCATTGACTGGGTTCTACTCAGAATGCTCCCATCCATTCTTACTGCCGGCAGGTCTGTTTTCACAATATGGTTGTTTAGTGAGAACCATGTAACCGTTGCCTTTGCAGGGTTGACAAGGGCATCGGCATCAGCACACCATGAGGAAATTCGATCTAGTTCGCCCTGCATATAGTTGGCAACCGCCTGTCTATCTCGACCCTGTCGATACACGAGGATGTCGTCAACGAATGATAGAGTCCTACCCCTCCCATCCAACTGTTGTTCAGTGATCGGCACCGTATACACGTTGAAAAGTACTGGTGACAGTGGTGAACCCTGCGGCAATCCTGGACATATCGTTATCGGCTCAGAAGACCAACTCCCGCATCTTAGCACCACCTTCCTTTGGAGTAGAACTGCAGCTATCCATCGTACAAGGTGAGGGTGCACTTTCAGTCTGAGGAGGGTTTGCATCAAGTGCTCGAAAGATACTCTGTTATATGCGTCCTCTAAGTCTATGGCGGCCGCACATGTCTCTTCTCTGACCTGAAATCCTTCGTAAACATCTTGAGCAAAGACCGCCGCATTCAGCCATGACTCTTTGTTGCGTCTGTATCCTCCAAGTGTGGGCGGGAAGCAGCCGAGCTGTTCCAAGTCCCAAGCAAGTCTGTGTGCTACAATTTTCTCCAGTAGCTTGCCAACAGTATTCTGCATCGTAATGATTCTGTAGCCGCTTATCTTGGAGTGGTCTTTGTTCGGTTTTGGCAGCGGCAGCAGGTAGCTGTGTAGCCATTCTTCTTTGACCTGACCCCTCTGGATACTGGTGTTGAATTCTCTGGCCAGTTCTTCCATGTCATCATCTGATATCACCAGTAGGTCACCATATCGGATGCCGTCTGGGCCTGGGGCGGTGTTAGGTGATTTCTTGAGCATCGCACGCAATATGTCAACTGTGATCGTCCATTCTTCGTCTGTCCCGACCCCCTCGCACAACTGAGAGAGTGTTGTTGTGGTCCTCTGTCTGGCGGGCTCGTCTTTCTGGTCAGTCTGTTCTATGTAGCGTGCAAGAAGGGCCTTACCTTTATCCGCATCCGACTTTTTCCATGCGAGGTCTGTGCCTTGAAAGTCTGGAATACCCCTACGTTGTGCAGCACCGTTAATGCTCTTGTGGAGGCGCCAGAATGTCGTAAGAGATTGCTCGGAGCACACCTTCCTGCAGAACTCGTCCCATTTGTCGGCCTTGGCCTGTTTGGCGCAGGATTTGAATAAAGTCGTCGTCCTAACGACCTCAGTCTTCAAGTTCGCCAATTCAACCTGTGGCATGTTAGCCTTTCTGGCCTTTTGCCAGTCTTTGACAGCCTGCCTCTTTCCCAGCCACACCTTCTCGACCTCTCCATTCCACCATGGTGGCTGCAGCCATCTTGTCTCCTACGGGAGGAAGTTAGTTTCCTTCCTCTGATCTTGCTTATGGCGTCTTGACCAGTGGTGTCGTACGGGAAGGCATTGGTCTTGTTTCTTTGACTCATGGCTCCGTCTTTCTTGATCAGGATGACACAAGGGTAGTGGTCACTATCGTGGTATCCCAGTGTGCCCCACCGGCACCTTGGTGCGATGGTGGGCGACACCAGAGCCAAGTCAATGATGCTGTCAGAGTCGCCTGGTCGAGTGGCCATTCTAGTGACCTTCCCATCATTCAGACAGATTAGGGCAGCAGATGCCAGGGCGTCCTCCAAATCTTCTCCCTGTCTATTGGTGATGCAATTCCCCCATTGACTGCCTCTGGCATTGAAGTCCCCGCAGTAGATGATATGCCTTTCATCCATATCGAACAAACTCTGCCATTGTCGCACGTCGACCTTCCCATTTCGCGCATAGACGTTAACGATTACAAGCTTCACTGGTGTCATTATTCTTAATGCCTGCACTTGCAGGGCATCGCTGTTCCAGGCGGACATATCGATCTCAGACACCAGTATGTTGTCGCGGACCAGAATGGCCTGTCCGAGGTGCCGCCTGTTAAGGAAACCCTGAAATCCCGCCACATTGACTGTTCCGTCGGTGAGGTGTGTTTCTTGCAAGACTACAATATCGTTTCCGTAGAGTAGTTTTTCAAGAATGGGTCGGCGTTGACTAAATGATGCACAGTTCCAGTACACTACTCGAACATTTCCGATACCCAATCTGTCACATTTTAAGCGCCTTCTGCGCGCGCCTGCCCTCTTACCACGTTGTGTCCTAGCTGGTCGTCTGGCCGTCATGTTAGGCTTAACTATCGCCACCGGGCGCCGATGATACGCCGAAAGAAGACCGGACGCGCGTGCACGAACTCCGTTGCACGGTCCGAACTCCATTTCACCACGAAAAACCACTTAATCCATACACATTTCGGAAAAAACACGTTCCATTTTACGGGACGAAGAAATGTCCCGCTATCTTACTCAAGGGAACTCCAGTTATAGTATTGTTGTTCTAATATTTAGTTTATTATTTTAGTTCAACTATTGTATGTCTAATAATGTAGTTCTAATTATGCAGTTGTCTGTCCCACCCAGTCAACGTTGCTATAAAACAACTGAATACACTTAATCAGCATATCTTAATTGCTCTTTCCTAATCCATGAGTATACCACACCCAGCTAATTTACATTTTTATACTTGGGTATCCAGGGACTTTGTCTTCAATAAGTTTAAATGGGCCATTCGTCCCCAAGTTTTCTCACGTGGATCGGAAGTTCATGTGATTTAAACCCACACTCACCACAACCGCTTGTGTGAGTGAACCCAACTTCTAATATCTAAATCTAAGAGTTAAAACTTAGTTTTCCAGCGATTTTTACACATAATCAATCAGCCAACCAAGAGATTTGCTCTTTAAAAATCTACTCGTTAAAAGACTACATTATTTTAATGTATATATTGCTACAGTCAACAAAAACACAGACAAACCTCGGAAACTTACTAGGAAGGAATTAAACAAATAAACTCACATTAATGTGCTGCTTTAATCTGTTGCGACATTCTTCCTCGTCTGCCCTTTGCATCCCTTGGAGCAAAGTGCCTCTACCAACCCACACTAAACCGTCTTGTCTGCTGCTATGCCCTGCAACTCTGTCCAGGTCCTTTCCCCATATTATTTATCTGACTTGAATTACCTGCTCCGTGTGTTTTAGAGCTCCCACTATTTCGTTCGCCGTGTGAGTTCCACACAAGAGAGTGTATAGTTATACTGTCACCAGGTTTTCTCAGTGTTTGTCTAAGTGCCAAGTGTTTTGCTAAGTGTTTTCTCAGTGCCAACGTCTAAGCCTCATTTATCTATTCGTTGGAATTTGTTAAAATCTGCCACACCATGTTGGTCCCACAATTCTGGGGTGGCACCAATTAATGAATGTACGTGTATAGTTTATTAGTAAGGTCCTCTTCTTTGTTGCGCTCGCTCATTTTGAACTGAGTCTATACATGCTACATCTAAGTACTAAATTACTAATATACCTCTAATAACGGAGTGGGTTCGCCTGATGGCGGGGAACATTGGTAATTGGGAAAGCTAGTCCACATGCAAAAAATAGAACAATCCACAGGGGAAGGAAATAGAGGCAGATCTTAAAACACAAGGGGATGAACAATAGAGACAGAAATAACAAGTAGGGGAAGATATGGACGTAAGTGCATGAGATAGCCAAGGATAGGACGGCCTAATGTGAGTTGGTTGAAGGGCGACACCCCAGTGGGCAGTGCAGTATTTACGTATAAGCTACACAAGTTATAGCTTGGGGCCCCCAAGAAAGTGGGGGTCCCAAAATATATTGTCCGAGTGAGCAATTTGTCACTGACATAGAATATCTGGACTTATAAAGGGCCCCATATTTCAAATAGCTTAGGGCCTTATCAAGTCTAAATCCGGCCCTGCCAGTGGGAGTTATTACAAAAAGAGTTACTTACTGTCTTTGTGTAAAGAAAATTAACCATCTCTCTCGAGAACAGTGACTTGTCGCCGTTATTTCTCTGCCGCAAGATTACACACTGGCCCGTCCGTGGATGTAGTGCGCATGCCTTGCACGGGAGTACCCAGATCTAGCAAGCGTATTGACTGGACAACATTTCACGCCTTGGTCGACCAGCGTTAAAACTGGTCACGCATGAAGTACTCTTCTTTCACGTTATATTGGCCTTATTTCCCATTTTAATTTGTGCAGATATCTTGGAAGAGTCCAAGTGTGTTACTAGACAATACTGTAACAAGAGAATGGGAGTGAAAGAACGAAAGAGAGAGATTTTCGGCTAAATGTATCTTTTCCAACTCTTAACTTAATGTGTGTGTGCATGCGTGCGTGCGAGTGAGTGAGAGTGTGTGTATGTGTGTGTGTGTGTGTGTGTAGGGTGAGGACTGGGTGTGAAAATGTTGATTGCCAGGGGGAAAAGCTAATAAAAGATAAAAGAATTTTTTTTTTAATGCATAATTCTAACGTTTAACATCTTTAATGGGCCAACTTCATCAAGGTACCCCAGAGCACACTTGCCGTTGAGCAAATAGAGTTATATATACAGTTATATGCACAGTTATATGCAGATGGGCAATAAGCAGACAAGACAAGAAGCATCTTATGATAGTGGATGTAGTTTCTGAGGAAACAAGAAACAAAAGAAAACAGTAAACTTATTGGATAGACTAGACGTAGACAGTCAAGATCTTTTTGGGCACGTTATGAGGAGAAATATACTGGAAAACACATTCTTGAGAACAATTTAGAACTATCACACTGGGCTTGCCATTCTTTAGTACAGTGTACATCTCCTATGACACCAGTACTGTCGTAGTTTTGCGCAGCTCTTGGAATTTTTTAATCGACATGTCCTTCAAAGTTTTTGTTTAGTCATCCATCTTGTTCAACAATTGCATAACTATTTCTGTTATTCGTCTATTTCATTTCATGTCTGTATCAATTCCTCATTTGTTAATTGTAGTTAGTTGATGAGTTCTGTTGTGTGTTGATGTTCTTACCTTCTTTTCTAGAAGACAGGTCAACCTAGGTAATAATTCTTGCTCACCCCGCCCGCCTAACCAAAGTGTTATTATTATTTACATAGCGAAGATCTGCGACAGTAGCTTCCCTAATCATTACATCATTTGGAGTCAAGGCCAAATTTTTACCTACCTACCTGCCTACCTACCTGCCTGCCTGCCTGCCTACCTACCTACCTACCTACCTACCTACTTACCTACCTACCTAGTACCTGCCTGCCTACCAATCTACCTACCTACCAACCTACTTGCCTGCCTGTCTCTGATATGGGATTGGAGAAATAATGTGGAAGTATTTGCTTTCGCTGTAGGGGCTTTCTCGTCTTGGGTTATTTGTAATTTCTGGCGAAGAAAGGCATTTTGGACCTTTCAAAGTCCGTAATTTAAAATTATCTGACAACAGACTGAAACATGGGTTAGGACAAAGGTACAAAATTTGTTCGTCAAATCTCTCTCTCTCTCTCTCTCTCTCTCTCTCTCTCTCTCTCTCTCTCTCTCTCTCACTAACTCTCTGTCTCTATGTGTGTGTCTCACCGGCTCTCTCTCTCTCTCTCTCTCTCTCTTTCTCCCCTGTCTCTCCCTCTCTTGCTCTTTCTCTCACTCGCCGTGTTTTTCTATGAAGGAAAGAATGTATGAGAGGAAATAGAGAAGAAGGGCAGAATGTCAGACGGGCCTGCGTGCCCAATTTTTTACCCTTTGAAAATAAAGATTTTCGTTCGTTCGTTCTAAATTTCTCTCTTGCTGTCTGCCTGAGAGAGAGAGATGAGAGAGAGTGTGTGCGTGCGTGCGTACGTGTGTGTGTGTGTGTGGCAATAGTCCTACGTATGGGGAGCGTTATATGTGTGTGAGTGTGCGTATATTTTTTCTTTCTGTTTCTATAATAGTGTACGCACAAGAAAAAGAAAATAGTTATTCACTACGATTCACAGTTGAAACATCAACATTCATCTATATTCTATTCAAATGCCTAATTCGAATGTGGCGGGTGGTAGTCGTCTACTATAGATGGTGTCCCAGGCTACTTCATCAGGGTACCCCAGAGCACACTTGCCGTCGAGCAAGCTTACACACTGACCAGACCGCCAAGGTAAGACGCGGCACATGTCTTGCACTGGGTTCCCGAGACCTGGCGGCAGTGATCTTACTGACTGTAGCACAGTTCACACCGAGGACACTTGGAGTAAAAATGGACCTGTATTAAGTACTCTACTTTCATGTTATAGTGCCCTCATATTTCCCTACATACCATTATAATTAGTACAGCTGTCTTGGAAGAGTCATAACGTCCGATGGGATTCGTTTTGTAGAGGTGGCAAACAATCACCATGGCAAATGTAGCCTTTGTCTAAATGGAAAACATACTGTAAACAATAGATCGTCAACTGCAGTGAGGAAAAGACTGTTGAAGTGCTAAATAGAACATCTACAGTTATATGCATGTGAAAGATGGACAATAAGCAGACACGACCAAAAAAAAAACTCTAATGATAATGAATGTAATTTCTGAGGAAAATGCAAAGAATACCATCGACAGACAGCAAAACGAACGCGCCAATTGCACAAGAAACAAGTGAAAACCATAAACTTGTTGGAGAAACTAGACGCAGACAGTCGAGATTTTTGGACACGTTATAAGGTGAAATATGCTAGAAAACACATTCTTGAGTACAATGTTCAGCTCCTATGATACTGGGCCTGCCATTCCATGGGAATATCGATACATGAAGCCCATAATCGGGCATTCTCCCGCTGTTTATACTTCACCTCGACACCGCAAGGTACAAGAGGAACATGCTGAGATGAGATGAGATAAAACGATGGGATAAGTGCATCAATGTTGATGGAAATTACGCCGAGAAATAAAGGGGCAATGTATGTATATAAAAAAAAAACTGGTTTCAAGTTATCATATTTAGTTATTTTTCTACAACCATTTGTGACTTACTTATTGACTTCCTCTCGTAGTGTCTTTTCTAGAGGCCAGGACAACCTAGGTATTAATTCTGGCTCACCCCCCCCCCCTTTTTTTCCCCTAACCAACTCGTTATTGTTATTTACATAGCGAAGATCTGTGACAGTAGATTCCCTAACCATTACACCCTTTGGAGGCACAGCCACATTTTCAATAGGATTTCTTCTGTGATAAACTGTCAGTTTGGATATCCCTGCCTACCCACCGCCTGCCTGCCTGTATGACTGCCTGCCTGCCTGCCTACCTACCTATATACCAGTAGTATATTATGGTTTCCAGACACACATTTCCAGGCTGACTGCTAGGCTGACTGCTAGGCTGATAGGGTTTATGAAGGAAATATGGGGTTATTTTTGGGGAAAATGTCGACTCGGTAAAAAAAAAATTTTGTGTGGGAACGGGTTTTTTTCGGCCTGCCTGGTGGGAAAATCTGTGAAAGTAATTAAGATAAAAGTAGTTGGTTCTGGAAAGTATGTGAAGGGGAAAGTTATTTTGGTTACGTATATTAGTATGGGTAGTGATGTATAAACAAGGGTGTGATGGGTCGTGGTTTCTACTCATGGGTTGGGTATATGGTGGTTATGTATATGAATGTATTAGTATGCGTGGTGTAGTAATGTATAAACAAGGGTGTGATGGGTCGTGGTTTCTACTCATGGGTTGGATATATGGTGGTTACGTATAGGAATGTGTTCACTATGCGTGGTGTAGTGATGTATAAGCAAGGGTGTGATGGATCGTGGTTTCTACTCATGGGTTGGGTATATGGTGGTTACGTATATGAATGTGTTAGTATGCGTGGTGTAGTGATGTATAAACAAGGGTGTGATGGGTCGTGGTTTCTACTCATGGGTTGTATATATGGTGGTTACGTATATGAATGTATTAGTATGCGTGGTGTAGTGATGTATAAACAAGGGTGTGATGGGTCGTGGTTATACTCGACGAATTAAGAGGTGTAGATGGTTACTATAATCTGGACAGTGTGATAGTAGTGTCTAAGTGAAGGTAAAGGGTGGTATATTCACCGATTACAAAGGAAATCTTATAAAGTTATAATGGGTGTCATTTGATGGTAAGGGGTGGGTATTAGTGATCAAGTAGGGGTGATATAGGGGTGGTCATAAATATAATAAGAGGTGTTCGCAGTTACACACTGGTCAACCAGTGGTCAAGCAATGGTCAAGTAAGGGTCAAGTAGTCAAGTAAGGAAATTTTAGGGAAAAGTGATTGTAATGAGATGGTGATGATTAAAGAGTGGTAAATTAGAGGTCAAGCAGTGGTCAAGCAATGGTCAAGTGGTCAAGTAAGGAACATTTTAGGGAAAATTGGTCGTAGTGACATGGTAATGTTTAAATTAGTGGTAAATTAGTGGTCAAGTAGTGGTCAAGCAGTGGTCAAGCGGTGGTTAAGTGAGGAAAATTTTAGGGAAATTTTAGGGAAAAGTGATTGTAATGAGATGGTGATGATTAAAGAGTGGTAAATTAGTGGTCAAGCAGTGGTCAAGTAAGGAAAATTTTAGGGAAAATTGGTCGTAGTGACATGGTAATGCTTAAATTAGTGGTAAATTAGTGATCAAGTAGTGGTCAAGTAGTGGTCAAGCAGTGGTCAAGCGGTGGTTAAGTGAGGACAATTTTAGGGAAAATTGGTCGTAGTGATATGGTGATGCTTAAAGGGTGGTAAATTAGTGGTCAAGCAGTGGTCAAGTGAGGACATTTTAGGGGAAAAGTGATTGTAACGATATGGTGATGCTTAAAGGGTGGTAAATTAGTGGTCAAGTAGTGGTCAAGTAGTGGTCAAGTGGTCGAGTGACCACTTAAATTGTAGAGGACGATGTGCCTAAGATTATGGTAGTGATTAAAGTGATCGATGACGTGGTCAAGCAGTGGTCAAGCAGTGGTCAAGTAGTCGAGTGACCACTTAAATTGTAGGGGAAAGTACGTATAGTGCAATGGTGGTGGGTAAAGTGAGGAAGAATCAATAATAGTGATAATACTACTACCAATATTAGCGACAAGCACAAAGACAACCAAGTACATACTTGATACACACAAATACAAAGACAACGAAACACACACACACGTACACACATACAGACACAGAAGTACAGACAAACCATACCATTACTACTGTCACAACGACAGCTATACACAAGTACACACCAATAATCAAAGACACAAAGAGGGTCACACACACACATACAAACACAAAGGCAACCATACACAGACAACCCATACCATTAATACTGTCATCACAACTATACACACACGTGTACACACATACAAGCACAAAGTCAACCACACACACCCATAAACATCCACTCAAGTACAGACACAGGAAAACAAAGAAGCAAACAAGGACAGACACACTCACCCATAATCAATTACACAAATACACACCTACAAACACAAAGACAACCACACACAGACACATTTGTACATACAGACATACACATAAAGACAGACAAGCACAAAGACAAACCATACCATTACTACTGTCACAACAACAGATATACACATGTGCAGACACACTCACCCATACACAAGAACACTCAAAGACAAATACAAGACAGCCAAGTACACACACACATACACACCCATCGCCTAGGATTACTACTGTCATCACAACTATACTCAAGTACAGACACACCCATCGCCTAGCATTACTACTGTCATCACAACTATATACGACCACGTACAGACACGTGTACAACAACAAATACAGACACAAAACACATACAGACACCCATACACACTTGATACACTTGTACATACAGACACATAAGTACACAAAAAACAAAGACACACCCAAAACATTACTACTGGTACCTCAACCAGTACAGATACACTTACCCATAAGACTAAACTATACAAACCACATACCCCCTTTTGGTAAAGAACGCGGATGTCCGAGACAGCCCCTACGTCATCACCGCCATGTGCAAAAGTCATTAAGTGGTAGCATGAGTCATCGGTTTGTGGGAAGCAGGCGGGCGGCGTGAGAATAGCTTGTCTACAAAATTGCTACGTCAGCTATGTAGGGTGCAGACCCAGTGTATAAAATAGAAGGCGTCTCTTGTGAGAACAGTACCAGTTCACGGGCTGACTTGGGTATCTACAGAGGTGCTTCAGGCTGGTGTGAGCAGTGTTCGTGTCGTCGGCAGATATTGTTCACGTGCTGACTTGGCTAGCTACAGCGGTGAAACTTGGTGTGAGCGTTATTCGTGTAGTAAGCAGATATTGTTCACGTACTGACTTGGCTAGCTACAGCGGTGAAACTTGGTGTGACCCTTAGTCGTGTCGTCGGCATCTGATAAAACAGTGAAACATTGTATACAACAGAACTTTTTCGCTGTTGAAAAAATCGAAAGTGTGACTTATGACCAGTTTATCAATATGACCACCAGATCTACTTTCACGTGTTCAGTGTGCGACAAAGCCTATTGTTATAAGTATAACCTTAATCGTCACATTCGGACCATTCACGGTACGAAACCACACTTATGTCATATCTGTGGACAACTTTTCAACAGGAAACGCAATCTACAAAGACACATACGAACACACCATCAACCACGTATGAATACATCAAACACTACAACAGCAGAGACGACAGCACCACGTGTATATTTACACCATCATCGTAGTCTAAGTCAAGTACCAGACTACCACCACTGTGACTTCAATGATAACCTTACCCGCTACAATGGGAACATTCACAATGATTATCCCTGTCAGGTACGTGACAATCTATACAATTCGAACCTACAACGTTACTTACATCACCAGACACCACGAGAAAGGATGACACCCTTAGACACCCTGGCAACAAGTCCACTCATAGTAGCAGAGGATATCCAACCAAATGATAGAGACAGCTTGGCAGCCCTTAAGGCGTACTGCAAGGACCTCTCGATTATGCTACCCAATCAAGTGGTAGTATTAGAAAAAAGTGTCGACCACCGCTACCGGGTGGTTTTGGTATGATAAAAAGAAGTATTCAGATATCTTGTATGATGTTGTTTTTAGTCAATCAAGCTATATCAGAGTCCAGAAGAATGAAGATCACTAATCCAGAACTTTTTGGTTTTTCACTAATCATGTATGTCATTGATTTTTTTTCTTATGATATATCACTAAACTGTTTTGATGAATATGTTGTGAACACACATATTTTGTTGATAAAAATATTGAAATCAAGATTTTTGTTTTGTTGATTTTCTTTAGTGGGTTGTTTTCATGACGTTGTCTTTTTTCTTGATGGAACAGAGACACATACAGACATGCACAGAGACATTTTATACAGACATGAACAAACTCGGGGGAAAAGTTATGGCAAATACAGAAATATTTCAGTCAAATGTATGAAAAGTAGGAAACTAACCAAATAAGGGAAGATACTGACCAAAATATGAAATGTCTCGCCCAAATTTATGAAAAGTATGACAATATGATTACCAAATGGGAAGAGACTTTCAAGCAAATTTATAAATATTTCAACTAAACTTATAAAAACTAGGAAAATTTGTCAACCAAAAGGGAAAAGGTCAACCAAATACTGAAATATCTCAACCAAAACTTATAAAATTATCATCAATTCTTATAAAAAATAGAAAAATGCGTCAGACAAATCGTAAAACGTTGGCCAAATACAGATATAACTCGAACAAACTTATAAAAAGATAGGAAAAAATATTACCCAACACAACTAAAATGTTGACCAAAGTTATAAATAGCACATCCAAACTTATGAACAGTAGGAAACTTTGTTAACCTTATAAAAAATAGGAATATTTGTCAAATAAAGTGAACCAAGTAAAGACATATTTTCAATCAAACTTATAAACGTGTCATCCAAAGTGATAAAAACTAGGAAAAGCTGTCAGTCAGTCTAAGAAATAACTATGGAAAAGTAAGAACTATGTCGACCAAACTATGGGCAAAGGTGTTACCAAAATTATGAAAAATGTAACTTCTGTAGTTATCTCATACGTGTCTTGAACTTTTATCTGAAAACCTGTTATCAATGTCACCACTTTCTCGATTTTACATTACCGAAACCTCCAACTTCACCGTATCTGCTACAGAAACCCTTATACAGACTAAGCACTCATCTCTCCACACTCTTGGTTTCTTTCTAACACAAACTGGTCACATCAACAAGAACTTCAAACCTCCATTGTACACGTGGTCCATTGAAACAGACATAACAACATTTATGGTAAGGTCGTCTATGGTTCCAACTAGTATAGTTTCTGTATCATCTAGGTATTCATCATCACGGAACCATTTCCCATGGCTGCCAGCTTCAATTTTCCATACCACAATGTCTGCTACACTATCCTTTCATTGTTCCAGCTTTCAACAATACAACGGTTTTTTTCTCGAAGTCTGCCTAAAATAGCATTTCTTAGGGTGTCCACTCCTAGCGCACTTTACCATTTCACATCTGCAATAACGACAAGTCTGCAAGCAACCACCACTGTCTGTTATAAACTCGGCCTTTCTTAAAAACACGCCTACCATTAGTGAACTCATGAATACCAGCTACCACATCTTCTAACCGACTTTCAATGTTTCATAACAAATAACACTAACATTCGTTTTGATTACAGAACAATATAATTTCTGGTGACTAGGCAGATTTTCCAACCTAATGGAGGTAAAGCACCTGTCCCCCTAACCTACTAAGCGCTATTCTAGACAACGAATAAGGTCATCGATCAGCACCCCTAAGAAGAACTTGAAAAAACAACAGAGATTGGGTTCCTGAGACGAATTATTTGAATTCGTTGGACTACCACAGTAATTAATGATGAACGCCTAAGGAAAATAGAGCATTATATACACCAAACACAACAAACTCTTTCTTACTAACCCTAACCCTAATTATACATCATTTAACCCTAACCTAACCCCTAACCCTAACGATTCACCAAACACAACAAGCTCTTTCTGTAAGAGACATAGACACAAACCACTGTTAGAAAGCGAAAAAGTTAAATTTTAATTAACACTTAAAAATAATAAATCGCAATTTTATTTCGCTTCACTTAATATACAGATATAGACTAAGTATAGGTATAGGTATAGGTATAGGTTATGTATAGGACTATATCGAGCTTACATTTTGCGCAATAAAATTGCGATTTATTATTTTTAAGTGTTAATTAAAATTTAACTTTTTCGCTTTCTAACAGTGGTTTGTGTATATGTCTCTTACCCGTGTCTGTACGTGGTTGTATATAGTTGTGATGACAGTAATAATGCTAGGCGATGGGTGTGTCTGTACTTGAGTATAGGTGTGTATGTGTGTGTGTACTTGGCTGTCTTTGTATTTGTCTTTGAGTGTTCTTGTGTATGGGTGAGTGTGTCTGCACATGTGTATATCTGTTGTTGTGACAGTAGTAATGGTATGGTTTGTCTTTGTGCTTGTCTGTCTTTATGTGTATGTCTGTATGTACAACTGTGTCTGTGTGTGGTTGTCTTTGTGTTTGTAGGTGTGTATGTGTGTAATTTATTATGGGTGAGTGTGTCTGTCCTTGTTTGCTTCTTTGTTTTCCTGTGTCTGTACTTGAGTGGATGTTTATGGGTGTGTGTGGTTGACTTTGTGCTTGTATGTGTGTACACGTGTGTGTATAGTTGTGATGACAGTAGTAATGGTATGGGTTGTCTGTGTATGGTTGCCTTTGTGTTTGTATGTGTGTGTGTGACCCTCTTTGTGTCTTTGATTATTGGTGTGTACTTGTGTATAGCTGTCGTTGTGACAGTAGTAATGGTATGGTTTGTCTGTACTTCTGTATCTGTATGTGTGTACGTGTGTGTGTGTTTCGTTGTCTTTGTATTTGTGTGTATCAAGTATGTACTTGGTTGTCTTTGTGCTTGTCGCTAATATTGGTAGTAGTATTATCACTACTATTGATTCTTCCTCACTTTACCCACCACCATTGCACTATACGTACTTTCCCCTACAATTTAAGTGGTCACTCGACTACCTGACCACTGCTTGACCACGTCATCGATCACTTTAATCACTACCATAATCTTAGGCACATTGTCCTCTACAATTTAAGTGGTCACTCGACCACTTGACCACTACTTGACCACTACTTGACCACTACTTGACCACTAATCTACCACCCTTTAAGCATCACCATATCGTTACAATCACTTTTCCCCTAAAATTTCCTCACTTGACCACTGCTTGACCACTAATTTACCACCCTTTAAGCATCACCATATCACTACGACCAATTTTCCCTAAAATTTTCCTCACTTAACCACCGCTTGACCACTGCTTGACCACTACTTGACCACTACTTGATCACTAATTTACCACTAATTTAAGCATTACCATGTCACTACGACCAATTTCCCCTAAAATTTTCCTTACTTGACCACTGCTTGACCACTAATTTACCACTCTTTAATCATCACCATCTCATTACAATCACTTTTCCCTAAAATTTCCCTAAAATGTTCCTCACTTAACCACCGATTGACCACTGCTTGACCACTACTTGACCACTACTTGACCACTAATTTACCACTAATTTACCACTAATTTAAACATTACCATGTCACTACGACAAATTTTCCCTAAAATGTTCCTTACTTGACCACTTGACCATTGCTTGACCACTGCTTGACCTCTAATTTACCACTCTTTAATCATCACCATCTCATTACAATCACTTTTCCCTAAAATTTCCTTACTTGACTACTTGACCCTTACTTGACCATTGCTTGACCACTGGTTGACCAGTGTGTAACTGCGAACACCTCTTATTATATTTATGACCACCCCTATATCACCCCTACTTGATCACTAATACCCACCCCTTACCATCAAATGACACCCATTATAACTTTATAAGATTTCCTTTGTAATCGGTGAATATACCACCCTTTACCTTCACTTAGACACTACTATCACACTGTTCAGATGATAGTAACCATCTACACCTCTTACTTCGTCGAGTATAACCACGACCCATCACACCCTTGTTTATACATCACTACACCACGCATACTAATACATTCATATACGTAACCACCATATATACAACCCATGAGTAGAAACCACGACCCATCACACCCTTGTTTATACATCACTACACCACACATACTAACACATTCATATACGTAACCACCATATACCCAACCCATGAGTAGAAACCACGATCCATCACACCCTTGTTTATACATCACTACACCACGCATAGTGAACACATTCCTATACGTAACCACCATATATCCAACCCATGAGTAGAAACCATGACCCATCACACCCTTGTTTATACATTACTACACCACGCATACTAATACATTCATATACGTAACCACCATATACCCAACCCATGAGTAGAAACCACGACCCATCACACCCTTGTTTATACATCACTACCCATACTAATATACGTAACCAAAATAACTTTCCCCTTCACATACTTTCCAGAACCAACTACTTTTACCTTAATTACTTTCACAGATTTTCCCACCAGGCAGGCCGAAAAAAACCCGTTCCCACACAAAATTTTTTTTTTACCGAGTCGACATTTCCCCCAAAAATAACCCCATATTTCCTTCATAAACCCTATCAGCCTAGCAGTCAGCCTAGCAGTCAGCCTGGAAATGTGTGTCTGGAAACCATAATATACTACTTATACCTACCTACCTATATACCTACCTACCTAACTATATACCTATCTACCTACCTAAATAACTACCTACATACCTACCTACCTACATACCTACCTATCTTCCTACCTAAATACCTACCTACCTACATACCTTTCTTCTTGCCTGCCTGTCTACCTACCTGTTTACCAAGTTACCTACCTAAGTATCTGCCTACTTATCCACCTATTTACCTACCTGCCTGCCTATCCACTACCTACCTACCTACCTACCAACATACCTTACTTCTTGCCTGCCTGTCTACTTACCTGTTTACCAATTTACCTACCTAAGCATCTGCCTACTTATCCACCTATCTACCTACATGTCTACCTATCCACCTACCTACCTACCTATCTAACTATCTGCCTATCTACATTCCTACATACCTACCTGCCTGCCCTCCTGCCTACCTACCTACCTACCTACCTACCTACTGTCTGTCTGTCTGTCTGTCTGTCTGTCTGTCTGTCTGTCCGTTCGCGTCTGTTCACATTGCTTCTCCGTCCTTACCTCTATATCTCCGCCTGGTTTTCTCTCTGTCCTTATTCTTGTCCATGAAACACTACTTATATTTCCCATCTTGTTTTTAATTCACTTGTCGACATTGCTTTTATAACTGAGCTCAGCGCCAATTAAAACTCCCAAATGTCATTGAGGAAACCCATAGTTGTTTGTGCCATCTAGTTAAGTCGCGGCTATTTCCTCTAATATCAGTTCTAACCCAAAAATAAATAATCATATTGTATGTAAACTTCCCGTTTTATTTTACAAAACCCGTTAACCCATGTAATATCCATAATAAATAACCGCTGATATATTCCACGAAGCGAATACTTCTCAAGTTTTTCTTTCGTAACAGTCCAGGAAACTTTTGTAATATTTGTCTTTCAGCTTATTTGCAAAGCACTGATTTTGAATACAACTTTCATACAAGCTCAGATTGAAAAACCAAGTTTATTAAAGTAAACCCGCATTTTTACTTTTGCATACTTAAGTATTTTAAAACGGTAAAACTGAGTATTGTTACAGTTTAAGCAAATGGATCGCGTAATTAGTATTTGCCTTTGGGAAAAGAACTTTAGTTAAAAGGATATGATGCAGCGGATTTAAGCACGTTAAACATGTATATAAATTATAGGAATATTTCAGGAATAATATACTGTGATGCATACCAGAAATATAATAATATTTTAATAAAGAAGATACAAACAATAGATTGAACGATTTATTGCCTGACATATTTCGCTGCATCTCGTCAGGTACACACTGCAGAAATCACACAACATAAACTAAAGTAATTACATACATCATTCAAGCTGTAATATACAACATATGTATTCACACAGTAACTTGAATTGTCTACCGCGGTAATTTTAAACTGATATTCATATCTTTCTGGTTACATTAAACTGGATTCTGTAAATTAATGGTAATTGCTTCTGCCAGCTTTTACATAATAATATTTTTCAAAAACAAATTACTTAATGGAGTCGGTACTTCGGCTTAGGGGAAAGTACTTAGGGGAAAGTGAACCTCAGTTTCACAATTCCCCGACATACTGAATCGAGTATTCGAAATCCGCCACAGGCAATTTGAAAGCAGTCGCTTTGCGTTGATTTCAATGTTATGAGAAGTTGGCCGTACATAAAGAAATCACAAACATCTGAACTACGACATTGCCCAGTAAATTACAACAGCTAATAAAAGCTGACCTCACTCCGTGGCGAAGGGTTTAGGGACGCGGTTCGTAATCCCGTATACTTTGCGTTGGTTTTGCGTTGGTATCGGTGCCGGTCATTCAGAAAGCAATGGTAAACTACTGAACAGAAACTTTCCAACAGATCACAACGGCAGAAATGCTGGTATTGACTGCGATGTCCTGTAAAGGATATGCAAAAAAATCTGGAGTTGATTAAAATGTCCTGTAAATGACATGCAACTAACTTACTTAATTTTGAAGTAAGGCGGGGAGGGGAAGAGTTGTGACTAGCGCTTGTCTACCGGCCAGTAGCCATGGGTTTGAATCCACAACAATAGTAACAACAACATCAATAACAATAACAACAGCAGAAACAACAACAGCAACAACAACAACTACTACTACTACTACTACTACTACTACTACTACTACTACTACTACTACTACTACTACTACTACTACTACTACTACTGCGGCTACTACTACTACTACAACAACAACAACAAATACTACTACTATTACTACTACTACTACTACTACTACTACTACTACTACTGCTGCTGCTGCGGCTACTACAACAACAACAACAACAAATACTACTACTATTACTACGACTACTACTACTACTACTCCTACTACTACTACTACTACTACTACTACTACTACTACTACTACTACTACTACTACTACTACTACTTCTGCTGCTGCTGCGGCTACTACTACTACTACAACTACTACAACAAATATTACTACTACTATTACTACTACTACTACTACTACTACTACTACTACTACTACTACTACTACTGCTGCTGCTGCTGCTGCTGCTACTACTACTACTACTACTACTACTACTACTACTACTACTACTACTACTACTACTACTACTACTACTACTGCTGCTGCTGCTACTATTACTACTGCTGCTACTTCTACTGCTGCTGATGTTACTACTACTACTACTACTACTACTGCTGCTGCTGCTGCTGCTGCTGCTGCTACTACTACTACTACTACTACTACTACTACTACTACTACTAAAACTACTACTACTACTACTGCTGCTGCTGCTACTACTACTACTACTACTACTACTACTACTACTACTACAACAACAACTACTACTACTCCTACTGCTGCTGCTGCTGCTGCTGTTAATGCTGCTGCTGCAACAACTAGAACACCAACAACAACAACAACAACAATTCTTTCAGCACCTTTGAGCTCATTGAAATTGCAGGAAAACTTCAAGTATTGACTGGTACACAAATAAGTAAACCATGCCGCCTCCAAATAACAAGTGTGATTTCTTGCCACTACATTGGCCCGGGTCACATCCCCAGCAGCGAACGTCGTCACTGAACATTTGGATTCCCCGCTTGTGCTCAGTCCTCCATTGCAGAAAGCACCCCAAAGTATTTCTGCTCGCTGTTCCCATGAGAACTTAGTTATATCTCATCTTCTTAACACGAAGACAGCATCGACGTGCATGACTAGGCATTACTACCAGTTCGTGTAGTCGGGCTATCGTCCGTGTCTCGTCAGTATCTGCATTGATTACGTCAACCATGTCCATGCTTCTTCCCATTTGTATTGGTGCCTTATTTGCCAGCTGATCTTGGGGAGAACTAGACAGATACTAGTGAATCTAGAGGCGAAGAAAAGATGATGGCGCCGGATAGAACATATATTGAGAAAACTTGAGAATAGTATAGCTAGAAAGGCATGTGTATCCACAGAATCTCCAGGGGAAAGAAATATAGGCAGACCTAAAACACAACTGAGACAGAAATAACAAGTACGGGGAAAATATGGGCGTAGGTGCATGAGATAGCTAAGGATAGGACGTTCTGGTGTGAGCTGGTTGAAGGGTTTGTACCCCAATGGAAGTTAAAGAACGAAAGAAAGAGATTTTCTCACATAAAGCTAAATTCGTCTTCTTTAATTCCATAACTTAATGTGTTTTCTCCTTATAGTTTTGTTAAGTGATCGTGTAACACTTGCAGTTTTAACTACCTCAGCGTTTGTATTCTTCTCGGTCCACGCTTTTCTCAATATTCTTCTACAACAACCACCTCTCCACTGTGGTCCGGTTTGTTCACCATTTCATCACTCATTGTCCGATATTCGCATCCATATAGAAGAACAGGCCCCACGCAACCCGTCAGTAATTGTGATCATCATCATCATGTGCTATGTCAAGAAGCGTACAGCACCTTACGCGGTCACCTGTCTTGTATCAGATCTGTGGTCATGACCCCATTGTGTCACGTGGCTTTGCCATCCAGGTACGAGTGAAGGTCATTAAGTAACATGAATCGTATTGTAAAGTTCATAGAAGAGTATTGACAACGAAACATCTTACTTCAAGACAGAAACTAGCTCTCAAGCAAAACCCCAAGTAGAGGTCGTGAAAATCGGGCAGTTTGCGCGAGTGCAATAACTCTTACAAAAATGGCGGTCCCACTATCAACTTACACCTTAGAACAACGAGGTTTTAATTTTTATGAATGTTGTGTGTTTAGAGGGTGTAAAACCTTGTGAATTCTACAGAAGTATGATAGTTAGTATGGCGACAGTTATTTGAGTCATCGAAGATTGTATGAATGGGTAGAAAGTCATCCAAATGGAAGACAAAACGTCATTGATGAACCGCGTAGTAGGAGACATGTAAGTGCCACGATGACTATTGTTTTGGATATCAAAGGCCTGTAGTGGTGCATTTCCGAGACAGGAGTGAAACTGTGACTAGTGCTCGATACAATGACGTGCTTGTGAACACACTGAAGCCCGCGATACGATCGAAACGCCGGACAACAAGCTAGTGGACACGTGGACCAAGTGTGTTGCCAGACAGGTCGACAATATTGAGAAATAACACCCGAAATGTATGGATCCCAATATTGTAACAAATGTTATTGGTAACATTTCTGTTAGTTAATGACTTCCGCTCGTAATTATCTCTTTGCTTTCCCCTTGCTCACTTCCAGTCAGTTTTGACAGCTGCTACGTTTTATAGTGTTTGTAATACACATTTATTTCTGTTTTTCGTGATGCTACTTTTTTGTTTTATTTTGTTTTATTCGGTAGAAGGTTGCGTTTCTTTTCACATTATACAATATTTTGTGGTTTCGTTTGTAAAGTATCACGTTTGTTGTGCAATGGGGTAACTCAATAAGTGATACAGACTACTGTCAAATGTCACAGTGTACACACCCCTTAACAACGACAAGGATCTACACATGTATATCAGAAAAATACACGCTATATAGTTTGTTACAGAAAGATTGTCTAATGTATCCGTTTTATCTGGGTAGCGACAAATTAGGCCTGCTCCTTACAAGATCTAACGGCAGCTTTTTAGTTTTATCCGAGAAAGCAGGACGTCATATGATTACGGTGGTGAATGCCATTCTCGGATTAATTAATATGTAAAACCTCACAGCTTAGTTCTTACCCAGCCAGAGGAGGACCTCGGACCCCTAAACCACCCCACCGCCAGCATATATTCAAAAATTATGCTAGGAACTGTCATTTACTGCCAATATAGTACCTTGCGGTGTATGGCAGAGGGGTCTTTGAGCCTGAGGAATTAAGGCCGCCTGGCTAGTGCAGTCGCCGCGAACTGTGCAGGTTAGGATTTTCTTTTTGCCCCCGACAGAAAAAAATCCCGCTAGGAACAACGAAACAAAAATTTGGTAAATACGTCCAAACGCAGGTCAGCATGGCTGAATGGGTAAGAACACGTGTTCTTAAACATTCGTTGTGCTGATGCCGAGGTAAGTGGTTCAACCCCTACACTGGACAGCTGGGCTAAAATGCTGACCTGTGGTCCTTGACTTGGGAACGTAAATTACAAGTACCTCTGAAGTCTGAGTGGGTTCGCCTGATGGCGATGGTCTCTGTTAATAGGGAAAGCTAATCCACACACAAAATTCATTCCGTCACTACTATACATAGTGTGTATAGACTATGCTTGAGTTCAAAGCGAGCGAGAGAATAAAAATGTCCAAACTATCCATAGTTCACAAACATTAGAAAATATCGGCGAAGATACAAGCCACTCGTTGTTAAACGCTTTCAGTTAAAGGTATAAGTGCATGGTAGCGTTTTAAAGACTCATTACTGTTAGGGAACGCTATTGATGTATACATTTGTATAAAGTGAACGTTTAGAAGAAATACGAGAAGAAATCGTATGTCTCACATTGTTAAATACTACCACAGAAGGAAGCGTAGTAGACCGCCAACATGCAAATGGAATGCAATATTACAAGTCGGAAAGTAACAAAATAAATAGAATGGGAACAGGAAAGCAATGCTGCAAGTGACAGAGTAACATCAAGAGATGGACTGGCAAACGTGATTTCGAAAAAGACAGAACGATATGGACGCGAGGAAGTCAATAAGTAAGTCACAAATGGCTGTAGAAAAATAACTAAATATGATAACAACTTGAAACCAGTTTATTTTTATACATACATTGTCCCTTTATTTCTCAACATAATTTCCACCAACATTGATGCACTTATCCCATCGTTTTATCAGTCCTCCCAAACCGGCTGCATAGAACTGTGTGCTCTGTTTTCTAAACCACGTTTTCACTTCACATTTAACTTCGGCGTCATTCGCGAAATGTCTCCTGCGAAGGTGGGTTTTCAGTGGACCAAAAAGGTGGAAATCGCTAGGGGCTAAGTAGGGCCACGATGGTTGGTTAATTTTCTCCTCAGTTAATCGAGCCGGATGTGGTCTGGCATTGTCATGAAGAAGTAATACTCCTCTAGTCCACAGTCCTGGACGTTTTCTAAGAATTGCATCATGAAGCTTCGATAGAACTTTACAGTACGATTCAGCATTCACATTGTCACCTTTCTTCTTGAAATTGGTTAAAAACACTCCTTGACAATCCCAGAACACTGTCCCAGATCGGATTTCATCAACAATTTTAGAGCGTCTTTGAGAACAATTTCTACCCAGCTATGCACCGCTTTACGGAACAAACATTTATCAGCATAAACAGGAAGCATTTCATTATGAATGTCCTTTACAGGCAGTCCTTTTGCCCACAAAAATTGCACAACAGCACGTTGCTCTTTGGTTGTACACTCCGTATGTCCAATCGCCATTTTGTTTATGCGCTGCACATGCGCATGAGGCACCTAGCACCACCTGACGAACGGGAATGTAAAGTTCGATGTTGCTGTCGCCTAATGACACCGCAGAAAACACCAACTACATTTGCCCGCCATCTCACAGAACTGTGTGACTTACTTATTGACTCGCCCTCGTAGATTCGTCGCAGCGGATGCTTTTAATGTGCAGATGGAATTTTCTGACTGGAGTTGGGTTGAATTTGTATATCAATATTCATTTAAAACAATATTAGCTAAAGTAATATGAATTTAAATAGCATTAAGTGACTGTAGCACAACACCAGAAAGCAAATTAAAATACCATTTAGAGACCATACATCTGTCCAGGGGCACACAATATGAATTATATACCTTTTCAAATCACCGCGGAAAGAAATCCAACCTTTTGAGCTTAAATCTTTCAGGGAAGTTAGAATATTTAATATCAAAAAGAAGAAAAAATACTGCTATTTTACAGGATCTGAATTGAAAAATAAATAAATAAAAATAAACGAAGCTCCTAAACATAATCATGTCTCAGAAACTGTGGTCACTTCTGGTCCTTGACGTGCGGACGTAAATTACAAGAACGTGAACAGTCGGAGCGGGTTCGACCATTACACCAGTCAGTTGGACTACAATATTGACTTTGGTCCTTGACGCGGGAACGACTACGATCTGTAGCATGAGAATGGAGGTGGGGACAGTAACAGCGGCATTCCGGTGGCTAGAGGAGACTACTGCAACACACGTTGTATTCATCACGGATTCAAAGAGTTTGCTTAGCAAGGTGGAGAAAGGAATGTTTCGTGTGGAATGGCTCTCGTCGCTTCAGAGGTCACAGATTGTGAGAATTGTATGGATATTTTCCCCTGGCTATGCGGGGGATGTGGGGAATGAACAGGCTTATAGGCTAGCAGGGAATGCACCTTTTGGCGGCAGATTGCCTGTGGACAAAGGGGAGGTGGTCGTGCGCTTGTGGGACCAGGTGGAGAAGGCGGAGGAACAGATTGAGAACCCATATGTGGAAAGAATGAGATTGCGAGGGATCAGCAGGAGTTCTGGAAGAATCTCAAAACTGAGAGGGAAGACCAGGAGAACTTTTAATCAGATAGCGGTGGGAACGATTAGTAGTAGGACTCTTCGCTGGCAACGAGGGGACGAGGGGACGGAGCACGTATGGGAATGTCCTGAGTGCAGTGATGCCGTTTCTTTACTCAACTCAACTCAACGTGGGGACGTAAATTACAAGAACGTCAGAAGTCGGAGCGGGTTCAACCCCTACATTGGTCAGTTGGTGTAAAATATTGACTTCTGATCCTTGACGTGCGGACGTAAATTACAAGAACGTCAGAAGTCGGAGAGGGTTCAACCCCTACACCTGCCAGTTGGGCTAAAATATTGACTTCTGGTCCATGACGTGAGGGAGGGGGGGGGGGCGTCAATAACAAATACCTCATAAGCCAGGGTGGGTTCGCCTGATGGTGAGAGACACTGGTAATAGTTAAAACTAATCCACATAAGCTCGTCTCCCTAGCGTAAGGGTTAAGGGAAATGTTCGTAATCCCGTATACTCTCGTACGAAACACAGATGCGGGAGATTCGGCAGAGGATCGCGTCGCGTTGGTTTCTTATTCAGGTATGTGAGCCGGCCGTTCAGAAAGCAATGGCAAACTTCTGAACGTAAAACTTGCCAAGACATCAACAGCAGCTGAAAAATGCTTGTGTTGACTGCAATGTCCTGTAAAAGGGTATGCAATCCTCATAAAAATCAGTCCAGTGCACTAGAAGTAGTCGCACTTGTGTGGACTACGCTTGAGTTGTTCAAAGGGAGCGAATAAAAAAAAAATAGAACTACTTGAGACAAATAAAAGTCAAAGTGATTGGAGAGAAAAGGCATGGTTACTGGAAGAAGAGGCAGTGGTAGTCTAATACGATACAGGGTGTGTAAGTCACACCGAACATGGACATGCATGACGCATGGGAACTGACGAAGAATGAAGAATCTACCAGATGGTTGTTATGAGGGCGACGTCATAAAACGAGTTTCCTACATGACCATGATGACATATAGACAGTATTATGTGCTGCAAAGGGATTTAAAAACTGACCTGGGCGACCAGCTCAATCCGCCTAAACTGGGTACCTGGACATGTCTTGGGAAGTGAAGGCGACAGATGTGATGCTGACTACATAATCCCACAAGTACCCATTGGGCCATATATATATATATATGTCTGATACCATGTCTAAAGCACCATAAGGTGCATAATAGGTTTTGTTTTGTGTTGCGGCGTTTTCAACAGCTAAGAGATGCAGAAGGATACTGCCTTCAACATGTACATCTGCAGTACGGCACTTATCACATCCCATTATTATCATTGGAGAAGCGTACTAGTAAAGAGGTAAAGGGCAAGTCAAACTAGGTCCCGCGAACAAGCTGTTTCCAACAAGTAAATGTATGATGCTTACAAGAAACTCACCTTAATGAAGACGTTGACTTCTAAATCAGAGGCTACCAGTTTTACCGATCGGACCGAAGAGACAGGCGAAGGGGTGGGATACTGGCCCTTGTGAAAAATAAGAAGACTCTTTCCCAAATTGAAGTTTACATGAAAGTGGTCGAGTATCAGACTCTTAAATGTAATTCAGACAATTTTTTGTCCGCATATCCTATTACAGGACATCGCTGTCACTACCAGCATTTTACTCCTGCTATTGATTTCTTGCCGGTCTCTCTGGCTGTGGGGTTACAACACTTTCTCTCTGTAATCCCGTTTATCACGCAGAGTCTCGCAGCGGAGCGAGAACTGAGGTGGTTCGACCCCCGCTCGTGACTTGCGGATACTGAGCCGGCCGCTCAGAAAGCAATGGCAAACTACTGAGCGTAATCTTGCCAAGAGATCAACAGACAGCTGAAAGATGCTGCTGTTGACAGCTAAGTCCTGTAAAAGGATACGCAAAAAAACATTGATTTCTTGGCAAGAATACGCTCAGTAGTGTGAATACAGACAATACAGATCTACATCTCTTCAATTACTACCACATATCTAATCAAACCTTTTGGCATAGAGAAATAACAGTGGAAAATGAACTCAGTGGATCACTGAGGGAACTAAAAAAAAAACAAAGAGTGAATATCATGCAAGTGACAAAATTTCATATTTTCCAAGCTGTTTCGTTTTCTGGTATGGATATTTTGTAAACTATCCAGCTGGCTGCAATGTAAAAAGTATTACGAAGACAAACACATGATGTGGTTAATTTGTGAAGAGTACACCGTTAAATTGCAGAACCAGAGAATTAGCTAAAAAAAATAAAAATAACAGAGGTGTTTGGTGACTGACACTTAACACTGTTAATTTCCCAACAAGTACACTTTTAATTATTTAAAAAAAAAATGGCCGTTGCTTTAATAAATTAAATACTGTCAATTTGTTAAATAGAAAACGTTAATTGCGCGAAGAGGTTAGTTTGTATCATGTATTTTTAATTACGCCGGTCTCCCTGGCCTAGGTGTTAGCGACTTTCTCCGTAATCCAGTATACTCTCGTGAGTAACGTGACGTGTGCGAGAACCGGTGGCGGTTCTAGCCGCGTCGGTAACTTACGGGGTATGTGAGCCGGTCGCTCAGAAAGCAATGGCAAACTTTTTTCTTGTGTTTGTTTTGTTAGCATATCCTTTACAGGACATCGCTGTCAACATCAGCATCTTTCAGCTGATTGTTGATTTCTTGGCAAGATTACACTCAGTAGTTTGCCATTGTGCTGAATAATGAGTGCCCCAATAATGAATCACAGAGGGAGTCTATGAGTGACTCGGTGATTGACCCCTTTCAAGACTAAATCTCAGACAAGGAATAATCTCCTCTTCATAAGTTACATACTATCTTCTGTTCCTCTTTCTCAATCTGTCACCGCTCTTCAATCCCCGAGAGTCAGTCCTCATTCTCTCCCTCTGAAGCAGCCTCCTGCTCTCTCTCTCTCTCTCTCTCTCTCTCTCTCTCTCTCTCTCCTCTTTCTCTCTCTCTCTCTCTCTCTCTCTCCAGAGCCGTCTGATCTCTCTTCCTCCCACCCACCCCACGCCACCCCACCCCACCCCAAGCCGTATAACTACTTTTGCAAATTTCTACTTTTTAATACCCCTTGGCCTGTGAGTGACTCATCTTGGTCACGCAAGTTCACCTTTTCACGCCTTTCCCGATAATCATGCTCAACTCTAAACTCATCAACCAGACAAAACAACCTTGAAGTCTGACCTTAAACGTTTCTCAGCCAGACATAACAAGAGACGTCCGTCCTCACCCAACTCTGTGCATTCAAAACCGATGGTTTTATTCCCCCACCCCCCCCCCCCCCCTCTGTACCAGTTGTACTACGAACTCAATGACCACCCCACACTACCTGTTTAAATGTCTCCATAAACGCGCACCTGCCCCTCTTAACCTAACTTGCAACGTTAGGGTACGCTGACCTGAGAACGCCATGCCGCCGTACCCAGCCTAACATGTTACATCTGAGGCAGGGAAGTTAGGGTCATTCTCAGTAATACACATAGAAGTTAAGCATTGTGCAATAGTTCCAATCCAGGCCAGGGGTGGTTGTCGTGGTCACGGCTCCAAAGTGAATGCCTGTTACTGTCCCTGCCGTGGTTCTGGATCTGAGTTCACGGAACCAAATGACACCATCTGTAGCAGGCCTCTGTTTCTGAATCTTTGTACACTGCGCCAAATTACACTATCTGTAACAGCCCTCCTCACAAGCCGTGGTAGTGTCACCAAACTGCACTACCTATAACAGCCCTCTCCTTCATGGTTGAGTATTTGCCGTCACCTGTAGGTGTGTTCTGATGCCACGGCAGTTGCCACAAGATGTGCTAGACCATATAAACATCCCATTGTGGTTCATTGTCATTTATTTGTTGACCTTCGCGTGTGATCTTCTCCTTCTAACTTGTGTAACCTTGATAAACAATTAACAACTGGAACTATAAATAAAGACCAACCGGAATACAACTTTATTATGCCAAATTCTCCAGTGCTTACATATCGTCCAATTGTGATACAACACTGACCACATTGGCACATAAACAAACTTCCAGACTGACTTCTCTGGACTACGCTGCTAAAATCTCAGCAGCATTCCCCACTTACAACTACATGCATCCCAACTAAATTCCTCTGCTTTGACTCCAGATGCTAAACCCCAGATGAATAGCCAGTTTGATTCTAATAATTGTAACTTTCTCGAATCTATCAATCGATGCATTCCTGAGTGAACGCCTGAATCTTTCGGACTCTGAATAATGAGTGCCCCAATAATGAATCACTGAGGTAGTCTGAGTGACACATTAACTGACTCCTTTCAAGACTGAATCTCAGACAAGAAATAATCTCCTCTTCATAAGTTCTGTTCTATCTTCTGTTCCTCTTTCGCACTCTGTTACAGCTCTTCAGTCCCAGAAAGTCCTAGGCCTCATTGTCTCTCTCTAAAGCAGCCTTCTGCTCTTTCTCTCCAAAGCAACATGACCTATCCCTCTCTCCAAAGCAGCCTGATCTCCCTCTCTCTCTCTCTCTCTCTCTCTCTCTCTCTCTCTCTCTCTCTCTCTCTCTCTCTCTCCTGATCGATAACACACTCTCTCTCTCGCTATATATCTTAAGCCGACTTATTAATTTTGCAAATTGCTACTTTTTAAAAATACACTTTCGTCTGCGAGTGCTTCATAATGGTCACGAGAGTTCACCTTTTCACGCCGTTCCATATAAGCACGCACAACTTTAAACTCTTGAACCAGACATAACAACCTCGCAGTCTGACAGTCTGACACAACAACAGACATCCTTTCTTACCCAAATCTGTGCATTCAAACCATGGTGGGTTTATTGCTGTCTCTACCAGTTGTACTACGACCGCATGACCATGCAACACTACCTTTTTAAATGCGTCCATAAACAGTCACCTACCCCTCATAACCTAACTTGCAGGGTTGGAGCACGCTGACCGAGTACGCCATCTCACCGCATCCACCCTAATCTGTTACACTTGAGGCATGAATGTTAGGCTCATTTTAGGTCTTTAATCTTTTTTCCTCGCATATCCTTTACAGGAAATCGATGTCAACATCAGCATCTTTCAGCTGATTGTTGATTTCTTGGCAATATTACTCTCAGTAGTTTGCCATTGCCGGTCTCTCTGGCCGAGGGGTTACAACACTTTCTCCGTAATCCCGTTTATCACGCAGAGTCTCGTAAGCGGGCGAGAGCTGGCAGTGGTTCGACCTCCGCTGGTGACTTGCGGGATAACAGAGCTGAAAGTTATGAACATTTTCAGTTATACGCTTAGAAGTTAAACATTGAGGCATGGAAGTTAGGAACATTTTCAGTTATACACTTAGAAGTTAAACAAAGATGCATGGAAGTTAGGGACATTTTCATTTATACACTTAGAAGTTAAACACTGAGGCATGGAAGTTAGGGATATTTTCAGTTATACACCTAGAAGTTAAACATTGTGTAACAGTGTCTACACCAGGCCAGGGGTGGTGGTCACGGCTCCAAATTGAACACCACAATGCATTGCTATATGCTTCTCTCTCCTATTGTCAAATAGGGTCTAGATCTTTGGACACGGCACCAATTTACATTATCTGTAACAGCTCTTTTCATTGGTTGTTAACTGTGTGGCATGTTGGATGGAAAAGGTCAGTACCGACCAGTGCATACCCCGTGAGAAGTACAGCTAGAGAGACGGGACTCATTTCTAACAGTGTGGATATGTCACTAAAATGTAATGTGGCACAAGGGAACTGAGGATGTCTAGGAGGCTCCCGGATAGGTTGAGGAATCCACACCTGTTTTGTCTTTTCCCAAATGAGAACTAAAGTTGACTTTTATGAACCCTCACTTGTATCCATTTCCCTTAATAGGTGAAACGGTTACAATAAATATTTTAATTATAAGAGTTCTCCTCGATGAACAATTTGGAACCTGGGAGCTTACAGTAGGATCAGTAATTCACTGCCTACTCGTGGTTACCCAGCCACTTTGCTGTTCCACATTCTTCAAGAATGTTAATTAGTGATTTAATTGAATATATAATGAAGTGGCACATCACGAGTCAGTGAAATGAGAGAAAAGCTAAATTTTACCAGTTTAATTCAACTAAAATTCTGCAGACTGGGGGAACATTTGACAGGCCTCCACATATGAAATACACATCAATACATCAAGCATGCATATAATGTTATACAAAACATTAGGAACAGTTACTTGTATTATAGATATCAATGTTTTTCACAAGAGGTCCCAGACATGTTTTTCCGCACTGAATATTCCTCTTTCGCTAATAAATGTTCTGATGGTGAGATGACAGTCTTTCTAATAAGGTATACCATGATTTGAACTGGGTCCTAAAGTAAAATTGACTGAGGTCCGTTATAATAGGTATTCAGTCTATGCCTCTGATGATGAGATTAATCATGCCAGTTGTTGACAATGTTCTCTTCATAGTGGATATAAAATATTGGAATGAGACGTTTGTTTAGGATTGATTCTAGGACTTTCTTAGGCAATAGTGATTGCTTAAGATAATGGAATTGGCAGATCCTCACTGGAATAGATTGCCACATTGGAGTACTTCAGATATGACTCCAGGATTACCAAACATTGTGACGACTGAACCACCGCTCTGACAGAAGCTGAGCTTTCCCAAATTAATCTCAGACAAATCGTGTGCTTATTTCGTGCTGGATTCATCCGTGAACATCATCTCCTCTCAAATCACTGAGAGGGGCATAGTAATATTTAGTCCACACCGAACACGTCTGATTCCTAGGAAATTTTGATACTGAGTGCGCGCCTAGAAGCTTTGGAGTATCCCGCAATGCATTGCTGTATGCTTCTCTCTCCTATTGTCCAATGATCTATCAGATCAGGAACGCGGCCTTCGTGTCAAACTGTTGGCATGTCTAATAACAGGCATCATACTATTAGTGTTGGAACTCTTCACTGGCTGCTGAGGATGGGGACGGAGCGCTTATGGGAATGTCCCGAATGCTGTGATGTCGGTTCCTAAATCAATCAATCAATCAATAACAGGCATGATAACATGTCACAGGGTGCTAACTGGCATCAGTCAGTGCATGAAGAAATCCGTTTACGTGTTTCTGCCGCAAACTGATGTGAATGAAATAGACATTACCGTATGTCACAAACTGTTACAAATATTCCTAACCTTCACGCCTCATTCATCATTCACATTTGCGAGCGCTATTACGAACAAGTGAGCAGCCAAGAAACAAATGAAGATCGTAAACTGATTAGAAACATTAGACGTAGACAGTCAATATTTTTAGCCATGTTATATGAAGGAATGAATTGGAGAACTTGGTGACAACTGGCAAGATCGAAGGGAAGAGACCAACGGGAAGACTAAGAAGTAAATACCTGGATGGCTGGCCACATGGCATGGTCGAGACATAAACAAGGAGCTGATCCACAACTCCGGTTATCGAGTGAGATGGCAAAACAAAACCGTCCACGCTTATCGGCATGGCACATGATGGATGGATGGATGATGCGGATGTGCGAGAGAGCCACATGCATCTCGCAAGCTGAAAGAGCACAACTACAAAGCCAGACTGATGAGTTGAAAAAAAAACAAGTCAAGCTACTTAAAACACCGGCATCGACAAGCGACAATGAAAAGCTGCTTGCTGAAATAAAGGAGATATAACAAAACATAAAACAAGGGGTGGAGCACATAATCCAGGCGACCAAGAAAAATGAAGAGATCTTACAAGCAATAAAAGATGAACGAGAACTGCTAAAATCTTAAAGGGATTGAACCCAAATCAAACCAGCAGAAGACACGGAAAAGATCACAGAAAAGTCGCAAGATGAATCTCAACAAGTACACATCGAAAAGATTCTAAAATCACTACACAAAAAAATTAGGCAAAAAGACGTATGTTGGAGCCAAGCCAAAGACCAGTGAAAAACTTCAAGATGAAACCAGTAGTCCAGTCATAAAGCCCAAGCATCCCAAGAACCCAGTATCCTGCCAGACGTCTGAAAGCCTAGATGAAGAATCCGAAACATCTGAAGATGACTGGAGCTCAGACGAGAAAGACAAACCCATCCTAACTATCCAAGAAGTGTCTGAAATACGGGAAGCTAAATACAATGAGAGGTACAGACAAGCTAGACTACGATGCCAGCAGTACGAAAGTGACATGAAAATATGTAGCAAACAATTTCACATAGAAATGGATCTCCTCAGACAATAAGAGCAAGAATACGAAAACTCCAAGAAGATGACACGAAACCAGAACAGGAGGAAAGTGAACCAACAGTCATACAAAGAGACCTTTTCAGGACTGCCATACCAAAAGCGACGAGCCAGAAGCCAACACTGACCAAATAAACCGCCTAAAGAGATACACCCAAAAGAAAAACTTGCCGGCCTACGAATCCCCAACTGACGTCACAGGCATAAACCCTTCAACCGATAAGCCAGCTAACACTGGCGCAAAGAAAGTTAAAAAACTCATTTCGCATCATGAACCACCACTATTATAACCGATGCCGCATGGGCTGGTTGACACGGTGGAAAATTTTTGTTTTTTTTCTTTCGCAAAATGGATGGATGATTGGACGCCTCATTGTCTAGCTCATTGGTTGTTAACTGTTAGAAATATCCCTAACTTTCACGCCTCAGTGTCTAGCTCATTGGTTGTTAGCTATTACATATATCCCTAACTTTCACGCCTCATTGTCTAGCCCATTGGTTGTTAGCTGTTACATATATCCCTAACTTTCACGCCCCATTGTCTAGCTCATTGGTTGTTAACTGTTACATATATCCCTAACGTTCACGCCTTAGTGTCTAGCCCATTGGTTGTTAGCTGTTACATATATCTCTAACTTTCACGCCTCAGTGTCTAGCTCATTGGTTGTTAGCTATTACATATATCCCTAACTTTCACGCCTCAGTGTCTAGCTCATTGAAACTGTTACATATATCCCTAACTTTCACGCCTCAGTGTCTAGCTCATTGGTTGTTAGCTATTACATATATCCCTAACTTTCACGCCTCAGTGTCTAGCTCATTGGTTGTTAAACTGTTACATATATCCCTAACTTTCACGCCTCATTGACACAAGCCGTGTTTGTATCGCCAAACTGCACTACCTATAACAGCCCTCACTTTCATGGTTGAGTGTTTTCCGTCACCACCAGGTGTGTTCTGACTCCACGGCACTGTTACCGCCAGATATGTTAGACCATATACATATCGTATAATGCTTCAATGTTATTTATTTGGTTGGGCCTTCGCGTGTGATCTTCTCCACAAATTTGTGTAACAATGATAACAATCAACAACTGGAACTATTAACAAACGCCAAGTCTGGAATACAACTTTCTTCTTCTTCTTCTTCTTCTTCTTCTTCTTCTTCTTCTTCTTCTTCTTCTTCTTCTTCTTCTTCTTCTTCTTCTTCTTCTTCTTCTTCTTCTTCTTCTTCTTCTTCTTCTTCTTCAGCGTTCCGAGCCATTGAGGTTCTTTGCTGCAGATACAATCCATCTCCATTCGTCTCTCTGGTTGACCTTCTCTTGCCAGTCGTTGATTCCAAGTGCTTGTAGGTCTGTATATATATATATATATATATATATTATCTCTCCACCGTCTTCTTGGTCTACCTCAGGGTTTACGGTCATTTATTTCCTGAGTGTAAGCGAGTTTTGTTTCCCTATTATCTTCCATTCTTTCTATATGCCCCAGCCATTGTAGTCTATTAGCCTTCATGATACCAGTGATTAGCGGGGACTTAAACAGATCATAAATGTCTTTGTTACTTCTTCTTTTTCACTCTCCACTTTGTTTATCCCTAATGGGTCCAAAGATGCGTCTTAAAACTTTGTTCTCAAAGGTTTGTAACAAGGCTTCGTCTCCTTTCGTTGTACTCCGGGTTTCAGAGCCATACAGCACAACTGGTCTGATCAGTGTTTTGTATATTGAAATCTTGGTGTTACGAGATAGCGCATTTGATTTTAGTAGATGTTGTAGTGCATAGTATATCTTATTTCCAGAATTGATTCTAGTTTGTATTTCTTCCCTTATGATGTTGGAGCAGTTGAATATTGTACTCAGGTATTTGTATGCTTCCGTTGTTTTAATGGTCATATCATCTATTTGTATGTGGCCAGAGTTTTTATCGATTCCTTCTCTTGAAATTACCATATATTCTGTCTTATCTTGGTTGATAACCAGCCCCATCTGTTGAGCTTTTTCTTTTAAGCGAGTCAATACTTCCAATGTCTTTTGTTCATTTTCCCATATAATATCTATATCATCTGCATAACCAAGCAACTTGGATGTTCCTCCAATATCACATTCCTCCTTTACCTTCCTTACAACTTTCTCTAGAGCCAGATTGAAGAGTAGCGGCGATAGTGCATCACCCTGAAATACAACTTTATTAAGCCAAATTCTCCAATGCTTACAAATTGTCCAATTGTGATACAACATTGACATTGACACATAAGACAACAAACTTCCAAAATGACTTCTCTGAACTACGCTGCTAAACTCTCAGTAGCGTTCCCCACTCAAACTTCATGCATCTCAACTAAATTCCTCTAGTTTGAATCTAGATGCTCCCAGCTGAATAGCCAGTTTGATTCTAAGAATTGTAACGCCCTCGAATCGTATTAATCGATGTATCCCTGGGTGAATAACTAAATTTATCGAACGCTGAATAATGAGTGCCAATAATGAATCACTGAGGGAGTCTATGAGTGACTCGGTAACTGACCCCTTTCAAGACTGAATCTCAGTCAAGGAATAATTTCATATTCATAAGTTGTGTTCTATCTTCAGTTCCTCTTTCTTACAGTTCCTGGGTAGCCTAGTCCTCATTGTCCCTCTCCTGCACCCTCTCTCTCGAAAGCAGTCTGTCCTCTCCCTCTCTCCGAAGCCGTCAAATCTCTCTCTCTCTCTCTCTCTCTCTCTCTCTCTCTCTCTCTCTCTCTCTCTCCCAAGTCGTCAGATCTTTCTCCCCCTCTCCATCCCAAGCCGTCTGATCTCTCTCTCTCTCTCTCTCTCTCTCTCTCTCTCTCTCTCTCTCTCTCTCTCTAACTAATATCATTGCCGTGTTTAAAGAAGAAAACGCTCGCCTTCAAAAAGAAATCCGCCTCCTTAAAGAAGAGAAGGACACCTTTAAAACAACAATCCATGCCTTAAAACTAAAGAGTGCACAGTCATTTGACAAAAGTGCACAAACAGGAAGTATTCATAGTGCTGCAGAGGTGTGTATGACCAGTGGATTTTCGTCGCAAAATGACATACAGTTAGTTTCCACAGGCTGCAACACTACTAAACCTGCAGAACGCGCACCATCCATCTACCCCATTGATGTGCGTGTCAGCAATAGGTCCCAGGCCTCAAGTGTAGATTCTCCAGCAGCAGACGAGAAGTTAAAGAGCTCAGCCACTACCACTACTGAGCATCAAGAACCAGCCCAAACAAGTAACGACTATAATAAACAAGAACGCATGAAAGATGACAGCGATCAGTGGCAAGAAATCAAACGGGTGCGTCAACAGCGTGAAATAACAATGGATGACAGTGCAACTCATGTCGTCATTGGAGACTCTCTGCTCAAGGGAATCTATAGTGACCGCATGTCATCTTCTGAAAGCGAAACTACCTCGATCTACCCGCTACCAGGAGCTGACATTGATAGACTGACCTCTACACTGCGGAAATTCAAGGTGAATGATAGAATTAGAAGAACAACAGTCCATATTGGTGTCAACAATATTATGAACAATCACATCATAAGCACCTCACAACTCGCTACATTAGAGGTGTTGTTGCGCAAGAAATTTCCTAAAGTATCTATTTTCTTTTCATCAATCATCCCGCCATGTTATGGATTCCAGCGCCGCACTGCCGATGCTGGCAATCTGACTCTACATAAATTTTGTCAAGAAACTAACAATGCTTTCATTAATAATACCCCGTATTTCACATCGCCGCCCGGGGCTCCCAAGAAAAAACTATATAAGGATCAACTACATTGTTCAAAACTAGGAACTAGCATACTAGCGAAGAACATAAAATATCCTGAACGTACACAACAATTAGAACCAGTTTCAGTTACAGGAGTAAACCGATCTTCACCTCCGGCTGTAGCCATCTCTCAGTGTTCAGAAAACACTCAACCTCTGCCCACACCACCCTTGCCTATTCCCCAGGAATACAAGGCTGTAAATAGCGACCCAGGCTCCAATCCCAATGTTGCTAACTATGGTGCATTGTTTCCTCCCTTGCCCATAAAACAGTCTCCACCTAGCATGTCAAAGGGGACACCGATAAACAATGTTTCGGTGCCCTCGATGCCTGCTTCCAATGTAGGCACTTCCAGTAGCTCTCATAGCAGTGGTCCCTAATTGGACGGTAATCCACACTCTTATCAGTGGAATTGTCAACTTCAACAGCTAATGCAATACAATCCTGCAGCTCTGCACCAAGCTTTAATGATGTCACTCCATCACAGACATTTTCCTATCCCCTCTAATAGTCGTAACTACCACTAAATAAAGTTTCAAAACCTCTGAAATTTTTCTACCACAAGCGACATCATCTTTATATTGTGTAATGTTCGCCAATCACGATCAGTGGCTAAACAAAGATGGTCTACATATAGGCCATCTCAACATCTATCATTTGCTCAATAAATTACCCGAGCTTTCAGTAATACTGTGCAAACAGTTCCATGTGTTTGGAATCACAGAAAGTCGTCTCAACGACAAAATAACCGACTCTGAAATCTCTCTTAAGGGGTTTAAAGTAATTCGAAGAGACGCAAATCAAAAATTAGAGACAGGTATTGCTGTATACATTTCAAATTCTCTCAACTGTTCCCGTAGAAGTGATCTCGAGATAGAAGAGATAGAATGTGTTTGGTTAGAGGTGAAGCCAGTCAGCCAGCAACCGTTTCTCATTGGATACCTATATCGAAATCCCTGTGCTGGGTATAGTTGGTATGACTGTTTCACTACAATGATGGATAGGGTGTTTACAGCAGGTAGAGAAGTCATGATATTAGGTGACTTTAACATAGATATTACTAAATCCAACCAGACATGGGAAGATATCATTATATCTTACAATTTCAAACAACTAATAAATCGTCCCACAAGAGTTACAGACACCTCCTCAACTATAATTGATCATATATATGTTACTTGTCCAGTTAATATTACCGAGTGTTCTGTACCTGTTAGTGCAGTTAGTGACCATTACCCAATATGTTGTACATGGTCGAAAATTGGGTTCAAACCTCCTAAAAATAAACATTTAAGCATCAAATTTAGAAACTTTAAAGCTCTCAACCAAAATTTATTTTTAGACGACTTAAAAAATGCAGCCCTTGAACATGTTTACCAACTTCCTGATCCGGATGATGCACTAGCTTACTGGACAAAGGCAGTATACAATGTATTTGATAAACATGTGCCAGTCAAAGAAGTTCGAGTCAAGAATCAACATAAGTCCCCGTGGGTCACTAGCGAAGTTCTCGAAATCATGAGAGAACGAGATACATCACACAAAAATAAAGATTTTATCAATTACCGCAGACTAAGAAATAAAGTTAAATATGAAGTTCGTAGGATAAAGAAAGATCATTTCAAAAATTTAATTGTAGATAAATCAAATAATACAAATATATGGAAGGCTATTAACTCGCTAACCAACAAGAAACACACTTCAGAGTCAGCAATACCAAACTCTATAACATCTAAAGTCCTCAATACCAGACTCAGTATGTAATTTAAGTTCACTGTCATCATTCTGTGAAGGGAAGTGCTCTAGAAATATTCCCTCTGAGATTCCCTTGATATCTGTTGCAGAAGTATATAAATATCTCTCAAATCTCAAAGCAACAAATTCAGAAGGCCTAGATGGTATCAGTAATAGAATTCTTCGGTGTGCTGCACCTATTATTAGTGAGTCCTTAACGTTCATATATAACCAGTGCCTATCCAAAAACTACTTTCCATCTGCCTTTAAAGTTGCTAAAGTGTATCCTCTACTTAAAAATGGCTCAACTGATATTAGCGTCTTGGGTAATTATAGACCTATTTCCTTACTATCGTCGCTATCAAAGCCATTAGAAAAACACATGCATAAAATAACACTACATCATTTAATTAACAACGATCTAATAATTGACAGTCAATCTGGGTTTCGACCTAAATATTCTTGCCATAGTGCCCTTACAAAAATGACCGATAACTGGCATCTTTGTATCAACAATGGCAACATTTGTGGAGCAGTATTTGTAGACTTTAAAAAGGCCTTTGATATGGTAGATCATGATATTTTAATTAGAAAATTAAAACACATGAAGACTAGCACCAATATGGTGAACCTAATTACGTCATTTTTATCAGACAGACAACAAGTAGTGTCCTTCAATAACTGTCTATCAAGACCCACACAACTTAATTTTGGGGTGCCTCAGGGCTCAATACTAGGTCCGCTGCTTTTTGCAGTGTATATTAACGATCTTCCTTTATACCTCAATACTTCGTGTGATCTATTAGCGGGTGACTGCACTATTTACACAAGTCAAGAGAGCCTTTGTGACTTAGAGAGCTCTTTACAAAACAATCTTGACAACCTTAGTAGATGGAGCAATGAAAATCGCATGTTAATTAACATCGACAAAACTAAATCCATGCTAATAACGACCAGACAAAAACTACAGACGCTAGCCATAACTGGGACACCGCTCGAGCTCCACGTGGACACGTTACCTATAATTAATGTAAATGAACATAAAACATTAGGTCTTTTAATTGACAGACATTTAAACTGGAGCCCTCATGTTCACGCCCTTACCAAGAGAATAGCACAAAAAGTTTACCAACTTGCAAAAATTCAACACTTTTTGGATGAAAGCACACGTAAAATATTCTATGCATCCTATATCCAATCACCTCTCAATTATTGTTCCACAGTCTGGGATGGCTGCCCTAAATCTAATATGAAACGATTGTGTTCGCTTCAAAACCGCGCTATACGTCTAGTTTCTAGCATAAAGCACGTTGAAAGTAATAAATTATACAGCCATTTAAGACTTCTACCACTTCAAAAGCGCTTCCTTTTTAACAAAGCCAAATTAGTGAATAAAATTATATCTGAAAATACGCCAGAGTATCTTCTACCGTTAATTCAATCTAATGCAATGAACAGTAAGCGCTTAAATTTATTACAGCTTCCTAAGCCTAGATTGGACTTATACAAAACTTGTTTCGCATATTCTGGTGCTCACTTGTGGAATAGCCTTCAACCAGAACTGAAAACACCAATGAGTCCCTACACATTCAACCGAAAACTCTTTCAATACTTACTTCATACCGACTATATGCCTCCATAAGTCACCTACTAGTATCATTTTTCCACTATCATTCTTCACTGTATGTGTGTGAACGAGACAGTGGGTGAGAGAGTGAGTGAGAGAGTGAGTGAGAAAGAGTGTGAGTGGAAGAATTAGTATGAGTGAGAGTGAGAGAGTATGCATGCGCATGTGCCTGAGTGAGTGTAAAAGTGAGTGAGTGTGTGGACATATGTGTGTGAGAGATTTAGTTAGAGAATGAGTGAATCTGAGAGAGTGGGTGTGTTGTGTGTCTGCCTGTCTGTGTGATAGAGTGTGAAAGTTAGTGAGTGAGTGTGAGTTAGAGAGTCATCGAGTAAATGAGTGAGTAAGGGAGCGTGAGTGAGTGAGAGAGAATTTGTAGGTATGCGTGTATGTGCGCGAATGAGTGAGTGTGAGAGCGAGTGAGTGTGTAAAAGAGAGAGCGTGGTTGAATGAGAGAGTGCATGAGAAAGTGTGATGTATGTGTGTGCATGCCTGGATGTGTGTATGGGTGTATATGTGTGTACATGTGTGCATCTGTGTGTGACTCTGTGTGTATGTCTGTACGTGTGTTAAGGTGTGCGTTCATGTGTTTATATGCATTTATATGCATGTGCGTGTGTGTATGTGTGTATGGACGAGTGTGTGTGTGTGTGTGTGTGTGTGTGTGCGCTCGTGTATGTATTGTATATCTTTGTATGTGTATGTGTAAGTGTGCATGCATGCAGTGTATGCGTGGGAGTGTATATTCGGGTGTTATGTGAGTACGTGTGAGTAAGTATATGGATGTGTGCAGGTGTGTGTATTGCGTGGGTATGATGTGTGTGTGTGTATGTACATGTGAGTGAGAGACAAGAGAGAGAGAGAGAGAGAGAGAGAGAGAGAGAGAGAGAGAGAGTTGAGGGCATGCATGTCATCTAACATCCTGATCCATATGTTTTGTGTATTCTCATTTTTTTCATATTATCATTTTAATGCACTTGATTTTAACATGCATAAAATGAATTCATGTAAATTACTGTAAAGAAAGTGAGAGAGTTAGTGAGTGTAAGTGAGAGAGAGAGAGAGAGTGAATGAGTGTGAGAGTGTGAGTATTTAAAGAGAGAGAGAGACAGAGAGAGAGAGAGAGAGAGAGAGAGAGAGTTGAGCCCACGCATGTCATGTAACATGCTATTCCATATTTTTCATGTATTCTCATCTTTCATATTACGAGGTATCGTTTAATGCCACCTGATTGTCCTGTAACATGCCATTCCATATTTTTTTCTTTTAATTCTCATCTTATCATTTTGTATGCCACTTGATTTTATCATGTATAATGTAACATTACTGTGATGTGAGAGAGAGAGAGAGAGAGAGAGAGAGAGAGAGAGAGAGAGAGAGAGAGAGGAGAGAGAGAGAGAGCAAGAGAGAGAGAGAGAGAGAGAGAGAGAGAGCGTGCAAGAGAGAGAGAGAGAGAGAGAGAGAGAGAGAGAGAGGGAGAGAGAAAAAAAGTAAGAGAGATTTGAATTGCATCACTAATTTTTACGCTACATAATGTATATGTACAATTTTTTCTCCACTTCTTGCAATTGCGAGAATTCTCACGACAATCGTCAGTGTCTAAATTGTGTGTAAAGTGTAGGAGTTTGTTCTTATTAGTTTCAGTAATCATGTGAGGCATCATGTAATTGTCTATACTAGTCCTCCTATATGTGAGGATGTATGTATGGGTGTGTATGTGAGCGATATGTGTGTGTGGGGGGGGATGTGTGTGTGCCTATGTAAGAGAGAGAGAGAGCGAGAGAGAGAAGAGAGAGAGAGAGAGAGAGAGAGAGAGAGAGAGAGAGAGAGAATTCAGTGCTCGCATGTCCTGTAACATGCCATTCCATATTCTTTGTGTATTTTCATCTTTCACATTATCATTTTGTATGTATGACACTTGATTTTATCATGTATAATATAACATTACTGTAATGTGAGTGAGAGCGCTAGTGAGTGAGAGAGAAAGAGAGAGAGAGAGAGAGAGAGAGAGAGAGAGAGAGAGAGAAAGAGAGAGAGAGAGAGAGAGAGAGAGAGAGTTGAATTGCATAACTAATTTTTAAGTTACAAAATGTATATGTACAATTTTTCTCCATTTTCTTTACAATTTTGCGACAATGCTCACGACAATCGTCACTGTATTGTGTGTAAAGTGTGGGAGTTTTATCATAATAGTAGGTTGGGGGATCAGGGGATGTGTGTGTGGGTGGATTCGTGATGTGTGTGGGTGGGCGGGGTGGGTTTGTGTGGGTGGGTGGGGGATTTGTGTGTAGGTGCGTGCGAGATGTATGGGTGTATGGGGAGATGTGTTTGTGAGTGGGGATGTGTGTTTGTCTAGGTGGTTGTGGGTGAGTGGGTGGAGGAGGATATGTTGGTGGATGATTGATGGTGGGTTATGGGATGGGTGGGGGTATATGTGTGGGTGGGGAGATGTGGGTGTGGGGATATGTGGTGGGTGGGAGATGTGTGCAGGTGGGGGTGGTTGTGGGTTTGGGGATGTGTATGTGGGTGTGGGATGTTTGGGTGAATGTGTGTGGGGGATGTGTGTGGGTTGGGGGAGGGGTGCGTGATGAGTGTGGGTGATGGATTTGGAGATGTGTGTGTGGGTGGGGGATATGTCTGGCTGGGTGTGTGTGGCTGGATGGAGGATGTATGTGTGGGTAGTGAGGGCGACTGTAGTTGGGGGATGTGTGGATGGGTAGGAGATGTGTGGATAGATGTGTGTGTGGGTGAGGGATGTGTCTTTGGGATGTGTGTGGGTGTGGTATTGTGTGGGAGGGGAGCTGGGTGTGGATAAATGATGTTTGTGTGGGTGGGTGAAGGTGTGGTTGGGTTTGTGGGTGGGTGAATGATGTGTGTGAGGGTGGGGGATGTTTGCTTAGATGGGTGGTTGGGATGTGTGAGTGTGGGTGGGTAGATATGAGATGTATGTGTTGATGAGTGGGTAAGGGATGTGTGGGTGTTAGTGGTTGAGGGATAAGTACGTGTGTCTAGGGATGTGTGAGGGGATGAATGTATGGGTTGTGGATGGGAGGTGTGTGTTTGTGAATGGGGAATGTGTTGGTGGGTGGGTATGTGTGTGAGGGATGTTTGTATGGGTGGGGAGATTGTGCGTGGGTGGGGATGTGTGTGTATATGGGTAAGGGTATGTGGTTACGGGATGTGTGGCTGGGGGAATGGGTGGATGGAGGATGTGTGGTTGGGTGGAGGATGTGTGGTTGGGTAGAGGATGTGTGGGTGGGTGATTGTATATGAGTAAGGGTGTGTGGTTAAGGGATGTTTGGTTGGGGGATGGGTGGGTAGAGGATGTGTGGGTGGGTAGAGGATATGTGGGTGGGTGAGTGTGTGCAGGTTAGGAGATGGTGGGTGATGTTTGTAGGTGTGGGCTCGGGATAAGTGAGTGGGCTGGGGGAGATGGGAGATTATGTGGGTGAGTGCGGAATTTGTGTGTGGGTAGGTGCGGAATATGTGAGTTGACGGGGAGATGTGTGTGTGGCTGAGGAATGTGTGTTTGGTTGGGTGGTTGGAGGTGTGTGGGTGGAGGAGGATTTTGGGTGAGTGATTGTTGGTGGGAAATGGGACGGGTAAAGGATATGTGAGTGGGTGGGGAGATGTGTGTAGGTGGGGGATGTGTGGGTTATTGAATGTATGTGTGCTTGGGGTGTGGGTGGATGGGATGTGTGGTGGATGAGAGGTGTGTGTGGGTGGGGAGATGTGTAGGGATGTGGTGGATGGGTGGGAGAATGTATTGTATGTGTGTGTGGTTGGGTGGGGGAGTTGGAGTGAATGGGGGATGTGTGGGTGGGTGGTGGATGTGTCTTATAACATAGTAATATGCATTGTTTATGTTTACAAAATTCATGTGACAATGTTTTTTTCCTATGCACTGTTCATGAAAGAAAGATGAGTGATTGGAAGGGCCGAATGTAAGACGGGCCTGCGTGCCCAATTTGTTACCCTTTGAAAATAAAGTCTGTTCGTTCGTTTTTTGTTCTCTCTCTCTCTCTCTCTCTCTCTCTCTCTCTCTCTCTCTCTCTCTCTCTTTCTCTCTCTCTCTCTCTCTCTCTCTCTCTCTCTCTCTCACACACACACCAAACTCCCAAGTCGTCTGATTAATTGTGACATTTGATACTACCTAAAACCCTTTGGTCTGTGGGTGTATCAACATGCTCACGAAAGTTCACCTTTTCACGCCTTTCCCGACAAGCATACTCAACTCTAAACCTTTGTACCAGATATAATGAACCTTGAAGTCTGACCTTATACGTTTCTCAGCCAGACACAACAACAGATAATCCTTCCTCACCCAACTATGTGCATTCAAAGCCCGATGGGTTTATTTTTGTCTCTACCAGTTGTATTACGCCGGTCTCTCTGGCTGAGGGGTTACAACACTTTCTCCGTAATCCCGTTTATCACGCAGAGTCTCGTAGCGGGAGAGAACTGGGAGCGGTTCGATCCCCGCTGGTGACTTGCGGGATACTGAGCCGGCCGCTCAGAAAGCAATGGCAAACTACTGAGCGTAATCTTGCCAAGAAATCAACAGAGAGCTGAAAGATGCTGCTGTTGACAGCGATGTCCTGTATCTTTTTAAATGCGTCCATAAACACGCACCTACCCCTCGTAACCTAATTTGCACGGTTGGGGTACTTTGACCTAGGCACTACGCTTTATTGACCTGAGTACGCCATCCCACCGTACCCAGCCTATTAGTCATACAGGTGAGGCATGAAATTGAGGCACATCTTCAGTTATACATCTAGAAGCTAAACATTGAGACATGCAAGTTAGGGTCTTTAGTTTAGTCGGCGGATCAACATCACGGCACACAGGTGTAACCTATAAGTGCTCCGTTCTACTCCTAATTCAAGCCTGAGTCCGGAGAATCTCAGCTCAGTGCACTAAATCCGTAGCACCGGCGACGATTCTGAAATACTTTGGGTAGATTTTTAACTCGAAATCTTGCCCGGGCAGTGCTGTTAGGCCATTCTTTTTCGATTTTCAAATGTCAAGAGATTTTTTACATGCGCAACCATAAACACAGGCGTCCGATCTCCAGGCTTGTCCATGGGAATGTTATTCCCATGGGAAAGGTCCCATGGGATGGGATTGGATGGGACAGACATAAATTACCATGGGATGGAATGGGACTGAAAAATATGTCACATGGACAAGCCTGCAGATCTCACTACCCAGAGACCACGGGAAAGTTTTTTACTAGAAGTCCACATGAAAAATTCCCGGCCCTCACCGGGGCTTGAACCCCTGACCTCCAGCACTCGAGGCAGACACCATACCTCGAGACCACTCAGCCCCCGTGGGTCGATAATATCAAATAATCGATATACGAATTGGAAAGGCAGCCACAAAACTTTCCAGGCTAACTTGAAGAGTTTGGGAGAACAATAGACTAACAGAGCGTACACAAATTCAAGTATATAAAGCTTGTGTTGTTAGCACACTACTCTATGGGTCTGAATCCTGGACCTTGTACCCATCGCAGGAAAGAAAGTTGAATTCCTTCCATATGAGATGTCTGAGACGTATCTTGGGCATATTGTGGAAAGACCATATAACAAACAAACACGTGCTTGAAAGAGCGGATATTAACACAGTGCACCGTCTCCTCAAGCAGAAACGCTCCCGGTGGCTGGGCCACATATCTCGAATGGGCGATGAAAATATTCCCAAAGATCAATATGACGAACTAGCCACAGGAAAGAGGCCAACTGGAAGTCCCAAAATGTGATACAAGGATTGTGTAAACAAGATATGAAAACCCTTGGCATAGATCCAGACTCTTGTGAAAGAGTTGCAGCAGACAGATGTTCCTGGAGAAGAGATGTACGAAACGGACTGGTGCTTTTTGAGCGCGATCTGATCCAACAAACTGAGGGTAAGAGGCAGAAGCAAAAAATGCAGTCATTTGCTGTGGAATCTGCCGCATCTTACAGATACAGAAATTGTGACAAAGATTGTCACTCTCGCATTGGACTATACAGTCACCAGCACCGCTGTCAGGTGCCTTCCCAGCGGCACAACTCTATAGTTCTGAGTTGAGTTGAGTTGAGTTAAGAACCGACATCACTGCACTCAGGACATTCCTATACGTGCTCAGTCCCCTCGTTCAATAGCCGGCGAAGAGTCATACTACTAATCGTTCCCACTGCTATCTGATTAAAAGTTCTCCTGGTCTTCCCTCTCAGTTTTGATATTCTTCCAGAACCCCTGCCGATCCCCCGCAATCTCATTCTTTCCACATATGGGTTCTACAGGACTGAATGTGGCATTATACTACTACTATGTTCTTCTTCTTCTTTCGTTCGCTTGAAATATGTCTATAACTGCAGTGCTGTCTCTTGTATGCATTGAACTGTCTTTTTCAGTTCACACAGCGGTCCATAGAGTTTATCTTCCACTGTCGTCTCTCTAGGCCAGAAGGTTTGCCTAGATATGTTATATTTTGGGCAGTCTTGGAGTATGTGCTCTGCTGTCTGCGACGCCAATCCACATGTACACATGGCTGTTTCACCAATCTTGAATTTTGAATACATGTGGTTGCGTAATCTATTGTGCCCTGTTCTGAGGCGCAGAATAATGACTTGTTCTGGTCTATCCATAACGTGGTAGTCATCTTGAGCAGGTTTTGGTGGCTTTCTGACTGATTTGATCATTCTTTTCTTTTGGTGGTATGTTACAGGCACATCAGGCTGTTCTTCTTTGGCTCCTTCTTTAGCCAATTGATCAGCTCTGTCGTTCCCGGGTACTCCACAGTGGGATGGTATCCACTGTATGGTGACCTTATGCTGACTGCTAAGTTCAGAAAGTAGTGTCCTTAGTACTGGCAATTTCCCAGACAGGAGCGCCTCGAGTACTGATTTCCCCTCTGCTGTGTGTCCACCGTGACGAGGTAGAGGGGCTTGTGCGTCCCAATGACCCCAAGAGCTATGCCGACAGTAGCACAGCTACTGGTAGGGCCACCCATGTCGGACAGGTCAAGGGAGAGGGACCAGACGAAGAGACACACAAACCTGCTGCCTTGTAGGTAGACTGGGGACAGTCAAAGGCTAGGGAAAGCATCCCGAATAAATGCTTGTCGAAATCGGATGTACTGAGCCACAGGCTTGACAAAGCAGTGCAACGTAAAACCTGCTGCCTTGTAGGTAGACTGGGGACAGTCAAAGGCTAGGGAAAGCATCCCGAATAAATGCTTGTCGAAATCGGATGTACTGAGCCACAGGCTTGACAAAGCAGTGCAACGTAAAACCTGCTGCCTTGTAGGTAGACTGGGGACAGTCAAAGGCTAAGGAAAGCATCCCGAATAAATGCTTGTCAAAATCGGATGTACTGAGCCACAGGCTTGACAAAGCAGTGCAACGTAACTTAATTCATGATGTCACAAATCAAAATTAATCGTTATGGTGCTAATCCCGTGAAGTCCCATCAGGCGGCGATAGTGCCGGGTCCCCTGCCTCGAGGGGGTCCACCCATGACTACTGGTGGTCACCTTCCCCTGTGCTGTGGAGTCAAGGCACAGAGGAGTAGGTTAAGAGCTATTGACCAAATACCCCGGACACTCAACATACTACAGTGGAATGCCGAAGGAGTTTACAAGAAGAAAGACTCCCTAACACAGCGTCTTCATAAAGATAGAATAGATGTGGCATGCATTCAAGAGACACACCTCAACGCCAATCACAAATTCTCAGTCAGAGGATATCAGGCCACACGTTTCGACCGCGAAGGACACAAAGGAGGAGTTCTAATACTTACACGAAATACAATACCTTGCAGCGAAGTATCTGTGATCTCTGACAACCAAACGGAAATTATAGGTGTTGATATAATGATAAAGGACGTGAAAATAAGAATCTACAATCTTTATAGCCCAGCAGATAAGGACCTTACACTCTCAAACATGAAAATAACTGACACAAACTGCATTATTGTCGGAGACTTTAATAGCCGTTCAGAAAGATGGGGATACCCAGATACTGACAAAAGAGGAGATGAATTGGAGGACTGGGAAATAGACTCAAATCTCCATCTACTCAACAAAGCGGATGACACACCGAGCTTCTACTCCAGAAGATGGCTTACCACTTCTACTCCAGACTTAGCTTTCTGCACAGGAGACATCCTCCACAAAATCGATCGCCATGTGCTGGACCAATTAGCAGGTAGTGACCACAGACCAATCAAGCTTGTAATGAATATGGAGTATGTTCCACAGGAGCAAAAGCCCTTGCCCCGCTGGAATTACAAACGAGCAGATTGGGACAGATTTGCCATACTAACAGACAAATATTGTGAAAACATAAATACACGATATGGCAACATAAAGCAAATGGTGGAAAGTCTAAACAGAGCGATAATACAGGCAGCCACTGAGTCCATTCCAAGAGGAGCGAGGAAAAATTACAAACCATACTGGACTGAAGAACTACAAAGTTTGGAGGACAAAGTTGAAGATGCCAGGAAGACAGCAGAGAGAGAACAAACAATTGAAGCGAACATCTCTCTCAAAGCCATCTCAGCAAAATATAAAAGAACAGTAAATCAAACAACAAGAGATTGTTGGAGGGAAAAAACAGAAAACCTGAATTTTGACAGGGATGGAAACAAACTATGGAAACTAGTGAAAGCCATGAACAATGAAGGACCTAGCAACAAACAAATAACAATTAAACAAGGAAATGCCTTGCTTACAGGAAAAAAGGCTGCAAATACACTAATGGAACACTATGCAAATGCAAACCACATTGATATTACAACCGAACAGAAGAAAGCAATCAAAGACAAACAGATACATCATAGAAATACAGAGACAGCAGCAGACTATATGATGGCAAATCTAACAATGGAAGAAATGGAACAGGCAATGAATACCCTAAAAAAGAAGAAATCACCGGGAAAGGATGGAATCACAAATGAAATGCTAATAGGACTAGGCACTAAGGCAAAAAAGAAACTACTAGCAGTCCTAAATTACAGCTGGAAGAGGGGAATAGTCCCACAGGCATGGAAGGAAGCTATACTAATACCAGTCCCAAAGAAAGGAAAAGACCTGGAAGAACCAAATGGCTATCGACCTATCAGTCTACTTAGCTGTGTAGGAAAATTAATGGAACGCATTATCAATGGCAGGCTAACATGGCATCTGGAAGAAAACAAACTCTTAACACCACACCAAGCAGGATTCAGAAAGTACAGATCCACTGAAGATCAAATAACTTATATAGCTCAGGAAATAGAGGATGCCTTCCAAGAGAAAAAGCACACACTAGCGGTCTGGATAGATTTAGAAAAAGCATTTGACAAAGTATGGAAGGAAGGACTGAAAGTAAAACTGCAAAAAATGCATGTTTGTGGGAAAATGTACAAATGGATCAGCCACTACCTTGAGAACAGAACTGCCAGGAAAAAGTACAAGGACAAACCAGCAAACTGATGCTGTTGGAGCAAGGTGTCCCCCAAGGAGGAGTTCTTTCACCAACATTATTCCTAGCATATATAAACGACATCACAGAAAATTTTCCAGCCAGAGTACACACATCATCCTTTGCAGATGACCTAGCCATATGGACATCTGAAGAATATATTAGTACAGCTAACAGCAGAATACAGCAAGCCTTATTAGCACTAGAGGACTGGTCAAAATCATGGCTAGTGAAGATAAGTGAGGAGAAAACAACATGCACAGTGTTCTCCCTCTCAAATAAAACTCAACAACCTAAGCTGGTATTGAATGGAAAAATATTGCGCCATGAAGAAAATCCAAACTATCTCGGAGTCACCTTTGATCGTCGCCTGACATGGAAAACACAGGTTGAGAAAAATCGAACAAGAGCAAGGCAAAGAATGGCAATCATGAAAAAGCTTGCTGGTACAACGTGGGGAGCAGATGAGAAAGTTCTCAAGAAGTTATATACTGGACGGGTGAGGCCAGTACTGGAATATGACATTGCAGCTTGGGCAACAGCAGCTAAGTCAAACTTTAACAAAATAAGTAGAGTCCAAAATCAAGGAATGCGAATCATAACTGGAAGCCTGAAGTCAACGCCTATTATTGAACTTGAAAAGATCACTTGTTTACAACCAATGCAGGATAGAAGAGATAGCAGAGCCCAGCAACAAGCAGAGAAATTTAGAAGATTGACAGACCACCCTATGTATAAAAGGTTTAGTGGTTTTGGAAAGGGACGACTGAAGCGTAGCAACTTTGTAGAAACTGCAAAACGAAAGATTAGGGCAGATCCCATACTTAACATATCAACAGTCAAACCTATTTACAATGCAGACAAGTTCCCAGCTTGGAGACAGCAGCAACTGCCTGAGATGATAGAAAACATTCCTGGTATTGAGAAAAAGAACACTCAGCATGAAACCGAAAGAAGAGAAATAACCCTAAACTACATAAAAGAACATTACCCAAGCAGCAATTGGACCCATGCATATACAGATGGATCAGCCAACAATTCAATAGAGAATGGAAGAGGAGGAATTCTCCTAAATTTAAAAAATGGAGTGAAAAAAACACATTCAGTGGCAACTGGAAAGTTTTCAAGTAACTTCAAAGCGGAGGTAGAGGCTCTAAAAACTGCAGCAGAAATGCTCTTGATGGAGGAAAATAAAGAGAAGCAAATAGCTATCTTCACAGATGCAAAGTCAGCTGTCTCAATACTGAAGAGCAATAACAGCACAGAAATAGCTGACCTAAGAGCAGCACTCCATGGTCTATGCCAGAAATCCAAAAAAGTTGTAATACAGTGGATCCCATCACATTGTAGTATACCTGGAAATGAAGAGGCTGACAGACTGGCAAAAGAGGGCGGACGACTACCACAGCCTGACATAGACATAACCTATAATGAGGCAAAGAGGTTGATAAAAAGCACCTATAGAACCAAATGGGAATCAGAGCATCCAGGCCACCAGAAGGATGATGCATATTACAAACTCGACAGAAGAGAACAAGTAGCAATCTTCAGACTCCGCACAGGACATAACAGGCTGAAATACCACTTGTTCAATAAACTAAAGATAGGAGATACCGATGAATGTAATTGTCGAACTGGAAAAATGACAGCAAAACATTTGCTTCAGGATTGCCCAATATATGCAGAACAGAGAAAGATATTTTGGCCCACACCTGCTTCATTTGAGGACAAGCTCTATGGAGATATCAACAAGCTCAAGTTGACCGTAGCTTACTTTAACTACATACAGGTTGACATTTAAAGGTGTATGAAGAAGTATTCAGACTGCCACACTTCATACCACAGGTATGTCGGTTACAAAAGCCTCCCAGAGGCATGAAATGGAATATTGCTGGATAGGAGATCCATTACGTGGAAAGTCCGAATCAAAAGCTCACTGTGTGGGCTTTCAAAAAAGGTGGAAAAAGTGTCCTAGTGGCACGAAATGGAATATTGCTTGGATAGCAAATCCATTATGTGGAAAGTCCGAATCAAAAGCTCACTGTGTGGGCTTTCAAAAAAGGTGGAAAAAGTGTCCTAGTGGCACGAAATGGAATATTGCTCGGATAGCAAATCCATTGTGCGGAAAGTCCGAATCGAAAGCTCACTGTGTGGATGTCATCTGCACACTGCATTCTTCTGGTTTCCGGAAGAACAGCCTATGGTGAACGGAAGGCCCAATATACGGAAGTGAGGCTAAGCAGCCATGTGCAGGACGTGACGATTCCTTGGGTGAGCCCAGTACCAGAGCGCTGTGTGTTGGCTCTGCAAGTATGGAAGCCTCCTTGGATGACGGGGAATGCCCATGGTCTGCCCCTGCCTTCCCTTGAGGGCTGACCAGGATGTCTTTGACTGTTCTATATGGGCCAGCTAGGATGGGAGATAACACCACAACAGTGAGAGTCTAACGTCCTAAGAAACCCCCGGGAAGGTTAACCCGGTCAACAAATGCCCACAGAAGTCGGATGTGTCGGCCTAACGGCGCAAGAACGCAGCTCTGCTGTAAACAGGCACAACGCAATCACATCCGAAAAAAAACTCCGGATGAACGAAGAAGAAGAAGAAGAAGAGTACCGATTTTGCATCTGTCAATAGCACCACAGGTTGTGTACCATTACTGGTATTTAGTAATTTCTCTGTTGCTATCTTGATTGCCTCAATTTCAGCATCGTAGTTATGGCAGTACTTTCCTGTCGGTACCCTAGCTGTGTCCCTGGTATTATTTGGGTATTCTATGTACACTCCTGCTCCTCCATTTCGAACAGCATTTTGTGCTGACCCATCTGTGTAGACTCGGATCCAGAGGTCCTGTGGGTATTCTTCATCAAGGAAGCTGAGAGTGGCTGTTCTGCGCTGCACACTGTTCTGATCTTCCTTGTCAAATATTCTTCTCACTTTTGTCTGGATTTGTAATGATAGTCTATGCTCATCTTTCCATGGAGTTCGCTCTGGAATAGTTGTTAGGGGATACCAACTGTGGGCAGATCGGTGGTTTCTCTGCAGAGTCGTTTGGCCTGGTGGATAAAACTACTTCTTTTCAACCGCCCCATAGCTAGGTTTTCAAATCTGTTCTTCATAGGGTGGCCTGGCAAGCTGAGGAACTTTTCTGCTTGTATTAGTGTTTTCGTATCTCTGCGCTCACTCAGTGCTTGTGTCCTCCCCATCTTCTCCATTTCCACTATAGGGGTTGATCTCATCCCTCCTGTGGTGACTCTAAGTGCTTGATTTTGCACTTTGTCCAGCTCTTGTAGTGTGGTTTTTGCTGCCGAACACCATGCAGTTGACCCGTATTCCAGGTGTGGTCGTATGCTCTGTTGATAAACTTTGCTAAGTATTTTCCCACTGGCTCCCCATGTGGTTCCACTTAGCTTTCTCAGGATGGCTATTTTCCTTCTGGCTTTTGCTACTGCTTTGTGTATGTGCTTTCTCCATGTCAGTCTGCCATCAAATGTTACTCCAAGGTATGTTGGTTCTTTATCTTCTCGTAGGGGTGTTCCATTTATCTGGATGGTCCCTGCCTTTTGTTTTGGAGAGAGGGTAAATAGGGCGGTGCTGCACTTGTCAGTGTTTATGCTGACACACCATCTATTTGCCCATGCAACAAATGTATCCACAGCTCTTTGTAGTAATCTGGTGGCCACTGATGCATGTTCATTTGTGCTCCATAGAACCAGGTCACCGGCATACATTGCGGCTTTAATTCCATGCGGTAGATTAGCAACGAGATCATTGATGAAGATTAGAAAGAGTGTGGGGGACAATACTCCGCCCTGGGGAACTCCGTGACGCAGTAGTACTTTCTTGCTCTTTAGTCCGTCTATCTGTACTCGGGCTCTTCTGTTGTGCAAGTATGCTTTCACCCATTTGTACATTCTTCCATTGACTTTGCAGTTTCTCAGTTTATTCATCAGACCTTCTTTCCAGACTTTGTCAAAGGCTTTCTTCAAATCTATCCATGCCGCAAGCACCAGCTTCTTCTCTTGGAATGCATCCTCAATTTCTTGAGAGAGGTAGGTTGTCTGATCTTCCGTAGAGTAGCACTGCCTAAAGCCAGCCTGCTGGGGCACAAGGATGTTTTTACTTTCAATGTACCACTGCAGTCTGTGATTGATGATGCGCTCCAGTGTTTTGCAGAGACAGCTGGTGAGGCTAATTGGTCTGTAGCTAGAGGCAATGGAACTATCTTTCCCTGATTTTAGGAGGGGTGTCATGATTGCTTCTCTCCAGGCTTGTGGAACACAGTCTAAGGTCCAACTGTTATTGAAGATCTGCAACAGCATTGCTTTGGCCTCTGTTCCTAGGTTCCTGATCATTTCATTGGAGATACCATCAGCTCCTGGTGACTTTCTCATTTTCAGTTTTGATATGGCTAGCTCCAGTTCGCTGATTGTGATGGGTGCCTCCAGAACCTCATGTACTATTTCCTTCTGTCCTGTATGTTGCCGTTTCTCTCGAATCTCTTGTTGTTTCTCTGGACCAATTTTGATATTGTTATCTTGTGCGAATGAGTCCGCAAAATGGTCAGCTGCTTGCTTTCTTGTTAAGATGTTTCCATCTTTATGTAGTGCAATTTTTGAGTTTCTCCCTGTGCCCTCATCGTTAAGTTGTTTTATTAGCTTCCACAATTTCCTTGTGTCTCTTTCAAAGTTCAGAGACTCTGTTTTTTCCTGCCAGCTTTTCCGTCTAGCCTGCAGCTTGGCCCTTTGAAATTTGGCTTTTGCATGCTGGAATTTATTGTGGTGCTCTTGGCTGGGTGTGGCCTCTGCTTGCTTTCTACATACTTCCACATCATTATGCAACTGTTCCAGTTCACTACTCCAGTAGGGTTTATATTGTTTACGGGCTCCTCTTGGTACTGTTTCTCGCGCTGCCTGTAGTATGCATTTCCCAAACTCTTCAACTACTTTATTTATGTCTTTCTCAGTGTTCAGGTTTCTAACCAGTATGCTGGTGCGATGCTTGTACACTGCCCAGTCTGCTTTCTTGTAGTTCCACCTCGAGAGGGTGCTGCTTTCACTTACAAGCTCATTTTCTACAGTTAGAAAGACTGGTCGATGGTCACTGCCACCTAGTTGTTTCCCAACAATTCGTATAATGTTCCACTCCAGGTCTGGTGAATGAAACGCCAGGTCAGGTGTAGTTGTAGAGTGCCATGATCTCGAGTAGAAAGTATGTGGGTCGGACGGCTTGTTAACCAAGATGAATCTATTCTCATCCTGCCAGTCTTCCAGTCTCTCTCCTCTCTGGTCCATGTGATCATAGCCCCAACTCTGCGAGTGGCTGTTGAAATCGCCGCACACAATCATTTTTTCTGTTAATGGTAGTGTGTCCAGTGCCTGTGGACGGTCACTTGGACAGTAGTAATTGATCAGATGTAGGTCTGTATAGCCTGTTTTAAGTTTAAGTGTCTGATACTCAGCCCCTTCCATATAGACTTCGATTTGGGAAGCAGTGATGTTATTTTTTACAAGGGTAAGTATCCCACCTTTTCGCCTGTCCTTTCGGTCAGATCGGTAACACTGGTAGCCTCTGATTTTGAAGGCTATATTTTCGTTGAGGTGAGTTTCTTGCAAGCAACATATGCTTACTTTTTCTTTGTCCAGGATGTTTTCTAATTCTACTATTTTGTTGCTGACTCCCTCCGCATTCCAGTGCATTATTTTAAGTCTTAGTTTAGTATGGCCAGCTGTTCTATTCTCATGTCCCCTGGCTCCACAGGACATCTGAGAAGGACCTCCAGTAGTTGGGGTTGGACCTTTTCGAGACATAGGGCCCAGCACTGCACCTGCCTGGGGGTCCAAAGCAGGGCGAGCACCATAACGTTTAGCAGCAGTCGACATATTCCATTTAGCGTAATTGCGTGGCATCCTGATTTCTGTGGTGCGCCTCCTGGCTGGTTGCCTCCGTCTTCAGCACCTTTCCTTTGCTAGAGCAGACTGTGGTCTCACTCGAGTTTAGATGTGTATACACGCACACACGTGTCTGCACATGCATGTATGTGTATACACATCTAGAGCACACTGGTTATTTTCCGGCGCCAGATACTCGCCGTCGCCCCTTCTCCTGTTAGTTAAAACAGTTCCGCCACGTGAAGGCCAGGAGTTGGTCTTTTGCTGCAGAGGTTATGTATTCACGAGGCACTGGGGTATTTAAGCAATGTTGGGCGCTCACCCCAACACTGCGCCCCGGCTACATACAGCAATTTGGAACCACTACTATGTTGAAATTAGGTATTTTCCCACCCTGCCTAACTGACGGTTGATCTACCAGGGCAGAAACTAAATGACATCACTTTCATTTAGGTATTCATTAAAGGAACAAGGATTCTAGATCTGGACAACCACCTAGGACGATAGGCCATATGCTTACCTTGTTAATAGAACAGAACTCCTAAATCAGGGGTGGCCAAAACGAGGCCCGCGGGCCACATGTGGCCCGCCGAGGGTCATGTTGCGGCCCGCGGAGCTAAGTCAAATGAACATAAATGTTAACTTTATTGTACATATCACCAAAAGAACATTACATCATGAGTCGTTGTGACATATTTCAAATATTGTCTGCCTATCAACGACACTTGGATTCCCTATTAAACTGTGTATTCAGAGGTCACAATATTAATTCGAGGCCAAGCCCAATTTTCTAACCACAACCTTAAGTCGCCGGTACGTTTCGTTTGAAGTTGACAGGAGGTGGAAACTGCGTCCACACGACCATCTGGTTGGTGACAAGAAGACGGGAGATAGCAACACTACTGCTCCCTCCATACCTCTTTCTCCAGCCCGGTCCTTTCCGATACACCATCCCCATCAAGCTGTCATGTTTCGTGCTAAAAGTGCGCCTAGGATAGGCACATGAAAAGAAATCGAGTGTGTGGATTGAATTGAGACGTTTTTAAGGTCTTAACATTGAGAACTGTAAGGAGTCTGAGTAATGCTTTTCTAGCGACCAGCTGTATTTCCGTATTGCATACAGTGGGGTTCTTTGGACTCTAGGATGGTGGACTGTGCCTTGGCCGAAACTGAAGCATAGTAAATTTGCTCTAGTTCTCATTTGGAGTGGCTGATTCATCGGCATATGATGAAAAGGATTCGCCTTTATATTTCTGTAAGAGCGGAATTTCCTTAATATTATTTGCTCTCTAAGTTTACGACAACCTCAACATTACAGAAGTCTATTGAGTGAATGATCAATGTATATAAGAGTATGGCCTGGCCAACACCAATGTACCTACTACTCAAGTAAATGCACGAGCTGAGTCCTCCCTTCATGGCTAGTTGTTAAATTCAGGAGAAGGGTTATGAACATTGTCGAAACCTGGCAGTTATCCAGATGGGCATTTACAAAACATGGATTGTTTCCACCTGGACATTTTTAAAACCTGAACTTTATCTATGAGGACATTTTGAAAACCTGAACGGCATTATCGTGGATATTTTTCACCCCCTGAAACTTATTACTGCCCATCGTTTATCATGTATGGATAATTTCCATCTTTGGTATCATTATGGATATTTATGACTCTTGAAGTTTATCTGCCCTATGGATGTGTATAGCTCCTGAACTTCCACCCTTGACTGGTATCATTATGGATATTTATAACTCTTGAAGTTTACCAGCCCTGTGGATATTTATAAAGTCTGAACTTTATCTGAACTATGGCCCTTTACAACTCCTGAAGTTAATCTGCCCTGTGGATATTCATAACTTCTGAAGAAATTTATTATCAGGTATATTTCACCGCTCGGGGAATGTTGCAGTGGATACTCCCAAATCCGGAACATTTAGCCGAATGAATATGTGCACCTTGGGAACTTATTAACCTGGCTAGTTCTACTCCAGAGACTTGAACATGAACATTCGTAAAGGGAATATTATGGACCATAGACTGTAGGAACCATGGTGGTTTAGTTTGTGAAAAGACCTTGTGGTATTAGATATAAACTCTCTGTTCCTGATATTTCTCTGAGTGGATGCTGTTGAAGGAAGAAATAATATTGGTTGGATATTGGCTGAGGACATCAGCGAGAAAGGTATGATTAATATAGATTATTAATATTATTTTGATGTGGGGTTTTGTTATGTGAATATTCATTATGTGTATTTGAGGTATTACGTAACCATGGCGTCAGCTAGTAAAGACGTTGGACCAAAGAAGAGAAGAATCACAGAAGAATTAAGAAGTATTCAAGACAGGTGAACTATATACTATTTTTTCGTGGAAATTAAAACAAAGCTCATATGCTTGATATTCAACGAACCTGTTTCTGTCTTGAAAGAGAATAACATCAAACGGCACTACGAGATTAAACATGCAAATAAGTTTTATAAGTACAAAGGGCAATTTCGACAAGACCAAGTAAATGACTTAAAAAAAACATTTCTGCACAACAAAGGATATTTACTAGAGCGGGTTCTGGTCAACATGCTATGTAAAAGCTAGTTATGCGGTATAGAAAAACAAAACAAAAAACGAAGCCATATTCAGACGGTGAAATGGTTAAGGGATGTTTAGAGAGCGTCGTTGAAACTCTGTGTCCAGAAAAGAAGGATTTCTCAAAAAAAATAAGTCTGTCTCGTCAGACTATTACTAGGCGTGTGGACGACATTGAAAAATATATTGAAGATAATTTGAAAAGTCGAGCATCCGAGTTTATATTTTATGCTCTAGCAGTGAATGACAGTGGGGTTAGAATTAAATTGTAAAAATACTCAGGTTATGGTCGTCACTAGGAAGAAAGAAGTGCCACAATGTAATGTACAAGTAAATGGAAATATTCTTCAACAAGTGAATCGGTACAATTATCTTGGAACAGTCATAACATACCATTAAAAGAACGGAAACATACAAATACCTGGGTACAATCTTCAACTGCTCCAACATCATAAGGGATGAAATACAAACTAGAATCAACTCTGGAAATAAGATATACTATGCACTACAACATCTACTAAAATCAAAGGCGCTATCTCGTAACACCAAAATCACAATATACAAAACACTGATCAGACCAGTTGTGCTGTGTGGCTCTGAAACCTGGAGTACAACGAAAGGAGACGAAGCCTTGTTACAAACCTTTGAGAACAAAATTTTAAGACGCATCTTTGGACCCATTAGGGATACACAAAGTTGAGAGTGGAAAAGAAGAAGTAACAAAGACATTTATGATCTGTTTAAGTCCCCGCTAATCACTGGTATCATGAAGGCTAATGGACTACAATGGCTGGGGCATATAGAAAGAATGGAAGATAATAGGGAAACAAAACTCGCTTACACTCAGGAAATAAATGACCGTAGACCCCGAGGTAGACCAAGAAGACGGTGGAGAGATAATACATGTACAGACCTACAAGCACTTGGAATCAATGACTGGAAAGAGAAGATCCACCAGAGAGACGAATGGAGACGGATTGTATCTGCAGCAAAGAACCTCAATGGCTCGGAAAGCTGAAGAAGAAGAAGAAGAAGTCATAACATCTGATGGGAGATGCCTTGAAGAGATTAGAACAAGAATCGCCATGGCGAAAGTAGCCTTTAGCAAGATGAAAAACATTCTGACCAATATGATTGATTGATTGATTGATCTAGGAACCGACATCACAGCATTCGGGACATTCCCATAAGCGCTCCGTCCCCATCCTCAGCAACCAGCGAAGAGTTCCAACACTAATAGTTCCAGTAGCAATCTGATTATATGTCCGTCTCGCCTTTCCTCTGAGCGTCGAGCGTCGGCCAGATCCCCTCGTCACTCCTCGCTGCCTCATTCTAATCAGACTATGGTGATCCATTTGCTCCTCCGAGATGTACACTTGCTCCCACAAGGCCGCAATTACATCTGCCTTGTCATGCATCAATACTCCACCAAGTTCTGCCGAGCCAGCCAATCTGTCCGCCTGTTCATTCCCCAGCACACCGGCATGCCCAGGAGAAAAGATCCAGGTGATGCTTGCTACCCGTGACCTCCGAAGCGAAGCAAGCCACTCTGCACGAAGATTGCCTGTTCTCACCCTTCTCAGCATGCTTTCTGAGTCAGTTACAATAACAATATGTGTATGTATCGTGTTTTCTATCCAGCGGAAAGCTGCACTGACCGCGTCCACCTCCATTCTTAAGCTAGATGTAGTGTCATCATACGCCAGGCTCTCCTGCACCAAACGCCGACCATTAGTTTTTGCCAAGAACCCCCAAGCACTTCTCCTACCTCTCAACACCGACCCATCCGTGTAGATAATCACATCACCCGGGCGAGAATTTTCCTGAATTAATTGCTGAATTTCCACTTCCGTGGCCCCTGCTGGCCACTCCCTGCACTCCCGGCTCAATGTGATTATCACTCTGCACAAGTCTGACTGCACGGCTGGCACTCTGACCCACTCCTCTCCTCGCCTAATGTTCTCCAAGGGGCACACCTGCCTGATCGTATCCTCCGCCTGAGCCATCCATGATTTCCCTCTTATCAGTCTCTGACCCTTAACTACGTCCAGCGCCTCATGCAACGGGTGATCTGTGTCTGCAGCTACTCTGAGGTATGCCTTCGCTTGCATCACCCTGTGCCTACCAGCAACAGTAAATAATAAAAATAAATAATAAAATAATAACCAATAAAAAGATGTCAACTGAAACGAGAAAAAGAGTGTTGAGGGGAGACATATAGCATGTTCTTTTGTATGGATGTGAAACTTGGACAATGAGCAGTCAAGCTGAGAAACATCTGATGGCTGCAGAAATGTGGTTTCTGAGGAAAATGCAAAGAATACCATGGACAGACAGAAAAACCAATCACCAAGTACTACAGGAGACAAATGAACATCGTAAACTGATTAGAGAAATTATACGTAGACAGTCAAAATTTGTTGGACATGTTATGAGAAGAAATGGATTGGAGAACTTAGTGACAACTGGCAAGATTGAAGGGAACAGACCAAGAGGAAGACCGAGAGAAAAATACCTGGATGGCTTGGCCACATGGCATGGACGAGACAGGAACACTGAGCTGATCCACGACACTGGTGATCGAGTGAAATGGCGAGTCATGACCGCCCACGCTTTCCGGCATGGCACATGATTGATTGATTGATTGAGCAGTGAATGAAAGCACAGATATGGCAGATACTGCCCAACTGGCAATTTTTATCGTGGGTGTTGACATCCATTTTAAAAAGACAGAAGAATTAGCGGCGCTGTATCCACATAAGGACACTACTAAGTTACGAGATTTGGTAGAAATAGTTACATCGACATTGAATTGCTTTTCGTTACAACTTAATAGCTTATCGGGCTTAACAACGGATGGTGCCCCAGCAATGGTTGGGAAACCCGAAGGTTTAGTAAAATTGATTGAAAATGAGGTCTCCAAAGTCGGTAACACTTCAATGCTAAATTTTCTTTGCATTAATCATCAGGAGAATTTATGTTCCAGGGCCCTCAAACTGGACCATGTCATAAAAGTGGTCGTCAAAATAGTGATCTTCATGAAGTCGAACGGGTTGAATCACCGTTAGTTCCAAGAATTTCTAGTCTTTGGACTCAGATTATCATGACATTACGTTTTATGCAGAAGTAAGATGGCAGACCCGTGCCAAATTGTTGAAAAGAGTGTTTGATTTGCAACACAAAATACAATAATTCTTTGCAAGCAAGTCGAAAAGTATCCCAGAGTTTTAAGACAAAAAGTGGGTTTGCGACTTTCTATTTCTGGTCGATATAACTAGCCACCTAAATGACGTTAATACTCATTTACAAGGGAAAGGTAAATTAATTAACAAGATATATTTTTTTTTTTGGTTTACATTAAACCAGGCAAGCGTTTGAGCACGATCTCACCTACTGGGAAGCGACGATGTGGTCGAAGCTGTAGCACGCTTGCTTATTTACTTTAATTAATAACAACAATAAAAAACAATTAGGTGCGTGGCCAGGCAGGAAATATTATTTCTGAAATTTGGCCCGCCTGCTGAAAAGGTTGGCCACCCCTGTCCTAAATGGAACTGGTCAATCTTCCAGAGAAAGAATCTTATAGGAATTTACAGAACTCACGGTCCATCGGTTCTCCTCTCTGATCGTACAGCAACTGACAATAGTTAGCAACCTAACTTGTAACTTTGAGCGCCCAGTGAAGGAGAAACACCATAATTAACAGTCTTATAGTTATCAAATAAAATGAAACATGTGCATCAGCTTTGACTCACATATCGTTTATCTTTCACATGAAAGTGAGATTCATTCCAATGTTCATAATTGTTCTCTAGATTAAAAACTATTACTGAGGTTATTACGATGTCTCTTGTAACAGATTAGGCTGAGTACGGCGGGAAGGCGCGCTGCCATGTCTTTTCCTTATCATTCGGATTATAGAATGACATTTGACTCAGTCTTAACACTCACCTTGGAACAGTGTGACGAATAATCAGACGACTTCAAAGAAGGAACAAGACTCGTACTTTATTTTCGTAACGAGTGGATCAAATAACAGAGGATGATTATCATGTGTTATTAAACTGCTCCCGAGATGTGGGCGCGGCGTTTAAATATTTAACATTTCACGAACTCCCTGCCTTCTTCCAAATGTTCTCCTTGAGGCGTGGACCTGTCATTTCGCTAGGTTTCGGGTCTTGCCTTAAGTATCCATTTGCCAATCGATCCCTCCTCCTGAAAATCTATTCGCTGACGCTCGGAATAAGTCGCATACGGATCTCTGGAAGACACGTCCTCTCTTTCTGAATCACACACAGAGAAAGTCCTTTGTTGTTGTGTGACGTTGTTTACGTTACCAATGGTATCTTCCTTTCCTATTTGTCCATTTCCGTGCATAACTGGAAAAACCCCATTCATGGCTTTGGTGGAGTGTACCGTCATATGGCACGCACTCAGTTCAGCGTACCCCAGTCCAGTGAGCTAGGTTTAAGGAGAGGACAACATGGTAGGGGTGCATTTAAGGGAGTTTAGTGCGAGATGGTCAGCAGAGCTGTAGTGCGACTAGTAGAGAAATGAAATAACAGATCGGGTTCTGTTGCATGGGGTGGGTGTGAAAGGTTGGTGTTTCATATTGTGTCTGAGAAAAGTCAGGTCAGAGTTGTTGCATCATGATAGGTGAGGTTACACGACTACACAAAGGCTTTCGATAAGGTAAGACACGTCAACATCATGGAGATGTTTGCAGATCTACACATTGATGGGAAAGACCTTATTCAAATAAAAAAAAAACATATATTGGAAACAACCTGCTGCCATACAGATTGATAATGAAGTAGGTCAAGATCAGCCTATTAAGAGAGGTATGAGACAGGGATGTGTAATGTATCCAGAACTTTCTTCCCTGTACTGTGAAAATGTTTTCAGATATGTTGACTATATGAAAGGAATCATCATTGGGGGGACATAACATCAATAACATCAGGTATGCGGATGATACAGTATTGATTGCAGACAATGAGCAGAATCTGCAACATTTGGTAGATCTGATTGTTGCACACAGTGAACAATTTGGGTTAGAATTTATTTGTAAGAAGACACGGTTATGGTCGTCACTAAGAAAAAAGAAATACCACAATGTAATATACAAGTGCCGGTCTCCCTGGTCTAGAGGTTACACGACTTTTTCCGTAATCTTGTATACTCTCGTAAGTAACGTGACGTTGCGCGAGAATCGGTAGCGGTTCTCTCCGCGTCAAAAACTTTCGGGGTATGTGAGCCGATCGCTCAGAAAGCAATGACAAACTACTGAGTGTAATCTTGCCAAGAAATCAACAATCAGCTGAAATATGCTGGTGTTGACAGCGATGTCCCGTAAAGGATATGCGAAAAAAAAATACAAGTAAATTAGAATATTCTTAAACAAGTGAATCGGTACAATTATTTCGGAACGGCAGCTTGTGCACAAACAGCGGGAATTTCAAACTAAAGTATTCACAAGGCAGATATGGCTGGCTTTGGTTTATCATATTGTTTCAGGTCTTTAAGACCGTTCTTCTCTGCGACCATGAAGTCTAAAAAAAAAAAAAAAAAACGCCGTCCTTCAAGTATGCATTGCTTTTCAAATTTTAATCGTGTTCCTGCTGGAACAGTTCAATGGCTGTCTTAGGACATTCTCTTCCGGTAGGGACAGTCATGTGTAGCCATTTTAGAATCATTTTATGATTTGCTTTTTAATTATGTTACCTCCATAGTTGGATACCTCTTGCAAACATAAATCCAACGACCAGGAGCAATTGAATGTGAAGATCATTGTGTGGGCATCATCAAAGGTGGAAAAAGAGTCCCAGTGGCACGAAATGGAATACTGCTCGGATAGCAAATCCATTACGTGGAAAGTCCAAATCCACGGGGAAGGTTAACCCGGTCAACAAACGCCCGCAGAAGTCAGATGTGTCGGCCTAAAGCGCAGTATAGCAGCTCGCTGTAAATAGGCACAACGCAATCACATCCGAGAAAAAGACTCAGGATGAACGCAGAAGAAGATTATCTCGGAACATTCATAACATCTGATAGGAGATGCTTTGATGAGATTAGAACAAGAATCGCCATGGCGAAGGCAGCCCTTTGCAAGATGAAAAACATACTCCCCCCCCCCCCCCCCCAAAAAAAAAAAAAAGAGATGTCATTTGCAACGACAAAATGAGTGTTGGCGTGTTACCTGTGCTTTTGTATGGATGTGAAGCGTGGACAATGAGCAGACAAGCTGAAAAGCATCTGATGGCTGTGGAAATGTTGTTTCTGAGGAAAATGCAAAGAATACCATGGACAAACAGAAAAACTGATGACCAAGTCCTACAAGAAACAAATGAAGATCGTCAACTGATTGGAGACATTAGACATAGACAGTCAAAATTTTTTGTTAACCTTATGAGAATAAATAAATTGGAGAAGATGGTGACAACTGGCAAGATCGAGGGGAATAGAACAAGGGGAGGGCAGAGAAGTGAATACCTGGATGGCTTGGCCACGTTGTATGGTCGAGACAAGAACACTGAGCTGATTCACGACTCTGGTGATCGAGTGAGATGACAAAACATGACCGCCCATGCTTATCGACATGGCACATGATGATGATGAAGTTGCACGAAGTAGATGTGAAGGTTAAATATGTTTACGTCTATTGAAACAAGAGTACTTAGAATTTAGCATAAAAAACTTGTTGAAGCGAACTTTGGGTCAGAGAACTGAATGAAACTATACACAGACAGATGGTAGGGAATTTTGGGAACAAGTTGCAATTCATGGATTTAATTCTAATCTTTGACTGTGATGCTCAGAGATTCATTATTCAGAGACTGATAGATTCAGTCATTCACTCAGGGTTGCACTGATTGATGGATTGATTCGTGGATTCACGCATTTATTGAGATCAGCAATTGACTTGGAAGAGAGAAGAGGGAGAGTTTTAAGGAAGAGTGCTTAGTAGGAAAGCCCAGAGAAGTCAGTTCGGACGTTTGTTTTCTTATGTGCCTATATACTCAGTGTTGTAAAATGGAAATGTACAGGTTATATGCATTCGAGAACTTTGTTTAATAAAAGTCACAGTGTTGTTTCCCAGGTTCGGATATTAAAAGGAGGTTTCAGTTGATGTATTTTTATCAGTGTTACACAAGTCTAGTTTCAGGAGCATATCACGTGATGGCCAATAATAATGAACCACTATACGATCAAGATATGGTCAAAAATGCAGCTGGTGGTAACAGCTAAAGCCATTACTACTGACAGTTACTATACCAAAACTGTCAATACGACGACTAGAGAAATGACGTCTAACACTCTTGCTGCAGGTGAAGGGGCTGTCACTCTTCACTGATGTATTTATTCTGGATTCTCTGAAAGAGGTCATCAAGCAGAAGCTTACAAGATGACAGACGTAATTTTGGCTTACGATATTCACGGACAGGCCAGTGTAAACATATCTGGTGTCAGCAACCTAGCTTTGACAGGCACACATGGATTCTTCTTTTGTACCACACGAAATGATAACTCGTACGTCGTACAAAAGGATACAAGTTTATTCTGGGTGAGTTACACACAATAGCTCTGAGAGCTGATATTCATATGGATCATATACATCATGACAATATTACGTTATGACGTTATCTATGGTAATATCTACTGTATTAGTCTAAGTCTAAGTCACCACTATTTCTACTGTCCTCTAAACAACACAGTATTCAAAGCGAATACTCCGATCCGTCCTCTACGCTGTCATGTCCCCGTCTGCTTGACTTTCGTGGCGTGTCCAGCCACAAGCCGGTGACCCTTCGTGCGTCAGCGGGTTTGCGTGCTCGGTACTCCAGCACGCGTTTAGTGACTTGTCAATAGCTTACTCTTCGAGAGTTACCACTATTAATGGATACTCCTTAGTGGTAATGGGTTCCCCACTCTATTCTGGGTAACTCCTGATCATGTCCTGCCATGTCCCCCTTTAGGACACGTGTGTGTCCAGTCGGAGAACTGTTCAGTTCTCCCTGCTGTTTCTGTCCCTTCTATCCCTATTTCCTAGATAGGGATGTTATCTCTATCCTGTCTTAGTCCTCTTCCTTAGTTTTACTCCTCTCTTCTCTATCTGCCTGCATGCAGCTCTTTGACATCTGGCAACAGTGGGTTGGGGAAGATCTGTGTAGAATAAAAGATAATCAGCAGTGTAACATCAACACTATTTCCACACGTAGATGCAGAAAAGAAACACCATAAGAGCTCTAATTATAACATGTCGACAAACTAACAGTTGATCGGGACTGAACACTTTTTTCCGACATACTAGATGGGGTTGATCGGATTGTGTGTGAAGTTTGGAAATAGCATGAGACAGATGACAACTATTATGTCAAACATACTATTAAGAAGTGCATAAATAACTTTAAAAAAGACCCATCTATATTTATATTTTATATTTTTTCTCATATCCTTTACAGGACTTCGCTGTCAACATCAGCATCTTTCAGCTGATTGTTGATTTCTTGGCAAGATTACGCTCAGTAGTTTGCCATTGCTTTCTGAGCGGCCGGCTCACATACCCCATAAGTTACCAACGAGGTGAGAACCGCTACCAATTCTAGCGCAAGTTATGTTCCTCACGTGGATATACGGGATTACGGAGAAAATCGCTAAACTCTAGGGCCAGGGAGACCGACGTACTTCTATATTACGACATGGTAATGTGAACACTTAGTAAGCCAGATAATGGTGATGAACTGAAAGACGTCATTGAAAGTTCTTACCATTCTGTGCATTTGCATTGTGCCATTTGGGAGACATTATGAAAAGATCTACTTCACCCAAACAGGGATATGTTTTTCTTTCAGTAGGACTGGGCATAATAACATACTGCACTTTTCATGAAATATGCAATGAATTTACTGCCTATTTATGTCAAACTGGACAAATGTGCCATAGCATTATTTTTTCTTCTTTAGGGATAATAGAAGAGACTCTTTTGTCAATACTTGAGTTAAAACACTGACTTCAGAAGAAGACTGCTCGCATTTATGTGGACAATTTGTAAACACCCATGGATAACCTACACTGACAGTCAAACCGTGTTTCTACAGCCAGATAGACATCTGCAAACTGTTATTTTCCTACAGTGAGATTAATTTGATAAAGACATAACAGAACAGGTTCGGCCACCTAGTGAGAATGAACCCAATGTCGCCAGCAGCAAGAGCATACAACACGAAAATGGAAACATAAAGAGGCAGGGGAAGACCACGAAAACGATGGATCGACGGAGTCACCAACACCTTAAACACCCACAACATCTCAGCATACCAAGCGACTTAGTGAGCCTTAGTTCGGAAACCAATCATCAAACAAGCCTGCGACGCCTAACAGCATAGCGCAGTGAAGGACAAAAGAAAGAAAGAAAGAAGAGACCTTCCATCTTGCTTTCAAAAATGCTAACATTTGAACTTTCTGTCAGTCTGTAATCAGGACAACGTATGTGGTTATTATTCATGTTTGTTTTTCAGACTGTTCAATACACTCTGACCCACCCTGCACATCTCTTCATATGTGGAATTATGATTACTTACACAAGTTATGAAATCGCTGTTATAAAACACATAAATTATTCCTGTTTATTTTACCTTGCAATAAAATATGTTACACATAAGTACAATACATTTGGCCTGTTTGAAAGTAATACACTAGACTTGTGTTTGTTGCCCAATGAATTGTTATTCAAGCCATTAAAGTAACATAATAACTGAATGTGATTGTTTTTTAAAAATTTTGCCAACATAAATTTAATTCTGAAGCATTTTGCTTGTGAACAATTAAAATAAAACTACTTTTGCTTCTTCTTCTTCTTTGATAGCAACAACTGCATTTGCAATTCCTGAATCTGTCTGTATCTCCATCTCTTGTGGTGACTGCTGAGAAGGCTTTCTATGGGGCTGCTGGCAAGGACCTGCTCTCGTCTTTTTGTGGTGACACAACCTGAAACATTTAAACAGCCCTGCAAAGACTTGGCCAGGCCCATATCGACTAAATCTGCTGCCAAACTGACGTTTTCACAGCCTTGCAGAAAGAAGACAGAAACACGGAAGACATCTTTGTCTCTGGTTTCAATAGCCAGGTGAACCCGATTCTGGCGCAAGATTTCCAGGTAGTCCGGCATCTCTGGATTACTTCAATTTTCCTGCACGGGAGTTTCACCATAAAGTTTGCATCTCATAAGCCTAACTGGCATCTGGAGTCTCTTAGGGTTTCAAAGGACGGAGTTGAGTTGCCAGGATCTCCTCACTGTTGCGATAGTCAATGTACTTGATTAGCACCGCATGGATGGTAATTTATTCAATCTCAGAAGGCTGAAAGCTAAAACAAAAATTAACAGCGACACCGTCAGAGAGCTCCTGTTTGCTGATTGCGCTCTACATGCCAAACATGCAACACAATGTTTCAGCTTTCTCACATGCCTGTGACAACTTTGGGCTCAATATCAACTTGGAGAAGACTGTATTTATGAAAATTTCGCAGCCAGCTCCAGGGATTAATCACACTGTGCCGAATATCAAAGTGAATGGTCATAGACTAAGTGTTATGGACAAATTCACCTATCTTGGCAGCACTGTGTCACAAGCTGCCACAGTTGATGACGAAGTGAATGCAAGAATCTCCAAGGCCAGCGCGGCCTTTGGCAGACTGTACAAGAATGTATGGGACAGAAATGGAATAAGCCTGCAAACAAAGCTAAAAGTCTACAAAGCAGTTGTATTATCCACACTGCTATATGCTTGTGAAACCTGGACTGTTTATCAGCAACACGCTAGGAAATTAAACCACTTCCACACAGTCTGCCTTAGGAAGCTACTGAAGATTAAATGGCAAGACAAGATCCCAGACACTGAAGTCCTAGAAATATCGTCCATGCCCTGTATCCACACTCTACTAATGAAGAATCAGATTCGCTGGGCTGGTCACTTGACTCGCATGCCAGATCACAGGCTCCCTAAACGAATTTTTTTACGGCGAGTTGCGTTGTGGTAAAGCGGCAGTGCTGTTCTTATATTCTTTCTGCAGTGATGAGCTAACTAAGTTTAACCATCAAAGAAGCAGATGCCACATCTATAACGGTAAACCTATCTGATGATGTAACGTCTGTAAACTCTCCAGTGAGCTTGTCTCCACTCTTCATTCCATCCATCCTTCTTGTCAGAGAGCCTGCAATGGGTCTTGCAGCATTGCTGGTTAAATTGGGTAATCCAGGTTCAGCATCAACTTTCTCAGCAAAACCTCCTGCTAGGAGTACATCTCTCAGTGTATTTTCATTTTGAGAGATATTGACAGCATGAACAGAACCTGTATTTGTCACTAATTCAAACTGTAGAAATTTACCCATTGGCTCTCCCAATCATTGTTGCATAGCTACTGAGGCTGCCTTGCTCCAGGAATCTGAACCTTTAGGCTTCAACTTACTGATGCAACAAAACATAGCCCGAGCTGGCAGTTCTAGCATCTCCACAATCAGACAGAAGCCTCAAATCTTCGTCTTTCCTAACAGACTGATTACCATAGTCAATGAAGAAAACAGTTATCTCCCTGCCAGTTATTGAAGTTACGGTCATACGACACCACTCTCCCATGCACTTGACACCGTATATTCCGCCCACTTTACATGTTAGGGTCATTGTCAATTAGATACCTAGAAATTAAACATTGCGGCAGGAAAGTTAGGGACATTTTCAGTTATACACCTAGAAGGTAACCAATGAGGCACGGAAGTTAGGGAGATTTTAAGTTATACACCTATAGGTTAAACATTGGGGCAGGAAAGTTAGGGATATTTTCAGTTATACACCTAGAAGGTAACCATTGAGGCACGGAAGTTAGGGAGATTTTAAGTTATACACCTATAGGTTAAACATTGGGGCAGGAAAGTTAGGGACATTTTCAGTTATACACCTAGAAGGTAACCATTGAGGCACGGAAGTTAGGGAGATTTTAAGTTATACACCTATAGGTTAAACATTGAGTCAGGAAAGTTAGGGACATTTTCAGGTATACACCTAGAAGGTAACCATCGAGGCACGGAAGTTAGGGAGATTTTAAGTTATACACCTATAGGTTAAACATTGGGGCAGGAAAGCTAGGGATATTTTCAGTTATACACCTAGAAGGTAACCATTGAGGCACGGAAGTTAGGGAGATTTTAAGTTATACACCTATAGGTTAAACATTGGGGCAGGAAAGTTAGGGACATTTTCAGTTAAACACCTAGAAGGTAACCATTGAGGCACGGAAGTTAGGGAGATTTTAAGTTATACACCTATAGGTTAAACATTGGGGCAGGAAAGTTAGGGATATTTTCAGTTATACACCTAGAAGGTAACCATTGAGGCACGGAAGTTAGGGAGATTTTAAGTTATACACCTATAGGTTAAACATTGGGGCAGGAAAGTTAGGGATATTTTCAGTTATACACCTAGAAGGTAACCATTGAGGCACGGAAGTTAGGGAGATTTTAAGTTATACACCTATAGGTTAAACATTGGGGCAGGAAAGTTAGGGATATTTTCAGTTATACACATAGAAGGTAACCATTGAGGCACGGAAGTTAGGGAGAATTTAAGTTATACACCTATAGGTTAAACATTGGGGCAGGAAAGTTAGGGATATTTTCAATTATACACATAGAAGGTAACCATTGAGGCACGGAAGTTAGGGAGAATTTAAGTTATACACCTATAGGTTAAACATTGGGGCAGGAAAGTTAGGGATATTTTCAGTTATACACCTAGAAGGTAACCATTGAGGCACGGAAGTTAGGGAGATTTTAAGTTATACACCTATAGGTTAAACATTGGGGCAGGAAAGTTAGGGATATTTTCAGTTATACACCTAGAAGGTAACCATTGAGGCACGGAAGTTAGGGAGATTTTAAGTTACACACCTATAGGTTAAACATTGGGGCAGGAAAGTTAGGGATATTTTCAGTTATACACCTAGAAGGTAACCATTGAGGCACGGAAGTTAGGGAGATTTTAAGTTATACACCTATAGGTTAAACATTGGGGCAGGAAAGTTAGGGATATTTTCAGTTATACACATAGAAGGTAACCATTGAGGCACGGAAGTTAGGGAGAATTTAAGTTATACACCTATAGGTTAAACATTGGGGCAGGAAAGTTAGGGATATTTTCAATTATACACATAGAAGGTAACCATTGAGGCACGGAAGTTAGGGAGAATTTAAGTTATACACCTATAGGTTAAACATTGGGGCAGGAAAGTTAGGGATATTTTCAGTTATACACCTAGAAGGTAACCATTGAGGCACGGAAGTTAGGGAGATTTTAAGTTATACACCTATAGGTTAAACATTGGGGCAGGAAAGTTAGGGATATTTTCAGTTATACACCTAGAAGGTAACCATTGAGGCACGGAAGTTAGGGAGATTTTAAGTTATACACCTATAGGTTAAACATTGGGGCAGGAAAGTTAGGGACATTTTCAGTTATACACCTAGAAGGTAACCATTGAGGCACGGAAGTTAGGGAGATTTTAAGTTATACACCTATAGGTTAAACATTGGGGCAGGAAAGTTAGGGATATTTTCAGTTATACACATAGAAGGTAACCATTGAGGCACGGAAGTTAGGGATAATTTAAGTTATACACCTATAGGTTAAACATTGGGGCAGGAAAGTTAGGGATATTTTCAATTATACACCTAGAAGGTAACCATTGAGGCACGGAAGTTAGGGAGAATTTAAGTTATACACCTATAGGTTAAACATTGGGGCAGGAAAGTTAGGGATATTTTCAGTTATACACCTAGAAGGTAACCATTGAGGCACGGAAGTTAGGGAGATTTTAAGTTATACACCTATAGGTTAAACATTGGGGCAGGAAAGTTAGGGATATTTTCAGTTATACACCTAGAAGGTAACCATTGAGGCACGGAAGTTAGGGAGATTTTAAGTTATACACCTATAGGTTAAACATTGGGGCAGGAAAGTTAGGGACATTTTCAGTTATACACCTAGAAGGTAACCATTGAGGCACGGAAGTTAGGGAGATTTTAAGTTATACACCTATAGGTTAAACATTGAGTCAGGAAAGTTAGGGACATTTTCAGGTATACACCTAGAAGGTAACCATCGAGGCACGGAAGTTAGGGAGATTTTAAGTTATACACCTATAGGTTAAACATTGGGGCAGGAAAGCTAGGGATATTTTCAGTTATACACCTAGAAGGTAACCATTGAGGCACGGAAGTTAGGGAGATTTTAAGTTATACACCTATAGGTTAAACATTGGGGCAGGAAAGTTAGGGACATTTTCAGTTAAACACCTAGAAGGTAACCATTGAGGCACGGAAGTTAGGGAGATTTTAAGTTATACACCTATAGGTTAAACATTGGGGCAGGAAAGTTAGGGATATTTTCAGTTATACACCTAGAAGGTAACCATTGAGGCACGGAAGTTAGGGAGATTTTAAGTTATACACCTATAGGTTAAACATTGGGGCAGGAAAGTTAGGGATATTTTCAGTTATACACCTAGAAGGTAACCATTGAGGCACGGAAGTTAGGGAGATTTTAAGTTATACACCTATAGGTTAAACATTGGGGCAGGAAAGTTAGGGATATTTTCAGTTATACACATAGAAGGTAACCATTGAGGCACGGAAGTTAGGGATAATTTAAGTTATACACCTATAGGTTAAACATTGGGGCAGGAAAGTTAGGGATATTTTCAATTATACACATAGAAGGTAACCATTGAGGCACGGAAGTTAGGGAGAATTTAAGTTATACACCTATAGGTTAAACATTGGGGCAGGAAAGTTAGGGATATTTTCAGTTATACACCTAGAAGGTAACCATTGAGGCACGGAAGTTAGGGAGATTTTAAGTTATACACCTATAGGTTAAACATTGGGGCAGGAAAGTTAGGGATATTTTCAGTTATACACCTAGAAGGTAACCATTGAGGCACGGAAGTTAGGGAGATTTTAAGTTATACACCTATAGGTTAAACATTGGGGCAGGAAAGTTAGGGACATTTTCAGTTATACACCTAGAAGGTAACCATTGAGGCACGGAAGTTAGGGAGATTTTAAGTTATACACCTATAGGTTAAACATTGGGGCAGGAAAGTTAGGGATATTTTCAGTTATACACATAGAAGGTAACCATTGAGGCACGGAAGTTAGGGAGAATTTAAGTTATACACCTATAGGTTAAACATTGGGGCAGGAAAGTTAGGGATATTTTCAATTATACACCTAGAAGGTAACCATTGAGGCACGGAAGTTAGGGAGAATTTAAGTTATACACCTATAGGTTAAACATTGGGGCAGGAAAGTTAGGGATATTTTCAGTTATACACCTAGAAGGTAACCATTGAGGCACGGAAGTTAGGGAGATTTTAAGTTATACACCTATAGGTTAAACATTGGGGCAGGAAAGTTAGGGATATTTTCAGTTATACACCTAGAAGGTAACCATTGAGGCACGGAAGTTAGGGAGATTTTAAGTTATACACCTATAGGTTAAACATTGGGGCAGGAAAGTTAGGGACATTTTCAGTTATACACCTAGAAGGTAACCATTGAGGCACGGAAGTTAGGGAGATTTTAAGTTATACACCTATAGGTTAAACATTGGGGCAGGAAAGTTAGGGATATTTTCAGTTATACACCTAGAAGTTAACCATTGAGGCACGGAAGTTAGGGAGATTTTAAGTTATCCACCTATAGGTAAACATTGGGGCAGGAAAGTTAGGGACATTTTCAGTTATACACCTAGAAGTTAAACATTGAAGCATGGAAATTAGGGACATTTAAAGTTATACACCTAGAGGTTAAACATTGAGGCAGGAAAGTTAGTGACATGTTTAGTTATACACCTAGAAGGTAACCATTGAGGCACGGAAGTTAGGGAGATTTTAAGTTATACACCTAGAGGTTTCTTCTTCTTATTCTTTGTGTTCATCCGGAGTGTTTTTTTTCTTCCAGATGTGGTTGCGGTGTGTCTGGTTAGGCACTCTTGGATCGAAACCCTCAGGCCAACACATCCGACTTTTAGCATGCTGTTTTGACCAGGTTAGCATTCCTGGGAGATTCACTTTTGTGGTACCGTCCACATCCCAGCTGGTCAAGTTGGAACAGTCGAGGACTTCGGTCATCCCTCAAGTGAAGGCAGGGACAGTCCATAGCATTTTCCGCCATCAAAGGTCGCTTCCATAGTTGCAGGGCCGACACATAGCGCCCTGGTGCCGGGCTCACCGAGGGAATCGTCACGATCTGCTCATGGCTGCTTTAAATCCTCACTTCAATATATTGGGCATTTCGTTCACCAAGGGCCGTTCCCGCACAAACCAGACCGGTCTGCAGACGGTATCCACTCAGCGAGTTTTCGCTTCGGACATGTGCTTGTCTTTGTGCCCATGAGAGCTGTTCCAGGCACGACGGACATTCGGAAAACTACCTAGTCAGAGCTGTTCCGAACAAGAGCGGCATTCGGAAACTAGGTAGTCAGAGCTGATACTAGCACGAGAGACATTCGGACGAGACATTTCACTCGGACGTAAATGCGAAGTGCCAATTTTTATTTTGCCACCCGTAGGACGGCACTTCCGGCTTCGGCGGACATTGTTTAATGAGGTTAGCCTTCCTCGGGTTTCGAGGCACGTTAGACTTATTGTTGTGATGTCGCCAGTAGTATAGTAACGAGGTTATCACGCGTATTTTTGAGGTGCACATTGCTTTTGCACCTCAAAGGGCGATAACTCCGGGTTTTTAAAAAAAGTCAAGGGCGATAACTCTCGGGATTTTTTAAAAGTCAAGGGCGATAACTCGTTTTTTAATAGGCGTGGTCCGATTAGGTGTGGTCTAGTGACACTAGGTACTATAACAACATAAAAAATACAACATTCGAAATAACAAACGAGTCAAGTAAGGTATATGTTTTTTATTAAATCATGTATAAACAATACAATGCATATTAAATAAGTAATGGCATAGTGGAAAATTCTGGAACGTAGTACCGGGGAGTTATACGTCGGCAAGTGTGGGAAAATCTCCGGCGGGTGTGACGGTGGTCGGTTCATAACAGACGTGGAGGGGGTGCATACGGAAAAGTCATTAAGTAAAGGGTTGTAAAAACGTGGGTGAGTGGTGTGTTAAAATATTTTGAACTGTTAGCGCATTGGTGGTGTACAATAGTACGAATAGAAGGAATAGGTGCGGTGGGGATAGTAGTGGGTATGGGTTAGTGAAATTAGTTGATAAGGGTGGTTATTAGTGCTATGTAGATGTTCATAGTAGCTTATTCACTAACATAACACGTGTTACAAATGAAACCTTGAAAGCTAAAGATCGCTGATTGTAATGGATATAGTGTAGTATCATTCGGTGGTAAGGGGTGGGTACCAGGTATTAGCGGTCAAGCAGTGGTCAAGTAGTGGTCAAGTGAGAAAATTTTAGGGGAAAAGTAGTTGTAATGATATGGTGATGATTAAAGGGTGATAAATTAGTGGTCAAGCAGTGGTCAAGGGGTGGTCAAGTGGTAGTCAAGTGAGGAAATATTAGGGAAAAGTGATTGTAATGATATGGTGATGATTAAAGGGTGATAAATGAGTGGTCAAGTGAGAAAATTTTAGGGGAAAAGTAGTTGTAATGATATGGTGATGATTAAAGGGTGGTAAATTAGTGGTCAAGCAATGGTCAAGGGGTGGTCAAGTAAGGAAAATTTTAGGGAAAAGTAGTTGTAATGATATGGTGATGATTAAAGGGTGATAAATTAGTGGTCAAGCAGTGGTCAAGGGGTGGTCAAGTGAGGAAATTTTAGGGAAAAAGTGGTTGTAATGATATGGTGATGATTAAAGGGTGGTAAATTAGTGGTCAAGCAATGGTCAAGGGGTGGTCAAGTAGTGGTCAAGTAAGGAAAATTTTAGGGAAAATTGGTCGTAGCGACATGGTGATGGTTAAAGGATGGTAAATTAGTGGTAAATTAGTGGTCAAGCAGTGGTCAAGTGAGGAAAATTTTAGGGAAAAGTGGTTATAATGATATGGTGATGATTAAAGGGTGGTAAATTAGTGGTCAAGTAGTGGTCAGCCAATGGTCAAGTAGTGGTCAAGTGGTCGAGTGACCACTTAAATTGTAGATGACGATGTCCCTAAGATTATGGTAGTGGTTAAAGTGATCGATGACATGGTCAAGTAGCGGTCAACCAGTGGTCAAGTGGTCGAATGAACACTTAAAAGGTAGAGAAAAGTACGTATATTGAAACGGTGATGGTAAAAGGGTCGACAACGTGGTCAAGCAGTGGTCAAGTAGTGCTCAACCAGTGGTCAACTGCTCAAGTGAGAAAATTGTAGGGTATGGTACGTGTAGTGAAACAGAGATGGATAAATTAAGTAGTGACGTTGTCAAGTAGTGATCAAGTAGCGGGCAAGTACTGGTCAAATGGTCGAGTGACCACTTAAATTGTAAGGGAAAGTACGTGTAGTGAACCTGTGTTGGTTACAGTGATCGATGACGTGCTCAAGTAGTGGCCAAGTAGTGGTAAATGGTCGAATGACTACTTAAATTGTCGGTGAAAGTAGGTATGGTGACATGGTGATGATCAAGAGTTGGTCAAGTGGTGCTCAAATAGTGGTCAAGTAGTGGTCAAGTAGTCGAACGACCACTTAAATTATAGGGTATGGTACGTGTAGTGAAACGGTGATGGTAAAATAAGTAAGGACATAGTCAAATAGTGGTCAAGTACTGGTCAAGTAGTGGTCAAGGGTCAAGGGGTGGTCAAGCGACCCCTTAAGTTGTAGGGTATGGTACGTGTAGTGACAGTAGGGGTTAAAGTGATCGATGACATGATCAAGACGTTATGCCGGCTGCTAAGTTCAGAAAGTAATGTCCTTAGTATTGGTAATTTCCTTGACAGGACCGCATCGAGCACTGATTTTGTATTGATCAATAGCACCTAGTGGTACAGTCGACACACATGGATAATAGATACATCCGGTCAAAGATGGCGTCGCACCCTATCACACATGGGTAATTGCTACAACCAAACTACGTCTCATTCACTAAAACTGGTCAAATATGGCGTCACATCCGGTCACAGGGGTAATGGGACATCTGAGACACGTGGTTAAGAGGGAAACTATAGAAAAAGGGTGTCCTATCGGTTGTCGAGTCAGGGAACCTAACGTATGATGATCACTGTGCATAGGAGTGAATACACTGCATCATCAACACTGCATCCAAAGGGTAAAATGGTCACCCCCTTCTCTCTCTTTTTCTATAACCATGTAGTCCTAGTGTTATCCGGTTACACCAAAGGACACTCGGGCATCAATACAACATAAACTGGTCTCGAAAACCCCATACGCGCATGTAAACAAATCACCACAGTGTCCGACTAAGCCTTTCTCATATTCATAGTACAGAGCTGTGATCACAGAGGCTAGTCGGGGAAATCGTATCTGTACGTAACAACTATCGGGTCATACAGCGACGAGTGGGTAGTGGGTGTTAACAGATGCACACAAACACAACAAACTGCCCCGATTCAACCTTAGGCAATGCACGTAACATGACAGGTCACATGTCCGCCGTCATAATCAGCGACGTTATCACGTATCAAATTAGATAGCCACACTTTCATTTCCGTTCTATGTGTCCATAGTGTCTTTACATCTTTCTCCAGAAAACCATTTCCAAGACCAATATAGGTTTTTTCTCAGTGTACCTGCTTAGTGCCACACTTCACAACCAGACAAAAGTACACGTTCAATGTACCACTTCAACCGTCAAATAAGAAAATATGTTAGACAAAATATTAAAATTATTGGTCAAATACAGAAATATATCACCCAAACTTATAAAAAGTAGGAACATATGTTAACCAAATGGAAAATATCTTAGCCAAATAGGAAAAGTTGTTAGCCATATAGAAAAAAAATATTGACCACGTAACGATATATCTTGTCCACACTTATGAAAAGTAGGGAAATTTGTTAGTCAAATGAGAAAAAAGATTGACCAAGTAACGAAATACCCAAACCAAACTTATGAAAAGTACGAAACTTTGTTAAGCATGTATGAAAATGTATCGACCAAACAGAGAAATATATCACCCAAACTTATAAAAAGTAGGAACATATTTTAACCAAAGGGAAAATACATTGGCCAAATAGGAAAATTTGTTAGCCAAAGGAGAAAAAAGATTGACCAAGTAACGAAATTCCCCAACCAAACTTATGAAAAGTACGAAACTTTGTTAAGCAAGTATGAAAAGGTATCGTCCAAACAGAGAAATATATCACCTAAACTTATAAAAAGTAGGAACATATGTTAACCAAATGGAAAATATCTTGGCCAAATAGGAAAATGTGTTAGCCAAATGGGGAAAATATTGTCCAAGTAACGAAATATCCCCCAACAAACTTAGGAAAAGTACGAAACTTTGTTAAGCAAGTATGAAAAGGTATCGACCAAGTAGAGAAATATATCACCCAAACTTATAAAATGTAGGAACATATGTTAACCACAGAGAAAATACCTTGGCCAAATAGGAAAATGTGTTAGCCAAATGAGAAAAAAGATTGACCAAGTAACGAAATACCCCCCAACAAACTTATGAAAAGTACGAAACTTTGTTAACCAAGTATGAAAAGGTATCGTCCAAACAGAGAAATATAGCACCCAAACTTATAAAAAGTAGGAACATATGTTAATCAAATGGAAAATATCTTGGCCAAATAGGAAAATTTGTTAGCCAAATGAGGAAAATATTGTCCAAGTGACGAAATACCCCCCAACAAACTTAGGAAAAGTACGAAACTTTGTTAAGCAAGTATGAAAAGGTATCGTCCAAACAGAGAAATATATCACCCAAACTTATAAAATGTAGGAACATATGTTAACCACAGAGAAAATACCTTGGCCAAATAGGAAAATGTGTTAGCCAAATGAGAAAAAAGATTGACCAAGTAACGAAATACCCCCCAACAAACTTATGAAAAGTACGAAACTTTGTTAAGCAAGTATGAAAAGGTATCGACCAAACAGAGAAATATATCCCCTACACTTATAAAAAGTAAGAACATATGTTAACCAAATGGAAAATATCTTGGCCAAATAGGAAAATTTGTTAGCCAAATGGGGAAAATATTGTCCAAGTAACGAAATATCCCCCAACAAACTTAGGAAAAGTACGAAACTTTGTTAAGCAAGTATGAAAAGATATCGACCAAACAGAGAAATATATCACCCAAACTTATAAAAAGTAGGAACATATGTTAACCAAATGGAAAATATCTTGGCCAAATAATAAAATTTGTTAGCCAAATAGAAAAAATATTGACCACGTAACGATATATCTTGTCCACACTTATGAAAAGTAGGAAAATTTGTTAGCCAAATGGGGAAAATATTGACCACGTAACGAAATACCCCCCAACAAACTTAGGAAAAGTACGAAAACTTTGTTAAGCAAGTATGAAAAGGTATCGACCAAACAGAGAAATATATCACCCAAACTTATAAAAAGTAGGAAAATATGTTAACCAAATGGAAAATATCTTGGCCACATAGGAAATATTGTTAGCCAAATAGAAAAAATATTGACCACGTAACGATATATCTTGTCCACACTTATGAAAAGTAGGGAAATTTGTTAGTCAAATGGGGAAAATATTGACCACGTAACGAAACACACCCCAAAAAAACTTAGGAAAAGTACGAAACTTTGTTAAACAAGTATGAAAAGGTATCGGCCAAACAGAGAAATATATCACCCAAACTTTTAAAAAGTAGGAACATATGTTAACCAAATGGAAAATATCTTGGCCAAATAGGAAAATTTGTTAGCCAAATAGAAAAAAATATTGACCACGTAACGATATATCTTGTCCACACTTATGAAAAGTAGGGAAATTTGTTAGTCAAATGGGGAAAATATTGACTACGTAACGAAAAACCCCCCAACAAACTTAGGAAAAGTACGAAACTTTGTTAAGCAAGTATGAAAAGGTATCGGCCAAACAGAGAAATATAACACCCAAACTTATGAAAAGTAGGAAACTTTGTTAGCCAAAGTGAAAAAACCTAGGTCAAGTAAGAAAATTCTGATAGCCAAATGTGAAAAGTGACGGCCAAATACAGAAATTGCTCAACCAAACTTATAAAACGTAGGAAAATTGTTATTCAAACGGGAAAGCTATTGAACAACTAGGAAAATGTAATAGTCAAAGAAGAATAATATTGAACAAGTAATGAAATATATCATTCAAACTTATGAAAAGTAGGAAGCCTTGATAACCAAATGTGAAAAATATCACTCAAAGAGAGAAATAGCTCGCCCCAACGTATAAAAAGTAGGAAAATTGTCGGCCAAAGGGGAAAAAGTTAGACCAAATACAGAAATATCTCGACCAAATTTATAAAAATCTAGGAAAAATTAGTAATCAACACAACTAAAAGGCTGACTAAAGTTATAAATCTAAACTTATAAAAATAACCAAATAGGAAAACATATTGACCAAGTAGAGACATATATCAATCAAACTTATAAACTTGTCGTCCAAAGTGATAAAAAACAAAGAAAGGCTGTCAGCCAGTCTAAGAAATAGGTATGGAAAAGTAAGTCTCTCTGAACTCTCGCCATCTCTGAACTTAGCAGCCGACATAACGTCTTGATCATGTCATCGATCACTTTAACCCCTACTGTCACTACACGTACCATACCCTACAACGTAAGGGGTCGCTTGACCACCCCTTGACCCTTGACCACTACTTGACCAGTACTTGACCACTATTTGACTATGTCCTTACTTATTTTACCATCACCGTTTCACTACACGTACCATACCCTATAATTTAAGTGGTCGTTCGACTACTTGACCACTACTTGACCACTATTTGAGCACCACTTGACCAACTCTTGATCATCACCATGTCACCATACCTACTTTCACCGACAATTTAAGTAGTCATTCGACCATTTACCACTACTTGGCCACTACTTGAGCACGTCATCGATCACTGTAACCAACACAGGTTCACTACACGTACTTTCCCTTACAATTTAAGTGGTCACTCGACCATTTGACCAGTACTTGTCCGCTACTTGATCACTACTTGACAACGTCACTACTTAATTTATCCATCTCTGTTTCACTACACGTACCATACCCTACAATTTTCTAACTTGAGCGGTTGACCACTGGTTGAGCACTACTTGACCACTGCTTGACCACGTTGTCGACCCTTTTACCATCACCGTTTCAATATACGTACTTTTCTCTACCTTTTAAGTGTTCATTCGACCACTTGACCACTGGTTGACCGCTACTTGACCATGACATCGATCACTTTAACCACTACCATAATCTTAGGGACATCGTCATCTACAATTTAAGTGGTCACTCGACCACTTGACCACTACTTGACCATTGGCTGACCACTACTTGACCACTAATTTACCACCCTTTAATCATCACCATATCATTATAACCATTTTTCCCTAACATTTCCTCACTTGACCACTACTTGACCATTGGTTGACCACTACTTGACCACTAATTTACCACCCTTTAATCATCACCATATCATTATAACCACTTTTCCCTAAAATTCTCCTTACTTGACCACCCCTTGACCACTGCTTGACCACTAATGTGCCACTAATTTACCATCCTTTAACCATCACCATGTCGCTACGACCAATTTTCCCTAAAATTGTCCTTACTTGACCACTACTTGACCACCCCTTGACTATTGCTTGACCACTAATTTACCACCCTTTAATCATCACCATATCATTACAACCACTTTTTCCTAAAATTTCCTCACTTGACCACCCCTTGACCACTGCTTGACCACTAATTTATCACCCTTTAATCATCACCATATCATTACAACTACTTTTCCCTAATATTTTCCTTACCTGACCACCCCTTGACCATTGCTTGACCACTAATTTACCACCCTTTAATCATCACCATATCATTACAACTACTTTTCCCCTAAAATTTTCTCACTTGACCACTAATTTATCACCCTTTAATCATCACCATATCATTACAATCACTTTTCCCTAATATTTCCTCACTTGACTACCACTTGACCACCCCTTGACCACTGCTTGACCACTAATTTATCACCCTTTAATCATCACCATATCATTACAACTACTTTTCCCCTAAAATGTTCTCACCTGACCACTACTTGACCACTGCTTGACCGCTAATACCTGGTACCCACCCCTTACCACCGAATGATACTACACTATATCCATTACAATCAGCGATCTTTAGCTTTCAAGGTTTCATTTGTAACACGTGTTATGTTAGTGAATAAGCTACTATGAACATCTACATAGCACTAATAACCACCCTTATCAACTAATTTCACTAACCCATACCCACTACTTTCCCCACCGCACCTATTCCTTCTATTCGTACTATTGTACACCACCAATGCGCTAACAGTTCAAAATATTTTAACACACCACTCACCCACGTTTTTACAACCCTTTACTTAATGACTTTTCCGTATGCACCCCCTCCACGTCTGTTATGAACCGACCACCGTCACACCCGCCGGAGATTTTCCCACACTTGCCGACGTATAACTCCCCGGTACTACGTTCCAGAATTTTCCACTATGCCATTACTTATTTAATATGCATTGTATTGTTTATACATGATTTAATAAAAAACATATACCTTACTTGACTCGTTTGTTATTTCGAATGTTGTATTTTTTATGTTGTTATAGTACCTAGTGTCACTAGACCACACCTGGTCGGACCACGCCTATTAAAAAACGAGTTATCGCCCTTGACTTTTAAAAAATCCCGAGAGTTATCACCCTTGACTTTTTAAAAAACCCGGAGTTATCGCCCTTTGAGGTGCAAAAGCAATGTGCACCTCAAAAATACGCGTGATAACCTCGTTACTATACTACTGTCGCCCACATCTCAGCTCGTCAAGATAGAACACGTCAATGACATCACGGTCAGCCTTCAAGAGAAGGCAGGGGCAGACCATGGGTATTCCCTCGCTATCCAAGGAGGCTTCCATAATTGCAGAGCCGGCACATATTGCTCTGAGACTGGGCTCACCCGAGGAGTTGCCTCGTCCTGCTCATGGCTGCTTTAGTTCCTCACTTCCATGTGTTGGGCATCTCGCTTGCCACTGGTCGCTCAAGCACACACCAGGAACGGTCAGACTTCGGGCGACATCCACTAGGTAAGCTTTCGCTTCGGACTTCGGACTACGCAATGGATTCGCTAGCCGTGCGTTCCATTTCGTGTTATTGAGACGTTTCTCCACCTTTGTCTACACTCTCTATGAGTTAGATACAGTTTTCGTAACCATTTCATTCGACTGGGGCACTTCTTCAACCCTTTAGTACTCGCTCACGAGGTAGGCTACATGTGCTGCAGGCTCAGCACCTTACCTCCGTACAGCAGTGAGCGAGAAACGGCCAGGCCCTCTCATCCGGGGATCCCTCATATCCCCCAGCTGAGAGCCTTCGGACAAGTATCTGAACTGGGCATGTAGCGTGCTCAGTATCTCACCTCCATTTTTCGGTAGGTGAGTATCGGCCCGGCTCTCTCATCCAAGGGTAGTAGCGTAGAGGCGTTCAGCTACATCTCTCAGATGGAGGCCTTTGTGTACGTGTCTGGACCAAGTTTGTGGCTTCGTGCGCCGGAGTTTAAATTTTGACTGCTATCTTCAGTCTACCTGCAGAGCAGCAGGTTGTGTCTCTCTTAGTCTGGTCCCTATCCCAAGAGCTGTCCAATATGTAGTTTATATCCACTGGCACAACGCTTGGGGTCAGTGGGACACTCAAGCTACCCCACCGCGACAAGGTGGAGACACATCGGGGGAGCACCTAGAGGTTTAACATTGAGGCATGAAAGTTAGGGACATTGTCACTTATACACCTAGCAGTTACACATTGAGGCATGCAGGTAGGGTCATTTTCAGTAATACAGCTAGATGTTAAACATTGAGGTATGAAAGTTAAATTTAGACAATTACACTATACTATCGACATTTTAAAATGTTGCATGCCGTTTGCAGGACGAAGTGATATATTCCAACCCGAGTTGATTTTATAGGCAAATTTTTGTTCAGTAGTTTGCCATTGTTTCTGAACGGGAAGTCAATGTTGAAGGCCAACTGACAGGTGTAGGGAACTACCCATCTACCTCGCCAACAGTGAATGGCAGTTCAGGGTTAGGCGCTTTAAACACACACCAACCAACTCATTTAACCTCTGAACTTTCATTTACAAACCACTGACATAATTTTGTTGTTGTTTTTTTCATCAAGAATTATGATGACCATTTATTTATTATAGTGGGGTTGATAGTATGGAACTATGAGTTCTAAGATGGCTGATAAAGCCTATTTTGGCTCGAAATGGTCTTTGACAATGTGAGCAAAGAATGCATCAAGTTCCAGGAGGAGGATCTTCTGCAGTGGTTTTTTTTCTTCTGTACAGCCGTTCTTCACTGTTCTTGCAATCCTGTTTGCTTCACAAGTGACTACATACTTGCGTAAATATGTTCGCCGCTAATTTCGGTCTTTTGCAGCAGTCTTCCAAGTGTCGTGATGAATTCCAAAAACCTTTAGTGAGATCTTCAGTGTGTCGTTAAAGCGTTTCTCCTGGTCGCCGTGGGAGGTTTTGCCGTAGCGCAGCTCGCTGTAAAAAATGCGTTTAGGGAGCCTATGATCTGCCATGCCATTTAAGTGATCAGTCCAGCGAATTTGAGCCTTCATTAGTAGAGTGTGGATACTGGGCATGGACGCTCTTTCCAGGACTTCAGTGTCTGGGATCTTGTCTTGCCATTTAATCTTCAATATCTTCCTAAGGTAGACTGTGTGGAAGTGGTTTAATTTCTTAGCGTATCGCTGGTAAACAGTCCAGGTTTTACTTTCAGCTTTGTTTGCACGCTTAATCCATTTCTGCCCTACACATTCTTGTACAGTCTGCCAAAGGCCGTGCTGGCCTTGGAGATTCTTGCATTCACTTCGTCATCAAGTGTGGCAGATTGGAACACAGTGCTGCCAAGATAGTTGAATTTGTCCACTGACATAGGCAGTCGTGTTTAGTAGACATGTTATACGCTTCTATGATGCATCATCATCATCATCATCGTCATCATATGGCAAGCGGTAAGCATGGGCGGTCACGGCTCGGAATCCCACACGGTCATCACTCATGGCTCGGAATCCCACACGGTCATCAGCCATGGCTCGGAATCCCACACGATCATCAGTCATGGCTCGGAATCCCACACGATCATCAGTCATGGCTCGGAATCCCACACGGTCATCAGTCATGGCTCGGAATCCCACACGGTCATCAGTCATGGCTCGGAATCCCACACGATCATCAGTCATGGCTCGGAATCCCACACGATCATCAGTCATGGCTCGGAATCCCACACGGTCATCAGTCATGGCTCGGAATCCCACACGATCATCAGTCATGGCTCGGAATCCCACACGATCATCAGTCATGGCTCGGAATCCCACACGATCATCAGTCATGGCTAGGAATCCCACACGGTCATCAGTCATGGCTCGGAATCCCACACGGTCATCAGTCATGGCTCGGAATCCCACACGGTCATCAGTCATGGCTCGGAATCCCACACGGTCATCAGTCATGGCTCCTGCCTGTGGCTTGCCCCGATTATGCCATCTGGCCAAACCATCCAAGTGTTATCTCGTTGCCTCCCTCTTATTATTTTTTTAAAAATCAATTTAGACAGTTGTCACTAAATATTTAAGCTAATTTCTTCTCATAACGTGCCCCAAAATCTGGTCCACCAACGTCTAATTTTTCTAATCACTTTACAGTTTTCATTTGTTTCTTATAGAACTGTCTCATTCTTTGTTGTTGTTGTTGTTGTTGTTGTTGTTGTTGTTGTTGTTGTTGTTGTGTGTTACGTCCGTCAATTTTTTTTTATTTATCTCAGAAAAAACATGTCCGCTAACATTAATTGTTTCTAAGCTTGTCTGTTTCATGTAAATGATTCATATGCAAGTCTCTATATAGCACCTCGACGCTCATTTACTCACTGTTGATGGCAACTTTTTATCTGGTCTCTATTTCTAGCACTCACCCTTTAATTATAGATGGGTAAAAGATCGCGAGGTCGGCTATAATAGGGTACAAAGATGTATTTAAACGGGACATGAATGATACTGGCATTGATATTTGCACTTTGGGAGCAAGTCGCCGCTGGTCGCATTGCACGGAGGGCGAAGACCAGAAATACGATCATAGAATAAAGACAAAGGAGAAAATGATTGCAAACAGTTCACACACTGAGCGTGTGAGACGTCAGATCGTGGAAATAACCGTACGTTCACACGCATTCATTGCGGACGAACATTTACAGCGTGAATTGGTATGATAAGTCATAATCGCTACCGCCATAGGTTGTAGTAATTATGCCTTTTTTGAAGCGCAGTGTAACCAAAGGCGCTATCTCGTAACACCAAGATCTCAATATACAAAACACTGATCAGACCAGTGGTGCTGTATGGCTCTGAAACCTGGAGTACAACGAAAGGAGACGAAGCCTTGCTACAAACCTTTGAGAACAAAGTTTTAAGACGCATCTTTGGACCTATTAGGGATACACAAAGTGGAGAGTGGAAAAGAAGAAGTAACAAAGACATTTATTATCTGTTTAAGTCCCCACTAATCACTGGTATCATGAAGGCTAATAGACTACAATGGCTGGGGCATATAGAAAGAATGGAAGATAATAGGGAAACAAAACTCGCTTACACTCAGGAAATAAATGACCGTAGACCCCGAGGTAGACCAAGAAGACGGTGGAGAGATAATATATATACAGACCTACAAGCACTTGGAATCAACGACTGGCAAGAGAAGGTCAACCAGAGAGACGAATGGAGACGCATTGTATCTGGAGCAAAGAACCTCAATCGCTCGGAACGCTGGAGAAGAAGAAGAAGTGTAACCTTGGACTACGACAGTAACTAACAACGATTGCCTGAACGAGGCTAATGTAACTAGAACACTACATACAGCAATAAGAAGGAGGCAAACATCTTTCTTCGGTCATGTGATGAGAAGAGAGGGGTTGGAGAACATCGTGACAACTAGAAAGATATGGGGGAAGAGAGGCAGAGGCAGACCAAGAGAAAAGGTGCTGGACGGATTGACACGGTGGCATGGAGGAATATCATCAGCAGAGTTGATCCAGATCACCAAAGACCAAGATCTATGGAGAGCCATGAACGCCTACGCCAGCCGGCAGGACACTTGATGATGATGATGATGGGTGTAACAAAATATCGTTCGGCAAGACGGCATGGTGCCTTTATTCCTAGCAGTATATACCTATCTATACGCTTTATGTCTGTAAAAAGGGAGTCTTTATTAACTTTACTTTCCTCCAGAGATCGGTCGAGGGGGTGGCGGGGGTGGCATCTCCAAATGTTTTTTTTATAAAAATTCCCTAGCCTGCGCCAAGATTGAAACAATACTATGTGAGTCGGAGGCGGAAACTGAAGACAGGTCACCTCGTGAACACTATAAGGGTAATTGCATTTTAAATGCACTTAAGAATTTATTCTACGCACTATGTGTTACCCAAACTGCTATAAATATGGAAGGCGGCAATGATTTCTCGGTGCAGAGTTTCAAAATAATACCAACGTTCGCGCAACCAAAAAAAACAATAATGAACAAAATAAGAAGGTAATGGGACGCAGAGGTGTTTCCAAGGCACCAGGGCCGGGTTATATACTGGCCAAGACCTATTGACGCGTCCTCGTCGAGCGTCCTGGGCAACAGGTCCCTTCGGGGTCCTGGCTAAAGTCAGTAGGATCGCCGATTCCTCCGAAGTCGGAGAGTGTCTGCCTGTACGGCGAGGAACCACCAGTCTGCATACCAATAAGCCAGACATGGGACAACGGATACTCACGCAAACCTCAGGTCCTGTATGACATCACACTGATGCTGAACAACAGGATGCCTTCATCTGACACACAGATGACATACAGAGGGAGCCTCTGTGGCGAAGTGGTCAAGCCGTTTGATTCGTGCTCCGAAGGTTGTGGGTTCGATTCCGATCCGCACCCTTCGGTTTACGAGTTAAATGCTTCGGAGACTCCCGTGGATCGTCGCTAAAAGCTACGGAGTTTGTGCTTTGTGCGACGCTTTCCGTGCTGCGGAAAGAGACAGAGCCATATGGGTTGAAACCCGGTGCAATGAAGTCGACCCTGTCGACTTTTAAGCGACTTTTTTATCTGACATACAGAACTTCGCGTTGGAGCTCAAGCCAACGAACACAAGCAAGCAAGCAGAAGGTAACATTAAAAAATAATCTAATTTTCTGCCTCATCAGGGTGACTGATCAGACAGATTCCGTTCACAACTAGACCGTAGTTATCCTATTTTAATTTTATCAGTTTCAGCACCTATAAAGATATCGAGCACACTGTGTTCTATTCTTTAAAGCAGAATTAATTATTCCTTATCTTCCTACCACACTGGAAGGCTAAATTTGATTGTTTTCCAATGTATTCACGTCTATTATTTTAACATGTAAAGTGAAGAGAGGAGTCAGTGGCTCAAGAAAATAGACATGCTGCATTCTTTCTAGGTTCCTATCTCTGTATCTACATTACTACAGTGCACCATTCTACGTCCCAGACTCCAGATAACATCAGTCCTGGCTAACTGAATAGGATCCTCGTCCGACCGCGCTCATGCCAATGTTAGCGTAAAATTCTAACGATTACACCAACATGCCCGCTATAATAAGATATAACCAGGTAATGATTCAACACGGCTGGGGTTAGGCCTGGGTCGGCCATGTTTCATCTATGTTTTGTTGATATTATATTATCAAACAAGGGAGTCTCTGTGATAAAGTGATTACACCGCCTGAATCGCTTTCCGAAGGTTGTGGGTTCGATTCCGGGCTACGTCGTTAGGTTCATGGTGCAGTTTTTCTCGGAGACTCCTGGTCGTCGTCGCTGGATCCAAGGAGTTCGTGCTTTGTGTGACGCTTCGACAGGCCGCCCTGCGTTGAGACCGAGCCGTTTGGAATAAAACGCAATGTAATGAAGTCGATTCTCCTTCTTTTTACACCCTTTAAAAACTCATTGTCATACAGACATCAGACCAACGAACAGAGAAGTTTAAGACATGTATCTTTACATATCTAAACAAAGATAACATGAACACGTCTTACAGTACTCTTTAAAAAAAAAGAAAAAACGACAACAAGAAAATGATAACTGCGAACTTGTTTATCATCGTCATCACCATCATTATCATCTACTAGCTGACCCGGCCCGGCTTCGCCCAGGCCCTGGAGGGGATCTATCTATCTATCAGTCTGTCTGTCTGCTTGTTTGTCTGTCTGTCTGTCTGTCTGTCTGGCTGACCCGGCCCGGTTTCACCCAGTCCCTGGTGGGGAGCATCTCATTTAATTCATATAAGTAGTCATATAAGCTCTCCCGTTCCCGACTGTCTGTTTGTCTGTCTATCTGTCTGTCTGTCTGTCCCGGCCCGGCTTCACCCAGTCCCTGGTGGGGAGCATCTCATTTAATTCATATACGTAGTCATATAAGCTCTCTCATTCCCGACTGTCTGTCTGTCTATCTGTCTGTCTGTCTGACCCGGCCCGGCTTCACCCAGTCCCTGGTGGGGAGCATGTCATTTAATTCATATAAGTAGTCAAATAAGCTTCCGTTCCCGACTATCTGTCTGTCTATCTATCTGACCCGGCGTGGTTTCGCCCAGCTCCTGGCGCACAGTAACTTAAAAGAATGTCCTTCCACATACCATTCATTATTTTTAATGAAAACTGTTTTTAATCACGGACATGACAGTTGATAAGTTCTTTAAGCAGAAAAAGATGGGTTACAATGTTATGCATTATGCATTATTTTTATGAAAACTTTGAAAATACCTTAAAGATTATATCATTATCTTATATATAAAAGGCGATCTCCGTCCGTCCGTCTGTCTGTCTGTCTGTCTGTCTGTATGTCCCGATGTCCTTTATGCGCTCGCGAACGGCCCTTCCGATTGAGATGAAATGTTCTACACGTCTTCCTTTCATTCTAGCGCAGCCCACTGTCATATTTTTTTTAGTGTGAAATCAGCTGCTTACCCAATATTATTTCATTTTTCATTTTTCATTATAATTTCATATATCTCAGGGGACCTAACTCTGTAAAAGTTATTTCAAGGGGCATAACTTTTCTGTATAACTTATAGTCATATTGTGGCATCGTTTTCAAAGATTTATAAACTCTTTGTCCATAGTTATGTACCGGCATATGAGTTATAATAAATAATGATACAATCTGTAAGGCATTTTCAAAGTTTTCATAAAAATAATGCACAATGCATAACATTGTAACTCATCTTTTTTTGCTTAAGAAGTTACTGTAGTCATGCAGGTGATTAGAAAGAGTTTTCATTAAAACTAATGGATGGTGTGTGGAAGGACATTCTTTTAAGTTACTTTTGTTGTTGTATGAATTTAATGAGAACTTATATGACTACTTATATGAATTAAATGAGATGCTCCCCACCAGGGACTGGGCGAAGCCGGACAGGGTCAGGCAGACAGATAGACAGACAGACAGACAGACAGACAGACAGATAGACAGTCGGGAACAGGAACTTATATGACTACTTATATAAATTAAATGAGATGCTTCACACCAGGAGCTGGGCGATGCCGGGCCGGGTCAGACAGACAGACAGACAGACAGACAGACAGACAGACAGACAGACAGATAGTCGGTAACGGGAACGAGAACTTATATGACTACTTATATGAATTAAATGAGATGCTCCCCACCAGGGACTGGGCGAAGCCGGGCAGGGTCAGGCAGACAGATAGACAGACAGACAGACAGACAGACAGACAGACAGACAGACAGACAGACAGACAGTCGGTAACGGGAACGAGAACTTATATGACTACTTATATGAATTAAATGAGATGCTCCCCACCAGGGTCTGGGCGAAGCCGGGCAGGGTCAGCTAGTTTATTATAACTCATATGCCTCAAAATAACTATAGACAAAGAGTTTAACAATAGTGCAAGTAAGTCCAACAATATGACTACAAAGTATATAGAAATGTTATTAAAAGTTATGCCCCTTGAAATCACTTTTCTTGAGTGAAGTCCCCCTGCTATATAGAAATTATATAATGAAAATGAAAAAGTAAATGTTATTAAATAAGTAGAAGATTTTACACTAAGAAACTATTATAGTCGGTTGCACAGGAATGAAAGGAAGACGTGTAGAAAATTTCATCTCAATCGGATGTACCGTTATCGAACGCATCCAATACAAACAAACAAACAAACAAAGCCACACACACTCTGTTTTATAGATATAGATTTCTTCGCTTTAAGATTGATTGATTGATTGATTGATTTAGGAACAGACATCACAGCATTCGGGACATTCCCATAAGCGCTCCGTCCCCATCCTCAGCAGCCAGCGAAGAGTTCCAACACTAATAGTTCCAGTAGCAATCTGATTATATGTCCGTCTCGCTTTAAGACTTTTCTGTTACTATTGCTATTTCTTTTTTTCTTTTTCGTTCTGTCTTCTTTTCCCACCCCTTCAGTCTTTCTCTTTCTTTCATACACCAAGTTCACTCCTCATTTTGTCTTTTTCTTGTTTCCCTCTTCCCATTTTTTCATGTACCTTCCTCATTTGTTTCTTGTTTTTCCTTACCCGTGTTCCTTACCCCTTCTTTCTTTCTATTTCTTCCTTTCTTCATTTCTATAGTGGTAATTATTGTAATTGTAAGGAAATTGTAGCAGCAGTATGGGTAAATTAAAAGCAATCGCATAGCTGCCACAGGTCTCGTTGATCCTTCACAAATGCTTGACCACGACATACTGATCGGGTGATGATATGCCCAATTCTCTTCCTTTCCACCTTTCCTGATTTCCATACGTGTTCCGTCCTCATCTTGAACAGCCAGTGATGAATCCCAATATTAATGGTACCAGCATGAGTCTGATTATATTTACGCCTGGCTCTTTCCTCGGAGTCCTGAGTGTTGGCCAGTCCCCTGGTGGCTCCCTGCAGCACAATTCTTTACAAGCCTGAGGACCTATATGTACTTCTGCACTTTACACACGATTCCAAAGGGATAGGACTACATCTGCCTTTATCACTCATCACTACCCCAACAAGTGGTGTAGAACCAGTCAATCTGTCCGATTGCTTGTTTCCCACACACCAGCATGCCCTGGGAAAAACATCCAAGAGATGCTCTCCATGTTTGATTGTTAAATGGAAGCCCGCCACTCTGTCAGAAGCATGCCTATCTTCACCGTTCTCATCACACTTTGTAATTCCATTACAATCACGACATGCGCGTGCTGTTTGTCCTCCAGCCGGCGGAACATTCTGGATGTTAAAGGGTTCCCATTATATGTTACACGGTGGATCCAACGCCGTGATGTTTGGAAACAAGAGTCCTTCCATGCTGGGGATTGATCTCTGACTGCCATCTTGGCAGGCCAGCGCAATAACCACTATATTCTTGTTCTTGTACCTTGCATTCCTATTGATGCACAGCCCCTCATCCAAGTCACAGAAAGCTGTCCTATCTTTTGCTAGCTCATGTAGCTCCGTTTATGCTATTCCGATATTATTCAACTCCCTTCGGTTATCTTCACAATATGTGTGATTTTCCCCCCAGCTCTCCCACTGTTTAATGTGCCTATTAAACACTGTCTCTATCACTATCTATAATCAGCGGATACATTGGTGTAAGGGCTAGGATGTTACACTCAAAAAGACCTGAGAGCAGTCGGACAAGAGTATTAACCTAGGAGGTATTTGATACCCAAATCTGGAGCCGCTCAAGTTTTGTGACGTAATATTTTACTATAAGAAGAGTATGGCTCCAGATCGGCTCCGCATAGAAACTGCTCCAGAACGGTCCTCATTTTTGAAAAATTGGCGGGCAATTTCTTGGGTTACTTCCTATACTTCCGGTTGACTACTTCCAGTTGACTACTTTCGGTCCATGGGTACCCAACCGCCCCGCCCACATGTGCCTTCGCCGGCCGCCTCCGCTTCACCGATCCATTCCGGGACCACTTGAAGACAGCGAGGCAAGCCCCTGGCATATGGAATACTTATATAGTTAAGTAGATAAAATAGGCGCCGGGCACCCGAGTTCGAGTCCCAGTGTGTGTGTGTGTGTGTGTGTGTGTGTGTGTGTACACGGGGTAGGCCGATGTGAGGGGCGCGAGGGAATGGGCCCCTACCCCGGATATTAGCCTTTGCCCCGAAGGGGCCACCAAATTCCCACTAGATGCAAAGAGTGGTGAACAGCAGACCAACGGGAGTATTTGGCAATACTACACTTTTTTTTTTTTTTTTTTTGGGGGGGGGGGGGGGGGGGGGGGTTACTTCACAATCTTTTATTGGAAATCAGGAACTTCAAAACACCATTTTGTGGGGGAACTGGTGGTTGGAGAGAGAGAACAAGGCTCCAAGGTAACCAAAGAGCAGTTTCTTCTCAGGGTTCTTACGAATAACATTCAGAATCTGGCGATCAACTTCACTCTGGTCCTCCTTGCGCTCTTGATTCACGGTGTAAACCTCTTTTTTAGTGTTGAAAATATCACCCTCGGCATGCTTCGGCTTCCTTAGCTTTTGTCTGCGGAAATAATCATCATTGACACGCTCGGAAACCTTGACATCCTTAATGTCCAATTTTGTTTTGTGGCAATCACATAGCACTTATTTATCCTTCGCAGAGGACAACCATTCAAGTGGTATGGACCAGTGACAAGGAGGAGGCCAGAACGCAGCTGTCTCAGAAAGACGACTGTCTTGCCCTTGAGTCTCCCAGCCAGAAGAATGAGAACGGTGGCTGGTGTGATGGATGCCCTCAGGTTTCTCTTGTGCTGGCTGAAAGTTTTCTTCCAGCTGATCAGTTTCTTGGGCTTATCTTCAGTTGGAGAAATGCGGGACAATCTCTTAACGCGAACTTTCCTTTCACTACCATTTTTGTCACCACCGATCTGCTTGGTGACAAACTTTGGTTGTCTGGCTGCTGACGGCATGTAATTTGCGTAGGGGTTTTTAAAAATACGCCATGAAATATAAGATGCTTGTGGTAATCAAATAGTAGCGATTGCTCTCTTGCTTGCAAATTATACCATCCATTAGATCCTCAGGCTATTTGTCCGTTTCGTGAGATCAGCACTTACGTAGTTTTCCCACTCACGTTGTAAATAACCTATGATTTAGATCTCTTCGAGCTTCAGCTAAGTGACTTTATTTTAGTTAATTAACGTGGTGTGATAAGTGTCAGTTTTTGTAAGATGACCAAGGCTTTCTAACAACGTCCGTTGTAAAACTGGCCAATGTCACTTTGGGTTTACTAAATATCAAAATGTAAAAACATTGTTTGCATGTCCCATACAGGACAGTTTTTGGATGTTTGTGATTTACTAGTCAAGTTTATGTTGAATAGTTTGCCATTGTTTTGTTTTCCGAAGAGCCGACGTTCTTACCACGTTAAATACTACACTTTTTTTGACAATTCAAAGCTGTTATTCAGTATATCTGATCCTGCTGAAGTTATTAATGTGTGGTCTTCTGTGCTGTCTCCGAGGTCAATCAATCAATCAATCAATCATGTGCCATGCCGGAAAGCGTGGGCGGTCATGACTCGCCATTTCACTCGATCATCAGTGTCGTGGATCAGCTCAGTGTTCCTGTCTCGTCCATGCCATGTGGCCAAGCCATCCAGGTATTTTCCTCTCGGTCTTCCTCTTGGTCTGTTCCCTTCGATCTTGCCAGTTGTCACTAAGTTCTCCAATCCATTTCTTCTCATAACATGTCCAAAAAATTTTGACTGTCTGCGTCTAATTTCTCTAATCAGTTTACGTTGTTCATTTGTCTCCTGTAGTACTTGGTCATTGGTTTTTCTGTCTGTCCGTGGTATTCTTTGCATTCTCCTCAGAAACCACATTTCTACAGCCATCAGATACCTTTCAGCTTGACTGTTCATTGTCCAAGTTTCACATCCATACAAAAGAACAGGCTCTATGTATCCCCTCAACACTCTTTTTCTCGTTTCAATTGACATCTTTTTATTGGTCAGAATGTTTTTCATCTTGCTAAAGGCTACTTTCGCCATGGCGATTCTTGTTCTAATCTCTTCAAGGCATCTCCCATCAGATGTTATAACTATTCCAAGATAATTGTACCGATTCACTTGTTGAAGAATATTTCCATTTACTTGTATATTACTTTGAGGCACTTCTTCCTTCCTACTGACGACCATAACCTGAGTCTTTTTACAATTTAATTCTAACCCCAGCTGCTCACTGTGTACAACAACCGCATCTACTAATTGTTGCAGGTCCTGCGGATTGTCTGCAATCAATACTGTATCATCTGCATATCTAATGTTATTGATGTTTCGTCCTCCAATGCTGATTCCATTTATATCCTCTACATTTTTGAAAATATTTTCACTGTACAGGGAAAAAAGATCTGGAGACATTACACATCCCTGCCTAACACCTCTCTTAATTGGCTGATACTGTCCCACTTCATTATCAATCCTTATTGCAGCTTGTTGTTTCCAATATATGTTTTTTATAAGTCTAATGTATTTCCCATCAATTTGTAAATCTGCAAGCATATCCACCATGCTGACATGTCTAACGCTATCAAAAGCCTTTGTATAGTCGCTCCGAGGTCAGCGTCATATTTTTAAAACATGTAGCTATTGAGCTGACGATAATTATATCCGTTTGACTAATACTTCCTAGAGATTTGGACATATTTCTCTTTGCCAGAATGTACCAACCTTTCATGACAATTATTTTAGAAAAAGTGAAAGCAAAGAAGAGGCAGCAAAGAACCTAAATAACTACACTTTTATTTTATACGTTGTGACGAGATTATAGGTCTGACAAAAATTTTTTTTGATTATTTGCAGTGGATTTTTTTTAAACGTTTATTTCATACAAAGCAATGTATATTTACAAGGTTTAATGTGTGTTTCTTTTGTTTGTGTATATTACAGAGCGTTGCCGTTTGTTAGTGTTATGTGTCACATGTGTGAATAAAACAAATACATACATATATACAGTTATGATAATATAACATTTATGGCATTGTGCATGTAAACACACATGCCTTGTATATGATTCATTTCCACAACACTTTTTTAAACGTTTATTGACTGTTAAAAAATTGTGCAATTGTATTGTTAGTATTTCAACAGGCGTGCTGTGTGTATGGTATTTGTGTAGGTCTATTTAACAGGGCGTTTGTGTGTCGAATTGGTGTACAAATGTGTTTCCATCATCAAAACTACAAATTATATTCACATAATATGCACATATGATCAATAAATTAAACTAAGACAATATGACATAATGGGAACGTGGGATTTGGCGTACGCTTTCAGTCATCCCATTCTAACGTGATTGATGGAAATGGTTATGATAATGGTGGTGATAATTATGACGGAGACAACAACGACTATGATGTGGTGATGATTTCTTCCCTTCATTCACTCTAAACCCATCATTCTCACACGCTTATAAACCTTCCACACACCATTCGTTCTCTTCCACACCCACAATATATACATTAAAAGAAATGTTGGTGTTGGCAAAGGCCGCACCACGCCGTCCTCGTGGGCCGCGGCGTGCATGTCGGCTTACACACTGCAAGCAGCCTCATGCAAGCTTAGTTTCCTGTAAGCGAATTCAATATTATTGCTGAATCACAGCCCTCGCCTTATTCGCAAGTGCGAAGGTTTTGCTTGTGGTGGGGTGGGCTGAGACCAAGAAAGCGGTCAACAAAGAGGGAGGGAGGGAGCGGGAGCTGGGGAGGGGGAGAGAAGGGGGAGTGATAAAGAGAGTGCGCATAAACAGATTGGAATTTGTTAAGTTTTCCATTTGCGAATACAGCGTATACATAAATATCCCGTTTATTATGTACAAAACAGGCTTTTTACATTGCGAATACAGCGTATAGTCATTCATGTTGGGGGGGGGGGAGAGAGAGAGAGAGAGAGAGAGAGAGAGAGAGAGAGAGAGAGAGTGAGATAGAGAGAGAGAGAGTTGTGTTGCATATCCCTTACGGGACGTTGCAGTCAACACCAGCATTTTCAGCTGTTGTTGATGTACTAGGCAAGTGTTACGTTCAGTAGTTTGCTATTGCTTTCTGAACGACCGGCCTATATACCTTTTTCAAAAAAACCAGCACCGCCGTGTTTCGAACCCGGGTATACGGGCTCACAAACCGCGTTCGCAAGCCCTAAGCCACAGAGACCGGTTGAGAGAGAGAGCGCGTAAACAGAATGGAATTTATTTAGTTCACTACACAAGATGGCACATTTCCACCACTTCAAAGAGTTTACCTGAGCTCTTATGACCGAGGTCAAACCTCGGTCGACAAGACCACTGACTCACAAAGGGCACCGTCCCATTGTTCTGTCTAGGTTGTGCCAAGAGACTCAGTAACAAAGAAGGGACATTTATTCAGGTATTTGGCCCTTTGTTCCCCAATGATTGGGCTTAGTGGTACACATGTGGGGTATAGAAATATACTGTGAGAGTGTGTGTTTGAACATGTATGTTATGTAGCGTGAACTTGATGAGGGTGGCTCTTGATTAATCTGCGAATAGCTGGGCGATTTTCTGTTGAAAAATCTTTGCTAGTATGTGTGGGTATATTGTGTGGTGATCGTGGGTGGCCGAGTTTCTACTCGACCATATTGTGTTTCTATACTCCGTTAGTGCAACAAGAAGTTTAGTGTGTTTGTCTTTTGTGGCTGTGGGTATTGTATTTAGGAAAATGGCTTTGTAAGCGTCAGTTTTCTTGTTTGTGTGTGTTTCTATTAATTGTTGCAGTGCTGCCTTAGTGGCTGTGATTGTTGGGCATTCATAGAAGAGATGGCCCTCTGTTTCCTGAATATTTTGTCTACATAATTTGCATGGGGCTATTTGCTTGGATGTCTGTGCAGCTCTCTCTGTTGTCGGGGTCATATTATAAATTAGCCTGTATGTTATTTCTTTGGATTTAGATGTGATATGTTTGTTGTGTAAGTTAGTGAAGGTGCAGCTGTAGTCTTTCATATTCTTCTTCTTCTTCTTCTTCTTCTTTCGTTCGCTTGAAATATGTCTATATCTGCAATGTCGTCTCTTGCATGAATTGAACTGACTTTTTCAGTTCACACAGTGGTCCATAGAGTTTATCTTCCACTGTCGTCTCTCTAGGCCAGAAGGTTTGCCTAAATATGTTATATTTTGAGCAGTCTTGGAGTATGTGCTCTGCTGTCTGCGACGTCAATCCACATGTGCACATGGCTGTTTCACCAATCTTGAATTTTGTATACATGTGGTTGCGTAATCTATTGTGTCCTGTTCTGAGGCGCAGAATAATGACTTGTTCTGGTCTGTCCATAACGTGGTAGTCATCTTGAGCAGGTTTTGGTGGCTTTCTGACTGATTTGATCATTCTTTTCTTTTGGCGGTATGTAACGGGCACATCAGGCTGTTCTTCTTTGGCTCCTTCCTTAGCCAATTGATCAGCTCTGTCGTTTCCGGGTACTCCACAGTGGGATGGTATCCACTGTATGGTGACTTTATGCTGACTGCCAAGTTCAGAAAGTAGTGTCCTTAGTACTGGCAATTTCCCAGACAGGACCGCCTCGAGTACTGACTTTGCATCTGTCTGTAGCACCACAGGTTGTGTACCATTGCTGTTATTTAGTAATTTCTCTGTTGCTATCTTGATTGCCTCAATTTCGGCATCATAGTTATGGTAGTACTTTCCTGTCGGTACTCTGGCTGTGTCCCTAGTATTATTTGGGTATTCTATGTACACTCCCGCTCCTCCATTTTGAACAGAATTTTGCGCTGACCCTTCTGTGTAGACTCGGATCCAGAGGTCCTGTGGGTATTCTTCATCAAGGAAGCTGAGAGTGGCTGTTCTGCGCTGCACACTGTTCTGTTCTTCCTTGTCAAATATTTCTCTCACTTTTGTCTGGATTTTTAACGATAGTCTATGCTCATCTTTCCATGGAGTTCGCTCTGGAATAGTTGTTAGGGGGATACCAACTGTGGGCAGATCAGTGGTTTCTCTGCAGAGTCGTTTGGCCTGGTGGATAAAACTACTTCTTTTCAACCGCCCCATAGCTAGGTTTTCAAATCTGTTCTTCATAGGGTGGCCTGGCAAGCTGAGGAACTTTTCTGCTTGTATTAGCGTTGTCGTATCTCTGCGCTCACTCAGTGCCCGTGTCCTTCCCATCTTCTCCATTTCCACTATAGGGGTTGATCTCATCCCTCCTGTGGTGACTCTAAGTGCTTGATTTTGCACCTTGTCCAGCTCTTGTAGTGTGGTTTTTGATGCTGAACACCACGAAGTTGACCCATATTCCAGGTGTGGTCGTATGCTCTGTTGGTAAACTTTGCTAAGTATTTTCGTAATGGCTCCCCATGTGGTTCCACTTAGCTTTCTCAGAATGGCTATTTTCCTTCCGGCTTTAGCTACTGATTTGTTGATGTGCTTTCTCCATGTCAGCCTGCCATCAAATGTTACTCCAAGGTATGTTGGTTCTTTATCATCTCTTAGGGGTGTTCCATTTATCTTGATGATCCCTGCCTTTTGTTTTGGAGGAAGGGTAAATAGGGTGGTGCTGCACTTGTCAGTGTTTATGCTGACACATCATCTATTTGCCCATGCAACAAATGTGTCTACAGCTCTTTGTAACAATTTGGTGGCCACTGATGCATATTCATTTGTGCTCCATAGAACCAGGTCATCTGCGTACATTGCCGCTTTAATTCCATGCGGTAGATTAGCAACGAGATCATTGATGAAGATTAGAAAAAGTGTGGGGGACAATACTCCGCCCTGGGGAACACCGTGTCGCAGTAGTACTTTCTTGCTCTTGAGTCCGTCTATCTGTACTCGGGCTCTTCTGTTGTGCAAGTATGCCTTCACCCATTTGTACATTCTTCCATTGACTTTGCAGTTTCTCAGTTTCTTCATCAGACCTTCTTTCCAGACTTTGTCAAAGGCTTTCTTCAGATCTATTCATGCAGCAAGCACCAGCTTCTTCTCTTGGAATGCATTCTCAATTTCTTGAGAGAGGTAGGTTGTCTGATCTTCCGTAGAGTAGCACTGCCTAAAGCCAGCCTGCTGTTGCACAAAGATGTTTTTACTTTCAATGTACCACTGCAGTCTGTGATTGATGATTGTCAAAGACTGAAGTATAGAGGTCTGAGGTCTGCCTCAAGATAGAAGACCACCGGGAAGAGTGGTCAACCTCAAGTAGATCAGAGGTAACACAGTGCCCCGATATGAGGGCAGGGTATGTGATAGGAAGGGGGACTATTAACTAGTTCTCTCATGAGACACGGAGGCGTCGACCAGATAGTTAGTACTCTGGTCACGGCAGAATCACGCCTACGTGATAGCCACGGAGAAGTGGATTGCCACTCAATAGGAGACGGCTGCTATAAGCGTGCTGAGTGTGACAGCACGCAAAAAGCCGAAGGACGCACAAGGTCCTTCCGTGTGCTGTGTAGCCACGCGAGTAGAAGAGTCAGACTGGGGACTGACTTCGTAGCGAGTGCACCGTTTAGTGTCGGTGGGGTTTTCTGTAGCCAAGTAGATAGAGATTAGCAATAGGGTTAGGAAACTAGTGATAGGCAATTCTGTGGCTTTGTGTGTGATTTGATAGCGACTGTTTTGTAAATATAAAGAGCCAACGGCAATAAAATGTATCATCCATTTCCTCTCACACGACTTGCAAGTTCCTTGTGTGGTGCGAGAGAAGTAATCCTGTGATGCCTGAAACATCGGTTGCTGACAGGCTAGGATTAAAGTGGTGTCAGAAGTGTGGCTTGAACAAATGTTCAAGCTAATACACTCACCCACGGCTCTAGACTAAGGTTACTAGTAGTGAATTACAGCGTTTAATTTGTGTCAGTGACTGATGATGTGTGCAGACTAGAACAAGTTGCGAGCTGAGTTGTGCCTATCGTGACAAAATAATGTTTATTTGTGTTTATTGAAATATTGTGTACTTATAATCATGTGTTCTTCGAAGTTGTAAGTATTGATATTATGATTTTCTTTCATTTATTTATGTAATTACTTATTTGTTTATGAATAATGATCAAAAATGATTCATGGCGGAGTGATACACATGCCGGCGACATTATCGATTTTTGCAAGCTAAAAATAGCGCTGCGCCTCTGACGTATTGCGGCTGACAAACAGCTGTTTTACGCCATTTGCATTCAGCATCTGATTGTTTACAAATCGCCAAGCTGCTGCCCGCCTGAATCTGTGCTTTATATTACCTATTATTTGTTTATTTAAGTTAGTGAATGAATATATTTATTTATTTAAACATTATTAATACATTTATATTTATTTCAAAGCAGTTATTGAATTTTTTTCGTACTTTTTCTATTTGTTTACCGTCGCGATGGCACTACTTTTGGCTATGCAAATTAGACTTGGTCTGCACAACACTTCCATAGATTAAACTAGATTAGGAACGAAGGGCATAAGACGTTAGAACGAAGACAGGACATTGACACTTAATATTAATTAAACTACATTGTATTTGTCCGGGGGCATGTTATTGTGATTGTACCAATTTGCCGAAAGTGATATGTCGTGTGCAATTTGTTAATTGTTGCTGCTCTTGTAAACCAGGGTGAACAACAGCTGGTTAGAAAAGTAACTCGTGTGTATGCCGAAGTGCCAAACGAGGGGACCTGTGTTGCCAAACGATTGTGCCTGATTTTCTGGAACATTAAGATGAGTAGACCAACGTATTTGGCATGCAATGTGATTAATAATGCATCTCTTTTTCAGCGTGTGATGCATTAGCATATTTTTGTGCTCTGTTTTTCAGGATAAAATTTTCCAGGTTAGTGCTAAGAGATTAAGAAAACCTGACAGATCGAATATAAATAAGTGATTAAGAGAGTTTAGTGCCTGTCAACAGTAACTAATTAGCCAACAACATGGCAACTTTATCTGATTTCATAAAAGCAGGCAAAGAATTACAATACACAGGAAAGGAGCTAGAACAATATGCTGATCAAAAATTTAAAGAAGCAAAAGATGCGGAGAGAGATGAACGTGCACGAGAAAGACAACATGATAAGGAGATTAAGCAACAACAGTTAGAACATGATAAGGAGATTAAGCAACAACAGTTAGAACAAGATAAGGAAATTAAACAGAGGGAATTAGAATTAAAGCAAAAGCAATTAGATCAGGAGAGAGAATTAAAGCAAAGAGAGATAGATGAAATGGCAAGAGTGAAAGAGAAACAAATACAAGTTGAATCAGAGACACAGTTAAAGATGAAAGGTATGGATGTAGACTCACACGTAGAGATCTCTGCTACTAAACTAAAAAGTCAACAAGAAGAAAATAAGTTCAATAAATACAAAAATATTATTAAACCATTCTGTAAAGAAGATTCCATATCAGCCTGGACAGAAAATGTCGAGTATCAGTTTAAATACCACCAAGTTCCAATAGAGATGTGGGCTATGATTTATATGAAGAATCTGAGTGGTGAGCCCCTTAAGGTGATAGAATCAATACCAACTGATCTTAGATCTAACTATCAGTACATCCATGATAGGATAATGCAACACTTTTACTTGATGCCCCTGGGTATCAGGTTCAGTTCTCAAACTTAAAACCAAAACCTAATGAGACTTTCATTGATTACGTCTCAAATGTCCAAAGTGTACTAAATAGGTGGCTTAATGCAGCTAACATAGGAAAAGACTTTGACAGACTTAAAAATTTAATAGCCATGGATAAAGTCATATCCACTATACCATCTCCTTTCGCTAAATTCCTGCAGCAGTCAGACATTGAGACCATTGAACAATTTGAAAAGAAAGGCTCTGCATATTTTTCCTCAAATAGAGATATTTTTAAGACTTCAAATAGCGACTCTGAAATAGTTTCTTTTGTAAAGGACCAACCAAAAAACTATCAGGGTAATAGAAAACCATTTCATAGAGTCGACAAGAAAGATAAGAAAGTGTCGAAATGTGTCTACTGTCAACTTCTTCATGACACTTATTCTATGTGTGATAAATCGCCTAACTATCCGGCACATCTTGAGAATGTCATTAAGAAGCAACAAAACAAGAGAACTGCATACAGGCGTGCAGTCAAATGCTTCTTATGTTCCAGCTACGGCCATTATTCAAATAAGTGCCTGGGCCGCCAACGTATGAAAGCCAACAATGCTATTTTGATTGATACATCTTCTGATAGTGGTAGTGAGACTGAGTGTGAAGTTGAAAATGAGTTACCTTTTAACCAATCTGAAGATGTGTGTTGTGTAAACGATATATTAAGCTTTGACAGTTGTGAGCGATGTCACCAATTTCATGCAGACGGGAAATTAGAATGTGGACATACAGTACCATTCTCAACTGAGAGTGTAAATGCAGCATTAGCCTCCAGAGGCAATTTGGTGTTCCACAATGCAATGGTCAACGACAGACCATGCCAATGTTTGCTGGACAGCGGCAGCACCCTTATTGGTCTTAGAAAGGAACTGGTTAGTCCCAATGATTATATAGGTGACTCAGTCAAATGCCGAACCTTTTCGGGTAACATTGAAATTTACCCTTTGGCCAAAGCCCGTATTGACACTCCTTTCCTTTCTGGTACCTTTACTTGTGCAATACTTGACAACCCTTGTACTGATTTAATTTTGGGATGCTTACCCCAATTGAAACAATGCACTAGCGATGAAATAGCTGCATGGGAGAAATTAAATGCAGCTAATGCAACAACCAGAGCAGACGCTATGAAACATCAAGACACACTACAAGATGAGAGACTACTGTTGCTATCACCAACTAGCACAGATGATACCACCAGACAAAAATTCATAGAACAGCAGAAAGCTGATCCTAGTGTGTCTCCATATTTAAAATTATTGAAAGAAAAAGCCAAAGTGACAAAAAACTCATCATGGTTCTTTAGACGTAATAATGGTATTCTTACTAGGTATTATACAACTGGTAACCATGAGATTCAGCAAACGGTGTTACCTGTACAACACCGCCTAACTGTGCTAAAGATTGCACATGAGTCACCGTTTGCTGGTCACCTTGCATACGACAAAACCAGGGCCAGAATTCAGGCTCATTTTTATTGGCCAGGTTTTTGTAATGATATAAAATTATTTTGTCGTTCTTGTAATGTCTGTCAACAACTAGTACGTAAGATTAAACATCCTACAGCTGAAGTACAACCTTCTACACTGGCTTTTAGGCCATTTGAGAGTGTGGCGGTAGATATTGTTGGACCCTTGAATCAGGTGTCCAGCAAAGGAAATCGCTTCATCTTAACGATGGTCGACCTATGTTCAAGGTGGGTTGAGGAAGTAGCTTTGAAATACATCACCTCCAAAGACGTTGCCAATGTATTTCTACACTTGTTCTCACGATTCGGATTTCCACGTACCATCTTATCCGATCGTGGAACTCAATTCATATCGGCTGCAACGCAAGCCCTTACAAAAATGTTAGGGATTAAACAGCATTTTACAACAGCGTACCATCCAGCCAGCAATGGGATAGTAGAGAAAATTAACGGAGATCTTAAGCATATGCTGGCTAAGGTAACAGCAGAAAACCCAGCTGATTGGGATACACTGTTACCAACAGTGCTGTTCGCCTATCGGGAGATTCCCCATTCAAGTACGGGTTTCTCACCGTTTGAATTAGTATACGGGGCTAACCCACGTGGACCCCTAACCATTTATCATCAGGTAATAACTAATTCCATTGAAATTCCAACCCCAAAAACACCTTATGAAATGGTGACAGAAACACGAGATAAAATCATGAAATCGTGTATCATAGCTAAGGCAGCTTTGGAGAGGAAGGGTCAAATCTACCGCAAATACGCAAACAAAGGTGCGAGAACAATTGATCTTGAACTAGATCAGGACATACTTCTGTTACTTCCAGACAAACGAAATTTATTATTGACCTCATGGCAAGGGCCATTCAAGGTGGTACGAAAAATTTCAGATGTCGACTATGAAATATCGATAAACGGACACTTAAAGATATTTCATGTCAACATGTTGAAACCCTACTTTTCACGACAAGAGACAGAAGTAGAGACAGACGAACACAGTGCACCCACACCTAGTGATGAGACGACAGACGTACACAACACAACTACACTAGTTAGCGAGACTGGCAAATCCGACGAGATGCATACACTTAGTGAGAATACAGAAAACGCACTTAGCACCAGTACCGTACTGAATCAGGTAGACGACGACGGAATGGAACTACCTGTTCCAATTGTAGACAAGACTGCGACATTAGATAGCATAAGGATAGAACAGGGACTAACAGACATTCAACGACGACAATTAATAGAATTAGTGACGGAGTATAAAGACATATTTTCTGACATTCCAGGTAGGACGGACAGGATCGAGCACTCCATTCTTCTTTCGGACTCTAAGCCTATCAAATGCAGGCCGTACTCTATCCCACTCAGCTATAGAGAAAGTCTAAATAAGGAAATTCTTAATTTAGAAGCTAGTGGGATCATCCAGAAATCTACATCTGAGTACTCCTTTCCAATCGTCCTAGTTAAGAAAAAAGACTCCACAATTCGTCTGTGTGTGGACTACAGAAAGCTCAACAACGTCACTAAGATCGACGCAGAACCAATTCCTTCCTGCGAAGATCTTATTCTTGACAAGTCCACCTCCAAAATCTTTTCTAAATTAGATCTTACTAAGGGATATTGGCAGGTCCCTATGCAGACTCAATCCATTCATCTTACTGCTTTTTCAACACCTTTAGGACTTTACGAGTGGCGTTTTCTTCCTTTCGGACTTCGAAACGCTCCTGCCACTTTCGTACGCTTAACTAGAGATTTACTTCATGGAGTGACGAATACAGTGACCTATATAGATGATATATGTGTCCATACAGATGACTGGACAACACACTTACTGAAACTAAGACATGTCTTCAATAGGTTGCGACTCTTCGGTCTCACTGTCAAACCGAGCAAAGTCGAATTGGGCCTACAAGAAATTGATTTTTTTGGTCATGTCATTTCACAAGGTCAACTAAAAACTGACAATAGAATTATTACCAAAATTATGAACCTGACCATGCCTACAACAAAGAAGCAGGTCAGAAGCCTTTTGGGATTAGTAAATTACTATAGCAAGTTCATACCAAACTTAGCTGAAATTACAAGTGTATTTTCAAATGTTTTAAAAGCATCTGTAAAATTAGATGTCAAAGATGCATTATTTATTTCTGCATTGTCAAAATTGAAAATCCTGTTTAGTAATGTACCAATCCTCCGCTTGCCTAATCCTAGGCTCGTTTATTATCTTAGGACAGATGCCAGCAGGATCTTCATCGCTGCAGTACTAGGCCAGTTTTATGATGGCATCTTCCATCCGATTTGCTACGTGAGCCGCAAGATCACACCTGCTGAGTTCATATATTCCATATCAGAGTTGGAAGCCCTAAGCGTCATCTATGCGGTCAGGAAGCTGCATCGATTTCTAGCGGGTGTTCACTTCGTTGTCCAGACTGACAACTCCCCAATCACGGTCATACAAAGTAGTGTGCATCGGAATGACCGTATCTACAGGTGGTCGTTAATACTACAGAATTATACTTTTAGTATAGAGCATATTAAGGGTAAGGACAACATTCCGGCTGATACCCTTAGTCGACCATCTGAGGTAGAAATACCGGATATCCCACATGAGAGTGTAGAGTAATATAGGTTAAATTAGTACATTAGAATATTCTATGTGAAATATTTTACGAATACATAGACATTATGTTCTGAACTATGTACTAAGAACAGTGAACTACCATGTGTCCGTAGACATCAAAATAAGAACTGTGCTCCGAGAACAAGTATATCACCGTGTGAACTGAGACAGCTCGTTACATACTAAGCTCCATGGGTGTTATCATAGATCAAAATCTAACTTTTAACTCACATGTTCATACTCTAGTTAAACAAATAGCCAAAAAAGTATACCAACTTGCCAAAATTAAAAATTTCCTTGACGAAAACACAAGAAAGATATTCTATACTTCTCATATACAAACACATATTGATTACTGCTCCACAGTCTGGGATGGATGCTCCAAATCAATAACAAAACGCCTATATTCACTCCAGAAAAGGGCAGTGCGTTTAATTAATGGTGAAAAGCTTACCGACAATGCTACCCTATATAAACGTCTCCGGTTACTGCCACTCCACAAGCGCCTGCTTTTTAATAAGATCAAACTAATTCACAAAATCCTATTTCAAAATGCTCCAAGCTACCTTTGGCCATTGTTTAAATAAAACGCTAGACATAGCGAACGACTAAATATACTTCATGTCCCTAAACCTAGAATAGACTTATATAAAACAAGCTTAGCATACTCTGCCGCTCAGTTGTGGAACAATCTTCCACAAGAAATCAAAGACACCACCAATCATGATACATACATTCGCAACCTGTTTGAACACTACCTTACTACAGACTACATACCCCCATAACAAATAACACAAACAAGACAATAATGATAACTTATCTCAAACGACAACTAGCCAAAAAACATTCCCTTATGTATGGCACGTTACACCCTCCTTAGGTATTTATAATGCCCATGTTAAACACTGCCTCAGTGAGTCATTTGTTATTGATTATTTTTCATGCGTTTTAATGTTCTTTTGTTGTCAAAAGTTGCTTCATAAGTGATGTTGAATGAAAGAATGTATGAGAGGTAATAGAGAAGAAGGGCAGAATGTCAGACGGGCCTGCGTGCCCAATTCTTACCCCTTTGAAAATAAAGACTTATTATTATTATTATTATATTATTATTATTTATTCCGGTGAATCATCTGTGTTAAGCAGGGAAAAACAGTGTCAGAACAGTACATAAATAACAGACACGAAAATACTTGTCTATGACACCAGCTAACTCTACAGGTGCAATACCCATAGGACACAAGTATGACTGTGTAATGTATTTAATATACCCAGGACAATTGTGTATATATAGTATGCCAATGAAAGCAATTTCTGAACATTAGGGCAACGACTAACCTGAGGTATTTAAATACCATGTATATATACTGATTGTGATATGTATTATAACGTTTTAATATAGTGATAAATTATAGTTAGATTAGGTCACTCTAAGATACATTTACATTTAGGAAATATAATAGTTTTCATTTTTTAGTAGTTTAGATAGATCATTAATTTACCCACTTACTTAGCTTAAAAGTAGATTAGGATAGTAATTTAAATGTAATAACAGCTAATTATAAACTAGGATAAAAAGTTAAGATAGTAATAGTACCATTTAGTTTGTTACATTTCACTTTGTTTAATTTCATTTGAGTTCATTCCACCTTAATGAACCAGTCCATTTAACAAACATTGTTCATTTAGTATTATGATTAGTTTACACCGGATAGGATAAAAGGATTATACAAATAAACATACATCATTTACACCATTTAGAGTAAAAATATCAATCATATATTCTTTTCATTTAAAAATATTATTCATAATCTTGTTATATTTCACATTACCCATTTCAGAAAGGTACATAACTCATCTCACATCAATTTCATTTTAAATAGGTAGATTACTTCAATTGAAATTAGATTAAAGTAGGTAACACATTAAATACATATTTATAGAACTAGTATTAGTATTTCAGTATTTAGAGTATTATTTCAGTAGAATGTAGTCATTAATAATATCAGGGTACAAACCATCAACCCTTTTTCTTACATGTAAATAGTTTGTAAATACATGACTCGTGCAGCAATTTACGCACAGTCATTAAGCTCAACTTTCTCAAACTGAGCCAATCTTGTACAGTGTCACTCCAAGGTTTTTAAATAATTGTGAGGGTAAAAGATGTGTGACAGAAGTGTGAAAGAGAGAGCATATGTAAATTATACAAGAGAGAGTGAGATCAGTCAGCGGATTTTTTCTGCCGCTCAACGCGATTTTTTAAATTTTTTGTCTGCGTCAGCTGTTTGCTTTCAATGTTGAAAATGTGCTGTCTTGAATGTGTTGTGTGTAGTTTAGTGTAGATCTTAGAGAAAGTATTTTAAGTCTCATAAGACGGAAACGTAGTCACGAATTAGTGTTATACACTTGTTTGTGGCCACATTTAACCGAATTATGGCACTTGAAAACTAACTTACATACACATGATAGATAGATACGCATGTTAGAAGTTAGATTATACTATTAGTTAGATTCAAACACGCAAACATCCAGGAAAACAAACATGTAAATTGCATACATTTTTGGTAGATCAAAGGGAGATAACTCCGGGTCAGGGGACACAATAGACAACGAAACACTAACTTAACAGTGAAAGATAACTTTACACGCGGAAGCGAGATAGGTAAAGCCTGTCGCACACAGCTTGTGTAATGGTTGTTTAATATTATATGGGGGACATGAAGCAATTCATGTGTTGACCTTAAGAAAGTCAACTTTGTATGGGTAGTGAGTTAATTTACTATTTGAGGGCAGGTCTTATAAGACAATGGTCCGGTTCAGACATACCTCTAATGAATATAATATTGCGATTGAGAAGAGGGCTCACGCCAACCAGACAAGTTTGTGGCGATTGCCAGTAGCCAAGTAAAGTGATACTACATTGTGACAATAGTCAGTAGAAGTCTATTGAGTTACCCAAAACCAGGTTATCAACAGTCTTTGACAAAAATTAGATACACTAATTTTTTAGAAACCTCTTGCGTCACAATCAATGAGTGAAAGTTGGTGACGCAACACAGGAGGGGAGGGTGTGTGTCAAAGACTGAAGTATAGAGGTCTGAGGTCTGCCTCAAGATAGAAGACCACCGGGAAGAGTGGTCAACCTCAAGTAGATCAGAGGTAACACAGTGCCCCGATATGAGGGCAGGGTAGGTGATAGGAAGGGGGACTATTAACTAGTTCTCTCATGAGACACGGAGGCGTCGACCAGATAGTTAGTACTCTGGTCACGGCAGAATCACGCCTACGTGATAGCCACGGAGAAGTGGATTGCCACTCAATAGGAGACGGCTGCTATAAGCGAGCTGAGTGTGACAGCACGCAAAAAGCCGAAGGACGCACAAGGTCCTTCCGCGTGCTGTGTAGCCACGCGAGTAGAAGAGTCAGACTGGGGACTGACTTCGTAGCGAGTGCACCGTTTAGTGTCGGTGGGGTTTTCTGTAGCCAAGTAGATAGAGATTAGCAATAGGGTTAGGAAACTAGTGATAGGCAATTCTGTGGCTTTGTGTGTGATTTGATAGCGACTGTTTTGTAAATGTAAAGAGCCAACGGCAATAAAATGTATCATCCATTTCCTCTCACACGACTTGCAAGTTCCTTGTGCGGTGCGAGAGAAGTAATCCTGTGATGCCTGAAACATCGGTTGCTGACAATGATGCGCTCCAGTGTTTTGCAGAGACAGCTGGTGAAGCTAATTGGTCTGTAGCTGGAGGCAATGGAACCATCTTTCCCTGATTTTAGGAGGAGTATAATGATTGCTTCTCTCCAGGCTTGTGGAACACTGCCTAAGGTCCAGCTGTTATTGAAGATCTGCAACAGCTTTGTTTTGGCCTCTGTTCCTAGGTTCCTGATCATTTCATTGGAGATACCATCAGCTCCTGGTAACTTTCTCATTTTCAGTTTTGATATGGCTAGCTCCAGTTCGCTGATTGTGATGGGTGCCTCCAGAACCTCATGTACTATTTCCTTCTGTCCTGTATGTTGTCGTTTCTCTCGAATCTCTTGTTGTTTCTCTGGACTAATTTTGATATTGTTATCTTGTGCGAATGAGTCCGCAAAATGGTCAGCTGCTTGCTTTCTTGTTAAGATTTTTCCATCTCTATGTAGCGCAATTTTTGAGTTTCTCCCTGTGCCCTCGTCATTAAGCTGTTTTATTAGCTTCCACAATTTCCTTGTGTCTCTTTCAAAGTTCAGAGACTCTGTTTTCACCTGCCAGCTTTTCCGTCTAGCCTGCAGCTTGGCCCTTTGAAATTTGGCTTTTGCGTGCTGGAATTTATTGTGGTGCTCTTGGCTGGGTGTGGCCTCTGCTTGCTTTCTACACACTTCCACATCATTATGCAACTGTTCCAGTTCACTACTCCAGTAGGGTTTATATTGTTTACGGGCTCCTCTTGGTACTGTTTCTCGCGCTGCCTGTAGCATGCATTTCCCAAACTCTTCAACTACTTTATTTATGTCTTTCTCAGTGTTCAGGTTTCTAACCAGTATGCTGGTGCGATGCTTGTACATTGCCCAGTCTGCTTTCTTGTAGTTCCACCTCGAGAGGGTGCTGCTTTCACTTACAAGCTCATTTTCTACGGTTAGAAAGACTGGCCGATGGTCACTGCCACCAAGTTGTTTCCCAACAATTCGTGTAATGTTCCACTCCATGTCTGGTGAATGAAAAGCCAGGTCAGGTGTAGTTGTAGAGTGCCATGATCTCGAGTAGAAAGTATGTGGGTCGGACGGCTTGTTAATCAAGATGAATATATTCTCATCCTGCCAGTCTTCCAGTCTCTCTCCTCTCTGGTCCATGTGATCATAGCCCCAACTCTGCGAGTGGTTGTTGAAATCACCACACACAATCATTTTTTCTTTTAGTGGTAGTGTGTCCAGTGCCTGTGGGCGGTCACTTGGACAGTAGTAATTGATCAGATGTAGGTCTGTATTACCTGTCTTAAGTTTAAGTGTCTGGATACTCAGCCCCTTCCATGTAGACTTCGATTTGGGAAGCCATGATGTTACTTTTTACAAGGGTCAGTATCCCACCTTTTCGCCTGTCCTTTCGGTCAGATCGGTAACACTGGTAGCCTCTGATTTTGAAGGCTATATTTTCATTGAGGTGAGTTTCTTGCAGGCAACATATGCTTCCTTTTTCTTGGTCCAAGATTTTTTCTAATTCTATTTTTTTGTTGCTGACTCCCTCCGCATTCCAGTGCATTATTTTAAGTCTTCGTTTGGTAAGGCCAGTCATCCTATTCTCATGTCCCCTGGCTCCACAGGACATCTGAGAAGGACCTCCAGTAGTTGGGGTTGGACCCTTTCGAGACATAGGGCCCGGCCTGCACCTGCCTGGGGGTCCAAAGCAGGGCGAGCACCATAACGATTAGCAGTAGTCGACATATCCCATTTTGCGTGATTGCGTGGCATCCTGATTTCTGTGGTGCGCTTCCTGGCTGGTTGCCTCCGACTTCAGCACCTTTCTTTGCTAGAGCAGACTGTGGTCTCACTCGAGTGTAGATGTGTACGCGCGCACACACCTGTCTGCGCATGCATGTACGTGCATACACATCTAGAGCATACTGGTTATTTTCCGACGCCAGAGATTCGCCGTCGCCCCTTCTCCTGTTAGGTTAAACAGGTCCGCCGCGTGAAGGCCAGGAGTTAGACTTTTGCTGCATAGGTTATGTATTCACGAGCCATTGAGGTATTTAAGCAATGTTGGGCGCTCACCTCAACACCGCACCTCGGCTACATACAGCAACATTTGGAACCCAGTCTTTCATATGATATTTGTATCCTCTTTTGATTCTCAGGTGTAGTGGTGGGGCTTGTTGTTTCACTAAATATTTGTATATCTTCTTGGTTGTCTGTTGTATTAAGTTTTCATTACCTTGAATTGCTTGCATACATGTTCTGTAGAAGTGCGGTAGTGTGCCGTAATAGTGCGGTGTTGTTTTGTCTATTTTCTTAATTCTGTGTAATCTAATTGCAATATAATATAATGCTAGCGAGTGTTGATCTGGATGATTGATGATGTGTCCTATGTGGTTGATTCTTAATGCTTGTATTTTTGTGTTAAGGTCATGTAATGCTACTCCACCTCGTTTCTTATCTTGTATTAAAGTCTTGTGCTTTATACTGTGGACTGTGTTGCTGAAGATGAATTGTCTGATGTGTTTGTTTATGTCTGTGATTGTTTGTTTTTGGGGGTCTAACACTGTGGCTAAAAATATTATTTTAGGAATGATGAAGGTGTTTACAATTGTGCTTCGTACAAAAATTGTTGATGTCTTGTATTTGAACCTATGTAGTATGTCTATAATTTGTTTTGTCAGTGATTGCCATGTTTCTGTGTGTGTTTTTTTCTGGGATTGGATGGAAATGTGATCCCATAAATCTTCATGTTATCTGTGACTGTTAGATCCAGGGGGAAATCTGCTTTATTCTTCCATTTCCACAGACCCATTATTTTAGACTTCTGTATGTTTATTTTGGCCCCACTTCCTTCACCAAACTGTCTGAAGGTGTAAAGTATGTTCGTTATGGAAGTGTTGGTTGTAGGGAAGAAAGCGGTGTCATCTGCATAAGCAATTAATGTCCGCTCTCCAGACCCTTGTATAAATGTACCTTTAATGTTAGTGTCCTGTCTAATTGCTTCTAAGAGTGGTTCTAGTGTTAGTACATATAGGACTGGTGATAGTGGACACCCTTGTCTGACAGATCTAGTGATTCTGAAACTGCCAGTGAGTGAATGATTCACAAGTACCTTACTTTCAGGATTTTTATACAACATTTCTATCCACTGTCTATAGTACTGTCCTATGTTAAAGTGTGCTAGTGTTTTGTGTAAGTATGAGTGTGAAATTCAGTCAAAGGCCTTCTCCTGGTCTAAAGATAAAAGGGAGGATTGCCAGTCTTTCTGGTGGGTGTATGTAATGAAGTCTCTAATGAAGTGTGTATGTTGGTGTATGTTTCTGTGTTGAATACTGCACTGTTGGTCTGGGTGGATGAGTGATGGCATGAAGTTTTTTATTTTGTTTGCAAGTGATTTTGCTAGAATTTTGTAGTATGTGTTTAATAATGAGATGGGTCTTTAGTTCTTCAGCTGTGTTTTGTCTGTGTTGTCTTTAGGTATGAGTGTTATATATGCCATGTTGCAAGTGTTTGGGAGTTCTTGTTTGTTAAAAGCTTCTTGGTAGAATTTTAGAAGGAAATTGCCTAGGATAGGAAAGAAGTGTTGGTAGAATTCTACTGTGAGTCCATCTGGTCCTGGTGTTTTGTCTTTTTGCATTTGACTGAGTGCATGTGTTATGACTGCTAATGTAAGCTCTGTGTCTAGTGTGTCTTTGTCTGTGTCTGACAATTTCTTTGTGTATTGTAGGAACCTATTTTGTGTTTGTGTGTTGAGGGGTTCTGCTGTATATAGGTCAGTGTAGTACTGTTGGAATGTTTCTAGTATATGTACTGTCTCTGTTTGTGTGTTTCTTTGCATGTCTATTATTGCTCCTATTTGTCTGTTGCGTTGAATGTTTTGTTCTAATGCAAGGTGTTGTTTATTGGGACTTTCTTCTGATATGTTAGTAAGTTTAGTTCGAAAGAGTGCACCACGGAATGTGTGTTGCTGGTGTTGTTCTAATTGTGATTCTAGTGTGTTTAGGTGTGGTGCATTCCTGTCAGTCTGTTTTGTGAGTTGTATTGCTGTCTGTATGATATGTTCTTGTTGTAGTCTGTCTTTATGTATGATGGATGCTAACTGTTGTGTTCTATACCGTATTGTATTCTTTAGTAAATCCCAAATTTGTGTTATGTTGTCCGTGGGTGTACTATTAGTGTATGTTAGAATAAGTTGTGTCACATGTTGTAAATAACCTGTATTTTGGAGAAAGGAGTTATTGAACTTCCAATGTGATGTTCTTTTGGATGGCCTTGTGTTTGTAGTGTCTGTAGTGATATGTGTTAGTACTGCTTTGTGATCTGTGTATTGTAATGTCTCTTGTAGATGTTTTGTGTGTAGTATGTGGTGTGTTGAAGGTGTGTATACTCTATATAATCTGGCTGATCTATTGTAAGCCCTATTTTTGTGTGTTGTTGCAATGCTATTAGGGTGTCTGTATCGGAAAGCATCTATTAAATTGTGAGTGTCTAGAGTAATCTTTAGTATATCCAGTTGATGTATTCCATTTCTGTCATTTCTCCTTAATTGTGTCTTGATTCCTGTTTTGCCTGCCCCTACGATATCCAAATCTGAGAGTACAAAATTGAAATCCCCTGCAAGGATAACATTTTGTCCTCTGTATGTTTGTATAAGTAAGGTATCTAATTCTTGGTAAAAAAGTGGTTGATGATTGTAATTAGGTGGTGCATGTATGTTCACTATGGTGTATGCATGTATAGTGTTTTCTACCTGTACACTCCTCTGTACGCCACAAACAATTGTATTTACCAATTCACATGTAGATGCCAGGCCGTTTACATTGGTCGAACGGAGAGACAGCTTAACAAACGGGTGTCAGAACACATACCTCAATGGGTCAACAAGATACAACACACAGGAGATGCTAGCCGCGAGGAGCCGACACACCGGAAGCTCCCGGCGTCTTCAATCGGCAGGCACATTGTCGCCAGTGGCCATGTTGTGTCCAGAGACACTGCATTTCGCGTGTTGTTTAGAACACAAAATACTCGCTTGTTAAAATTTGCAGAAGCAATTATGATCTATCAACGCAAGCCAGAATTGTGTAAACAGAAAGACATGTTAGTCAGCTTAAAATTACCGTGGTAGATAAGTGACATTACTGTGCGAAATTGTGTATATTTCAACTTGAAGGATTTATCTAGTTAATTTCACGTAAGTTGTGTGATTTCTGCAGTATGTACCTGACGAGATGCAGCGAAATATGCCAGGCAATAAATCGTGCAATCTATTGTTTGTGTCTTCGTTATTCAAATTCACTACGGGAAAACATTGTTTTGAATTTTCTACCTGTATTATGGAGATTCGTCCCTTGTTATCCGTGTGTGTTTTAATTATGTCGCACCTGTCTGATGTCTGCAGAATAGCTGTTCCTGCCCCAAGTTTGTGTGTGCCTAAACTAAAGCATGAATGTTTGAGGCCTAGCTGTGTGGTGATATGTTGTGCGAATATTTTTGAACATATATTTGTTTCTTGTAGTAGTATAAAGTCTGGTTTGTGTTTGTTTATTAGTGTGATGATGTGTTGTAATTTTGTACGTATACCACAAATGTTTAAAGTAATAATAACTAAATCACTAGTCATTATAATTTAAGTAAAAACGAAAGAATGAGATATAATAAGTGTATAGAATCACACGCAAAGTTATTATCCGTGATGAGTACATTTAGACGAGCAAGTCTGTAGCATCAAATGTTTGTGTGAGAGGATCATCTTGATCCTCGTTCTTATCACTTGTGTCTGTGTCTACGAAGAGAGTGTCTGGTATGCTGTATGTGTCGTCTTCGTCTTGTACTTGTGTCTCCTCTTGTTGTTCTTGTTCAGTTTCCGTTGTCTTGCCTATAGTGGCTTTGACTTTTTCTTTCTTTGGCAGTGATAAGTCGTCTGTTTCTGTGTCGTCGCTGTGTTTTGACTGCGGTCTTCTGTTAGCTCATGTTCTCTTCTTTGGTTTGCTGACGACTTGAAAGCCGTCAGAGTCTTCATTCCTTGGACTGATGTCTTGTGTGTTATTTTCTTGTGTGTTGATTTGACTACTGAAGGTTTGTGTCAGTTCAATCTCTCCCTGTGGAGAGGTTTCTCTTTCGAGTGGTGGGAAATCTTCTTGGCTTTGAACACTTACTGCTGCTGCTATTGGTGTCGTTGATTGTCGTCGACTAGGGCATTTATTTGCCCAGTGGTTGTTTTGGCTACACGCTTGACAATTGGTCTTTCTCCCCGGCATCGTGATCAACACTCTGTGGTTATTGTTCGTAATACCGGGGGTGTAGATCCGTGTATAATGGGGAACTTCCTTTGTTGGGATGCAGAGTGCTCCCCACTTGCCAGCCCCATTCTTTATCCTAAAGACCTCAGCCTTGTCGTCTCCTGTAATACTGTGCACCAGTTTTTTAACTCCTTGAGGAGCAATCGTGACAGGTAGCCAGTGGATGGTCAGCCTGTCCCTTTCTTTGTCTAGATGTTGTAGTGATATGTCTTATCCCTAGACTTGGTAGAGAAAACTTTTTGCCGTGTATCTTGTCATACACGGCTTTCTGAACCTCTGCTGACAGGTGAAAGTACCACCTAGTAGGAACTTCGAACCTATGCAGGTCGACGACTCCCCCAAAAGGTACACCTCCTGGACCAGTTAGGGCACTCATAATAAGTGCAGGTGTTGCTTTAGCAGCCGCCCCGGGACCATTTATGGAACACACTATCGGTACGGACTGGTGAAGTAGCTGGACATCGTGGTCATTTATCGAGATCCCAACTTCAGTGATATTCGAATACATATTGAGATTTGTTGTTTCAGGTAATAATTCCGGGGAAATATCTAGAATATCAAAACCAACGAATATCACCACAAAATCCGGAGAAAAAATACACAATTCAGCAATATGAGATTTAAATTCCACACGTTGTGAAGAGAAACTACAGTCACAAAAAGCCTAGCAGACTTAGTTTAACTAAATGGACGAGTAGCTGACTGGTTCTCGTGACAGGGAGATTGTGTTTTTGAGAAGTCGAACGGCTTACACTTTGATCGTAGCTAAAAGACAAAAAAGATATGAGTCAAAAGGGTCGTTCTAGCATATTTAGCTTTAGGAAAAAGACTGAAGCCAGAATACGGCTAATAATTCTATATATGATGATAATTATAATAAAGACATATGCTTAAACACATATAGGAAGTGACTAATTCTAGAGAAAATAACATTAAAGACCAGTCTCAAAATTATGCATTCAATGACAATAAAATAGTCAGTAAAATGTGCAAATAATTATAGAAATACTTAAAAAAAAATAAGAACGCCAGTTATTTCCCACTAAATGACATCAATAACATCCAAAAGGAAGAGCATTATAGAAATGAATGTAAAGAGGCTACAAAAATAGTCAGACAGCAGAAGCGAGAATATATGAGTAATATAATCAAAGATATGGAAACTAATCACCAGAAAAATGAATCCATAAAATTTTTTAAAGAACTGAAGTCAATGAAACGAGGGCACCAAGAAAACACATATGGTTTAAAAGACAAAAATGGGAATATGATAAATACCAATGAGGAAATGTGCAGCACATGGAAAGAATATTTTATTGAATTACTAAATTGTGAAGCTCCAAGTAACATTTTCCCACAGGAAGAGGTTCTAACATGAGAACCACAAATTGAAGAACCTACATTTGAAGAAATCCTATATGTAATCACACGACTTAAAAACAATAAGGCATTTTGGACGGATAGAATTGCTGCTGAATTTATAAAGGCAGGTGGCCATGCATTACATCTAAAGCTATACGAGCTAATAATAAAAATCTGGAGGACAGAAGAATTACCCCATGACTGTAAAGAGTCATTATTGATACCTATCTTTAAGAAAGGAGACAAGTTCCAATGTGGAAATTATAGAGGAATATCACTACTGTCCACAAGCTATAAGATACTATCCGCAGTATTACTAAATAGACTAAAACCATATTAAGAAGACATATTAGGTGACTACCAGGCGGGTTTTAGACAAAACAGATCAACAATAGATCAGATATTTATCTTACGACAAATAGCCGAGAAACATTAGGAATATAAAAGAGATCTCCATAACATTTTTGTGGATTTTAAAAAGGCTTATGATAGTGTCCATAGGAATAGTCTATGGAATGCTACGCAGGAATTTGGAATACCAAGGAAGTTAATCAACATGACCAGACTATGCATGGAAGATACTTATAATATAGTAACATATAAAGGCAGGAAATCAGACCCCTTCCAAATAACATCTGGCTTGAAACAGGGTGATGCACTATCGCCGCTACTCTTCAATCTGGCTCTAGAGAAAGTTGTAAGGAAGATAAAGGAGGAATGTGATATTGGAGGAACATCCAAGCTGCTTGGTTATGCAGATGATATAGATATTATAGGGCAAAGTGAACAAAAGACATTGGAAATATTGACTCACTTAAAGGAAAAAGCCCAACAGATGGGGCTGGTTATCAACCAAGATAAGACAGAATATATGGTAATTTCAAGAGACGGAATGGCTAAAAACTCTGGCCACATACAAATAGATAATATGACCATTAAAAGAACGGAAACATACAAATACCTGGGTACAATCTTCAACTGCTCCAACATCATAAGGGATGAAATACAAACTAGAATCAACTCTGGAAATAAGGTATACTATGCACTACAACATCTACTAAAATCAAAGGCGCTATCTCGTAACACCAAAATCACAATATACAAAACACTGACCAGACAAGTTGTGCTGTATGGCTCTGAAACCTGGAGTACACCGAAAGGAGACGAAGCCTTGTTACAAACCTTTGAGAACAAAATTTTAAGACGCATCTTTGGACCCATTAGGGATACACAAAGTGGAGAGTGGAAAAGAAGAAGTAACAAAGACATTTATGATCTGTTTAAGTCCCCGCTAATCACTGGTATCATGAAGGCTAATAGACTACAATGGCTGGGGCATATAGAAAGAATGGAAGATAATAGGGAAACAAAACTCGCTTACACTCAGGAAATAAATGGCCGTAGACCCCGAGGTAGACCAAGAAGACGGTGGAGAGATAATACATGTACAGACCTACAAGCACTTGGAATCAACGACTGGCAAGAGAAGGTCCACCAGAGAGACGAATGGAGACGGATTGTATTTGCAGCAAAGAACCTCAATGGCTCGGAAAGCTGAAGAAGAAGAAGAAGAAGAAGAAGAAGAAGAAGAAGAAGAAGAAGAAGAAGAAGAAGAAGAAGATATCAGCAAGTCCCGGGCTTGCCTCTGCTATTAGTGTAACCGCAGTAACCGATTAACGCCCGGTAGTGAAATTTGGAATATAGCGACTATAAATGACGCTAAAGCGATTGAGTACATCGCCAAAACCATAAACAATTAATCTAAGGCACTTTGCTTTAGTGCCAATGAAATAATCACATGAAAAAGCTATGTAAATGGTAACACAAAACTACAATTTATGCCATAAATTCTACACCTCGAAAGGCAAAACATGTCGGTATGCGTGGATGGTGACAAACGTGCTTTAGTTTGCAGTAATCTCACAAAAGCGGAAACAACTGCATCAGCGAGGCTAGCCCCAGGCATGTCATGCGAGACAAGCTCAGGGCATGTCTTTAGCTCTAAATATTAGCTTACTATCGCAGAATACCACTCAGACATTAACAAGGTACCTTAGCTCATTGCCAGAAGCACTACAAAACTGTGACGATAAAACGAAAGCATGCGAGGTAAGCGCCGGACAATTCATGCGAGGCAAGCCCCGGGCATGACAATTCACTAAGGGATGCAACTCATGATTAACATTGACGGGATTACTGCGGTTCCTTCCCTGTGTATAATAAACGAACCAAACAATGGTATAACACAAAGGTGTGTGTCTGCATATGTGTGCGCGTGCTTATGTGCGATCGAATGTATGTGTGTGTGTGCGTGCGTGTAGGCGGGTGTGTGTGTGTGTGCGTGCGTGTGCGCGTGAGCGTGTTGTCCCTTGTATGAATGTAACTGTCTTACATACCGTGTATTGTATAAAACTTTTAAGTGTGTGTGTGTGTCTGTGTGTGTGTGTGTGTGTGTGTGCATAGACTGCGTGTCAGCGAACGTGTGTGTGTGTGGCAGCACGTGTGTGTATATGTGATTGAGCACCTGGTGTGTGTGTGTGAGCACGTGTGTGTGTGTGTATGTGTGTACGGGCGGGTGCTTAACGTAAGTAACGTTAATTTTTTTCTTTCGTCTTGTATAGTTAGGCCGGCTTCCTGGCCTAGAGATTAGCGACTTTTCTCCGTAATCTCGTATACTCACGTAAGTAACGTGACGACGGTGAGAATCAGCAATGGTTCGAATCGCGTCGGTAACCTACGGATTATGTGAGCCGGCCCCTCAGAAAGCAATATCAAACTACTGAGCGTAATCTTGCCAAGAAATCAACAATCAGCTGAAGATGATGCTGTTGACAGTGATGTCCTTTAAAGGATATGCAAACATATTTGTGAAGTTCACTCACCGGTCCATAGAGTGTATCTTCCACTGTCGTCTCTCTAGGCCAGAAGGTTTGCCTAGATATGTTATAATTTGGGCATGCTTGGAGTATGTGCTCTGCTGGCTGCGACACCAACCCACAAGCGCACATGGCTGATTCACCAATCTTGAATTTTTGTATACATGTGGTAGCGTAATCTATCGTGGTCTATTCTGAGATGTAGGATAATGACGTGTCCTTATCTGACCATAACGTGGTGGTCATCTTGAGCAGGTTACTGTGGCTTTCTGACTGACCTGATCATTATTTTCTTTTGGTGGTATGTAAAGGATGCATCAGACTGAAATTATTATACTCCTTCCTTAACCAACCGAACAGCGCTGGCGCTTCCGGGTACTCCACAGTGGGAGTGTATCCACTGCGTGGCGACTTTATGCTGACTGCTAAGATCAGAAAGTAGTGTCATTAGTACTGATAATTTTCCAGACAGGAGCGCCTCGAGCACTGATTTTGCATTTGTCAATAGCACATAATGGTACAGCCGGACACGTGGCTAATGACTCAGCGGGTCAAAGATGGCGGTTCTTCCGGTCGCATCTAGAAAAAAGACAACCAGACCACGTCCTCACTAGCTAAACCCGGTCAAAATGGCGTCGCATCCGGGTATAGGTGTAAGGATACAGCTAGAACACGTGGTTAAGAAGGATACTACACAAAATCTGTCGAGTATGGAACCAAGGTTGCATACTGACCTATGCGTGAAGACTGGATACCGTTTTTATCTTTTTGTGTGCTGGTAGTAATTCATAATGTCGGCACGTGCATAGGCGGGTGATATGGGGTACAGTACTGCTCCGCCGAATGGGGGAGTGGCTGTGGAGTGGGTTAAGATGGATTTTCGTTAGTAAAATGGTGGGCGGGTCAAGTGGCGGCGTGGTTGAATGTTGGAGACGGATTTGGAAAAGATACTAGAGAAGAGGTCACCGAGGCTGAATGATGGAGACAGAGGTGGAAACTGATTAGCGAGGAGGTCTCCGTGGCTGAATGATCCTATCACATGTGGTAATGACAAAACCAGACCACGTACTGACTGGCTAAAGCCGATCAAAGATGGCGATGTATCCGGTCACGTGTCTAATGGGATACAACCAAAAGACGTGACTAATGACTCAACCGGTCAAAGGTGGCGATTCACCCACTGACATACATAACGATACATATGGAACACGTGGCTGATGACTCAACCGGTCAAAGATAGAGTCGTATCCTGTCACATGACCATACAGTGCATAATAATCTGCTGAGTCATTCTACGTCAGCAAATAGCGTGTATAAGACCGTCAGCATTCGTCGTATAGAAGTACCGTTCTCTGTTAGAAGCAATCAGATCAACATGTGGCAAGTCGCTAATGGTAATTGGATTTGTGATAAGTCTTTCACATTTTCGTTGTGTTTCTCCAAGTAGGCATATGGTTAACCTAACGATACTAGTATAATACAGGGGATATGCAGCATACGTTCGTGTAAACAAGTCATCACAGTGTCCGACTAAACCTTTCAGGTCATTAACGTGGGAAAATATTTTCGAACATGGATCCAAATTTTATATTTAACACCGGAAAGTCGGATTCTATTAAACCATACCCTAACCAATTCTTTCAGGTTGACTAGGTCAGTGAGACAGGGATGTCCCTTGTCGCCATTACTGTACGTTGTCGCTGTAGAGCCACTTCTAGAAAAGATACGACAGGACGACAATGTCAGGGGTACGTTCATACCAGGAAAGGGTGAACAAAAGTTGCGTGCTTATGCGGACGATACCATTTTCTTTCCGACAATAGAAAAATCTGTACGGATCATTTTGGAGACATTCTCGTTTTTCGGAAAAGGCAGTGGGGCAAAATTAAACGTCCAAAAATCTACTATAATGGGCTTAAGCAAATGGAAAAATAAGGCTGAATTTCCATTTGACTTAACATCAAACAATCTTATAAAATTGTACGGAATAGTCTTCCCATTTCAACCAAATCAGACACACAATGACACTTGGCAAAATCTAGAGAAGAAAACAGACATGGTACAAAGGTACAAATACAAAACAACCACCATATTTGGTAGAAGTACCATTGTTAATACATATATAATTCCAAAAATACTGTATCTGTGCACAGTCCCAGATCCCACACGCCAGACTGTCACAAACATTTAAAAAAAAAGAGATTAGACGCTTTGTGTTTGGCAGCACCACCTACAGTATCAAACATACTACACTCATGCATGAAAGTTTAGGGTTAGTGTCTACTAATTTGGACTACATGTACAAAGAGACATGTAAAACAACAGAATTTATTGATGTTAATATTCAAGAGTATTTTATTAAAACAAAGTTTAATCTAAATGTGACAATTCAGTGTCATTCTGACACTCTCATTCTGTTTCTGAGCCACTCTGCTCATTCAGCACATTATCAATTTTCTGCTGATCGACTGTTTCTAATAATTCAGTTAATCCAGGTAATCCCTGAACTATTTTCACAATATTCATCTTACATGCAAATCTGATATACACAGAGTTTATAACGAGAGCTGGTAACATCCGTTTTCTTAACTTACTCAACAACACTCCAGCTGCACAAGGTAAGTGGAAATATATATATATACATATTTTAAGAGAAATTCATCAATAATTTTTAAGAGAAACTCATCAATAAGAGGCGCATTTCTGTATCGGTTTCAAACCGTCCATCAAATGCTGCCGTCATGCTTGCTGCATTATCAGTACACCCAAACAATGGGCTGGAGAATGTGGTAGATTCGGCAAGAAATTCACGTGCAAAAAAAAAAAAATACTGCGTAAATTGTGCAGTATGGGATTGATTACTATCAATGTTTATAAGAGACAGAGGAAAAGTAATCCATTCCCAATTTTGATCTAGTCCACATGCAATAATTCCCCCGAATGGCAAAAGATATGTTTGTCTTGCAGACCAAAAGTCAACTATTCCCGAAATTACACGTTCTGGATCTTCTGCCATATTTTGAAACAATGTTTGACACTGCAGTTTGGCCAATTTTCCTTGCGCCAAAATAGAACGAGTCACGGTTTGCCGTGATATAGTGTAATTATATACCTTGTTTGCAGCATGAGTAGATCTTGCAGCAAAGTTAGCAGCATCACATATAATGTCACATCCAGCCGAAATGGATACTGTTGGACGTGATGTAATTAGTTCAACAACTGTTTATTGTCACGCATTTTACAATGTTGGTGGTGGTTTTGTTACTTCCCGCTGCTTGGCTTTAAAAAATCTTTTGATGTTAGTAGAACCACCGGAATCACATTTCATGCTATGCTGTATTACAACTCTATAACCACTTTGATTAACCCATTTTTCATTAATCAAATTATACCAGCCGCATAGCGTTTTGCACTTTGCACAGCAAAAAAATTGTGCTAAAATACTTTCAGGTATTTTAACTGCTTTAACACTTTGCCTACCAGCAACCCAGAGCATTATTGTCTCCCATTACCAAGGGTGTTTGCGGATTTTTAAAAAAAAATGACTGATTTTTAAATTAAATTCATTAAAAATTTAAATCAATATAAATAAACATCAGCTGTTGAAGACTTTACAAGTCTTTTTGTAACGTCAATCAAGTGGCATTCTCCCCTACTCACCATCTTAGCAACAACAGTTTTAGTAAGATCCTGGAACTCATATTTTTGGTTGGCCATTTTGGGGTACCGTAGGCTTACACCGCGTATATTCAGTAACATCGTGGCTTCAAGTGACTGCCTTCACAAATTATTTGAAATCAGGACTACTATATATATATATATATATATATATATATATATATATATATATATATATATATATATATATATATATATATATATATATATATAATAAATATAGTACCTAATATTCAACCAAATAAAAATACCGAAATTCAGCAACAGAACAACTTCGATTACAGCAGATTAAAACTAGCTTCGTATTTACATATCGCCAAAGACGCGAATCAACAACTACAGCTGATGGCTGACTAGCAGCGCGCATTTATTAAGTTCTCCGGTGTCCCACCACGAGATAAAGAATTGATACAAGTATATAAAGAAAAAGGAAGGATAAAAGGCATTAAAAAGGTATTTTAAAAAACCAAAAAATTAAAGGTAGCTCTGGCGTAGATCAAATTACTATGACATGGTTACTGTCCCATGTGTCGCATGGGAAATACAAATGTTTGCTGTCCCGTCCCATCCCATCCCATGGGACGTTTCCCATGGGATTCTCATAGGAATCCCATTCCCATGGACAAGCCTGGATGTCACATTTGGCGCTATATTATCCTTCGGCATTGAATATATTTATAATAATGCCATGACAACACATCCGAGTTCCGTTGTTTCTATTTCTCCGATTACAAAGGAAACATCTCGTTCCTTGTCCATTTTTTTTCTATACAATTTCTCATCGTGTTTTCAATATGAAAGATAAACAGATATGGGGACAACACTTTGTTCCCTGTATGTATTTGGGCAGTGGACTAATGCTTGTTTTCCATATTGCCTATGTCCCTCGCCATCAGACTTCTGAGGTACTTGTAATTGACGTCCTGAAGTCAATAAAGGGAAGTCCAACTAACAAGTGCGCAGTTTTAAAAAATGTATTAAGATTAATGGGGAACCTACTCATTATATCACATGACTATTCGCGCTACGCTGTCAAATGCTTTTGCGCAATCTATAAAATAAAAAGCATACATCAATGCGTACCCACAGCTTTTCTCTATTAATGTTTCAAATAAAAGCCTTGAATATTTTATTTTCGAGATTTATTAAAAATATACAACAGTTGTATACATTTTCGACGTTGTCACTAATACAGTCGTAACCTGTTTCACAGAACGTCAGGATATGAATTGAGAAAAACACTAAACTGCACAGTTCGCGGCGACTGCACTAGCCACGCAGCCTTTATTCCTCAGGCTTGTCGTGTGTGTAAAGAAAGAATGTCGTAGTAGTTATTTGTTCTTCTTTACCACTTTAGTGTCGTCCCTGGAGTGAGGGGAATCAACACCCACATTTGTTTTAATTCAATATCTCTATCCTGGAGACATCCAGCAGACTCCGTCCACAACACTCCCTTAATCTGAAGACACCTTCTTCTCACTCTTACTCACTCCTGGATCATGCCCCCTCTCATTCTTCCCCAACATAACATACGTGAAAACTCTAGCTTCAACAAATAAAAACAAGAAATTTATTAAAGCAAAGAGTATATGTAGGAGAAGTGTGTGTGTGTGTGTGTATAAGGTGTAGAATGTGTGACGTGTACTCTAAAGTGTCTATAGACGTAGATCAGTGTTCAGGAGTATAGTCATTCTCATCACTGTGCTGAGAACACACTAGCACCATTTAGTCCAGACAAGCAACCTCACCAAGGTGATGCTCCTCCAGTCACGTGAAGACTTCCTCCCTTGTCTCTTGAACCACTAGGATTCTTGGACACCCATGACAAACACTGTCTAATGAGAGTCTTCAATCTGTTTAACACTATGAATTTCCTCTGTTATTTAAATGATTGTTATCAGAGAATTCTAAGACTATTGTCACTGTTACTGGGGAAATCTTAATGTATCTAGTGTCACTGGTTTTAAAGATTCCCCATAATAACACCACACTCTGACTGTTCTAGGTATCAGTATAAAGTTGTATGACTGTTCCTGGTATCAGTAGTGTATATCTACAATGTTCTGACTGTTCAGTGATACACTTATCACTTGCTAAAACATAAATCTCATCAGCATGTCCTGCTCAGCAGAAGCCAGGTTCCCGCAAACCAACTTGGGTATAAGCCCAATGTAGCGGCCTCTCAGCAACTTCTGTCTTCAAATTCTGAAACATCATCTTCTAAAATGTGTTAGCTTCACTGCTGAAAATCATAGCACACATATGTGGACCTGTAAATGGAACCTGTAGAATAGAGAATACTATGGTGGGGGAAACTCAATCCTGGCCGGAATTAGGTGAGTGTAGGCCAATAGCAGCATTCAGATCTATAACAGAAATCCGATCTCTGTCATACGGCCAAATAACTCATCATATAATCTGAGACATGGCAACACCAGGAAAGAATAAAGGAACGGGTAGAAACCCAGCAAATGCCCTACTGGAAGATCCTACCATTTCACATTCCTCTCCTCCCTCTCAACCATCCTTAATCTCTCTATTTATTATTCCACTACATTGTCCTCAACTCCCTGAGTAAAATAATATATCACACAAGCTAGTTGAAGCCACACAATAGAATACTAGTGCCGACGCTCCTATGATACTTTCTAGCACCGCACTTATAATACATTATATCACCGCACCTATAATACATTATATCACCGCACCTATAATACATTATATCACCGCACAGTACTGTACTCTATTCCTAATCATACTCTAAGTTAGATATGATTAGTAGCCTACCAAATGCCTATTCCGGTTGCTAATCGAAACTGGGCGATCACAGACTGGATCTATGTCCGCCGATAACTATCAACAATTTGACACCCCTAGTTTCTTTCATGGAACACAACTCGGAAAACTGCACCGATCTTAACATTCAGAATTTTTGGCCGACTTCTTCTTCTTCTTTCGTTCGCTTGAAATATGTCTATATCTGCAAAGTCGTCTCTTGCATGAATTGAACTGTTTTTTTCTTTCGGTTCACATAGTGGTCCATAGAGTTTATCTTCCACTGTCGTCTCTCTAGGCCAGAAGGTTTGCCTAGATATGTTATATTTTGGGCAGTCTTGGAGTATGTGCTCTGCTGTCTGCGACGCCAATCCACATGTGCACATGGCTGTTTCACCAATCTTGAATTTTGTATACATGTGGTTGCGTAATCTATTGTGTCCTGTTCTGGGGCGCAGAATAATGACTTGTTCTGGTCTGTCCATTACGTGGTAGTCATCTTGAGCAGGTTTTGGTGGCTTTCTGACTGATTTGATCATTCTTTTCTTTTGGTGGTATGTAACGGGCACATCAGGCTGTTCTTCTTTGGCTCCTTCCTTAGCCAATTGATCAGCTCTGTCGTTTCCGGGTACTCCACAGTGGGATGGTATCCACTGTATGGTGACTTTATGCTGACTGCCAAGTTCAGAAAGTAGTGTCCTTAGTACTGGCAATTTCCCAGAGAGGAGCGCCTCGAGTACTGATTTTGCATCTGTTAGTAGCACCACAGGTTGTGTACCATTGCTGATATTTAGTAATTTCTCTGTTGCTATCTTGATTGCCTCAATTTCGGCATCATAGTTATGGCAGTACTTTCCTGTAGGTACTCTGGCTGTGTCCCTAGTATTATTTGGGTATTCTATGTACACTCCCGCTCCTCCATTTCGAACAGCATTTTGTGCTGACCCATCTGTGTAGACTCGGATCCAGAGATCCTGTGGGTATTCTTCATCAAGGAAGCTGAGAGTGGCTGTTCTGCGCTGCACACTGTTCTGTTCTTCCTTGTCAAATATTCCTCTCACTTTTGTCTGGATTTGTAACGATAGTCTATGCTCATCTTTCCATGGAGTTCGCTCTGGAATAGTTGTTAGGGGGATACCAACTGTGGGCAGATCAGTGGTTTCTCTGCAGAGTCGTTTCGCCTGGTGGATAAAACTACTTCTTTTCAACCGCCCCATAGGATTGTAAGATTATTTACTCTGGGGGAGAAGAACAGCAAAGAGGTGTAGCTATTATATTAGATAAGCAAACATCAAATTCTGTCAAAGGATATCATGCTGTGTCAGACAGAGTCCTATTAGTAAAATTAAACGGAAGACCTTTTAAAATAAATGTCATTCAAGTATATGCCCCAACAAGTGAAAGCAGTGAAGAAAGCATAGAGGAATTTTATAATGACGTGGAGTCTGCTTTGAAGAACTGCAAAAAATCAGAAATAAATATCATAATGGGTGATTTCAACGCAAAAATAGGACAGCAAGGCGATGGATGCAGTGTAGGCAACCATGGTTTGGGAGAGAGAAATGAAAGAGGATACAGACTTGTAGAATGGGCAAAAGAACAAGAAATGGTTGTAGGAAACACCTGGTTTAAACAGCATCCTAGAAGATTATGGACATGGAGGAGTCCAGACAGTAGGATTAAAAACCAGATAGATTACATCCTGATTAGCAAAAGGTTTCGAAATGCGTTAACAGTCGTAAAAACAGTTCCAAATGCAGACAGTTACAGTGATCACAGATTAATTACAGGCACATTGAGGGTAAAGTTAAAGAAAGTAAAGTATACAGCAGGAAACCCTAAATATGACTTGTGCAAATTGAAAACTGACAAAGAAATACAAGATAATTTTAACATAGAAGTAAAGAACAAATTTGATATATTGTCTGATCTAGAGATCCTGTTTCAAGATGTAGATGATCAATGGGAAACGATGAAGAATTCAATCAGTTGTGCAGCAGAAAAAACTATTCCAAAAGTAAAGAAAGTGGGCCGTAAGACATGGATGACTAAAGAAATTTTACAACTAATGGAAACAAGAAGACAGAACAAAAATAATCCTGCCAAATATGAAGAAATTCACAGAAAAGTGAGAACCTTATGTAAGGAGGCAAAAGAAACATGGCTTGAGAAAAATTGCAGAGAAATTGAAAAACAACACAACAGTAACAATGCGAAACTAATGCACAAAAGAATTCAGGAGCTTACTAATCAAAGAACACGTACATCAGCAGGCTGCCTAAAGACAAAAGATGGAAGAGTCATAATAGAAAAAGATCAGATCTTACATGAATGGTCAGATTATGTGAAAAACCTTTATGACGATAACAGAGACGAACAGTATGATGTCCAAAATAATAATGAAGGACCAGCAATTTTAAAGATGGAGGTTCAGAATGCGCTTAACCATATGAAATCTGGCAAGACCCCCGGTTCAGACAGCGTCACAACAGAAATTATTAATGCTTTAGAAGAATATGGAATAGATAAAGTTACCAGTCTGCTTAATACAATATATGATACTGGAAATATACCTCAGGAGTTATGTAATTCTGTATTTATTGCAATCCCAAAGAAATCAGGAGCCTTGGAATGTGATCAATATCGAACAATTAGTATAATGAGTCACATCACGAAGATTTTGCTAAGAATTATCATGCAAAGAGTTAGGAGGAAAATACAACCTGAAATAGGAGAAGAACAATGTGGGTTTGTGGAAGGCAAGGGTACAGTAAATGCTGTGTATATACTGAGAAACATAATCGAACGTTCTATAGAAGTAAACAAAGATCTACACCTTTGCTTTATTGACTACACAAAGGCTTTTGATAAAGTGAGACATGTCAACATGATAAGGATGCTTGAAGATCTACAAATTGATGGAAAAGATCTTAGACTTGTAAAAAACATATATTGGAAACAACAAGCTGCCATAAGAGTTGATAATGAAGTAAGCCAATATCAGCCTATTAAAAGGGGTGTGAGACAGGGATGTGTAATGTCTCCAGATCTGTTTTCCCTGTACAGTGAAAGTATTTTCAGAAATATTGAAGATATGGAAGGAATCAACATTGGGGGACGATGCATCAATAACATTAGATATGCAGATGATACAGTCTTGATTGCAGACAATGAACAGGACCTGCAAAATTTAGTAGATGCGATTGTTACACACAGTGAACAACTAGGGTTAGAATTAAATTGTAAAAAGACACAGATTATGGTCGTCACTAGGAAGGACGAAATACCACAATGTAATATACAAGTAAATGGGAATATTCTTCAACAAGTGAGCAGGTACAATTATCTCGGAACAGTAATAACATCTGATCGGAGATGCCTTGAAGAGATTAGAACAAGAATCGCCATGGCAAAAGTAGCCTTTAGCAAGATGAAAAACATATTGACCAATAAAAAGATGTCAATTGAAACGAGAAAAAGAGTGTTGAGATGCTACATTGAACCCGTACTTTTATATGGATGTGAAGCGTGGACAATGAGCAGTCAGGCTGAAAAACATCTGATGGCTGTAGAGATGTGGTTACTGAGGAAAATACAAAGAATACCATGGACAGCCAGAAAGACCAATGAACAAGTCCTTCAAGAAACAAATGAAGATCGTAAATTGATTAGAGAAATTAGACGTAGACAGTCAAAACTTTTTGGGCATGTTATGAGAAGAAATGGATTGGAGAACTTGGTGACAACTGGTAAGATCGAGGGGAACAGACCAAGGGGAAGACCTAGAAGCAAGTATCTGGATGGCTTGGCCTTGTGGCATGGTCGAGACAGAAACACGGAGCTGATCCACGACTCTGGTGATCGAGTGAGATGGCAGAACATGACCGCCCACGCTTACCGGCATGGCACATGATGGATGGATGGATAGCTAGGTTTTCAAATCTGTTCTTCATAGGGTGGCCTGGCAAGCTGAGGAACTTTTCTGCTTGTATTAGCGTTTTCGTATCTCTGCGCTCACTCAGTGCCTGTGTCCTCCCCATCTTCTCCATTTCCACTATAGGGGTTGATCTCATCCCTCCTGTGGTGACTCCAAGTGCTTGATTCTATAGACGGTGATGCTGTCATTTATACAGATAGGTCGGTCGTCAAACATGTGAGAAGCTCATGGGCCTTTACGGCTCAGGCCGGAGGGAGAATTGTGAAGGAGGACTCTGGTGCTTTTTTTTGAGACCACAAGTAGCCTGACTATGGAAGACATGGCAGTAATTAAAGCAATAACATGGCTCGAGAAACAGACATTCACTAGGGCATGTTTCCTTAGCGACTCAATGAACATACTCCAGAGGATAGAGATGGGGAGGGGGGATCCGAAGAGAATGGTTGCTGTCTCTGGAGCGGTCTCGGCTAGCAAAGATTAGTTTCATCTTCGTGCCAGGGCATGCGGGAGTACAAGGGAATGAGCGGGCTGACAAGCTCGCAGGTGAGGCTACGGTGGAGGGCGGACGCGCCATGGACCAGGCTGACATTCTGAATGCTCTACGAGAAGTAAGACTTTTGCAAGAACTAAGTAATGGCTGTGAATCCACAACCATGGTCAGACTGCGAGAACAGCAAATTAAAAGAGGTGTGGCCAAACAAGAACACTACGCAGGAAGCCAAAGAAGACTGATAAACCAACACAGAACTGGTGTCGTTAGCCGCTACACGCTGCCGGATTTGCTGAGGAGGGGATCCGAGCACTTATGGACTGAATGGTTCGATGTGCAATGAGGATGATCTGTCGACTAACTAACTAACTAACTAACTAACTAACTAACTAGCTAACTAACTAGCTAACTAACTTCTTTTGATCATTGGACCACAGGCTTTCTTTATTCCTTCATACATGCTTCTGATGTTTCCCTTATCACTTGCAATTTGAATGGACTCAAATAACTTGATCCAATAATCATTTGCACACTGCCTGGCAGCCTTTTGTACATCCTTCCTAGCTTGCTTTAGCTCACTCAGAGTGTTACGAGTTGGTCTTTCCTTGTTTCTTAAGAGAGCTATCTTCTTCTTATCAATCAAGGGCTGCAGAGTCTGGCTGTTTGCCGCAAACCAGTCCTGCCTCTGATGGTCCACAGTCTTATGAAGAGTTTCCTTAAGTTTACCCCACTATTCATTCACTGTACAATTTTCTGGTTTATCAGTGGAAGCGTCTTCAAGTTGCTGTTGAAACTGAAAGCACTTTTCAGGATCATGAGTGTTAATAATATTAATCCTGGGGCTAGATTTGTGTTTAGCTGTGTAGATTCTCTTTGGTCTCAGTCTAACCCTTGCAACAACCAAAGAATGATCCGTATCAGTCAGCACTGTGGTAACTTCGAGTCAATGATATATGGTTCAGATTTTGTCTCCGTGTGATGATCAAGTCCAGCTGTTGCCAATGGCCGCATCTTGGATGTTTCCATGTGACCTTATGCAGCTCTTTTGTTTTACAAAAGGAGTACATAGGTTCAATGCTCCAGCAGCCTTTGCCCATTTTCATTCATGCGACTGATGTTGTATTTTCCAAGGCACACTGGCCATGAACTCGAGTCCTTGCCCACACGAACATTGAAATCACCGAGCATATAAATGTAGTCAAATTTTGGAACTGCCTTGATCACGGAGTCTAACTCCTCATAGAACAAATCCTTCACATCATCAGAGGGATCGAGTGTCGGTGCATATGCAGTAATAATGGTGGCAAAACCACAAGAGGTTGCCAAGCGCAGGGATAAGAGTCTTTCATTTCCTCCTGATGGAATTTCAATCATTTTCAGTAGCGAATTCTTCACTGCAAAACCCACACCGTGTTGCCTTTTTTCTGCCTGCCCTCTACCCTTCCAAAAAACAGTGTAATTGTTTTCCCTGAGTGACCCTTCCTCAGCGAGGCGAGTCTCCTGCAGGCCAGCAATATCAATGTTAAGACGATTGAGTTCGGCATCAATCACAGCCGTTTTTCTCACATCGTCAATATTTGTCAAGTCAGTGGAAAATCCTGGACACATGGTTCTCACGTTCCAGGTTGCAAGCCGTAGCTTGAGGTTTCTATTTTTCTTTTTTATTTGTACCTGGTGGGTTTTCAACATCGCTGAGATTTGAGGTTTATGAGCTTCAACGAAGATGAAGCCCTGGTGAACTTCAACAAAAGCTGAAACTACTGTGAACAGACAGGTGTGTTAGGTCTACTCATTAGCAGAATTATCTGAAAAGATCTGTTACTACTCCAACAAGACAATGTGTAACCCAGTGTTTGATGGGCATCAGACCAAACTGACAATAGTTATGTGGGTCTTTATCAGATACGGTACACACCAATGGAAGAACACTATTCGAGACCAGACTCAGGTGGAGTCAGGCCCCGCTTGCAGTTAATCAGTGTTGCAGTCATCTACTACAACTACAGTCGATAGACACACGAGATCTTTCGTCACCATTAGGTTGTACCTTGAGTTCTTTGTTATACTGAAGTGCTGCTGTTCTTCTAAACCCACCCAAGGGTATATGTGGAGCTCTATAGAGAATCACTCGACATTAACTTGAACAGTGAAGAGACCATGGGTGCGCTGTACATCAATGCCCACGAGGGGACACTTGAGGGTAGCTCGTATAGGTTGTGCGAGGACGCAGCCATAGTGACATTTGAAAGCGACGCATCTAGAAATCCATCCAGTCTTTGAGAGTTCACATGGTTAACCCCATGGAATGATCATTAGGGTCTTGAGGCCTAATACTAATAGTCCAAAAGTTCCAGTCAACCGTGCTGGGAGAACGCCCGGTGAGTGTATCGGACCGACTAGACGGAACCCACACCACATTTCTTCCGACTTGCCTCGTGAAGAAGATGGAATCATCTCTGACTCTATTCTAACTGTCACATGCCTGTGGTCATTGGTATTAAGGTGAGTGGCCCTACAAGATAAACAGTTCACGAGATAAAATAGGGCGGATAGTAAGTCCCCCAGAGGGCGAAAATGAGAAGACAGTAATTGAAAGGGGGAGCTGAGAAGAAGTCAGCTGGCTAAAATAATGGGGCGGCAGACAGTTGGAGCAGGGAGGTTGTGTGTTGTGTGTGAAGCAATGTGGGGGATAGAATGGTTGAAAAGAGAGGGACAAAGACTGACAGAGGTCAGTTGATGTTTGGACTCTGAGCTGAGAGGGAGTTGAGTCTAGACCGGACCAGGAGAAGGTCGTGGTCTGAGAAAGTGAAGAATTGTGACGGAGTTCGGAAGATAACTCCGCACTGTGGGTTCCAGGGATAGTGAGTGGAATTCGAGACCCAGAGTGGGTTATTTTGAGTCGGGCCTAGAGAGAGGCTAGTATACCTGTCGTGTGGGACGAGATGTTAGTAGCCTTGAGAGGTAGTGTTATTCGAAGTGTCCCATTGGGATGGAGATATATTCTTAGAGAATTATTGTTCCTGGATTTATATGCTACATGTGTCTGTGTTAATTCAGAATTAAAGGAATATTATGTGCGCAATCAACGCTTGTTCACTGACTGGTGTTTGGTGGTGATGCATCTTGGTTAATCTGTTGTTTAACATCACATTTACAAGGACATACCCTAGACACAACCATAGCCACTTTATCTGTCACTCTGTCATCATTCACTTTGTGACAGACGATGAAGTGAGGGCTGTCCGATCTTGGACTTCGGTATATGGATTTACATCAGTTCGAATCAGTTCATTAAGCGCAACAACATGGTTTTCCAAGTTCAATCCGGGAAAAGCCAGTAGGCGAAGACAGGATTACAAACCACAGCTAATTCAAAACAAAGTCAGCACAGGTAAAACCATTGCCCACCCTGAGAGGGAGAGGGGACAGCGGGGTTTACTCACAGTACACAGACAAGGTTTTGCGCTGCTGATAGAGCTGTCTGGAGGACAGCGGACAATAAGTCGGCGCTGTTTAGGACAGGTGTTCACGAAAAATAGACAGGCGCCAAAGGTGAAGGTCAGGTGAACTTGTGGACAGCGAGTGTGTGTGTGTACGGCGTCTTCAGAGTTCGGTGCAGATAATAAGACGGAAAGGGGCGCCAGGGGAGTTACGAGGGTAATTCATGGTTAAAAACTCGCCAGGAGGAGGGGAGTTATAGGTGTAAAGTGTGGGGAACACACAAAGGTGACAATCCTTGCTCCACAGAAAAGTAAAAGTTTCTGCAAGGATTATTGTGATAAAGAGAAACAGAGATGACCGGCGGGTTCAAGGCCGTGGACAATGGAAAGTTACTGAAAAATTGTCCAGAGTAGAACGAGATAAACACGTTGTTTTTCTACTGAAACTAGGATTTACGTTTAACGTCTTTGTGTGTGTGTGTCATCATCGGCAAACAAACACAACAGTCATTCAGGTGCCGTCTTCGCAAGCATGAGCGCATTTCTTCACCAAAAAAGACTTGCAAAACGGATTTAAAGCGCGTGATCATTTTCTGCCATTCGTTGATTTAACCTGGTCAGCGACAGGGACTACGCAGATAAACATTCATTGATTTTAAAGGTATTTTCGGCTCCCCAAAACGCAACGAAAACCCTATATTTCTGGCAAAACAAGAGCGATAACAGACGTTATACAATCACAGGCCAACTCCACAGGGAGGGTTACAAAAACATTACGGACTGTGAAGATACAAGGCGTTGGGATAATTACCATCATCTTAAACTTTTACGACAGTCGAAAATCGTGTCACCACGTCAACAAAAAGTGACAACGCATCAGAACATTACTTCATTGTGGGAATCTAACGTCGTAATTTTTTCAAAACAGTAACGGACAGACATTTCCAGGCGATTTTCGGACACTATTAAAAACAAACTAAGGACTTTTGTAAGATTCTACCATCACATTGGTGGCGGCAACCCTTGTTTGCTTCTGTTGTTCTCATCGTCCTAAGTATTGTTGTTGTGCGTTACGTAATTATTTGTATGTGGTCCAGTGTAGTATAAGTATACTACTATAATAAGTAGGATATTTTTGCATTGTTTCTCGAAATGCGGGAGACAGCGCAAAGGTGAAATTGTCTAGGTACATATTGTATGTTGTTGAGAGGCAGCTGACGAGTCAGTTTGTTTTGTGCTGTGGCATTGGGTCGTCTCGACATTATACACGGTGTCCAAGTGTCTATCGTCAGATATATGTACATTATTCATTTAATATTTGTTCTTTCTACTGTTCTCTCTTTACGGTTACATATGATATTTGATTTCTTTGGATATATGGCATTGTTGTAATTCTTATGTTAAAACAGCTTCTATCTAGATGGTATCTGTCAGTTTATATTATGCGCACGGTATGGTCTTTCATGGGCATGTTTATGTCAGTGGTTTTTATTTGTATGTAATCATCCGTCTGCGTTTCACCAGCCCATGCGTCTAGCGTCTAATAGTTGGCACTTTGTGTGGATCATTCATTTGTGTATGTATATGTATGTTTACAACTATTTCCAGGAATTGTTCTACAGTTATTTGATATATATATATATATATATATATATATATATATATATATATATATATATATATACATATATATATATATATATATATATATATATATATATATATATATATATATATATACACGAGGGAGTATAGTTGATATTCCCACCTCACTACCTAGTGCTTATAGAGTGACTGGGTGAGTACAGAGTGATATTGTAGCACTACGGATTTACGTACACAGGGAGTGCGGGTGTACTTAGGGAAGTGATACAAAGACTAACAGCAGAGTCTGTACATTTATAGTTGGCTGATTCACAGCAACGTGTCCACAAGTACAAGATGCCTACTTTAATGGACTATATTGAAGCAGGTGAACGAATAGGCCTGAAGGGTAAAGAGTTACAGGAGTATGCCGAAGCAAAAGAACAAAAACAGATTGAAAGAGAGAAGAGGCATAATGAACGCGAGGCAAAACGTCTACAGGAAGAGAAAGAGACACAAGTGAAACTAGCTGAAATGGAAAACAAGCGTTTACAGGAAGAGAAAGAGACGCAAATGAAAATGGAAATTCAGAAAGAGAAGATTAAGATGGAAGCAGAAATTGCACTTCGAAAATTAGAACTATCTTCGAAAGGTCAAAGTGAGGAAAACAGAAGACCTTCCCATCCCTCACAGCGACTAAAACTGCCATATTTTACGGACCGAGACAACCATAAATCTTATTTGGATAGATTTCAAGCAAGTACGAAAACTTTAGGCATCCCAGAAAACGAGTATGCGATGAGCCTTGGCGAATTTCTTACGAGAAAGGCACTAGACACCATGTTCAATATACCTGTAGAAGAAAGAAACAACTACACTATCTTACGTCAACGTTTGCTGACAAAGTTCCAACTAACTGAACATGGATATAGAACCGTGACGAGGTAGAGGGGCTTGTGCGTCCCAATGACCCCAAGAGCTATGCCGACGGTAGCACAGCTACTGGTAGGGCCACCCATGTCGGACAGGTCAAGGGAGAGGGACCAGACGAATAGACACACAAACCTGCTGCCTTGCAGGTAGACTGGGGACAGTCAAAGGCTAAGGAAAGCACCCGAATACATGCTTGTCAAAATCGGATATACTGAGCCACAGGATTGACAAAGCAGTGCAACGTAAAACCTGCTGCCTTGTAGGTAGACTGGGGACAGTCAAAGGCTAGGGAAAGCACCCGAATACATGCTTGTCAAAATCGGATGTACTGAGCCACAGGCTTGACAAAGCAGTGCAACGTAAAACCTGCTGCCTTGCAGGTAGACTGGGGACAGTCAAAGGCTAGGGAAAGCATCCCAAATAAATGCTTGTCGAAATCGGATGTACTGAGCCACAGGCTTGACAAAGCAGTGCAACGTAACTTAATTCATGATGTCACAAATCAAAATTAATCGGTATGGTGCTAATCCCGTGGAGTCCCATCAGGCGGCGATAGTGCCGGACCCCCTGCCTCGAGGGGGTCCACCCATGACTACTGGTGGTCACCTTCCCCTGTGCTGTGGAGTCAAGGCACAGAGGAGTAGGTTAAGAGCTATTGACCAAATACCCCGGACACTCAACATACTACAGTGGAATGCCGAAGGAGTTTACAAGAAGAAAGACTCCCTAACACAGCGTCTTCATAAAGATAGAATAGATGTGGCATGCATTCAAGAGACACACCTCAACGCCAATCACAAATTCTCAGTCAGAGGATATCAGGCCACACGTTTCGACCGCGAAGGACACAAAGGAGGAGTTCTAATACTTACACGAAATACAATACCTTGCAGCGAAGTATCTGTGATCTCTGACAACCAAACGGAAATTATAGGTGTTGATATAATGATAAAGGACGTGAAAATAAGAATCTACAATCTTTATAGCCCAGCAGATAAGGACCTTACACTCTCAAACATGAAAATAACTGACACAAACTGCATTATTGTCGGAGACTTTAATAGCCGTTCAGAAAGATGGGGATACCCAGATACTGACAAAAGAGGAGATGAATTGGAGGACTGGGAAATAGACTCAAATCTCCATCTACTCAACAAAGCGGATGACACACCGAGCTTCTACTCCAGAAGATGGCTTACCACTTCTACTCCAGACTTAGCTTTCTGCACAGGAGACATCCTCCACAAAATCGATCGCCATGTGCTGGACCAATTAGCAGGTAGTGACCACAGACCAATCAAGCTTGTAATGAATATGGAGTATGTTCCACAGGAGCAAAAGCCCTTGCCCCGCTGGAATTACAAACGAGCAGATTGGGACAGATTTGCCATACTAACAGACAAATATTGTGAAAACATAAATACACGATATGGCAACATAAAGCAAATGGTGGAAAGTCTAAACAGAGCGATAATACAGGCAGCCACTGAGTCCATTCCAAGAGGAGCGAGGAAAAATTACAAACCATACTGGACTGAAGAACTACAAAGTTTGGAGGACAAAGTTGAAGATGCCAGGAAGACAGCAGAGAGAGAACAAACAATTGAAGCGAATACCTCTCTCAAAGCCATCTCAGCAAAATATAAAAGAACAGTAAATCAAACAACAAGAGATCGTTGGAGGTAAAAACAGAAAACCTGAATTTTGACAGGGATGGAAACAAACTATGGAAACTAGTGAAAGCCATGAACAATGAAGGACCTAGAAACAAACAAATAACAATTAAACAAGGAAATGCCTTGCTTACAGGAAAAAAGGCTGCAAATGCACTAATGGAACACTATGCAAATGCAAACCACATTGATATTACAACTGAACAGAAGAAAGCAATCAAAGACAAACAGATACATCATAGAAATACAGAGACAGCAGCAGAATATATGATGGCAAATCTAACAATGGAAGAAATGGAACAGGCAATGAATACCCTAAAAAAGAAGAAATCACCAGGAAAGGATGGAATCACAAATGAAATGCTAATAGGACTAGGCACCAAGGCAAAGAAGAAACTACTAGCAGTCCTAAATTACAGCTGGAAGAGGGGAATAGTCCCACAGGCATGGAAGGAAGCTATACTAATACCAGTCCCAAAGAAAGGAAAAGACATGGAAGAACCATATGGCTATCGACCTATCAGTCTACTTAGCTGTGTAGGAAAATTAATGGAACGCATTATCAATGGCAGGCTAATGTGGCATCTGGAAGAAAACAAACTCTTAACACCACACCAAGCAGGATTCAGAAAGTACAGATCCACTAAAGATCAAATAACCTATATAGCTCAGGAAATAGAGGATGCCTTCCAAGAGAAAAAGCACACACTAGCAGTCTGGATAGATTTAGAAAAAGCATTTGATAAAGTATGGAAGGAAGGACTGAAAGTAAAACTGCAAAACATGCATGTTTGTGGAAAAATGTATAAATGGATCAGCCACTACCTTGAGAACAGAACTGCCAGGACAAAAGTACAAGGACAAACAAGCAAAATGATGCTGCTGGAGCAAGGTGTCCCCCAAGGAGGAGTTCTTTCACCAACATTATTTATAGCATATATAAATGACATCACAGAAAATTTTCCAGCCAGAGTACACACATCCTCCTTTGCAGATGACCTAGCCATATGGACATCTGAAGAATATATTAGTACAGCTAACAGCAGAATACAGCAAGCCCTATTAGCGCTAGAGGACTGGTCAAAATCATGGCTAGTGAAGATAAGTGAGGAGAAAACAACATGCACAGTGTTCTCCCTCTCAACTAAAACTCAGCAACCTAAGCTGGTATTGAATGAAAAAATATTGCGCCATGAAGAAAATCCAAACTATCTAGGAGTCACATTTGATCGTCGCCTGACATGGAAAACACAGGTTGAGAAAAATCGAACAAGAGCAAGGCAAAGAATGGCAATCATGAAAAAGCTTGCTGGTACAACGTGGGGAGCAGATGAGAAAGTTCTCAAGAAGTTATATACTGGACGGGTGAGGCCATTACTGGAATATGGCATTGCAGCTTGGGCAACAGCAGCTAAGTCAAACTTTAACAAAATAAGTAGAGTCCAAAATCAAGGAATGCGAATCATAACTGGAAGCCTGAAGACAACGCCTATTAATGAATTAGAAAAGATCACTTGGTTACAACCAATGCAGGATAGAAGAGATAGCAGAGCCCAGCAACAAGCTGAAAAATTTAGAAGATTGACAGACCACCCTATGTATAAAAGGTTTAGTGGTTTTGGAAAGGGAAGACTGAAGCGTAGCAACTTTGTAGAAACTGCAAAACGAAAGATTAGGGCAGATCCCATACTTAACACGTCAACAGTCAGACCCATTTACAATGTAGACAAGTTCCCAGCTTGAAGACAGCAGCAACTGCCTGAGATGATAGAAAACATTCCTGGTATTGAGAAAAAGAACACTCAGCATGAAACCGAAAGAAGAGAAATAACCCTAAACTACATAAAAGAACATTACCCAAGCAGCAATTGGACCCATGCATATACAGATGGATCAGCCAAAAATTCAGTAGAGAATGGAGGAGGAGGAATTCTCCTAAATTTAAAAAATGGAGTGAAAAAAACACATTCAGTGGCAACTGGAAAGTTTTCAAGTAACTTCAAAGCGGAGGTAGAGGCTCTGAAAACTGCAGCAGAAATGCTCTTGATGGAGGAAAATAAAGAGAAGCAAATAGCTATCTTCACAGATGCAAAGTCAGCTGTCTCAATACTGAAGAGCAACAACAGCACAGAAATAGCTGAACTAAGAGCAGCACTCCATGGTCTATGCCAGAAATCCAAAAAAGTTGTAATACAGTGGATCCCATCACATTGCAGTATACCTGGAAATGAAGAGGCTGACAGACTGGCAAAAGAGGGCGGACGACTACCACAGCCTGACATAGACATAACCTATAATGAGGCAAAGAGGTTGATAAAAAGCACTTATAGAACCAAATGGGAATCAGAGCATCCAGGCCACCAGAAGGATGATGCATATTACAAACTCGACCGAAGAGAACAAGTAACAATCTTCAGACTCCGCACAGGACATAACAGGCTGAAATACCACTTGTTCAACAAACTAAAGATAGGAGATACAGATGAATGTAATTGTGGAACTGGTAAAATGACAGCTAAACATTTGCTGCAAGAGTGCCCAATATATGCAAAACAGAGAAAGATATTTTGGCCCACACCTGCTTCATTCGAGGACAAGCTCTATGGAGATATCAACAAGCTCAAGTCGACTGCAGCTTACTTTAACTGTATTCAGGTTGACATTTAAATGTACATGAAGAAGTATTTAGACTGCCACACTTCATACCACAGGCATGTCGGTTACACAAGCCTCCCAGAGGCATGAAATGGAATATTGCTTGGATAGCAAATCCATTACGTGGAAAGTCCGAATCGAAAGCTCACTGTGTGGGCTTCATAAAAGGTGGAAAAAGTGTCCTCGTGGCACAAAATGGAATATTGCTCGGATAGCAAATCCATTACGTGGAAAGTCCGAATAGAAAGCTCACTGTGTGGGCTTCATAAAAGGTGGAAAAAGTGTCCTAGTGGCACACAATGGAATATTGCTCGGATAGCAAATCCATTACGTGGAATGTCCGAATCGAAAGCTCACTGTGTGGATGTCATCTGCAAACTGCATTCTTCTGGCTTCTAGAAGAACAGCCTATGGTGAACGGAAGGCCCAATATACGGAAGTGAGGCTAAGCAGCCATGTGCAGGACGTGACGATTCCTTGGGTGAGCCCAGTACCAGAGCGCTGTGTGATGGCTCTGCAATTATGGAAGCCTCCTTGGATGGCAGGGAATGCCCATGGTCTGCCCCTGCCTTCCCTTGAGGGCTGACCAGGATGCCTTTGGCTGTTCTATATGGGCCAAGATGGGATGGGAGATAACACCACAACAGTGAGAGTCTAACGTCCTAAGAAACCCCCGGGAAGGTTAACCCGGTCAACAAATGCCCGCAGAAGTCGGATGTGTCGACCTAACGGCGCAAGAACGCAGCTCTGCTGTAAACAGGCACAACGCAATCACGTCCGAAAAAAAAACTCCGGATGAACGAAGAAGAAGAAGAAGAAGAAGAAGAAGAAGAAGAAGAAGAAGAAGAAGAAGAAGAAGAAGAAGAAGAAGAAGAAGAAGAAGAAGAAGAAGAAGAAGAAGAAGAAGAACAAAGTTTAGACAGTTAGTGCCAGAGACAAATCAAGATTTCACAGACTTTGTTAACACATTAAAGAATACATTTAATAAGTGGATGGAGCTGGCAGAGGTTAATAAATTAGTGGATTTAATGCTGAGAGACAAGGTGTTATCATCGTGCAATACTAATTTAGTGGCTTTCTTTGAGGAACGTAAGCCAAAGGACATAGACACAATGTCACAGTTAGGGCAAAATTACATGACTGCACATCCAAACAGTTCTATTGGTAGACTTATGAGTGAGGAAATAGTCTGTGCAGCGTATACGAAACAGGACCAGAATCCAGTTATTAGACCAAGATCAAAAAGTGTAGATTTAACACAAAGATATGAGGAACAAGAACCTAAAGACAATGGTTCCCGTGGCAACTATTTTGGCAGAGCAGGACGGTACCCATACAAAAGGGGGAATTTTCAGAGACGGCCAAATAGTTATGCCGGATGTTGGAATTGTGGGAGCTGGAGACACAAAATGGCAGAGTGTGATGCACAACCATCAGATGGACCAACGAACAACAGTAAAAGGGAGATCACTTGTTTCAAATGTGGAAGGAACGGGCATGTCAGTCATCAATGTAGGATGAGAGAAACAGAGCACTCAAATGCAGCACAAGTAATTGAGACGCTGAACAATGAAGATTGTAATGGGTGCAAACCTCTTTTTGAAAAAGACGGTCAGCCAGTCTTAATATGTGGTCATACAGTGAAAGCAGGATCAGCAGTCCATGAAGGAGGAAGTCTGAATATGCATCATGGGTTTGTTAATGATAGGCCAGCGTTAACAATTAGGGATTCCGGATGTACGTCCATCGGGGTGAGAAAGAGTTTAGTGCATTCCTCGGATTATACAGGGAAAAAGATTAGATCCATAACATTTAATGGGACAGTAGAATTCTACCCAATAGCCGTGATAACAGTAAAAACACCATACATTACAGGAAGAGTAACAGCATGTGTTTTAGACTCACCAGTGGCAGATCTCATCATAGGAAATGTTATAGGAGTTAAAGAGTGTACAGAAGAGGAAGTCGTTTATTGGGACCAAAAACATAGTGGAAATAGTAACGAGGTAGTTACCAAAAGAAAACCTAAATTAGAGAGTATAGCTGAAGAAAAAGAGGCACTTGAAGTAGACACAGAGGACAACGATAGGACAGCTGAGCAGGTGAGAATCGATCTCAAATATAGCTGTAGGGAATCCCAGAGACAAGAGACTACTCTCGACAAATGTTTCCAAGAATGTAGTAAAGTGAGACATAGACAATAAAAGAAGGGTAGATGGTGCTTTGGAAGGAAGAATAATGTTCTCACTCACCGGTTTTCAGAGGTCGGAACTGCATGTGGGCAAGTAGCAGTACGGGTAGCACATAGAGACCGATATACAAGAACAGCTCAGGATAGGGCATGTGCAGGGCACTTAGGAGTAAGGCATAAGCAGCAGAGAGCAGGATGCCAGGGATATTGGTCAGGATTGAATAAAGAGGTCAGACTAAACAGAGACTCTAGTGTAACGGTACAATATGTAGATAGCAAAGTGTAGGCAGTTCAAAAGAGTTTTGGCGACATCACTGAACCAGGGTTAGGAGTAGCAAACGGATGTTTTAAACATATAGGAAACATGAGGGATGGGTACATGAAGGGTAGACACAGCATCGACAGGAATCAGAGGTTGGTTGAGACAAGAAAAGAACCACCTGATATATGGTCGGTACACAAACTCTCCAGATAGTTGATGAAAGACAGAGGCAATACAGCGCCTCGACATTTATTCATGGACCAGTATTAGCACAGTTACATGGGTTGTGGGCTATTGCAGAGAGGAATAGACCTGCGGGTACACAAAGATTATGTTTTTTATGATGTATTATTATTATGTGATGTATTAGTTCATGCATTGGTACACAAGATAGAAAGATGGTTGTATTTATGTGTGGGGAATATGGGAGTATACTATGAGCATGTGATGTATTATTTCGTGTGGTAGCTAGAGTAATTTGGATTTATACTTACGACTACCCAGGCAATGTGTCGGGATCACAGATTTGATAAGTATTAGTCTCCCTACATTTGAAAACGATGTTTTCTTTTGAGGGTGGGGTAGTGTCACATGCCTGTGATCATTGGTATTAAGGTGAATGGCCCTACAAGATAAACAGTTCACGAGATAAAATAGGGCGGATAGTAAGTCCCCCAGAGGGCGAAAATGAGAAGACAGTAATTGAAAGGGGGAGAAGAAGTCAGCTGGCTAAAATAATAGGGCGGCAGACAGTTGGAGCATTGAGGTTGTGTGTTGTGTGTGAAGCAATGTGGGGGATAGAATGGTTGAAAAGAGAATGACAAAGACTGACGGAGGTCAGTTGATGTTTGGACTCCGAGCTGAGAGGGAGTTGAGTCTAGACCGGACCAGGAGAAGGTCGTGGTCTGAGAAAGTGAAGAATTGTGACGGAGTTCGGAAGATAACTCCGCACTGTGGGTTCCAGGGATAGTGAGTGGAATTCGAGACCCAGAGTGGGTTATTTTGAGTCGGGCCTAGAGAGAGGCTAGTATACCTGTCATGTGGGACGAGATGTTAGTAGCCTTGAGAGGTAGTGTTATTCGAAGTGTCCCATTGGGATGGAGATATATTCTTAGAGAATTATTGTTCCTGGATTTATATGCTACATGTGTCTGTGTTAATTCAGAATTAAAGGAATATTATGTGCGCAATCAACGCTTGTTCACTGACTGGTGTTTGGTTGTGATGCATCTTGGTTAATCTGTTGTTTAACATCACATTTACAAGGACATACCCTAGACACAACCATAGCCACTCTATCTGTCACCATTCACTTTGTGACACTAACCTATTCTCTGTATGGTAAATACATTGTTTTTCTATCAGGTTGTTCATTTCATGCCTATGTCTCTAGTGTAGAATAAACTTTTTACTGTTGACATGTCTTATGTAAAGTTACTGTGTGAGATCTTGGACGAGATCCTAGTTAAATGTCCCTAGGTAGGGGGTAGTTAGTAGAGGTCTAGAATCTGAGATGGGTGTGTAGACTTGTAACACGTGGGACTTTATCAAGGGGGTCAGCATCCGTAGGAATAGTGTATCTACCTGTCCAACCCCTGGGGTTAGTATACACGTGAGTGACTAGGATACCTCGGGGCTTGTGTTCATTCACAGCAACCGAGGCCATCCTGTTACACACCCTCCATTATTTCCCATTTTGATTTGGCCAGATTACTAAGTTAACAACCACAACAGAAAAAAAAAATATTATAAAACCCATTCAATGATTAGCCTCTTTATTCGTGAATACCTTAGCAGTTAATCTTTACATGAAACACTAAGCAAAAAATTTCAAGACCAGAATGACAATTCATACTGGCCAATATATTTCAATATGAAATATTTAATTTTACATGTTTTCAAGGTTTATTGACAAAGTTTTTAGTTTCAAAACTAACACCACCCATAACTGAAATATAGTATGGACAGTAAACATAATCAAGATGAATACAACAAAATGCACAGAGAAATAGTATGAAAATGTAAGTCAGTAAAGGCAGCCTGGGTAAATAAGAAGATACAAAATGATACAGAAAGTATCAGGTATTAGAAAGCATGCAGCAACTATTTGTTTGAAAACAAAGGAAGATAAAATAATGGACATGGGATGGTGACATAAAGATGGATAGAGTATATGAAAAATATCAAAAACAAACATTTGTGATCAATGTAAAGATTAATACCAAAAGAAGAAGTTGAGGATGCTATTCAACACTCATGACCAATGTGAAGTACCATCAATACTGAAAGTAGAAGTTGAGGATTCTATACAACACATGTTTTTTTTTTTGCATATCCTTTACAGGACATCGCTGTCAACACCAGCATCTTTCAGCTGTATGTTGATTTCTTGGCAAGATTATGCTCAGTAGTTTGCCATTGCTTTCTGAGCGGCCGGCTTACATACCCCGTAAGTTACCGATGCGATTCGAACCACTGCTGATTCTTACCGTCATCACGTTACCGACGAGAGTATACGAGATTACGGAGAAAAGTCACTAACCTCTAAGCCACGAAGCCGGCTATACAACACATGAGAGCAGGTAAACCCCCGGGGCCAGATAACATTACTGTCCAAGTTGAGGATTCTATACAACACATGAGAGCAGGTAAATCCCCAGGGCCAGATAACATTACTGTCCAAGTTGAGGATTCTATACAACACATGAGAGCAGGTAAATCTCCGGGGCCAGATAACATTACTGTCCAAGTTGAGGATTCTATACAACACATGAGAGCAGGTAAATCCCCAGGGCCAGATAACATTACTGTCCAAGGTAAGGATTGCATACGACACATGAGAGCAGGTAAATCCCCAGGGCCAGATAACATTACTGTCCAAGTTGAGGATTCTATACAACACATGAGAGCAGGTAAATCCCCAGGGCCAGATAACATTACTGTCCAAGTTGAGGATTCTATACAACACATGAGAGCAGGTAAATCCCCAGGGCCAGATAACATTACTGTCCAAGTTGAGGATTCTATACAACACATGAGAGCAGGTAAATCCCCAGGGCCAGATAACATTACTGTCCAAGTTGAGGATTGCATACAACACATGAGAGCAGGTAAATCCCCGGGGCCAGATAACATTACTGTCCAAGTTGAGGATTCTATACAACACATGAGAGCAGGTAAATCCCCGGGGTCAGATAACATTACTGTCCAAGTTGAGGCTTCTATACAACACACGAGAGCAGGTAAATCCCTGGGACCAGATAACATTACTGTCCAAGTTGAGGATGCTATACAACACATGAGAGCAGGTAAATCCCCGGGGCCAGATGCTTGCTTGCTTGTGTTCGCTGGCTGTGAACTCCAGCGTGAAGTCCTGTATGTCGGATGAAGGCATCCTGGTGTCCAACATCAGTGTGATGTCATACAGGACCTGAGGTTTGCGTGAGTATCCGTTGTCCCAATGCCTGGCTTATTGGTGTGCAGACTGGTGGTTCCTCGCCGTACAAGCAGACACTCTCCGACTTCGGAGGAATCAACGATCCCACTGACTTTAGCCAGGACCCCGAAGGGACCTGTTGCCCAGGACGCTCGACGAGGACGCGTCAATAGGTCTTGGCCAGTATATAACCCGGCCCTGGTGCCTTGGAAACACCTCTGCGTCCCCCCGGGGCCAGATAACATTACTGTCCAAGTTGAGGATTCTATACAACACATGAGAGCAGTTAAATCCCCGGGGCCAGATAACATTACTGTCCAAGTTGAGGATTCTATACAACACATGAGAGCAAGTAAATCCCCGGGGCCAGATAACATTACTGTCCAAGTTGAGGATTCTATACAACACATGAGAGCCGGTAAATCCCCGGGGCCAGATAACATTACTGTCCTAGAAATAAAAGTTGGTGAACAGGTATAGAAGTGGTAACATAATTATGGAATAACACCTACAAGAGTAGTGTCATTTATAAAGAGAGGTGTCATGTATAATAACAAGTGTCAATCTATAATGATAAATATGTTACTGGCATAAAACAGTTTAGAGACGACCTATCTAAGCTAACCCTCACAGTTCCCAGCTTTAACATCAAACTAAGCACACACAAAATCATATTGGCCCAACTTGTGCAATTTGTATACACATTGGTAAAAGAAATTAGCACTACTTAAACTGACTCATTTTGGTTTGTGTGTCTTCATCTTATAGTTCATGCCAATTGGGACAGATAATCATGTCTGTGTGTGAAAAGATGAAGACATGATAGCAAAACGCAGACAGTATGACAACTTGTGTCTTGTCACTGACATGGTACACCAGCTCCTCATTAACCACCATGAGGGTATTCATGATTCTTTTGGGGAGCAGTCACACATTTAAAGTTCACAATCAGTAAAAAAATAACATGGCATCAAGGAAACATTGCCATTAACATTCAATGAAAAATTGCCTTATTTCAAAATAGGTTTTCGTGTTTAAAGTGATAATTACATACATAAGTTTATGTATTATTAAATAATTATAATGGAAACAAAACAATACGAGAAAAGGCAGTGAAATTATGATGAGAAAACATCCATAAACTTCATTCATGTTACAGAATTTATGCAATGCAATATATACATACATGCTATGCAGCTTAAATTCTGAGATTAATACTTTCCAGAAGATAGAAAATAAACTTTATAATACCACTCACATCACACTAGTAAATAATCACACTGCTTCACTAGAAATAATTATAAAAGCACACAAATGAACACAATTTACACAAGAACTCTTTCAGGCATCAACAGCTCATATTCCCCATTCAGATAAGCAGTAAATGTCTTTGATCTTGAATTCAATATCTTAAGTTTTCTTCTTAAATCAACACCAAATGATTTTATTTTAGAATTCATCAGTGTAATTTGCATTTCTAAATCAAGAGTGAATGAAGCTATTTCACAATTCAGCGACATAATTTTCATTTCTAAATCATTAGCATATGAATCCAACATAGAATTTATCAAGCGAGCTCTCCCAGCCAAATCACTAAGGCACGATTGTACTTTAGATGTCAGCAACTTAAATTTGCTCTCATAATCATTTGAACCTACTTTAGATTTCATGAGTATAAATTTATAAACAAAACCAGGAATGTATGAATCTAAAGCAAAATGATAAAGCCTAATTTCACGATCTAAATTCAGAGCATATGTAAACATTATAGATGATAGCTGCTTAATTTGTCTGTGTAAATAATGCTGATATGAACCTTCTTTATCAATAGCACGAACTGTAGGATTTCTTATGTAAGTACGTCGTGCTAGCTGTCTCACTGTTGTGGTAGCAGACGTTGCTGCAGAAATGCGGCACCCCACTCTATTATGCAGTTGAGTGTACTTAGGTTGTGTCTGTACTTTCGTTAATTTTTTCTCATTGGGTAGCTTTGGTTCCTGTCCTAGAATGACAAAACAACGGGCCGCTGAATTTTCAGTCTGTGATTTTAAACTTAAAGCTTGACTAACACTAATCTTCCCAGATTTTCTTGAAGCCATCTTCTTAATTCTATATGACCTAGTATTAAGATTTGGCATCTCATCTTCAAAATTAGTGTTCTTAAATCCCAACAGAGGTTTGATTGAGATAGGTGCACTTGCTGAAGAGATATTTTGAATATTGTGTACTGGCATTTCTACTGACCAGGTAGTATCTGTGACGGTCTCTATATCCACATCACTGTCATCATCTGTGAACAAAGGAACAGGTCAAATAAATTAAACCAACACTTATAATTGGAAGCTGAACAATTCTTCAACTAAAAGCAACAACTATAAATTAGACAAATATAGCACCAAGATCTATGTATTATAGCAGGTAGACAAAGAACAATGTCGGCAGAGGTGCTGAACCAGCAATAGGAATAATCCCATTATATTTTTGAATAAAAGTGCTAGGATTTAATTTCTCTGTTAAAGTAATCAAAAACAAAAAGTAGAAATAATTTAACAAAGCTGAAATAGCAATACTGCTCATAGAAAAACTAAGAAGTAACCCTTTACCATGAGATCAGGAGTATGACAAGGTTATGTCCTGTCCCCTCACTTGTTCATAACTTATACAGACAACATATGTAAAGAAATCAGCCAAATAGAGACCTCAAGAACACCGCATCACAAGCAGAATGAATGAGGAAATGAACAAACTTTATTTTGAAAGGGTCGCAAACTGGGCATGCAGACACGTCTTACATGCAGCCCTTCCAATCACTCATTTTTTGTTCATCATCGCGCATGTTGCTTTCACACAGGGAAAATACATTGTCAAATGAACAGTGTAAACATAAGCAATACATATTACCATATTATGAAACAGGCAGGCAGACACACGTACACACACACACATACACACAAATCTGTATAATACTTACATCACTTACCAAAACTCTCAGAGTTATGCACCCACTCAATAACGTACAAGTACACACTCCTTCATATCCAAATATACTTTCTCACAATTACAAACTTACTACACACACACACACACACACACATATCCATCCATCCATCCACACACACATTTATGTACATACGTACATACATATACACAATACTCTTACTCTCACGCTCATATAGCCTCATTCATACATACAGCAAGTCACACAGGCAATCAACATTTACATACTTTCACACCAGAAAAACACAAATTCTCACTCAGTCGCTCATCCACATAGCCGTACACCCACACACACTTCTTTACATACTCACACATATACACACTCACAATCACTAAATCATTCACACAATCGTGCTCGCTCTCTCTTCACTCTCTCATGCCCATATATATTCAGTCATACATTAAATCATGCATGCATACGAACTCCACTTCACAATCACTCAAATCAATATACACAGACTCCCACACTTTCACATGCATACATTGACAAATGCCACGAGCATCCACACAAAAATGGAGAAATACGCCACACATACACATTGCATATCTCAAAGTACATCAATGCAATGCAATAAGGATATTGTTAGCTAAATTGATAAAGCAGTGCAATAATTTCATACCGTAAATGGTGTAATAAAGTGGCATAAAAAATATACATATGAAAGATGAAAATACTCAAAATATATGGAATAGCATTGTATGCTATTATGTATAATCTGTTTTTACCCTTACACACACACCCATATGCGCGCGTACACACACACACACACACACACACACACACACTAACTCACTCTCTCTCCTTCACACAAACAGACACACACTCTGTCACTCACTCACACTCACTAAGTCACTCACTCTCTCTTACCCTCTCTAACTCACACATTCACTCAATCTCTCACTCCCTCTCACACACAACCAAGCACCCACACAGTCACACACACCCACCTAGAACACAGAAGAAGAACCATCTGCAAATTACACCATTAAAGAGTTCCTAATTGCGGACGATCAAGCCCTAATAGCAAAATCAGAAGCAGAATTACAAGACCACATAAGTAGTCTAAGCAAAGTGTGTAGGGAATATAACATGAAAATTAGCATAAATAAAACAGAGGTAATGACTATAACCAAAGAAGAAAAAAAAACAATGATTCACCTACAAGAACACCCCCTGAAACAAGTGAAAAGCTTCAAGAACCTAGAAAGTATTATATCATCAAACGACAAATCAGAAAACGAGACTGAAAATAGATGCAATAAGGCAAATCAACTCATTGGACAAATGGCATCAATGCTAAAAACAAACATGTATCAATGGTTACTAAGAAAGTACTCTACACCACAATCTTCCTACCAACTGTATGTTACCAATGCCAAACCTGAACAATGACAGAAAAAGAGAAAAGAAAAATCACAACAGAAATGAGAACAATACTCAATGTTTCCAGAAGAGAGAAAATCAGAAATGAAGAAAGCAGGACTAAATTGGGGATTATAGCACCGCTAGATTTTATTAGAAGGCAGCAAATCAAATGATTCGGCCATGTAACTAGGTTACCAGTTAACAGTTTACCACATCAAGCAATGATGTACAGACCAGATGGAAGCAGAGGAAGAGACCAATCACATAAACGATGGACAGAGGGAATAACAGAGTCCATGTGAATCTTGATACATGAAGCCCATAAGCTGGCACTCTCCCGCTGTTTATACTTCACCTCGACACCAAAAGAGGAACAAGATGAGATGAGATGACATAGCAGAAGGAAATTTGGATACAATTGATTTTTTTTTAAATTTGCATATCCTATTTATCCTCTACAAGTACTGGAGAGTTTTGGTTATAGACCATAACTTTAAGAAGGGAAAATCCAAACTGTACCTCCACGTGGTAGAGGATGGAAACACACTACGGTGTGGCTAACACAGCTCTGAGGACCGAGTATCCACCGGAATAAGTGGACAACTCTGCAGCTGAACAGAGCAGAGCACTCACTTGTCCTGACAGTCGGAAATGGCTGTCAAAGGCAGAGTTAAAAAACCACCATGTGAATGTGGAAAGCAAGGGAAAACCTCCACATTATCTTCCAAAGATTTCATAGCGACACACATTTCAGAAATAGTAAACGACGTTAATGGCTGTCTTAGGACATCCTCGTCCGGTAGGGACAGTCATGAGCCACAAGTGACACCAAGACCGTCATCCAGCTACTGATGGCAAAACTAAAACAATAACTAAACTAAATAAATTTAGAGTAGGAACATGAAATGTTAGGACATTAAATGAGCTAGGAAAGTTAAACAATGTTCTAAGAGAAATGGAAAACATGAAAATGAATATACTAGGCATAAGTGAGATGAGATGGAAGGGATCTGGCAAAATTATAACCGACAAACACACAATTTATTCTGGAGGGGACACACATGAAAAAGGTGTAAGAAAAATATTTGATGAAAAAACAGCCGAATCTATGAATGGATACTGGTGTATTTCAGGTAGAGTTATAATGGTCAAAATCAAAGGCAAACCAATAGATATACATATTATACAAGTATATGCACCAACAACAAGCAGTAGTGATGAAGAAATACACTTTTACGATGAAATAGAAATGGCAATAGCTAAAATTGGATCACAAGAAATAAAAATAATACTGGGAGATTTTAATGCCAAAGTGAAAAAAAAATGTTTTACAGGACATCGCTGTCAACATCAGCATCTTTCAGATGATCGTTGATTTCTTGGCAAGATTACGCTCAGTAGTTTGCCATTGTTTCTGATCGGCCGGCTCACATATCCCGTAAGTTACCGACGCGATTCGAACCACTGCTGATTCTCACCGTCGTCACGTTACTTATGAGAGTATACGATATTACGGAGAAAAGTCACTAACCTCTAGGCCACGAAGCCGGCAATGCAAAAGTAGGAAAAGGAAAAATAGAGGATATAGTGGGGAATTACGGTTTAGGTACAAGAAATGAACAAGGAGAGAAACTATTAGAATGGGCAAATATTAATGATATGATAATTGGAAACACATGGTTTAAACACCATAAAAGACAACTATAATCATGGAAAAGCCCTGATATGAAAATATGCAACCAAATTGACTACAAACATTAATAAACAATTTAGAAATGCATTAATTAATGTAAAGACAATGCCTGGTACTGACGGTAGTAGTGATCATGTACCACTATGTGGACACATAAAAGTTAAATTAAAGAGAGGGAAAAAAATTATTAAGAACTTGAGACTTAATAAAGAGGTTCTGAAAATAGATAAAGAAATTCATGAACAATACAGAGTGACTGTGAAAAATAGGTACAATGCAATAGCTAAAATACAGAGTATAAATGAACAATGGGAAATGTTAAGGGACTCCATTCACAAACTAGAAAAGAAATATTACCGGAGAGAAGCCAAAAAGCTAAGAAAACATGGATGAATGAAAGAATCTTAATGCTTTTGGACAAAAGGAAACAAAATAAAAATGACAAACAAGAGTATGCTAAGATAAATAAAGAAATAAGAGATAAATGTGTGAAGGCAAAAGAAAGTTGATTAAACGAGCAATGCAAAAAAAAAAAAAATTGAAATAAATTCCATTAAAGATCAAAAGAGTATGCACAGACAAATCAGTGAGTTCACAGGAAGGAAAATAAGAATAAATATGGGTTGTTTGAAATCAAAAACAGGAAAGATATTATTGGAGGAAGGTGCTATAATGAAGAGGTGGAATGAGTATATAAGAGAATTATATATTGGAGAATTAACAGAAGAAAGTAACTTAGACGGCCCACCTATTCTAAAAGAAGAAGTCACTGACACTATGAAACATATGAAGAAAGGAAAAACAGCTGGGCCAGACAAAATCACCGTAGACGAATTAGAAGTATTGAGTCAATTTGGGGTAGATATATTAACCAAAATGCTGAATGATATTTACAACAGTGGATATGTACCGAGCGATATGCTAAAATCTGTATTTATAGCAATACCAAAGAGACCAGGAGCAATTAAATGTGAAGATTTTCGTACAATTAACCTCATAAACCATGTCACTAAGCTTCAACTCAAAATTATAATGAGAAGAAGAAGAAAGAAAATAAAAATGGAAATTAGTAAAGAACAGTATGGTTTTATGGGAGGAAAGGGTACAAACAATGCAATATATATATTACGAACACTAATAGAAAGGTCAATAGAGAAACAGAGAGACATATATTTATGCTTCATAGATTATACTAAGGCATTTGATAAAGTAAAACATGATGAGCTGATTAAAATGTTGGAAGATATCAACATTGATGGGAAAGATTTAAGAATAATAAAGAATATATACTGGAACCAAGTAGCAGCAATTAAAATGGAAAATAAAGAGGGTAGTTACCAACAGATAAAGCTAGGAGTACGACATGGGTGTGTCTTGTCACCAGATCTCTTCTCCCTATATAGCGAAGTAATAATGAGAGAGATCAAAGAGAAGCCAGGAATACTAATCGGAGGATATAATGTAAACAATATATGCTATGCAGATGACACAGTATTGGTGGCGGATAATGCAACAGGCCTACAACAACTATTGGACATTGTAGTATCAGAGAGTGCAAAGAAAGGACTCTCCTTGAATATCAAGAAAACAGTAACAATGGTGATATCAAATAAAATGGGGACAACAAAATGTGACATAGAAATAGAAGGGGAAAATCTCAACCAAGTGGATAATTTTAGATACCTAGGGGCATTTATAACATCAGATGGAAGATGTACAACAGAGATTAAGAGCAGAATAGGGCAGGCAAAAGCCGCATTTCAGAAAATGAAGAGTATCTTATGCAATAAGTCGCTATCAATGAATGTAAGAAAGAGAGTGCTATAATGCTATATTGTACCAGTTTTACTGCATGGCAGCGAATCTTGGAATGTAAATGAACAAATTAGGAAGAACTTAGAAGCAACAGAGATGTGGTTTTCAAGACGAATGTTGCGAATTCCTTGGACTGCCAGAGTAACTAACAACGATTGCCTGAAAGAGGCTAATGAAACTAGAACACTATATACAACAATAAGAAAGAGACAAACAGCTTTCTTTGGTCATGTGATGAGAAGAGAGGCATTGGAGAACATCGTGACAACTGGAAAGATCATGGGGAAGAGAGGCAGAGGCAGACCAAGAGAAATGATGCGGGATGGATTGAGACGGTGGCATGGAGGAATATCATCAGCAGAGTTGATCCAGAACACCAAAGACCGAGATCTGTGGAGAGCCATGAACGCCTACGCCAGCCGACATGGCACTTGATGATGATGATATCCTATTTACAGGACATTGCAGTCAACACCAGCATTTTTCAGCTGCTGTTGATGTCTTAGCATGTTTTACATTCAGTAGTTTGCCATTGCTTTCTGAACGTCTGGCTCACATATTTTTCCATAAGAAACCAACGCGAAGCGATGCACTGCCAAATCTCGTGCAGCTATGTTTCGTACGTGGATATTCGGGATTATGAACAGCATCCTTAATCCCTCCACCGGGGAGACCAGCACCATTGTATATAATCATATAATATAAAAGCATAATAGGCTTCCTACATTAACAACCAGATAGTTTATTATTTTTAAGATACACACCTCTTATCCCATTATTGCAATTCATTCCTCCCAAAATGTATGACCAGCCAGCTGTTGTTCTATATAAATCCAATCTGGAAATAAGGAAATATAAAGCTATTAGATTCAAACAACAATTAATTAAAGATAGCAATATACACACATAAATACACACATATCCCCTCGCACACAAACACACATCCACACCCATACTTACACACACACACAAATACACACTCCCTCGCATAAATTGCATGCATGCACACATACACACAAACATGCACATACATACACGAACGTACATATATATATATATATATATATATATATATATATATATATATATATATATATACACACGCACGTACACACACGCACATACATATAAACACACGCATACATGTACGCACACATAAACATTCTTACACACACAAGCACACATACAAACACACATTTACACACACTTACATATACACACCCACATGCACATTCAGGCGTGCACACACATACACCCACATTCACACATATGGACACACGTACACACCAACCCATCCACCCACACACTTACTCACACATACACGCTGCCTCACATAATCTCACCCTCTCACTCACTCATTTACTCTCTAAACCACACTAACTCACTCTCTTACTCGCACTGACAAGTACACACACACACACACTCTCTCTCACTCATTAACTTCTCATGCAGTCTCTCACTCACCCACTGTCTCTCTCTTGCACACTCACTCGCTTTCACACTCACTCACACACGCTCATACACACATACTCACAAATTCTCCCCCTCACTCACTAACTCACTCTCCCTTACTCACTCACTCAACCGGCGGCTCTCTAACTCACACTCACTCACTCACTTAGAGATAGATAGATAGATAGATAGATACATACGTACGTATGTACATGCATACATACATACATAGATCCATAGATACATACATAGATCCATAGATACATACATACTTAGATACATACATACATAGATACATACATACATACATAGATACATACATACATACATACATACATACATAGATACATAGATACATACATAGATACATAGATACATACATACATACATACATACATACATACATACATACATACATACATACATACATACATACATAGATGGACAGATCCCTGTCTGGATCTGGGTGAAGCCGGCCGGGTCAGCTTGATATCTTGGATATCGAAGGATTTGTTTTTCCGTTCGCTTGGCCGATCTATAGATATCCATAGACAGACAGACAGAGAGGGAGGGATAGACAAGACGGGATAGACGGATGGACGGACGGGTAGGCAAGAAAAAAGTGTGTTGAAGTGCTACAAAGAACCTATACTTTTGTATGGATGCGAAACATTGACAATGAGTAGACAAGCTGAAAATATTTAACGGCAGTGGACATGTGGTTTCTGAGGAAAATACAAAGAATACCACGGACAGACAGAAAAAACCAATCGTCCTACAAGAAAGAAATGAAAACAGTAAACAGATTAGAGAAATTAGATGTAGACATTTTTTGGACACGTTGCGGAAGAAATAAACAGGAGAACATGGTGACAACTGGCAAGACTGAGGGGAAATGAACAAGGGGAAGACAGAAGTAAATATCTGGATGGATTGACAAAACGGCATGGCTGAGACAAGAACACAAAGCTGATCCACGATTCTGGTGACGGTGTGAGATGGCGAAACATGGCCGTGATGACCGCACATGGTTATCGCCAATTATCGGCATGTTACATTAAGTATATTTCTTGTTTCAGTCCTTCAGCGTTATAATATAATAATTATATTATAACGCTGAAGGACTGAAATAAGAAAGAAACTTCTACGATAAATACATTATGTTTTAAAATTTAATGTACATAATTCTAATGAAATCTTTTAATACTTTAGCTTAAACTTAGTAAATAACATATTCTTACCGCTGTCAATTATACGTATTTCATAATAGTATAGTATAGTTATACTCTGATAAAGCTGAGCACCTCGGTATGTCTATGCCTCTTGTGATGTTTGGAAGCTGTCGCAGACTGCCACGTCAGTTTGTTTGGTATTTTCTAACACTGAAACACATTATATCCCTTCCAATTTTGCTTTCGCCTGCATTGGAGTTCACGCAAGATATGCCCGACAGGAACTCTGTACTACAATTTTCTAGACAAGCACATGTTCTTAAATTAATACAGTGGATATCGACACTTTTCACTCGCATAATTTACCTAAACTATCACTCCGCCCGGCCTTATTTTCGTCTCCACAGTCATTTACTATACATTTGTCTGCATTATAATCTACAATTTAACACTCTTTTAATTAAGTTATTATCACAACATGTTTGATAATTGCTTTTATAAGTTTCTAAATTATATGTGTAGTAATCATTTTGTAAGATATTGATGGACAGGTTAATTTCTTGGTCCGTGTGAGAAGGCCAGATGAAGGCGGAGCCACGAGTACGCACATGGCGAGTGACTTTTAGGAAGTTGAGCGGCACGCTCGATAAATGTAAAGTGTAAACACACAATTAAAGTACATGGTACTATTAAGTTGGGGCGGGTACAGAATTTCTAGTATCTTGGCAAATGGAAATTGTATTACAGATATCCGGGAAGGTTAACCCGGTCAACAAATGCCCGCCGAAGTCGGATGTGTCGGCCTAACGGCGCAAGAACGCAGCTCTGCTGTAAACAGGCACAACGCAATCACATCCGAAAAAAAAACTCCGGATGAACGAAGAAGAAGAAGAAGAAGAAGTATTACAGATATAAACACCATAATAGGGCCAGATAGAACTACATGTCATAAAAGTTTTATAAGTTAGTTAGTCGTGGTTCCAACTTCACGGCAACGGGTTGTCCCCATATTGCTCCGTTCCTGTGCCAGTGAATATCACACAAAATGCTCCTCACCGCCCAATGTGAACAATGGAATAGACAGGAGTATCGGCAAGCCAACAGCCCGCACAGGTACCCTGTGCATAATGCCGCAGCCAGAATGCCAACACAAAAGTCCTCCATGAAAAATACAGTTCATCGTCGATGGAAATGGCAGTCACCAGAAAGACTTAATTGACTCGGGTTTTATCTCATATGGCTCGGTCTCTTTCCGCACGTCGACCCGCTGAAAGCGCCGCACAATGCACGAACTCCGTAGCCCCAGAGACGACACCCAGGAGTCTCCTGAAAAATGCACTCGTGAGCCGAAAAGGCAAACCAGTTAATCCAGCATCAGCCGGCCGCCATCGTTCCAAACATGCAGTTCACGCAATAAACAACCGCGGACAGATGTAAAAGCATTCCACCTGAAACTCACAGCTCACAGTGTCGCGCCACGCACTCACTCAGTAGCTGGGCGACGGAAACATATCCTCCTTAGTCGCCTCTTATGACGTGCATGGTAGGCAACAGTGTTACTATTCTTTGTTCCCCCCTATCGGCCCCGGCAACACACGAGCGAAAAAGTTTTATAAAGTTTTATAAAAACTTTATTAAAAAGTTTTATAAATATGGCCAAAACGTGGTCTCTACAATTCAGCCCAAGCTTTGTGCTAAGGAGAGGTTATTATGTTTTTTTTTTTTTTCAAAGCACAATGTAACAAACAATCGTCTGTCAAGACGGCGAGGTGCCAGTTTCAGTAAAATCAGTTTTAGCAAATGGTCGCGAACCCTGGACAATAAGTAAACATTTACACCAAGAATTCATCAGCAATAAGTCTCACTATGTTTTGGCGGGCATATGTCACTGCATTTCGTCAAGTGCTTGTTTCAAGAGTTAGATTTCACTTGAAGTTCTACTAGGTTCCAAATTGCTATTATAAAGCCAGGGTTGGGGTGAGCGCCCAGCCTTGTAAAATAACTCCATGGCTTGTGCATTTATCACCTCTGGCAGTAAAAGTCCAACTCTTGGCCTTCACGTGGCGGAACTGTTTTACCTAACTTGAGAAAGGGCGAAGGCGCGTATCTGACGCCGTAAAATAAAAAATAAAATAAAACATAAACCAAACTGATCTAGATATGTAAGTACCTACATACATGCGAAGGCAAGTGTGTATATGCATGCTCATCTAACCTAGAGTAAGACGAGTCTACTCTAGTTAAGAAACGGTGCTGAAGGCGGAGACAACCAGCCATTAGGTGCACCACATAAATCAGGATACCACTCAATTATGAGATGAAATATGTTGATCACTGCAAAACGTTATGGTGTGCTTATCTTGCTAGGGACCCCCAGGCAGGTACAATAAGGGCTCTATGACTCAAAGGTGTCCAACAAAAACGACTGGAGGTCTTTCCCAAATGTCCTCTTGAGGCAGGGGACCTGAGAATAGAGCGTCTGGCCATACCAAATAAAGAGTGAAAATAATGCATTTAAATGCGGAGGGAGACAGCAAAAATAAAATCTAATAAACACCGACCGACCGATAGACCGACCGACAGACAGATAGATAGATACATAAATAGATCGACAGATCCCTGTCAGGGGCTGGGCGAAGCCGGCCTGGTCAGCTAGATATCTTGGATATCGAAGGATTTGTTTTTTCGTTCGCTTGGCCGATCTATAGATATCTATAGACAGACAGACAGACAGAGAAGGAGGGATAGACGAGACGGGATAGACGGATGGACGGACGGGTAGGAAGACAGGCATACAAACAGGCATACAGACAGACAGATAGATAGATAGATAGATAGATAGATAGATAGATAGATAGATAGATAGATAGATAGATAGATAGATAGATAGATAGATCGCCGCCAGGGACTGAGCGAAGCCGGGCCGAGTCAGCTAGTATACTATATACTGACCAATAAAAAAACGTCAATTGCAACAAGAAAAAAGAGTGTTGAAGTGCTACAAAGAACCTATACTTTTGTATGGAAGCGAAACATTGACAATGAGTAGACAAGCTGAAAACATTTAACGGCAGTGGACATGTGGTTTCTGAGGAAAATACAAAGAATACCACGGACAGACAGAAAAACCAATCGTCCTACAAGAAAGAAATGAAAACAGTAAACAGATTAGAGAAATTAGATGTAGACATTTTTTGGACACGTTACGGAAGAAATAAACAGGAGAACATGGTGACAACTGGCAAGATTGAGGGGAAATGAACAAGGGGAAGACAGAAGTAAATATCTGGATGGATTGACAAAACGGCATGGCTGAGACAAGAACACAAAGCTGATCCACGATTCTGGTGACGGTGTGAGATGGCTAAACATGGCCGTGATGACCGCCCATGGTTATCGCCAATTATCGGCATGTTACATTAAGTATATTTCTTATTTCAGTCCTTCAGCGTTATAATATAATAATTATATTATAACGCTGAAGGACTGAAATAAGAAAGAAACTTCTACGATAAATACATTATGTTTTTAAATTTAATGAACATAATTCTAATGAAATCTTTTAAAACTTTAGCTTAAACTTAATAAATAACATATCCTTACCGCTGTCAATTATACGTAATTCTACTAATACTGGCCCCTCGCCGTCTTGATAGACGATTGTTTGATACATTGTGCTTTGAAAAATAATATATAATAGCCTCTCTTTAGCACAAAGCTTGGGCTGAATTGTAGAGACCATGTGTTGCCCATAGTTATAAAACTTTTATAACATGCAGTTCTATCTGGACCTATTATGTTATTTGTATCTGTAATACAATTTCTATTTGCCAATCATACTATAAATTCTGTACCCGCCCCCAATTTAATACCATTTACTTTAAACCATTTACTTAATACCATTCAAATCGTGTGTTTACACTCTTTACATTTATCGAGCGCGCGGCATAACTTCCCAGAAACTCTCGCCACGTGCGTACTCGTGACTCCGCCTTCATCTGGCCTTCTCACACTGTCCAAACAATTAACCTGTAAATCAATATGTTCCAAAATGATTACTACAGATATAATTTAGAAACTTATAAGAGCAATTATCACACATGTTGTGATAATACCTTAATTAAATTAGTGTTATATTGTAGATCATAATGCAGACAAATGTATAGTAAATGGTTATGAAGACGAAAATGAGGCCGAACGGACTGATAATCTAGGTATATTATGCGAGTGAAAAGCGTGGATATCCGCTGTATTAAGTTAAGAACACGTGCTTGTCTAGAAAATTGTAGTACAGAGTTCCTGTCAGGCATTTCTTGCGTGAACTCTGATACAGGCGGACGCAAAGTTGGAAGGCATATCATGTGTTTCAGTGTTAGAAAATACCAAACAAACTGACGTGGCAGTCAGCGACAGCGTTCAAATATCGCAAGGGACATACCGAGGTGCTCAGCTTTATCAGAGTATAACTATACTATTATGAAATACGTATAACTGACAGCGGTAAGAATACTAAGTTTAAGCTAAAGTTTTAAAGGTATTCATTAGAATTCTGTTCATTAAATTTAAAAACAGATAGTATTATTTATCGTAGTAGTTTCTTTCTTATTTCTCATCAATATCCTGTTCAACCCTTCAGCGTTATAATATATACATGCCAATAATTGAATAGAGACCATGTGTTGCACATAGTTATAAAAATTTTATAACATGCAGTTCTATCTGGACCTATTATGTTATTTGTATCTGTAATACAATTTCCATTTGCCAAGATACTAGAAATTCTGTACGCGCCCCAACTTAATGCCATTTACTTTAATTGTATGTTTACACTCTTTACATTCATCGAGCGCGCGACACAACTTCCCAGAAGATTCTCGCCACGTGCCTACTCGTGACTCCGCCTTCATCTGGCCTTCTCACCCTGTCCAAAAAATTAACCTGTTCATCAATATGTTGCGAAATTGTGATTAAACATATAATTTAGAAACTTATAAAAACAATTATCACACATGTGATAATAACTTAATTAAATTAGTGTTATATTGTAGATTATAATGCAGACAAATGTATAGTAAATAGTTGTGAAGACGAAAATGAGGCCGAACGGACTGATAATCTAGGTATATAATGCGGGGGAAAGGCGTGGATATCCCTCTTCCCCATTCGCGTTTACACCGTGTGGGTCAGTCGCGTCGTATCTTATTATTAAAACGTGTTTTTAATTTGTGTCAGTTTCAGACCTGTTTTTCTTGAGGAAGTGGTGGTAAATATTAGTTCGTTACTATAGTGGTGATACATACAACTGTGACAAATATTTCAAGAGAAACAATCTGTAAGTAGAAAACTCTTTAATCTTAAAACACGGGGACCGTACAATTGGCGGTCAAGCCTTGTATACTATCCACACGTGTTTCGCACACGCACAAGCTCGAGAATAAGTAATACAAACGCTCAAGAGACCTGATACACCAATCTGCACCACAGATCGCATCTACACAGAAGACAACAACATCCAACAGATCCGTCTCAACAACGAGCATTCTGTTTTCCTGCAGGTAGATTGAAGTGCATTTCATTGATCGGATTCTACATCGCGGCCGATTCCGATATTTCTCACTCGAGTATATATTCACTGGGAGTGGTGGTAGATATCACCACTGTACTGTAGTGGTGATAAGTACGGTGACAAATATTTCAAGTGGAACAAACTGTAAGTAGCAAACCGCTCTAAGCATTAAAAACAGGAAAAATAACACAAAACACCATGGCAATAACCAGAAACCAAGCAGAGGAGAGCAAGAAAGGACCAGTCGAAGCTATGAATATAGAAAAAAAACAAAAACATAGACGGAAAAATAGCTGGAAGAAATCAACCCAAAGAAAGCCAACCACTAGGAAAACAGCCCGCCAGGGGGGCCCTTGAGCCAGGCCTCAAACTTAAAATAACCCAAACCGAGGGAAGACAAGCAGTACTATCGGCATTCAGCAAAGGCGAATGCATCAATATCATTGAAAATGAGCTAGGTACAAGGTCAATTGCCAACCTGATCAAAAACGCAAACAGCACAATAATAATCACACCGAACGACACCCCCAAGATCAAAGAGATAGTGGATGAACTGAAAAAGGAAAAAAAGCCGATAACAATAAAATTGTCACACGACATCAAAGTCAGCGTAGAGCTGTTCCGGGTGACAACAAAAATAGTTGTAAAAGGAATAAACCCGACAACAGATATGAGGAAGGTAGAGGAAGAAATAAGAAAAGAGAACACGTGCATTGAAATCACGCACGTGGATAGGATATTGACAAAACGTGGCGAACCAACCGCGGTAGTAATGGTTAAATACAACGGAACAACACTGCCAAACCAAATAAAATACGTAGGAAGGCCTAAGCGCTTCGAAATGTATGTACCACCTGTCACACAATGTAGCAAGTGCCAAAAGCATCGACACACCCTTAAATTTTGCAAGGAAAAGAACCCAAAATGCCGGTTCTGCAGCAAAAGCCACTGGTATAGTGACTGTACAGAAGCGAAAAGGGATAAACACTACAAAGAAGTAAACCCGACCAGACAGTGTGCTAACTGCAAGGGTAACCACAGCGCGAGATATAAGGGCTGCCCTGAATATAAACTAACAGAGACGGCATGGAGAGAGTCAGTTCTTACACAAACCCCGATGAGGGTCGCAAGGTGAAGACAAGAAAACGCACGCAAAGAACCAGATACAAGATCAGAAATAAGAATATTGCAATCCGAAATGAATAATATGAAGAACAAGATAGCAGACAAGGACGTAGGAAGAGACAGTACACAAGACAAGGAAGAGACAGAAAACAACGAACTAAAGAAAGTTATAAGACGAATGGAAGAAGCTGAAAAAAGCATGCTAACCATGAAAAAACAACTTGAAGACGCAGTAACACACACGCGAAAAATAACCCAAGAGCTGGAGGCAGCCAAAACAGAGCTGAAAAACCAGTTAAAAGAGAACCAAACAGCCAATGAAAAGATAAAAGAATTAGCCAAAAAGATGGAGGTAACCAGACGAGAATTTAGTAACCAGACGAATGAAAACCACACGGCCACAGAACAGATGAAAGTAAAACTACGCGACATCGAACTATCAAACACAGAGGTAGAAAAAAGGACGCAACCACTAGGCCATGACCTTAAAAAATTGAAGCAACAGACTGATAGAGAAATCAAAATGATTAAACAAGCAGTGGAAAATATGATAAACAAAGAGGAGTTCACACGAATACTACCAGCGTTAATGGAGAAAGCGAAGAAGGGCCCGATCATACTTCAGGAATACACTGAACTAGCAAACAAGATATTACAGGAGACAAGCGAGGAAGACAGCGAAACATCGGAGAACTGAAGAGAACAATAACCAATCAAAAACAGAAATACAACACGACCATGGGAAAAAACAACATTAGAATAGTACAATGGAACTGCAGAGGCATGAAAAAAAACCTCCCCAGCACCATGGAACAACTAGGGAGGGAAAATAGTATCTATGCCCTGCAGGAAACATTCTTGAAACCAAAGGACAGCTACAAATGCAAAGGCTTTAAGATACTCAGGAACGACAGGACAGAAACAACAGGAGGAGGAGTCGCCCTACTCATACAAGACAATCTACAAATATTAGAAAACGGAACATTCAGGACAACCAACTTCGAGGGAATCACAGCGGAGATTGCGAGTAAACCCAACAACTTAACCATAATTAACGTATACTGCCCTAAAGGAAAAATAGAAGAAGAAGACCTAATAGAAATAAAGAACAGAATCAAAACATCAACAATAATAGTCGGCGACTTCAACTGTTGCCACCCAGTGTGGGGTGGATCAAGAAACAGCGTAGCGGGAACAAAATTGATCGAATTTATAGAGCGTAACCAGCTAACAGTGCTAAATGACGGGTCGATGACACGAATAGACCCCAACCCGAGAAGATACGACACAGCAATCGACGTAACAATAGTAACAACGGGCCTAACAAGGAGCCATTGGGAAGTAAAAGAAGACACCAACAGCGATCACCTACCGATAATCATCGACACAAACACGAGAGCACAGAAGAGTAAGGAAAGTAATAAACCGACCTTCCACTTCAAGAACGCGAAATGGGAGCAGTTTAGAGAAGAACTGGAGGGGATGGAGATAGAACAGACAGAAGGAGAAGATATAGACAAATACACAGAAAGAATCACTAACAACATCCTACAGGCCGCGGTAAAACACATCCCCAATAGAAATATGCCTGCATACCTGACAGCGGCCACACAGAGAACGCGAACAACAGGAAAACAATGGAACAAACAACCAGCTGGCTGGTGGAACCAGAGCTGCACAGAGGCGCTGGAAAAAAGAAAGAAGGCGCTCCAACAATACAGAAGAATGAGGACAGACGAAAACTACAACGAATACAAAATTCAGAGGAATGAAGCCAACAGACTGATAACCAAAGCCAAAGAAACAGCATGGAAAACATACTGCCAGAAATTGTCACCAGACACACCCACAAAAGAAGTATGGGAGCAAATAAAAGCTATACAAAGAAACCAAACAAACAGCAATATTCCAACAATAAAAATACCAACACTAGCAGTAACAGACAAAGAAAAAGCAGACGCGTTCGGCAAATACTTCTACGAAGTCTGCTCTAACATGTCACTAGGAGAGCAGGAAAAACAAAGACGAGAAAAATACGCTGAAGAGGTGGAAGAACTGCAACAAGAAATAGAGGACTTCTACATGGACGCAGACATAACAACTGACGAAGTAACATCAGCAATCAAGGAAAAGGACGACACAGCAGCAGGGTCAGACATCCTAAACTATACAATACTGAAAAGGATACCAAGAAAAACAATAGAGACAATAACAGCTCTCTACAACAAAGTGTGGCACACGGGACAAATACCAGCACAATGGAAGAAGGCGACAGTTATACCAGTCAAAAAGCAGTTCAAGAACTCACAAAGAATCGACTCATACAGACCAATATCCCTGACATCACACCTCGGAAAAATTATGGAAACAGTCATCAATAAAAGAATCACACACCACCTGGAGAAAAACGGACTAATTAGCGACACACAGTCAGGGTTTAGAGCCAACCGAAGCGCAATTGACCAAATAATTAAGCTAGAAAACCACGTAAAGAGGGCATTCAAAAAAGGAGAGAAAACGATAGCAGTATTTTTAGATCTGGCTAAAGCATATGACCAATGCTGGAGAAAAGCAGCTCTGATCAAAATCAACAAAATAGGGATAATAGGCAGGACATATCGATATATCGAAAACTTCCTACAGAACAGAAGCTTCACCGTACGAATAAAAAACGAGGAATCCAGAACCTATGAGCAAGAAAACGGAATACCACAGGGATCGGTAATATCACCAACAATATTCACAATATTAGTAAATGACCTAGATGAAGAAAAGCTAGAAGACAGGATAGGGATATCGCAATTCGCCGACGACTGTGCAATATGGAGAAGCGGAAGACACATAAAAACCACAAGAGACCGACTACAACGGCAACTAAACAGAATTGCCAAATGGATGGAAAAATGGGGCTTCCAGATCAACACAGACAAAACGGTCAGTATGATATTCAACGCGAAAAGAAAACGAAACTACACGGACGGGGACATCAAGATCCAAGGGAAGAATATAAAGAGAACAAAAAACACAAGATTCCTCGGGATGACACTAGACGAACAACTAAGTTGGAGAAAACATATAGACCAGACAGTCGAAAAAGGCAAAAAGACAATAAATATTCTAAGAGTAATTAAAGGCAGTGGATGGGGAGCCCATACAAAAACGATGCTAATGCTATACAGATCTCTGATCAGAGGAAGAATAGAATACGGAAGCATAGTATACGATGCTGCACCGGAACACAACAAACGAAGACTGGACTCAATACAGAACCAAGCGCTGGGCATTATCCTAGGAACAGGCAAGCAAACACCAAGGGAAGCCCTAGAGGTAGCACTAGGAGTACTTCCACTACAACTGAGAAGAAAGCAATTAGTGTACAACTACTGGATGAAGGCTGCGAAAGATACAAGACACCCCGCGTTCAGTGCATTCGAAGAAAACAGAAGCAAATGGGGAGGAATACCCATACAAAAGACACAAACACCAGCAGGATGGACAGCTGCACAAGAGATGAACGCGGACGAGAAACTAGCGAGGGCACTGGCACGAACGAAAGTTCACAGACAAACAACACCCCAATGGGAGCTAGAACTACCATTGACAGATACGACACTCGCGAGCATAATTAGTAAATCAACAGAGGACAGGGAAGCCAAAGACATAGCGGAGGAATACATAAGACAAATAAGCACGGACAACCTCACTATCAACACAGACGGGTCAAAGAACGAGAATGGGGAGGTAGGGGCAGGAGTAGTAGTACCATACCGGAACATCCAAAAGGAGTACAAAATAACAGACAATACATCGGTATACACGGCAGAACTAGTAGGTATTATGAAAGGACTAGAAATAGCAACAGAGAACCCCCCTATAAAACTAACTATTCTGACGGACTCACTATCTGCAGTACAAGCGCTAGGCAACCATTCTAAAGTGAACAGACAAGACCTGAAAGAGAAAATACTAACACTAACAACAAAACTAAGAAGTATGGGATGCCAGGTCACAATTGTATGGATACCAGCACACAGAGGGATAACTGGCAATGAGAGGGCAGACAGGGCCGCAAAACGCGGGACAAGCAGCCAGAATATAGTAAATACAGGACTCGGCATTCTGGAGGCAAAAAGCATTATCAAACAACAAGTAATCGACAAATGGAAACAACAATGGAGAGACAGCAATAAAGGACGACACGCCTACCACATGCTCAGAGAACCAAGTTTGAAAAGTCAAGTGAAAGACAACACAAAAATACCAACGTACAAGAAACTATGGAGATTGAGAATCGGGAACTGGAAAGATAAAATCACCCGACCACTTTGCATTGATTGCCTGGAGGAAAACACCATAGAACACTACCTACTAGCGTGCACAGTCTATGCCCAGGAACGCAGGGACCTAGTAGAATACTTCCAAACAAGAAATACTACGATGACGATGAAGGAATGCCTACAGGTGGAAGGCGACAAAGAAGTATAAAAGCTTACAAAACAATTCACTGCAAGAACAGGGAAAGAAATATAACCAACATATAATAAAGCCAACAGCAAAATAAAAATACAGTGAGGAAACACTCGACCACACGAAAACCAGACAATAGGAAATATATAGGGATGCATTAAAACTCTCAAATAGCGGACAATAGAGAGACGAAACGACCCTCTTCGACGCGGGAGACAAGGAGAAGGGTGGAAATTGCCCCAACGATGGAGAAGACGATGGGAAACCTCCCTGACGATGGATAAGAGGGACGTGCAGGAAACCCCTCCGGCGCGGGACAAGAGGAGACGGTAGGAAACCTCCCCAACGATGGACAAGAGAGACGATACAATCCGACCCCTATGCTTGACAAAAAACCGTTGAACCAAGAAAACAAGCCCAGACGATAACAGGCGCCCCCCCCCCTCCCCAGGACAAGCCCAAGAAAACAGATGAAAAAAGACAGCTCCTCCCCAGCCCCCAAGGTCAGCTCCGGAAAAGAAGACACCAAATGAGAGGGATGGGCAAACCGATAATGATAGCAGACACACCAGCAACAACGACAAAAGCAAAAAGGATGGCAAAAAAGAGGAACTCGGCCAGACAGGCAGTAATAGAAGCTGTCTAACGCACAAAAGACCATAAAACCTATACCGCACTATGAACCACCACAACTATAACCAACGTCATTGAGACGGATTGAACGAGGTGGAAAGTTTCTTTTTTTTTCGACAAATCGGAATCGGAATCGGTGGATATCCACAGTATTAAGTTAAGAACATATGCTTGCCTAGAAAATTGTAGTACAGAGTTCCTGTCGGGCATTTCTTGCGTGAACTCTGATACAGGCGGACGCAAATTTAGATGGCATATAATGTGTTTCAATATTAGAAAATACCAAACAAAATGACGTGGCAGTCTGCGACAGCGTTCAAACATCGCAAGGGACATACCGAGGTGTTCAGCTTTATCAGAGAATATCTATACTATTATGAAATACGTATAACTGACAGCGGTAAGAATACTAAGTTTAAGTTTAAGCTAAAGTTTTAAAGGTATTCATTAGAATTCTGTTCATTAAATTTAAAAACAGATAGTATTATTTATTTATCGTAGAAGTTTCTTTCTTATTTCTCATCAATATCCTGTTCTACCCTTACTAAGTTTAAGTTTAAGCTAAAGTTTTAAAGGTATTCATTAGAATTATGTTCATTAAATTTAAAAACAGATAGTATTATTTAGTTATCGTAGAAGTTTCTTTCTTATTTCTCATCAATATCCTGTTCTACCTGTCAGCGTTATAATATATACTTAATATGTAACATGTCGATAACCATAGGCGGTTATCACGGTCATGTTTCGCCATCTCACACCGTCACCAGAGTTATGGATCAGCTTTGTGTTCTTGTCTCAACCATGCCGTTTGGTTAAGCCATCTTGATATTTACTTCTGTCTTCTCCTTGTTCATTTCCCCTCAATATTGCCAGTTGCCACCATGTTCTCCAGTTTATTTCTTCCCGCAACGCGTCCAAAAATCTTGTCTACATCTAATTTCTCTAATCAGTTTACTGTTTTCATTTGTTCTTGTAGGACGATTGGTTTTTCTGTCTGTCCATGATATTCTTTGTATTTTCCTCAGAAACCACATTTCCACTGCCCTTAAATGTTTTCAGCTTGTCTGCTCATTCAATGAGTCATTGTCTGTTTCACTTCCATACAAACGTATAGGTTCTTTGTAGAACTTCAACACTCTTTTTCTTGGTGCAATTGACATTTTTTTTATCGAAGTGACTATTCATACCCCGACTATGAATAAATTCTCCCTTTATTCAAAGTCAAACTTTCCCGGCCGGTCACGTGAATTGCCAAGTCGCATGCATGTGGCTATATTATACATTTTTGTTGATTCAAAATCGTATCCTTAATTATAGTTGTTAGTGTCTCCACCTGCAACACGAGAGGCCAATGTTCGATTCCCTGCTAGACAATTAAAAAAAAAAAAAATTCTTCAGCAATTGGGTGAAAGTGACTTTTTAATAAAAACAAATATTCGGAACTAAAATATAGAACTGAGAAACTCGGTGTTTCATGTTTCGATGTAACATGTGGTTAGGGGTTAGGTTTGCTGAGGGTTAGGTTTATGTTTTGTATACAATCGTGTTTCGATGTAGGCCTAACATGTAGTTAGGGTTATGGGTTAGGGTTAATGTTAGGGTTAGGTTTATTTTTTGTATACGATCTACCCGTCCCCTCGGGGTATAATGCATCAGTGTCGCAGAGTCCGGGTGTCCAACGATTACCGTCTATGGATCTGTGGAAGCTGCCGGGGGGGGGGGGGGTGGCGTGAATTTTATTTGCCAAATAAAATATGGACGTTCCTATTTAAATTAACACCTTCTTACTGGCTCAAACTAAAATTGAATAGTGAGCGGGCGTGGATATACGGCTGATTAAGAGCTGAATAGTCGACTATGAATAAAACTGAGCTTTATTCATAGTTTGACTATGAGTAAAATTTAGCTTTATTCATACTTTGACTATGAATAAAGTCTCCCTCTTTTTATTGGTCGGTATATATTCTGTCTTCCAAAAGGCAACCTTTGCCATGGTGATTCTTATTTAATCTCAAGACACCTCTTATCAGATATTAAGACAGTTCTGAGATAGTAGTACCAATTCACCTGTTTAAGAATATTCTCATTTACCCACATATATTACATTATGGTATTTCTTTCTTCTTAAGAGTCTGTACATTAAATTTAAACACAAATAGTATATTGTAGACCAGGGGAGGCAAACTACGACGCGAGGACCGCATGCAGCCCGGCAACTAATATTATGTGGCCCCCAAGGGCATTTTTAGAAATACAATTTTTTACTGTTTTAAAGTTATTTTGTTGTATTTTACAGAACGAAGTGATTATTCACAAACGGCTGGTCACGTGACGTACGTTTGACTACAGTATTAATTTTAATATGGACATATTATTGTGTCCTCAGTAGTGTAGTGGTTAGTATCTCCGCCTGTCACACGGGAGACTGGGGTTCAAATGTTTTGGGAGGGAATATTTTTTTATTTTTAATATAAAATATTAAACATTACGAACTAAATTATAGTACTGAGAAACTTGAAGCTTGTGAATAAATGGTGCTCTATTGATCTGCGGAAGCTGCCAGGGAGCACATCACCCAGGCAGTGACGGAGTGATCGAGTGTCGGAATCGATAGATCCAATAAATGTCTTTGTTTAATGTGAATTTTATTTGCCAAAGAAAATATCACTATACGTAGTGTGTGTCCATGTCGACAAATATTGTCTTAGTGAGGTTTGAAGAAAAATAACTTGCAAAAAAAGACAGACAAGAAGAGAGAATAATAGAGTTTTCTGAAGCCAATCGATGGTGGTAGTAAATGTCCCGTGACCAGCCGTTTGTGAGTTAATGTACGAGACATTATTCACAAACGTTTGTGAATAATGTCTCCCTTTACTGAATTTCATGTACCGTTATGATTGTTTTAACATTTTTGATAAAATTTCTTTCTAATTGTCTATTTTTGTAAACAGTCCTTGACTTTCGTAATGTAATGCTCAAATGCAAATTTATCGATTTTAATTGTAAAAATGTGATAAGGATTATTTTATAAAAAATAGATATTTCTTCGGTGAATAAAATGATTTATTATGCAAGAAAATATTACAAAACCCTCACGGTGTCTCATATTATCTATCTCCCACAGGCGGCATAGTCATCTGCAAGCAGTTACATACAATACATCTCATTAGAAATCAACAATTGTAGTGACAATGTAGTCAGTTTGTGTCTAAAATAAAGCCATTGATAGATAATTTAAAAAAAAATTTAAAACAATAAAAAATATGTAAAATTAGTAACAGTTTTTGCCCATATTGTAAAATATAATGTATAAGTGAAATAAAACTGCAAAAATTATTTATTTATACTGTTTAATAACCTATAAATAATTCATAATTACTTATTGTGATAGGTTGCTGTAAACAAAGTGGACATAAAATATATGCAGCGCCCCCCCCCCCCCAAATAGCTTTACATTTGTCAATGTGGCCCTATGCAAAAAAAGTTTGCCCACCCCTGTTGTAGATGTTCTTTTCTTATGTTTTCATCAATATCATGTTCAACCCTTCAATATATTCATTCAGTAGCATGACCTTTTCAGAACCTCGCTCCCATAACAACTTCCAGAGAACTTCTCGACCATCCCGCGTCTGATACACCAATTTGGAGATCATCCGCCACATCCTGCACCCAACTTCTCTTTGGCCTTCCTCTTCCCAGGCTTATCTCTCTCTCTCTCTCTCTCCCCCCCCCCTCCATTGTTGTTCCCTCCAAACTATTATGATGTTTTTAAGTGACCAAAATATTTCAACTTTCTTTGCTTTATCGTCTTTAGTAGCCAACCTTCTTCAATATTCTGTTCCAGGCCTCACAGGTGTATGTTGCAATGGGAAAGATACATACTCTTAAAAGTCTAATTTTTGTAGTTCTATCTGTCCCACTCCACAATTTATTCAGTTTTAGTCTTTGAAGATTTCTTTCTTTGCGTGACCATTGTTGGTAATCAATGAACCAAGATATTGGAAATTTTCCACCACCTTCAATGTTTGCTCATTAACATATATTTCTGTCTCCATTGTAGTTTATCTGTATCAGTATGCACTATATTATAATTGTTTACGCTATGTTAAGAGACCGGTATATATATACATATATATATATATATATATATATATATATATATATATATATATATATATATATATATATATATATATATATATATATATATATATATATATATCATTGGCACCTTGCCGTCTTGACAGACGATAGTTTGTGCTTTAAAAAGGCATAATAACTTTTAACTATGGCGGTAGCGAGTGTGACTGATAAGGCCAATTTGCGCTGTAAATGTCCGTTCACAGTGGGTGCATGTGAACACGTGGTCATTTCCACCATCATGCACCATCTTACGTCTCAAACGCTTGGTGTGTGACTTTTCTGCAATAATTTTCTCCTTTGACTTTATTCCATTTCTGATATTTGCCCTCCATGCAACACGTTCAGCGGCGACTTGCTCCCAATGTGCATTATCAATGCCTGTATCAATCATGTCCCGCTTACACACATCTTTGTATCGTAGTAGAGGCCGACCCTGAGATCTCTTACCCATCTGTAATTCACCAAAAAAGATATCCTTTGGTATTCTACCATCATCCATCCTCCTAAGATGTCCTATCCATCTAAGTCTACGAAGACTGAGCATGGAATAAACTGTCACACAACCTGATCTTTCCAATACTTCAGTATTTGTGATTTTGTCTTGCCACTTAATACCAAGAATTCTTCGCAGACACCGCATATGAAAGCTGTTTAAATTGTTCTCTTGGTGTGAGTAAGTTGTCCAGGTTTCACTGCCATAGAGAAGAGTACTAAGGACACAGGCTTGATAGACAAGGACTTTTGTTTTGGCAGTAAGCTTCCTGTTCTCCCAGACTCTTTTTCTTAACCTGTTCATTGTTGTTGCTGCCTTACCAATCCGGATGTTGATTTCCTGATCTAGGGATAATTTGCTATTTACCACTGATCCTAGATATGTAAAATGGTCTACTATCTCTAGTTTGGCGTCGTCAATAAAGATTGATGGTACCCCATGTGCACCTTGTGACATAATCTGTGTCTTCTTTTTGCTAATTGTTAAACCAAATTCAGAACAAGCATTGGAGAATGCAGATAGTAGACATTGCAATTCTTCCTCAGAGTGGGTCGTAACTGCAGCATCATCTGCAAAAAGCAACTCTCTGATCAGTACCCTCCTAATTTTGGTCTTAGCCTTCAATCTCTGAGCATTGTAGAGGCCGCCATCTGAGCGTGAGTGGATGTATATACCACCAGCCTGATTACGAAATGCATATTTCAGTAGAAGTGAAAAGTATATTCCAAAGAGGGTGGGAGCTAGTACACAACCTTGCTTAACTCCACTCTTGATTTCAAATTCTTCAGAAGTTGCACCATCAAACTTGATTATACCCTTCATGCCTGTGTGGAACGATTCCACAATGGACAGAAGAGTTGGTGGGCAGCCAATCTTCTTTAGTGCCTTGAACAGACCCTCACGACTGACCAAATCAAATGCCTTTGTGAGGTCGATGAAGGCAATAAACAGTGGTTGATTCTGTTCACGGCATTTTTCTTGCATTTGTCGCAATGAGAATATCATATCAGTGGTAGACCGGTTCTGTCGAAAGCCACACTGTGATTCGGGGTAGACTTGATCTCCTAGGACTTGAAGTCTGCGCAGAACAATTCTGGCAAATACTTTTCCAACAATACACAGAAGTGAGATACCCCTATAGTTGTTGCAGTCGCTCCAATCGCCCTTGTTCTTGTACAGTGTTATGATGCTTGAATCTTTGAAATCCTGTGGGACTTGTCCTTCACGCCAGCATAGCTCTATTAGCTGGTGGATCTGTATAGTGAGTGTGTCTTGCCCACTCCTGATAACCTCTATTGGAATCCCATCCTTACCTGGAGCCTTGCCAGATGCAAGTTCATTTATAGCACACTTAACTTCTGTTATGGTGGGAAGTGTGTCCAGGTGGTCAAGAGTTGGTAGAGCCTCTATGGCGTTGAGGGCATTATCCGCTAGTTTGGTCTCACTTGAGTAAAGCTCCAAATAGTGCTCTACCCAGGGGGGGGGGTATATATATATATATATATATATATATATATATATATATATATATATATATATATATATATATATACGGTGCAGTCAGGTCTTAGTCAGATATGACTGAGCTACCGTATAACAGTAGACGGTACTACCTGGTTTCTGTTAGCGCCGAACGTTGGGCGGCGCTTACCAAACCCGACACCCCACATTGTGCCAACGGCTTCGGGCGGAAGAGCGCAATTGGGAGGGTACAAGCCTTACCCTGGTGCGAGGAAATGCAAGCTAAAGACAAAATTGTCATGGCAGGGCAGACCAGGCCCTAAGCCTTGGTTGGCGACTGGTCTAGGATCGAAGCTCCGACAGGCGGACAGTTAGAGCATTGCTTTGCTGATCCGGCAGCTTCTGCAGCTTGTCTTGTTCCAGATGTAGGGGTGTTACCTTTCCTCTGGAGTGAACTAGGCAGGCCGAGAGAGGGATCATGCTGCATGGGCAACACATGATCTCTATATTTTAGCCCAGGCTTTGTGCTATGGAGAGGCAATAACTCCATCCCTGGTCTTAACTGGTCTCGGAATCAAAGCGAGAGGCAACTGTTACGGGTTATAAGTCCTTGTCAGTTGGCGTAGACATGGGGCGCCACGCGTTGCCTCTGACGGTGGGAGACACCTATAGGTGTCACTGATCAGCTACCGCCCGCCTCAAGCTGGGCAGCCCCCAGCCAATTGGGTGCTGATCCGCCACAGCCTGCCTGCTTCAATGGGTGCTTGGGGCTAGGACAAAATCTGAATCGCAGGCTGTAAAACCAATGCACCAGGTACAAACAAAAATAGAAATAGAAACCTCAAGCTACGGCTTGCAACCTGGAACGTGAGAACCATGTGTCCAGGATTTTCCACTGACTTGACCAATATTGACGATGTGAGAAAAACGGCTGTGATTGATGCCGAACTCAATCGTCTTAACATTGATATTGCTGGCCTGCAGGAGACTCGCCTCGCTGAGGAAGGGTCACTCAGGGAAAACAACTACACCTTTTTCTGGAAGGGTAAAGGGCAGGCAGAAAAAAGGCAACACGGTGTGGGCTTTGCAGTGAAGAATTCGCTACTGGGAATGATTGAAATTCCAGCAGGAGGAAATGAAAGACTATTATCCCTGCGCTTGGCAACCTCTTGTGGGTTTGCCACCATTATTACTGCATATGCACCGACACTCGATTCCTCTGATGATGTGAAGGATTTGTTCTATGAGGAGTTAGACTCTGTGATCAAGGCAGTTCCAAAATCCGACTACATTTATATGCTCGGTGATTTCAATGCTCGTGTGGGCAAGGACTCGAGTTCATGGCCAGTGTGCCTTGGAAAATACAACATCGGTCGCATGAATGAAAATGGGCAAAGGCTGCTGGAGCATTGCACCAGTAATGACCTATGTATTACAAACTCTTTTTTTAAAACAAAAGAGATGCATAAGGTCACATGGAAACATCCAAGATCCGGCCATTGGCACCAGCTGGACTTCATCATCACACGGAGACAACATCTGAACCATATATCATTGACTCGTAGTTACCACAGTGCTGACTGTGATACGGATCATTCTTTGGTTGTTGCAAGGGTTAGACTGAGACCAAAGAGAATCTACACAGCTAAACACAAATCTAGCCCCAGGATTAATATTATTAACACTCATGATCCTGAAAAGTGCTTTCAGTTTCAACAGCAACTTGAAGACGCTTTCACTGATACACCAGAAAATTGTACAGTAAATGATAAATGGAATAAACTTAAGGAAACTCTTTGTAAAACTGCCGTAAAGGTTTACGGCACTGTGGATCATAAGAGGCAGGACTGGTTTGCGGCCAACAGCGAGACTCTGCAGCCCTTGATTGATAAGAAGAAGAAAGCTCTCTTAAGAAACAAGGAAAGACCAACGCGTAACACTCTGAGTGAGCTAAGGCAAGCTAGGAAGGATGTGCAAAAGGCTGCCAGGCAGTGTGCAAATGATTATTGGATCAAGTTATGTGAGTCCATTCAAATCGCAAGTGATAAGGGAGACATAAGAAGCATGTATGAAGGAATAAAGAAAGCCTGTGGTCCAGTGATCAAAAGAAGTGCACCATTGAAAACCTTGACTGGAGAAGTCATCACTGATAAGAAACAGCAGATGGACAGATGGGTAGAGCACTATTTGGAGCTTTACTCAAGTGAGACCAAACTAGCGGATAATGCCCTCAACGCCATAGAGGCACTACCAACTCTTGACCACCTGGACACACTTCCCACCATAACAGAAGTTAAGTGTGCTATAAATGAACTTGCATCTGGCAAGGCTCCAGGTAAGGATGGGATTCCAATAGAGGTTATCAGGAGTGGGCAAGACACACTCACTATACAGATCCGCCAGCTAATAGAGCTATGCTGGCGTGAAGGACAAGTCCCACAGGATTTCAAAGATTCAAGCATCATAACACTGTACAAGAACAAGGGCGATCGGAGCGACTGCAACAACTATAGGGGTATCTCACTTCTGTGTATTGTTGGAAAGGTATTTGCAAGAATTGTTCTTCGCAGACTTCAAGTCCTAGGAGATCAAGTCTACCCCGAATCACAGTGTGGCTTTCGACAGAACCGGTCTACCACTGATATGATATTCTCATTGCGACAAATGCAAGAAAAATGCCGTGAACAGAATCAACCACTGTTTATTGCCTTCATCGACCTCACAAAGGCATTTGATTTGGTCAGTCGTGAGGGTCTGTTCAAGGCACTAAAGAAGATTGGCTGCCCACCAACTCTTCTATCCATTGTGGAATCGTTCCACACAGGCATGAAGGGTATAATCAAGTTTGATGGTGCAACTTCTGAAGAATTTGAAATCAAGAGTGGAGTTAAGCAAGGTTGTGTACTAGCTCCCACCCTCTTTGGAATATACTTTTCACTTCTACTGAAATATGCATTTCGTGATCAGGATGGTGGTATATACATTCACTCACGCTCAGATGGCGGCCTCTAAAATGCTCAGAGATTGAAGGCTAAGACCAAAATTAGGAGGGTACTGATCAGAGAGTTGCTTTTTGCAGATGATGCTGCAGTTACGACCCACTCTGAGGAAGAATTGCAATGTCTACTATCTGCATTCTCCAATGCTTGTTCTGAATTTGGTTTAACAATTAGCAAAAAGAAGACACAGATTATGTCACAAGGTGCACATGGGGTACCATCAATCTTTATTGACGACGCCGAACTAGAGATAGTAGACCATTTTACATATCTAGGATCGGTGGTAAATAGCAAATTATCCCTAGATCAGGAAATCAACATCCGGATTGGTAAGGCAGCAACAACAATGAACAGGTTAAGAAAAAGAGTCTGGGAGAACAGGAAGCTTACTGCCAAAACAAAAGTCCTTGTCTATCAAGCCTGTGTCCTTAGTACTCTTCTCTATGGCAGTGAAACCTGGACAACTTACTCACACCAAGAGAACAATTTAAACAGCTTTCATATGCGGTGTCTGCGAAGAATTCTTGGTATTAAGTGGCAAGACAAAATCACAAATACTGAAGTATTGGAAAGATCAGGTTGTGTGACAGTTTATTCCATGCTCAGTCTTCGTAGACTTAGATGGATAGGACATCTTAGGCGGATGGATGATGGTAGAATACCAAAGGATATCTTTTTTGGTGAATTACAGATGGGTAAGAGATCTCAGGGTCGGCCTCTACTACGATACAAAGATGTGTGTAAGCGGGACATGATTGATACAGGCATTGATAATGCACATTGGGAGCAAGTCGCCGCTGAACGTGTTGCATGGAGGGCAAATATCAGAAATGGAATAAAGTCAAAGGAGAAAATTATTGCAGAAAAGTCACACACCAAGCGTTTGAGACGTAAGATGGTGCATGATGGTGGAAATGACCACGTGTTCACATGCACCCACTGTGAACGGACATTTACAGCGCAAATTGGCCTTATCAGTCACACTCGCTACCGCCATAGTTAAAAGTTATTATGCCTTTTTAAAGCACAAACTATCGTCTGTCAAGACGGCAAGGTGCCAATGTATATATACGGAAGACCTTTTAAAATAAATGTAATTCAAGTATATGCCCCAACAAGTGAAAGCAGTGAAGAAAGTATAGAGAAATTTTATAATGACATGGAGTCTGCTTTGAAGAACTGTAAAAAATCAGAAATAAATATCATAATGGGTGATTTCAACGCAAAAATAGGAAAGCAAAGCGATGGATGCAGTGTAGGCAACCATGGTTTGGGAGAGAGAAATGAAAGAGGTTACAGACTTGTAGAATGGGCAAAAGAGCAAGAAATGGTTGTAGGAAACACCTGGTTTAAACAACATCCTAGAAGATTATGGACATGGAGGAGTCCAGACAGCAGGATTAAAAACCAGATAGATTACATCCTGATAAGCAAAAGATTTCGAAATGCATTAACAGTTGTACAAACAGTTCCAAATGCAGACTGTTACAGTGATCACAGATTAATTATTGGCACATTGAGGGTAAAGTTAAAGAAAGTCAAGTATACAGCAGTGTAGCGAAACGCCAGTGGTCCATGTCCTTATGCATTCTTTTATTTTGGGTAGACAGGGGGGAACGGCTTTCGGAAGCTCTCAGTTCTCTTGTTCTCTCAAATCTCCATGAAAGATGGTTCTTTGGGTTATCTTCCCATCACAATCTTTACATGGAGCAAGTAGCCAATGTCTTTCACATCGGGTAAACCCGATGGAGCGCCTTGCGCCAAATGAGCGCTGGTGCGGCTGCTAAGCAATTCATGGCCGTGTACACACCTACCGTTGGATAGTGGCATCTTGTCAAGTCGATTTGAAGATTGGGACAGAGATGCAACCTCCTACTGAAGTGGTGAAGAAAGGTAGGGCTTGGGTTGTGGGTACTCCAGCCAAACATGGAGTTATAAATATACCATGGGTTGAAGGGGAAGATGAATTGGCGAAAGGCCAATCATAACCAATGACGAGTTGGGTGACCGTTAGCCGATTTGGCTGCACGTCTTGTCCTTGGCATAGCCGGGGAAGTGAATCTGAACCATATATCTCCCAAGAGGATTTCATTTGTTCTTGGCGTCAGATGAGCTGTTGCTGTCTTTCTATCTACGGCTTGAATTGGACAGATTGTCATCTTTCTGTTGTATATACTCAGTGGGTATTTTGGGAATGGGGTACACCAATCTCTGATCTATCTTCTTGAGCCAGAAGAGGCTATTCACAGGACTATCTCTTTCATCTGTTACTAGATGGGATGATGTAGGGAAGTTAATGGACTTCTGTATCTCATTTAGAGAACCTGCATTCCGCTGAATCTATGTGTTCTGTGGGGCACTGCTGGTACATTGCGGCGACCGCTCAGACAAGAGCGGAGCCGGGAGGGGGTAGGATCTTCTTTCCTATTCTTGCAGGGAGTGGGGAACTACAAAGCGTGCCATACAACCCCATTACTATACTATGAGTTAATGAGATGTAACACACGGATTACTGGGCGCACCACACCACAAGATCTTGCGGGTGAGAAAGGCATGGTTGCAAGTGAGAGGGAAGCATGGGAATGAATGTGCCCAATCATAATAAAGGCTTGGTATGAGTGTGGAGGGTGTGTCGTGTGGCCAAAAAGACAACCGGACTTCGTCCAGCTGGAGATCTACTCAAACCCGGACGTGGCCAATCCAGGGGCTACCTGACAGGTCAGGCCTGGTCAATCAGGTATTAAATATAGTGTATTTGTGTGATACATGAGTCAGCCCAGTCGCTCAGGTTTTATTTATCATCTCCAGGGTCCTCTTCTATGGGAAGTGACTATGTCTTCGAAGGGACATTATCACCGGTGCTTCTAGGCTAACGTAAATATGTCCAACGAGACCAACTCAAGGCAAGGTGCAGGTCTTGAAGCAAGGACATTTTGTATGACTGGTGCATTGCCGGTTTTGTTTTAACAACATACGCCTGAGAGCAGTTGTTGTCCGGAGGGAGCCTAAGAGTGATTTTCTGGCATACCCATTTTATCCCGGACATTAAAAGGACCCAACCATTATCCTTCACAAACACCTCACCTTATCGGCAACACTAAAGCTTTTCATAGGTCAGTGAAGACCTAGTGCCGAACTAATTCAGATGACAATGAACAGAAGTCCTCAACACACCAGTCGCTTGGATTCTACAAAAGCCGGTTGAACCTACACCCAGTTGTTGGAGAAGGAAGGAGATTCGGACATCTTTGGTGAGAAGTGTGTGGACAGATCAGACAGTATCTGAAGCTGGATCTGTGACTGTGGCGACTTGAGGCTCTGTGTTAGAATTTACCAGTGTAGTGTCTGTGTAGATCTATCTGTTTATCTGCCTTTATGTGTTCCTGTGCTGTTCTTGATTAGGTTAATAAAATTACTTCCAAGTTGTTCTGACGACTGCCATGTTATTTATGCGTCAGCCAGAAGAACACTGCAGGAAATAGGTCCCTAGGTCGGAAGGAAGCGTGACAGTGTGTCCAGGGAAAACGGAGGAGGGTTGGCAGGTAAAGACCTATCTAAGCCAGGGCTATAGAAGATATTTGAAATATTGTGACCGGGCTATTTGGGACCCTCCACGTAGCTTGTTACAATTTCTGGGGGCTCGTCCCGGGATATGTGTAATCCTGGTGAAGTTCTGGCTGATTTAGTGATAGGGGACAGATATCCTTGTTTTCTATTAATAGGTTCTGCCTACCGTGCCTGGCTATTGTCTATACTCTTCCTGACACAGACTGACCGACATACGACGTGTTGTGGTCGTGTAATGTAACTTGTTGTGTAATTGTGAGAAAAATTTTATTAGACAATTACCTCTTCCCTTACCCTCTGAGTTTAAGATGGCATCAGCTGGGTTTAATGTCGCTGACGTACAGGCTACAGGGCGTGAGATGGGATATGATGGAGCGGAGTTACAGAAATATGTGCGGGAAGTGGAAAGAGACTACAGACAGGATGTGCGCGAAGCCAAGAGGATTGAGGCGGAGGCTGAGGCTAAGAGGATGGAGGCTGAGGCCAAGAGGATTGAGGCGGAGGCTGAGGCTAAGAGGATGGAGGCTGAGGCCAAGAGGATTGAGATGGAGGCTGAGGCTAGGAAGATGGAGGCCGAGCAGGCAGTCAGAGACCATGAGTTCCGTATGAGAGAGTTGGAGCTGAAAGCTCAAACTGCCAAGGAAAGAGACGGTGCAGTGGGAGACGCAGTTCTCCCTGACTCAACAACTTCTGGTGGCGGTCCATGTCAGGCAATGAAGTTCCCTTTGCTCCCGTTCGATGAACACAAAGATAAGATCGACCAGTATCTTCACAGATTTCGGTCGATGGCTTTGGCTATGGGATTGGAGCGAGGGAAATGGAACTTGAAACTCTCACAGGGCCTGAGGGGGACCGCATACGAGGTCTATTCTAGGTTGCCACCTGGTATGGAGAATGATTATGAAGCTCTGGAGAAAGCACTGTTGAAAAGGTTTCAGATGACAGCTCATACTTATCGACAACAGTTCAGAAAGTCGAAGAGAGAGCCAGGAGAGATGTTCGCAGCCTACAGTGTCAGATTGAAGTCTTACCTTTTGAAGTGGATGTCTTTAGCTGGATTTGCTAACGACTATGAAAGTTTGGAAGAATTGGTGGTCGTGGACCAAATGAAGAGAATGATGCCTAAGCCTTTGCAAACCTTTTTGCTATGGTTGAATGTGAGGGTGGGGTCATTCGAACAGAACCACTGACAGTAGAAAGTTCGTAGGGTTCGACTTTCTTAAGAGGGGGCCTATGTAGCGAAACGCCAGTGGTCCATGTCCTTATGCATTCTTTTATTTTGGGTAGACAGGGGGGAACGGCTTTCGGAAGCTCTCAGTTCTCTTGTTCTCTCAAATCTCCATGAAAGATGGTTCTTTGGGTTATCTTCCCATCACAATCTTTACATGGAGCAAGTAGCCAATGTCTTTCACATCGGGTAAACCCGATGGAGCGCCTTGCGCCAAATGAGCGCTGGTGCGGCTGCTAAGCAATTCATGGCCGTGTACACACCTACCGTTGGATAGTGGCATCTTGTCAAGTCGATTTGAAGATTGGGACAGAGATGCAACCTCCTACTGAAGTGGTGAAGAAAGGTAGGGCTTGGGTTGTGGGTACTCCAGCCAAACATGGAGTTATAAATATACCATGGGTTGAAGGGGAAGATGAATTGGCGAAAGGCCAATCATAACCAATGACGAGTTGGGTGACCGTTAGCCGATTTGGCTGCACGTCTTGTCCTTGGCATAGCCGGGGAAGTGAATCTGAACCATATATCTCCCAAGAGGATTTCATTTGTTCTTGGCGTCAGATGAGCTGTTGCTGTCTTTCTATCTACGGCTTGAATTGGACAGATTGTCATCTTTCTGTTGTATATACTCAGTGGGTATTTTGGGAATGGGGTACACCAATCTCTGATCTATCTTCTTGAGCCAGAAGAGGCTATTCACAGGACTATCTCTTTCATCTGTTACTAGATGGGATGATGTAGGGAAGTTAATGGACTTCTGTATCTCATTTAGAGAACCTGCATTCCGCTGAATCTATGTGTTCTGTGGGGCACTGCTGGTACATTGCGGCGACCGCTCAGACAAGAGCGGAGCCGGGAGGGGGTAGGATCTTCTTTCCTATTCTTGCAGGGAGTGGGGAACTACAAAGCGTGCCATACAACCCCATTACTATACTATGAGTTAATGAGATGTAACACACGGATTACTGGGCGCACCACACCACAAGATCTTGCGGGTGAGAAAGGCATGGTTGCAAGTGAGAGGGAAGCATGGGAATGAATGTGCCCAATCATAATAAAGGCTTGGTATGAGTGTGGAGGGTGTGTCGTGTGGCCAAAAAGACAACCGGACTTCGTCCAGCTGGAGATCTACTCAAACCCGGACGTGGCCAATCCAGGGGCTACCTGACAGGTCAGGCCTGGTCAATCAGGTATTAAATATAGTGTATTTGTGTGATACATGAGTCAGCCCAGTCGCTCAGGTTTTATTTATCATCTCCAGGGTCCTCTTCTATGGGAAGTGACTATGTCTTCGAAGGGACATTATCACCGGTGCTTCTAGGCTAACGTAAATATGTCCAACGAGACCAACTCAAGGCAAGGTGCAGGTCTTGAAGCAAGGACATTTTGTATGACTGGTGCATTGCCGGTTTTGTTTTAACAACATACGCCTGAGAGCAGTTGTTGTCCGGAGGGAGCCTAAGAGTGATTTTCTGGCATACCCATTTTATCCCGGACATTAAAAGGACCCAACCATTATCCTTCACAAACACCTCACCTTATCGGCAACACTAAAGCTTTTCATAGGTCAGTGAAGACCTAGTGCCGAACTAATTCAGATGACAATGAACAGAAGTCCTCAACACACCAGTCGCTTGGATTCTACAAAAGCCGGTTGAACCTACACCCAGTTGTTGGAGAAGGAAGGAGATTCGGACATCTTTGGTGAGAAGTGTGTGGACAGATCAGACAGTATCTGAAGCTGGATCTGTGACTGTGGCGACTTGAGGCTCTGTGTTAGAATTTACCAGTGTAGTGTCTGTGTAGATCTATCTGTTTATCTGCCTTTATGTGTTCCTGTGCTGTTCTTGATTAGGTTAATAAAATTACTTCCAAGTTGTTCTGACGACTGCCATGTTATTTATGCGTCAGCCAGAAGAACACTGCAGGAAATAGGTCCCTAGGTCGGAAGGAAGCGTGACAGTGTGTCCAGGGAAAACGGAGGAGGGTTGGCAGGTAAAGACCTATCTAAGCCAGGGCTATAGAAGATATTTGAAATATTGTGACCGGGCTATTTGGGACCCTCCACGTAGCTTGTTACAAGCAGGAAACCCTAAATATGACTTGTGCAAATTGAAAACTGACAAAGAAATACAAGATAATTTTAACATAGAAGTAAAGAACAAATTTGATTTATTGTCTGATCTAGAGATCCTATTTCAAGATGTAGATGATCAATGGGAAATGCTGAAGAATTCAATCAGTTGTGCAGCAGAAAAAACTATTCCAAAAGTAAAGAAAGTGGGCCGTAAGACATGGATGACTGAAGAAATTTTACAACTAATGGAAACAAGAAGACAGAACAAAAATAATCCTGCCAAATATGAAGAAATTCACAGAAAAGTCAGAACCTTATGTAAGGAGGCTAAAGAAACATGGCTTGAGAAAAATTGCAGAGAAATTGAAAAACAACACAACAGTAAAAATGCGAAACTAATGCACAAAAGAATTCAGGAGATTACTAATCAAAGAACACGTACATCAGCAGGCTGCCTAAAGACAAAAGATGGAAGAGTCGTAATAGAAAAAGATCAGATTTTACATGTATGGTCAGATTACGTGAAAAACCTTTATGACGATAACAGAGACGAACAATATATTGTTCAAAATAACAATGAAGGGCCAGCAATTTTGAAGACGGAGGTTCAGAATGCTCTTAATCATATGAAATCTGGCAAGACCCCCGGTCCAGACAGCGTCACAACAGAAATGATTAATGCTTTAGAAGAATATGGAATAGATAAAGTTACCAGTCTGCTTAATACAATATATGATACTGGAAATATACCTCATGAGTTATGTAATTCTGTATTTATTGCAATCCCAAAGAAATCAGGAGCCTTGGAATGTGATCAACATCGAACAATTAGTATAATGAGTCACATCACGAAGATTTTGCTAAGAATTATCATGCAAAGAGTTAGGAGGAAAATACAACCTGAAATAGGAGAAGAACAATGTGGGTTTGTAGTAGGCAAGGGTACAGTAAATGCTGTGTATATACTGAGAACCGTAATCGAACGTTCTATAGAAGTAAACAAAGATCTACACCTTTGCTTTATTGACTACACAAAGGCTTTTGATAAAGTGAGACATGTAAACATGATAAGGATGCTTGAAGATCTACAAATTGATGGAAAAGATCTTAGACTTGTAAAAAACATATATTGGAAACAACAAGCTGCCATAAGAGTTGATAATGAAGTAAGCCAATATCAGCCTATTAAGAGAGGTGTGAGGCAGGGATGTGTAATGTCTCCAGATCTGTTTTCCCTGTACAGTGAAAATATTTTCAGAAATATTGAAAATATGGAAGGAATCAACATTGGGGGACGATGCATCAATAACATTAGATATGCAGATGATACAGTCTTGATTGCAGACAATGAACAGGATCTGCAAAATTTAGTAGATGCGGTTGTTACACACAGTGAACAACAAGGGTTAGAATTAAATTGTAAAAAGACACAGATTATGGTCGTCACTAGGAAGAACGAAATACCGCAGTGTAATATACAAGTAAATGGGAATATTCTTCAACAAGTGAATAGGTACAATTATCTCGGAACAGTAATAACATCTGATGGGAGATGCCTTGAAGAGATTAGAACAAGGATCGCCATGGCAAAAGTAGCCTTTAGCAAGATGAAAAACATACTGACCAATAAAAAGATGTCAATTGAAACGAGAAAAAGAGTGTTGAGATGCTACATAGAACCTGTACTTTTATATGGATGTGAAGCTTGGACAATGAGCAGCCAGGCTGAAAAACATCTGATGGCTGTAGAAATGTGGTTTCTGAGGAAAATGCAAAGAATACCATGGACAGCCAGAAAGACCAATGAACAAGTCCTTCAAGAAACAAATGAAGATCGTAAACTGATCAGAGACATTAGACGTAGACAGTCACAATTTTTTGGGCATGTTATGAGAAGAAATGATTTGGAGAACTTGGTGACAACTGGTAAGATCGAGGGGAACAGACCAAGGGGAAGACCTAGAAACAAGTATCTGGATGGCTTGGCCTTGTGGCATGGTCGAGACAGAAACACGGAACTGATCCACGACTCTGTTGATCGAGTGAGATGGCAGAACATGACCGCCCACGCTTACCGGCATGGCACATGATGGATGGATATATATATATATATATATATATATATATATATATATATATATATATATATATATATATATATATATATATATACACACACACACAGTGGCGTCACTGGGGTTGGTGTCACCCAGTGCGGTAAACTCTTGGTGTCACACCTCTAGACTTTCACCATGGTCTTCTTCCGAGTGTTCCTGTACCATATATAATCGCATATAGTAATGTTTGTAAAATAAGTCAAAAAGTTAATAAGGACATAAGAAAGAAAACACATTGAACAATATAACTTCAATACTTCAGGTAAAACATAAATAAAGAACTTCGACAAACTCGGACAAAGTTAAATTTTTGTTATTTAACATTAAAATTTCTAAAATTAACAATGAACGGTTATGAAACCCGACTAGACAGAGCTATGTCTGCTTTGTCAAATTTGCAATATTTTTACTTTTGGTGTCACCCCTTGATGGTGTCATCCGGTGCGACCCGCACTCCCCTAGTGACGCCCCTGTATATATATATATATATATATATATATATATATATATATATATATATATATATATATATATATATATATATATATATATACACTAGAGGACCCGGCCCGGCTTCGCTCAGCCCCTAGCGGGGATCAATCTGTCTGTCTATATGTCCGTCCGTCTGTCCATGTCTGTCTGTCCATCCGTCCGTACGTACATACGTATGACATACATACATATGTATGTACATACATGTATGTAATGTATGTGTGTTTGTTTGTCTGTGTGTCTGTCTGTGTGTGTCTCTGTGTGTGTGTCTGTCTGTCTGTGTGTCTGTCTGTACGTACGTATGTACGTACGTATGTACGACATACATACATATATATGTACATACATGTGTATGTGTGTTTGTCTGTCTGTGTGTCTCTGTTTGTCTGTCTGTCCATCCGTACGTATGTATGACATACGTACGTATGTATGACATACATACATATGTATGTACATACATGAATGTATGTATGCGTGTGTGTGTCTGTCTGTACGTACGTACGCACAACATACATACATATGTACATACATACATATGTATGTACATACATGTGTGTGTGTCTGTTTGTTTGTCTGTCTGTGTGTGTGTGTGTCTGTTTGTCTGTCCGTATGTACGTACGTATGTACGGTTTACATATGTATGTATGTATGTAATATTAAAAATATATATATATATAATAAAATATTCTTCTTCTTCTTCTTCGTTCATCCGGAGTTTTTTTTCGGACGTGATTGCGTTGTGCCTGTTTACAGCAGAGCTGCGTTCTTGCGCCGTTAGGCCGACACATCCGACTTTTGCGGGCTTTTGTTGACCGGGTTAACCTTCCCGGGGTAATAAAATATTAATAATTAAATAATTAATTAAATGCACATTTGCCTGTATCTAACAAACTAGAGCTGCTACAGGCAAATAAATTTGATATTTGGATTTAGCAGGCCTCATTTATGGAAAATCAGGTGTAAAATGTTTGGCCCAAAAAAAAAAAAACATTTTTAATAGGGCTTTGTTACTATTTCAAGCATTTTTACTGCATCAGTCATTTGTACTGTAAAAATAAATTTGATATGCTGACATTTTTTGTTTTCATTTTCCATTTAGGAATGTATGTACCTATTTCCAACTTATCTTTGGAACTACCTGTGTAAATAGTGATGCTATCTTTAATTGTTGTTTGAAACTAATAGCTTTATATTTCCTTATTTCCAGATTGGATTTATTTAGAACAACAGCTGGCTGGTCATACATTTTGGGAGGAATGAATTGCAATAGTGGGATAAGAGGTATGTTTAAAAAAACAAAACTATCTGGTTATTAATGTAGGAAGTCTGAATATTGCAAGCCTATTATGCTTTTATATTTTATGAGAGTATATACAATGGTGCTGGTCTCCCCGGTGGAGGGATTAAGGATGCTGTTCATAATCCTGTATATCCACGTACGAAACATAGCTGCACGAGATTCGGCAGTGGATCGATTCGCGTTGGCTTCTTATGGAAAAATATGTGAGCCAGACGTTCAGAAATACATGTTTGTTCTTTAGCATTGGTGCCATTTGTCCATGAGTTGGTTTGCCTTATTGCATCTATTTTCAATCTCGTTTTCTGATTTGCCATTTGATATTATACTTTCTAGGTTCTTGAAGCTTTTCACTTGTTTCAGGGGGTGTTCTTGTAGGTGAATCAGTGTTTTTTCTTCTTTGGTTATAGTCATTACCTCTGTTTTATTTATGCTACTTTTTATGTTATATTCCCCACACACTTCGTTTAGACTACTTCTGTGGTCTTGTAATTCTGCTTCTGATTTTGTTATTAGTGCTTGATCATCTGCGATTTGGTGTTCTTTAATGGTGTAATTTGCAGATGGTTCTTCTTGTGTTCTGGGTTGGTGTGTATGTGATTGTGTGGGTGCTTGGTTGTGTGTGAGAGGGAATGAGAGATTGAGTGAGTGTGTGAGTGAGAGAGGGTAAAAAAGAGTGAGTGAGTGAGTGACTTAGTGTGCGTGAGTGACAGAGTGTGTCTGTGTGTATGAGGGAGAGAGAGTAAGAGAGTGAAGGTGAGAGAGTAAGTGAGTTAGTGTGTGTATGTGCGCACACACACATATGGGTGTGCATGTAAGGAAAAATAAAAAAGAGGTTATGCATAATCACATTCAATGTTATTCCATACATTTTGTGTATTTTCATCTTTCATGTGTATATTTTTTATGCCACTTGATTTCACCATATAAAGTATGAAATTATTGCACTGCTTTATCGGTTTAGCTAACAATATCCTTATTGCATTGCATTAATGTACTTTAAAATATGAAATGTGTATGTGTGGCATATTTCCCCACTTTTGTGTGGATAATCATGGCAGTTGTCAATGTATGCATGTGAAAGTGTGGGAGTCTGTGTATATTGATTTGAGTGAAACGGAGTGTGCATGCATGCATGATTTAATATATGATTGAATATATATGGGTATGAGAGAGTGAAAGAGAAAGTGAGCATGATTTAGTGATTGTGTGTATATGTGTGAGTATGTGAATAAATGTGTGTGGGTGTATGACTGTGGATGAGCGACTGAGTGAGCATTTGTGTATTTGCTTGTGTAAAAGTATGTATGTGTTGATTGTCTGTGTGACTTGCTGTATGTTTGAATGAGGCTATATGGGTGTGAAAGAAAGAGTATTATGTGTGTAGGTAGATAGGTAGTAAGTAAGTAAGTTTGTAATTGTGAGAAATTATATTTGTATGTGAGGGAGTGTGTACTTGTGCGTTATTGAGTGGGTGCATAACTGTGAGAGTTTGGGTAAATGATGTAAGTATGTATACAGTTTTGTGTGTATGTGTTTATGAATGTGCATGTGTATGTGTGTCTGCCTGTCTGTTTCACAACATGATAATATGCATTGCTTATGTTTACACCGTTAATTTGACAATGTATTTTGCCTGTGTGAATGTAACATGCGCGATGATGAACAAAAGATGAGTGAGTGGAAGGTTTGGATGTAAGACTGGCATGCCCAATTTGTGACCTTTTAAAAATAAAGTTTGTTCATTTTTTCGTTCCTTCTGTTCGTCATGCAGTGTTCTTGAGGTCTCTATTTGGCTGATTTCTTTACATATGTTGTCTATATAGGTTATGAACAAGAGAGGGAACAGGATACAACCTTGTCGTACAGCAGATCTCATGGTGAAGGGTTACTTCTTAGTTTTTCTATGAGCAGTATTGCTATTTCAGCTTTGTTAAATTATTTATATTGGTGTTTTTGATTACTTTAACAGAGAAATTAAATCCTAGCACTTTTATTAAAAAATATAGTGGGATTATTCCTATTGCTGGTTCAGCACCTCTGCTGACATTGTTCTTTGTCTACCTGCTATAATACATAGCTCTTGGTGATATATTTTATCTAATTTATAGTTGTTGCTATTAGTTGAAGAATTGTTCAGCTTCCAATTATAAGTGTTGGTTTAATTTATTTGACCTGTTCCTTTGTTCACAGATGATGACAGTGATGTGGATATAGAGACCGTCACAGACACTGCCTGGTCAGTAGAGATGCCAGGGGACAGTATTCAAAACATCACTTCTGTAAGTGCACCAATCTCAATCAAACCTCTGTTGGGATTTAAGAACACTAATTTTCAAGATGATACACCAAATCCTATTACTAGGTCATATAGAATTAAGAAGATTCCTTCAAACCAATTTGGAAAGATTAGTGTTAGTCAAGCTTTAAGTTTAAAATCACAGACTGAAAATTGAGCAGCCCGTTGTTTTGTCATTCTAGGACAAGAACCAAAGCTACCCAATGAGAAAAAATTAACGAAAGTACAGACACAACCTAAGTACACTCAACTGCATAATAGAGTGGGGTGTCGCATTTCTGCAGCAACGTCTGCTACCACAACAGTGAGACAGCTAGCACGACGTACTTACATAAGAAATCCTGCAGTTCTCGCTATTGATAAAGAAGGTTCATATCAGCATTATTTACACAGACAAATTAAGCAATTGAAATCTAAAATGTTTACATATGCTCTGAATGTAGATCGTCAAATTAGACTTTATCTTTTTGCTTTAGATTCATATATTCCTGATTTTGTTCATGAGTTTGCACTCATGAAATCTAAAGTAGGTTCAGATGATTATGAGAGCCAATTTGAGCTGCTGACATCTAAAGCACAATCATGCGCTAGTGATTTGGCTGGGAGATCTCACTTGATAAATTCTATGTTGAATTCATATGCTAATGATTTAGAAATGAAAATTATGTCGCTGAATTGTGAAATAGCTTCATTCACTCATGATTTAGGAATGCAAATTACACTGATGAATTCCACAATAAATTCATTTGATGTTAATTTAACTAGAAAACTTGCCATTATGAATTCAAGATCAAGACCATTTTCTGTTTTTCTGAATGGGGAATATGCGCTGCTGATGCCTGAAAGAGTTCTTGTGTAAACTGTGTTCATTTGTGTGCTTTTATAATTATTTCTAGCGAATCAGTGTGATTATTTATTAGTGTGATGTGAGTTATATTATAAAGTTTATTTTCCATCTCCTGGAAAGTATTAGTCTCAGAATTTAAGCTGTATAGCTTTTATGTATATATTGTATTGCATAAATTCCATAACATGAATGGAGTTTATGGATGTTTTCTCATCATAATTTCACTGCTTTTTCTCGTATTTTTTTGTTTTGTTTCCATTATAATTATTTAATAATACATAAACTTATGTGTATAATTATCACTTTAAATATATCTGCATGAAAACCTGTTTTGAAATAAGGCAATTTTTAATTGAATGTTATTGGCAACGTTTCCTTGATGGCATGATATTTTTTACTGATTGTGAACTTGAAATGTGTGACTGCTCCCCAAAAGAATCATGAATACTCTCATGGTGGTTAATGAGAAGCTGGTGTACCCTGTCAGTGACAAGACACAAGTTGTCATACTGTCTGCGTTTCGTCTTCAAATGTTCACACACAGACATGAGTATCTGTCCCAATTGGTATGAACTATAAGATGAAGACACACAAACCAAAATGAGTCAATTTAAGCAGTGCTAATGTCTTTTACCAATGTGTATACAAATTGCCCACGTTGGGCCAATATGTTTTTGTGTGTGCTTAGTTTGAAATTAAAGCTGGGAACTGTAAGGGTTAGCTTAGATAGGTCGTCTCTACACTGTTTTATGCCAGTAAAATATTTCTCATTATAGATTGACACTTGTTATTATACATGACACCTCTCTTTATAAATGACACTACTCTTGTAGGTGTTATTCCATAATTATGTTACCACTTCTATACCTGTTCACCAACTTTTATTTCTAGGACAGTAACGTTATCTGGCCCCGGGGATTTGCCTGCTCTCATGTGTTGTATAGAATCCTCAACTTGGACAGTAATGTTATCTGGCCCTGGGGATTTAACTGCTCTCATGTGTTGTATAGAATCCTCAACTTGGACAGTAATGTTATCTGGCCCTGGGGATTTACCTGCTCTCATGTGTTGTATAGAATCCTCAACTTGGACAGTAATGTTATCTGGCCCTGGGGATTTACCTGCTCTCATGTGTTGTATAGAATCCTCAACTTGGACAGTAATGTTACCTGGCCCTGGGGATATACTTGCTCTCATGTGTTGTATAGAATCCTCAACTTGGACAGTAATGTTATCTGGCCCTGGGGATTTACCTGCTCTCATGTGTTGTATAGAATCCTCAACTTGGACAGTAATGTTATCTGGCCCCGGGGATTTACCTGCTCTCATGTGTTGTATAGAATCCTCAACTTGGACAGTAATGTTATCTGGCCCCGGGGATTTACCTGATCTCATGTGTTGTATAGAATCCTCAACTTGGACAGTAATGTTACCTGGCCCTGGGGATTTACCTGCTCTCATGTGTTGTATAGATTCCTCAACTTGGACAGTAATGTTATCTGGCCCCGGGGATTTACCTGCTCTCATGTGTTGTATAGAATCCTCAACTTGGACAGTAATGTTATCTGGCCCCGGGGATTTACCTGCTCTAATGTGTTGTATAGAATCCTCAACTTGGACAGTAATGTTATCTGGCCCCGGGGATTTACCTGCTCTCATGTGTTGTATAGAATCCTCAACTTGGACAGTAATGTTATCTGGCCCCGGGGATTTACCTGCTCTCATGTGTTGTATAGAATCCTCAACTTGGACAGTAATGTTATCTGGTCCCGGGGATTTACCTGCTCTCATGTGTTGTATAGAATCCTCAACTTGGACAGTAATGTTACCTGGCCCCGGGGATTTACCTGCTCTCATGTGTTGTATAGAATCCTCAACTTGGACAGTAATGTTATCTGGCCCCGGGGATTTAACTGCTCTCATGTGTTGTATAGAATCCTCAACTTGGACAGTAATGTTATCTGGCCCCTGGGATTTACCTGCTCTCATGTGTTGTATAGAATCCTCAACTTGGACAGTAATGTTACCTGGCCCTGGGGATTTACCTGCTCTCATGTGTTGTATAGAATCCTCAACTTGGACAGTAATGTTACCTGGCCCCGGGGATTTACCTGCTCTCATGTGTTGTATAGAATCCTCAACTTGGACAGTAATGTTACCTGGCCCCGGGGATTTACCTGCTCTCATGTGTTGTATAGAATCCTCAACTTGGACAGTAACTTTATCTGGCCCTGGGGATTTAACTGCTCTCATGTGTTGTATAGAATCCTCAACTTGGACAGTAATGTTATCTGGCCCTGGGGATTTAACTGCTCTCATGTGTTGTATAGAATCCTCAACTTGGACAGTAATGTTATCTGGCCCTGGGGATTTACCTGCTCTCATGTGTTGTATAGAATCCTCAACTTGGACAGTAATGTTACCTGGCCCTGGGGATTTACCTGCTCTCATGTGTTGTATAGAATCCTCAACTTGGACAGTAATGTTATCTGGCCCTGGGGATTTACCTGCTCTCATGTGTTGTATAGAATCCTCAACTTGGACAGTAATGTTATCTGGCCCCGGGGATTTACCTGCTCTCATGTGTTGTATAGAATCCTCAACTTGGACAGTAATGTTACCTGGCCCTGGGGATTTACCTGCTCTCATGTGTTGTATAGAATCCTCAACTTGGACAGTAATGTTATCTGGCCCCGGGGATTTACCTGCTCTCATGTGTTGTATAGAATCCTCAACTTGGACAGTAATGTTACCTGGCCCTGGGGATTTACCTGCTCTCATGTGTTGTATAGAATCCTCAACTTGGACAGTAATGTTACCTGGCCCTGGGGATTTACCTGCTCTCATGTGTTGTATAGAATCCTCAACTTGGACAGTAATGTTACCTGGCCCCGGGGATTTACCTGCTCTCATGTGTTGTATAGAATCCTCAACTTGGACAGTAATGTTATCTGGCCCTGGGGATTTAACTGCTCTCATGTGTTGTATAGAATCCTCAACTTGGACAGTAATGTTATCTGGCCCCGGGGATTTACCTGCTCTCATGTGTTGTATAGAATCCTCAACTTGGACAGTAATGTTATCTGGCCCTGGGGATTTAACTGCTCTCATGTGTTGGATAGAATCCTCAACTTGGACAGTAATGTTATCTGGCCCTGGGGATTTAACTGCTCTCATGTGTTGTATAGAATCCTCAACTTGGACAGTAATGTTATCTGGCCCTGGGGATTTAACTGCTCTCATGTGTTGTATAGAATCCTCAACTTGGACAGTAATGTTATCTGGCCCCGGGGATTTACCTGCTCTCATGTGTTGTATAGAATCCTCAACTTGGACAGTAATGTTATCTGGCCCTGGGGATTTACCTGCTCTCATGTGTTGTATAGAATCCTCAACTTGGACAGTAATGTTACCTGGCCCCGGGGATTTACCTGCTCTCATGTGTTGTATAGAATCCTCAACTTGGACAGTAATGTTATCTGGCCCCGGGGATTTAACTGCTCTCATGTGTTGTATAGAATCCTCAACTTGGACAGTAATGTTATCTGGCCCTGGCTCATAATAACTATTCAGGAGAATTTTACATTTAATAAAATAGATGAAAAACCAGTCTTCTTCAACGAGGCATATTGTAAGATATTCTAGACAGACGTGGACACATTTTCATAAATTCAGATAGATGATCATTACTTTATGATTTTTGTGAAAAATATCACGCAAAATTCAAAGCATTGCTGCCAGACATACACCATATTCTCATATGCTGCTACATATTAATCATGGCTACCAAAGAAAAGTGCAGGAGCTTCGTCAAAGAACCCTCGACAAAGAACCTTGGTAGACATTGACTTGCGCTGCAACATAAGACGAAAGAAAACTAAAATTACACCAAATGAGAAAACATAATTATGAATGATACAAGGCTATGGGGAATGAAGTTTAAGAGTTTGATTACAGGCAAATGAGGAATACTGGAAACAATTCTGTTAAAGAAAATCAACCCCCATAATGATAGACACTCAGGACAAATTAAAGGATAGTAAAGAAATAATAGTGTACAGTGCAAACTGATTAAGGTGATCTAGGATGTTGCAAATTTCTGTCGTGAAGAACAATATTGTATTGTACGTTGTAAATGTCCTCTAAAAAGTACTGGAGAGTTTTGGTCATTGACCATAACTTTATGAAGGGAAAATCCCAACTGTACCTCCCCGCGGTAGAGGACGGGAAACACACCACGGTGTGGCTAACACAGCTCTGGGGACCGAGTATCCACCAGAATAAGTGGACAACTCTGCAGCTGAGCAGAGCAGGGCACTCACTCCTATGGAGCACCCATTTACGCCGTTTCCCTGATTATCGATAAGACTGCAATTCATGATATTCTCGGCATCTGTAAAGAAGGTAGTTTGCCATTGCTTTCCTTCCTAGCAGTGACCATACTGGTCGATGACCGTGGCCATTGTCTCCTAAAAAAGAGATCCTCTGTCTACCGTCGTGAAGCTGGAGACCATAACCTACAACTATCTGTTAGCTGCTCTTCAACTTCATCCACCACCTGCATACATGGCTTCACGTAACCCTGATCGGGGGGCTAAACGGGTACTCCGCCTTGCCCAAGGGTGTCCCGTTGGCTACCGGAGGGAAGGAGGCACCTTACCTCTCCTTTGATAGAGAATACACCTACCACGCCACCCTAAGAGGAATAATGTCACCACTAATTTTAAAAGGGGAATAATCTTCAGACGTCCATTTTATAGTGACCATTCCTTATTAAACATGATGTAATAATGTCTGATGGTTGTAGAAATGTGGTTTCTGAGGAGAATGCAAAGAATACCATGGACAGACATAAAAACCAATGACCATGTACTACAGGAAACAAATGAAAATCTAAACTGATTAGAGAAATTAGACGTAGACAGTCAACATTTTTTGGGCATGTAATGAGAAGAAATGAATTGGAGAACTTGGTGACAACTTGCAAGATCGAAGGGGAAAGACCGAGAAGTAAATACCTGGATGATTTGGCCACATGGCATGGTCGAGACAGGAACACTGCGCTAATCCACGACTCTGATGATCGAGTGAGATGGCGAGTCATGACCGCCCACGCTTTCCAGCAATGCTCATGATGGATGGAATAATGTGAAATCTCTTTTGATGAGAGCTTTAAAATGAGATAGAGCAGAGTGTCACTACCAGGTACAGATATGGGGCAGAGTGTCATGACCAGATACAGATATGGGACAGAGTGTCACTACCAGGTACAGATATGTGACAGAGTGTCACTACCAGGTACAGATATGGGACAGAGTGTCACTACCAGGTACAGATATGTGACAGAGTGTCACTACCAGGTACAGATATGGGGCAGAGTGTCACTACCAGGTACAGATATGGGACAGAGTGTCACTACCAGATACATATACGGGACAGAGTGTCACTACCAGGTACAGATATGGGACAGAGTGTCACTACCAGGTACAGATATGGGACAGAGTGTCACTACCAGGTACAGATATGGGGCAGAGTGTCACTACCAGGTACAGATATGGGGCAGAGTGTCACTACCAGATACATATACGGGACAGAGTGTCACTACCAGGTACAGATATGGGACAGAGTGTCACTACCAGGTACAGATATGGGGCAGAGTGTCACTACCAGGTACAGATATGGGGCAGAGTGTCACTACCAGGTACAGATATGGGGCAGAGTGTCACTACCAGGTACAGATATGGGGCAGAGTGTCACTACCAGGTACAGATATGGGACAGAGTGTCACTACCAGGTACATATATGGGACAGAGTGTCACTACCAGGTACAGATATGGGGCAGAGTGTCACTACCAGGTACAGATATGGGGCAGAGTGTCACTACCAGGTACAGATATGGGACAGAGTGTCACTACCAGGTACAGATATGGGGCAGAGTGTCACTACCAGGTACATATATGGGACAGAGTGTCACTACCAGGTACAGATATGGGACAGAGTGTCACTACCAGGTACAGATATGGGACAGAGTGTCACTACCAGGTACAGATATGGGACAGAGTGTCACTACCAGATACAGATATGGGGCAGAGTGTCACTACCAGGTACAGATATGGGACAGAGTGTCACTACCAGGTACAGATATGGGGCAGAGTGTCACTACCAGATACAGATATGGGGCAGAGTGTCACTACCAGGTACAGATATGGGGCAGAGTGTCACTACCAGGTACAGATATGGGACAGAGTGTCGCTACCAGGTACAGATATGGGACAGAGTGTCACTACCAGGTACAGATATGGGGCAGAGTGTCACTACCAGGTACAGATATGGGACAGAGTGTCACTACCAGGTACAGATATGGGACAGAGTGTCACTACCAGGTACAGATATGGGACAGAGTGTCACTACCAGGTACAGATATGGGACAGAGTGTCACTACCAGGTACAGATATGGGACAGAGTGTCACTACCAGATACAGATATGGGGCAGAGTGTCACTACCAGGTACAGATATGGGGCAGAGTGTCACTACCAGGTACAGATATGGGGCAGAGTGTCACTACCAGGTACAGATATGGGGCAGAGTGTCACTACCAGGTACAGATATGGGGCAGAGTGTCACTACCAGGTACATATATGGGACAGAGTGTCACTACCAGGTACAGATATGGGACAGAGTGTCACTACCAGGTACAGATATGGGACAGAGTGTCACTACCAGGTACAGATATGGGACAGAGTGTCACTACCAGGTACAGATATGGGACAGAGTGTCACTACCAGATACAGATATGGGGCAGAGTGTCACTACCAGGTACAGATATGGGACAGAGTGTCACTACCAGGTACAGATATGGGGGAAGTGTCATGACCAGAAACAGATCACTTCCTGCACGCTGATATCACAGTTTTGGAGGTCAGCAAGCCCCAATGAATAAGAGCGCTTGCTCTTAAACTTCCGGTGTGCCGATGCCGAGGTAGTACTGCTTTATTGCATTAGAGATAATCCACGACTTTGGTGATCGTACGAGATTGCAAAACATGACCGCCCACACTTATCGGCATGGCACATGATGATGATGATAGCTTTGCTTGACTCATCATCATCATCAATAAGTGACATGCCGGCTGGCGTAGGCGTTCATGACACTCCACAGATCTCGGTCTTTGGTTTCAACTCCGCTGTTGATATTCCTCCATGACACCGTCTAAATCCATCTAGCAACATTTATCTTGGTCTGCCTCTGCCTCTCTTCCCTCGATCTTTCCGAATATCACGATGTTCTTCAATGCCACTCTTCTCACCACATGACCAAAACAAAAGCTGTTTGCCCCTTTCTTATTGTTGTATATAATGTTCTAGTTTCATTAGCCTCTTTCAGTCGTTGTTCGTTTCTTTGGTAGTACAAGGAATACGCAACATTCGTCTCAGGAACCACATTCCTGTTGCTTCCAATCTCTCCTAATTTGTTCATTTACACTCCAAGATTCACAACCATACAACAAAACACGTTCTATATAATCTACATAGCACTTCAGCACGCTCTTTCTAACATTCAATGATAGTGACTTATTGCATAAAATTGTCTTCATTTTCTGAAATACAGCCTTTGCTTAACAACTCAAACAAATTTTAGAATTCTGTCTCTATAGTGTTTACTTCATTATTTTTTTTCCCCATATAGTGTCATTAGCACTAATTTTATTAAATAGTTTTGAAAAGTGTCATACTTCTGCTGGTCTGAGTGAGACTGCCATGTATCAACTTCATGTAAGGTAATACAGTAATACAGTGCATACCTATTAAGGAGAACGGACCCAAGAAATGGTTCTTCTTATCAGACATCCCTCTTATAAGAGTTTCAAGCATAAGTAATGCACTGACAACGTACAATACAATATCGTTCTTCATCGTGTCAACTTCATTCCCTGTGGCCTTGTATTCGTTAAATTATATAGTTTTGTTCTGTTTGTGTTCTAAATTTACTTTTCCTTTGTATTGCAGTGCGAGTCAATGTTCTTTGACGAAGCTCCTGTCCTTTTCTTTGGTAGATCAATTCAATTGTCAAAAGCAACGAGAACCAATACTGGAGAAACTGGTCTACGATTTTGATGTCCTGATGTTACAGGAATTGATTGATTGATTGATTTAGGAACCGACATCACAGCACTCGGGGCATTCCCATAAGCGCTCCGTCCCCATCCTCAGAAGCCAGCGAAGAGTTAGGAACTGAATACGAACTCTTTTAAGTGCCCTGGCTATACATGTTACATCAACCCAACTGGGCAGGGAAGACATGGACAGGCTCTGGTGGTCAAGGACGGTTTACAGCATTCAATACTGGATATGAGTGGGTGGGGTCTGGAGAGTAAAGAGTTGCAGGGAATGCGGATACAAATCGGCCTATACAGCTGGAACCTGATAAATATATATGTGAGTGGGGAATCTTGCATAAGCAGAGAGAGTTGGGACTGGTTGAAAGGTTTAGTGGACACCCCAGGTTCCAGGTATCTGATATGTGGTGATTTCAACGCCCGCGCCAAGGAATGGGGCAGGTAGGGAGAGAATAGACAGGGTACTGATTTTGCTGAGGCATTGCGTGAGACGGATGTTGTCATGTCTAAATGACGGGACACCCACTAGGCTAGCAATGAGACCGGGGGACCCTGACACGGCCATCGAACTGGCGCTTGTATCCCAAGAGGCGGCATCAGATATAAAATGGAGCGTCCTTGGAGACCATGGAAGTGACCACCTCCCCTGTTCTATGATGATACCTAAGTCCAGCACAGTTAGGACTATAAGAGCTCGCAGGGCATTCAGTTATGATCGCGACCACTCTTCGCTCTTGGGGCGTCTTAGATCACAGGGAAGATCTAAACTAACAAGAAGAATCTTTACTCAACCACCATGGTGGAAACCAGAGGTCGAGAATTCATGGAGGGAAAAGAGGGCGGCCATAAGGAATTGGCAGAGGCTGAAAGGTATAAAAAAAGTAAAGGTGCAGGATTTTAAACTCCATGCAGCTGAGGCAAAGAGGATTAAGTGGGAACAGTTTATCATTGAAGTCGGTGGGGATGTGACATTGTGAAAATTCTGGAGGCTGCACCGGCAGATGAAGAGACAGGTGATGCCTGGTACACATGACACCGTTTATGATGATAACAACCGACCTATGACAACTGAAAAGGACAAAGGGGAGGCTTTTCTTGCACGATTTTAAAACTGACGGATCAGCAAGATAGGGCTATTAGAGATAACGTCAGAGAAGCCTTGTCGCGGGTCACTAGGGAGGAGGACTATGAGATTAAAATGGAGGACATTAGACGGGTACTGAAGCGGGCTAAAGACACAGCGCCAGGTCCGGATGGGGTGAGGTACTCCCATATGAGGAACATAAGTGATGGGGACTTGGAGGAGATGGCTCTTTGTTTCAACCTAAGCATCAATACGGCGGAAATACCCCACGATTGGCTGCATAGCTACCTGGTCCCCCTCCCAAAGCCAGGTAAGGATGACTCCAGACTTAATGAATCATAACCCTGCAAAACACGTATGGCAAAGTCCTCAAAAAAATAGTAGCACGCAGGCTCGAACAACATTTGGAAAGTCGGAATCTGATTCCACAAGGACCCGGGAGCTACCGGCCGGGAAAGGACACCTGGGCCAATGCTGCAACTTTTGCATTCGATGTCTATGAGGGCTTCCAGGATAAAAAGGAGACAATGGCGGTTGCTCTTGACCTGGAGGATGCGTATAACAGGGTTAGGTGTGATCGGTTAATACATACACTGTTGGACATAGAGGTCTGCCCTTGCCTTGTTAGATGGGTTGCGGCAGTCCTTTATGAGCGTAGGGTTGCACTGCGCATGGGTTACTGGACTTCTGACCCCTGTACTATTGCACCTGGGTTGCCGCAGGGGTCTGCCTTGTTCCCAGTGCTCTTTGGTGTCTGCACCAGCAAGATCGCAGCTATTGAGACTCCTGGTGTGGGTGGAATCTTGGCGTTTGCAGATGATGTGCTGGTGTGCAGACAGGGCATAGACAGGGCCAGTTTGGCGAAAGACTTACAGGTGGCGGTAAACAGGGTGGCGGAGTGGTACAGGGACGCAGGGGCCATTATAAACCCAGACAAGGCATAAGTTGTGTGGTACTCCCTGAATAACCGGATCGTCAAGGCAGACGTCCCAGGTGTTATGTTGAATGGATGTCCTCTTAGTCGAGAGAGTAAATTGAAGTGCTTGGTTATCACCTTTGACAGGTGTTTGTCTTTTAAGGATCATGTGGAGGCCTTGGTGGTGAAAGCTGGTGGGGGTTGGTGCTGCAGACATTCACTTCCACTAAGACATGACATGGACCGCAACACTCGAACATTATCGGGTGTACGTAAACGCAGCTGTGTCAATAGCTCTATTAAAAACTGGATGCATTGAGGGCTATAGCAGCAACCGGGGTAGATCAGAGAATGCTGTACATGCTATTTCAGCGGTTAATGATTTCTGTCGCTGGGGCTGCTTACAGTGTCGAGGGGCCGGCTTGAAAGGTTGGAGCGCATACAGAATGCTGCCATGCGGTTAATCCTGGGGTGCACAAAGGACACACCAATTATATGCATGAGGCATATCCTGGCGCTACCAAAAATGACGGATAGGCATAGGGTCCTTCAGGCGAAATGGTACCTGAGAGTTGCCGCGGACAGGGATCACCCGCTGCATGCAGCAATGGATAAGGTTAAGGGTCATAGACTGGGACAAGGCAGGTCCTGGATGGCACATGCAGAACTTTCTATACGTCAGGTGTGTGATCTAGAGACCATCAATCGTGAAAGAGAGTGGGTTGAAGTTCCGGAAGACATGACGGACTGGCACAATGTAATAATAACACTGGGTCGTGAGTGCAGAGAATGGGCAGCGGGCAGCACTGAGTTTGAAGTGCAACAGCTGATCCAGAGCAACACACATCAAGGTGACATAGTCATCTACACCGATGGTTCAGTGGTGAGAAACAGACGTAGTGGCTGGGGCTTTATTGCAAAGGCTAATGGGCGAGTCTTGAAAATGGAGAGTCTGGCATATGGGACTGCGACCTCCAGCGTGGGAGTGGAGGCAGTAACAACCGCATTCCGGTGGCTGGGGGAGACTACTGCAACACACGTAGTGTTCATTACGGATTCAAAGAGTATGCTTGGCAGGGTGGAGAGGGGAGTGTTTCGTGTGGAATGGCTCTCGTCGCTTCAGAGGTCATAGATCGTAAGAATTGTATGGATATTTTGCCATGGCCATGCGGGTGTACGAGGGAATGAACAGGCTGATGATAGGCTAGCAGGGAAGGCACCTCTTGGTGGTATTTTGCCTATGGACAGGGGGGAGGTGGTCGTGCGCTTGTGGGACCGGGTGGAGGGGGCGGAGGAACGGATTGAGAACCCATATGTGGAAAGAATGAGATTGCGGGGGATCGGCAGGAGTTCTGGAAAAATATCAAGACTGAGAGGGAAGACCAGGAGAACTTTTGATCAGATGGCGGTGGGAACGATTAGTAGTATGACTCTTCGCTGGCTGTTGAACGAGGGGACGGAGCACGTATGGGAATGTCCTGAGTGCAGTAATGTCGGTTCTTATCTCAACTCAACATTCTTCAAAAATTAGCATTAATTGTTTTATGAAATTCTCGGGTTATTTATTTTTAGTGTTCCTAAATGGTATCTATGCTCCAACAATTGTAATCCAATAACCGGCTTAGGTGTTTTTACTGCGGGACTAAATATAAACAGAAATGGCGGCAGATAGCTTGTCTGTCTTTTAATTTCTTAGAACAAACTGAGAATATCACGTTTCTAAACTTCTGTCTCCTTCAGACTTTCCCAAGGTAATGCCCTTCTTCATCCCTAAATAATGTGTAGACAAATGTGTAATTTGAAGTACATATACTTTTCATAGATTTAATTATTTATGTGTAACAAGTTTCGACGTGAATTGAATAATAAAATAATAATATTTAATATTAATAATTGACAATTTGCTGTCGTCCCCAGGCAGTGTTGCCATTTTAGTGCTTTTCGTACTAAATTTAGTGCTTTTTCAAGTCATTTAGTGCGAAAACGTTACTTTTAGCGCGGCCGCGCTAATTTGGTGCTTCACAAAATTTTTTTGGGGTGGGTAAAAATTACTTTAAAAAGTCATTTTGGGGACACTAAAAAGCCGAATTTGAACTGAAGCGAGGGAGTAAATCAGTCTTAGTACATTTTAATATTCAAGTAATTTAACTCCCTTTAATACGATTTAGTTGAAGTGAGTGACTGCAACGTGCAGGCAATATGCAATGCGTTAAAAGATTGTTTAAATAAGAATGGACTTGAGTTGCAAAGACTAGTTGCACTCACCACTGACAATGCATCTGTCATGACAGGTGTAAAAAATGGAGTATATACAAAATTAAAATCCGTAGTTCCTCGTCTGCTACTAATTAGGTGTGTATGTCATTCCCTTCAGCTGACAGTGTCACAGGCTGCAGCTGCTTGTCTGCCCAGGAACAGAGTTCATGATTAAAGAAACATATAACTGGTTTTCTCACTCAAGTCTTCGTCAAGCAAAGTACAGGACAGGGAGATTTTTGCTTCAATAAATGATGGACAACATCCGCTGAAGATTGTTCAATTAAGCCAGACACGATGGATGTCCATTCAATCTGCCATTGTCAGAATATTGCAGCAGTGGGTCGAGCTCAGAACTCATTTTGATGTAGCAAGACTCAACGAGCGCTGTTATACAGCAGAACTTCTACATTCTATGTTTAGCGACATGAAAAACTATGTGTATCTCATATTTCTCAAACATATTCTCGGAGAAGTTCAAAGTGTGAATAAGAAATTCGAAGCAGATATACAGGATCCAACAAAACTACTCAGCGATCTTGTCCAGCTCATTGATTCTATCAGTTCAAAGATTGCTATTCCTGGGAAAAAAATAACAGAAAGTTATGCTATTCAAGATTATTTAGATCCTAATCCCAATCTAGGTTATGAGTTTGAGAAAGAAATAGCAGACTACAAGTTTCCCGATGAGAAAGAAATTTGTGGAAGGTGCATGCAGTTTTTAATAGAGCTATTGACACAGCTGCGTTTACGTACACCCGATAATGTTCGAGTGTTGCGGTCCATGTCATGTCTTAGTGGAAGTGAATGTCTACAGCCAATGAAGCCCTATATATTGGATCTTGCTAAAATGTTTGTAGAAGATGCAGTTACTCTCACCCGCATCGATTTCCAGTGGAGAAAACTTCATCATATGCAGTGGACACAGACCTCTGACACACTTGGACTGTGGGCAGAAACAGCCTCATACAGGGATGCCACCGGTGAAAATCCTTTCCAATATCCTACAGATTTAGCTTTAACTGTGCTAATTTTACCTCATTCTAATGCGGATGTGGAGCGTATTTTCAGTCAGATGGGAGTTATAAAATCAAAATTGCGGAACAGACTGAGCATCAAGAGTTTGAAAGCTATTTTGACTATTAGATATGGAATGAAAAGATATGGCAAATGCTGTCATGATTATAAATTACCTAAGGATATTCTGCGAAAAATTGGATCACAGGAGGCATATACATGTTTCTTTCAATCATCCTCCTCATCCTCATCATCGCAGGAGCAAACACAACAGGAAATAGCTACAGAAACTGAAGAGGAGTTGTTTGACTAGGATTTGGCAGATCTGGAATAAACTTCATTCTAATATTCAGTGATAATAATAAATTATAATGTGCTACTTTATAACATTTTGAATGAATACCACCACTGCTGGTTTTAGTGATTTCCCAAAAAATAGTATGGCAATTTGGTGCTTTTTTGGCTCAAAAGTAGTTCTGATTGGGATTTGGCGGATCTGGAATAAACTTCATTGTAATATGAAGTGATAATAATAAATTATACTGTGCTACCTTGTTACATTTGTAATAAAAACAGTTGGTGCTTTTTTTTTGGTGCTTCCTAATAATTTTTGATGCTTTTTAGTGTTTTTTTTGGTTGATTTTGGTGCTTTTTCATCAAAGAAAGATGGCAACACTGTCCCCAGGGCAGGTTTGGAGTTATTTTGGTAAATTTTTAAAGCAAAAAGCTGGAAAAAAAATATTTGACAGAGATGACAAAATTAAATTAAATGCAACCATATTAAAATCTCCACGATAGAATAAGCGAAATTATGTTTGGTAAATGAAACGTGTTTTAGAAACTTGCTGGCTAGTAGTAGCATATGTAGAGAATATTTTAAAATTAAAAATGGAGTTTCTTCTACTTATGAAATCATCACAGTTGGATACAGCTTGACAAGACGAATCCAACGTTATCTCAACGAAGAGTATACGTTAATTCTAAGCAGAGTTATGAATTCTTTTGTGTCATAATTTACAACCAGGAAGAAATGAGGGACATTTTGTCACGGCTTAATAAATTGGAAGCTGAGACATTCTGCCTTCTATTACTGTGGCTTGTTTATTTTTAAATAGATAACATAGACCCGTATATCATTGTGTCTGGAGTGGTGAGGCCTAACTTGACGTATTATCTATTTTTGGATAGGATGTGCCGTGACCTAATTAACAATTAAAAATTGCCGCCAATTTTTTATTATTCATTAAAAGTATGTCACATCGCTAACAAACCTGACAAGATGTATACTTTATTGTGCATCTTGGTAACAGGAAAGTAAAAGTCACATTCCTCTTCCGATAGAATGTCAACAGGATCGAGATGATCGACTTCATTGCACCGGGTTTTATCCCATATGGCTCAGTCTCTTTCCGCAGGATGACCCGCCGAAGGCGCAGCACAAAGCACAAACTCTGTAGCTCCAGCGGTGACTCCCAGGAGTCTCCTGAAAAATGCACTCGTGAGCTGAAAAGGCAAATCAGTCAATCCAGCAACAACCGGCCGCCATCGTTCCGAACATGCAGTTCACGCTACAAACAACCAAGGACAGATGTAAAAGCATTTCACGCGAAACTCACAGCTCACAGTGTCGCACCACGCACTCACTCAGTAGCAGGGCGACGGAACCATATCCTCCTTAGTTGCCTCTTACGACGTGCATGGTAGGCAACAGTGTTACTATTCTTTGCTCCCCCGTATGGGCCCCGGCAACACACGGGCGACTAACACGGGTCACTAGACTGAAGGTCAATAATGACAGAAGCTCAGTGATTGGCTAAGCCACCCAGTGGGAGACACCCGCTAGGCGGATAGGGAGATGCCCATGTGAGCGAAATGTGAAATCAGGATTAGTAGAGCACTATATTCGGTTCTGTGGCGGAGGTGTCGCGGACTCAGTTCGTAATTCTGCATCCCATGCTCTAAATACAGCTGTGGGCGATTTGGATGCAGACCACCTTGCGTTGGCTGTCATAAAATAGTATGAGTACCGGTTGCTCAGAAACCACTGAACGCAATCTTGCCAAGAAATCACAAACAGCCAGAATAATACTGGGGTTGACTGTGACTTCCTGTGAAGGACATGTTTTAGTGGACTATACAACTCCGGGGATGGGGTGGGGGGATAAGGAAGGTAAATGAAGCTGTGTTCGACATTGAGGCCATGAGGGGAGAGTGAACCCAGCTGGAAGATGAGACGGTTTTCCAATGTCTTACGATTGTGTTCATGAAATGTGCACGATTTTATCCCCGTGACCTGTATGTCGGCCACACCACAGTGGTCAGAACTGTTGAAGTGTATGGACAAATACTAGCTAGGCAAGAGAGGCAGAGAAAGAACTATGTGTAAGGCTTAAATAAATACCTGGGCAACATCAACTTCACTAAATTATCAGAAGATAGATTGGAGAGTCATGATCTACTCTCACCAATGCCTACCCCAAAACAGACTTCTGAGAATGAAGAAGCAGATTACTAACAAAATCAAACACATTTTTCAAAACAATGTTTTCCAATAGTGAATTTGAATAATGAAGACAAAAACAGTAGGTTGCAATCAATTTATTCCTGGCATATTTCACTGTATTTCATCAGGGGCATAGCGCAGAAATCACTCAGCATAAACTGAAGCAACAAAAACAATAGGTTGCAATCAATTTATTCCTGGCATATTTCACTGTATTTCATCAGGGGCATACCGCAGGACTCACTCAACATAAACTGAAGCAACAAGATACATCCTTCAAGCTGAAATAGACAACACACATATTCTTTTAAAAAAAAAATATGCAAATAATGTTTTTATATTTATTTACTTCAGAAACAAATTTACGAGATCAAGATTAAGGCATTTAACTGGCAAAGACAGAAAAGGATGAACCTACACTCACAGGTAAGGCTTTGGTCATTGATGGATCGAGTTCCTGAAGATAACTCATCCTTGATTTAACAAATAATATGATATATATGTTTGCTTTACTTTCTTCTGGCTCCTTTTTAATCAAATGTTTTAGCCTTTTAATGGGATGTCCTCATTAATCAAACAATTCAGTAGCTTGATGGGATATCCTCATTAATCAAACCAATCAGTAACTTTATGTGATATTCTAATTAATCAAACAATTCAATAACTTGATGGGAAATCCTCATTAAGCAAATGTTTCAGGTTTTTGATGGGATATCCACATCGAGCTAATGTTTCTCTCTTTTGATGGGATATCCTCATTGAGCAAATGTTTAACTCATTTAATGGTATGTCATCATTAAGGTAATGGTTCACTATTTTGATGAGATATCCTCGTTAAGCAAATGTTTCACTCATTTTATCAGATGTTCCCATTAATCAAACAATTCAGTAACTTGATGGGATATCCTCATTAAACAGATGTTTCATTCTTTTTATGGGAAATCCTTATTGAGCAAATGTTTCACTCTTTTGATGGTATATCCTTATTAAGTACGTGTATCATTTGACAGAATATCCTGAATAGGCATGTGTGTATTTTGATGGAATATCCTCATTAAGCACATGTGTATTTTGATGGAATATTCTCATTAAGCACATATGTATTTTGATGGAATATCCTCATTAAATAATACATGTGTATTTTGATGGGATATCCTCATTAAGCACATGTGCATTTTGATGGGATATCCTCATTAATCACATGTGTATTCTGATTGAATATCCTAATTATGCACATGTGTATTTTGATGGGATATCCTCATTAAGTACATGTCATTTGATCGAATATCATCACTAAGGAAATTATTCAGCCATTTGATGGGATGCAGATTATTGCTGTTTTGCAACCATTGCCAGCATAAAAAATGTGTATGTATTAATCATTATGTAATATTTATTACATATTCTGTCTTCACAGCTGATATGTCATCATCGAGTGCCAAAATGAAGTTAGATCAACTGTTAAAACAAGTTGTTACACAGTCTACTCAGTAAGTTCCTGACATTGGCTCACCTGTGCTCAATGTTTTCTCTCTATCATGTAAAATGTTTTATGTTCTCTTGATGTGCTAAATGTACTCTCTCTATCATGTAAAATGTTTTACTTTCTTTTCTTTTGTGCTAAATGTCTTCTCTCTGTTATCAAAAATATGTTAATTTTTGTTCTCTTTTTGTGCTAAACGTTGTCTCTCTGTCATGTAAAATGTTTTACTTTCTCTTCTCTTGTACTCAATGTACTCTCTCTATCATGTAAAATGTTTCATTTTGTCTTCTCCTGTACTCTTTGATGTTAAATAAGTTGCATTCTTTTCTCTTGTATAAACGTATTGTTTTTATGTTATAAATATTCTAATGTACGTTGTGTATAGTAAAACCAGAAAATTATATACAACAATAAGAAAGAGACACGTCCTTAACTTGGGACGTAAATATCAAGTACCTCTGAAGTCAGAGTGGGTTCGCCGGAAGGCGAGGGACACCAGTTAAAGGGAAAGCAAGCCCACACACAAAATTCAGTCCCTTACTACTTTAAATAGTGTGTAAGGACTACGCTTGAGTTTAAGTGAGCGAACTAAAAAGAAAGAAACAAAAAGAAAGAGACAAATAGCTTTCTTTGATCCTATGGTGAGAAGAGAGGCACTGAAGAACATCATGACAACTGGAAAGATCATAGAAAAAGAGGCAGACACACCAAGATGCTAGATGGACTGAGACGGTGGCATGGAGAGTATCATCCAGAACACCAAAGACTGAGATCTGTGGACAACTGGCAGGGCACATAAAGATGATGATAATAAAAAAAAAGAGCCGTGGCAGTGGCTCTATGGCCAGCATGCTTGCCTGTGAACCACGAGGTCATGTGTTCAAATTCCGGCCAGATTTTATAAATTAATCTGGGCTCCAAGGTTGACACAGTCTAAAATGGAAATTTTAGGAAGTAAAGGCAGCTGACTTGTTCATCACATCACCCATAGAGTGTCAATTGATCTATACAAATATGGGGCTATTCAAGGCATATAAAAAAGGATCCTTTACTTACTTACAGTAGGCAGTAAGTAAATGTGATAATTTAATCACATAATCCATTGTGGAAACACTCACTGCTTTCTTATATATCAGTTTTCATTGTCTGAGGTAGAATGAGTCAGGCCAAATTTCCTATACTTCTCATTAATTAGATCTTTTTTGAACATTTATCCGGAGTAGTATAAATTCAGCATTTCCTAAATTTTTAATTCATAAGGTCCATTTGGAACATTTTGTCTTAAATAGCTCGAGTTGAATGTCTTTTTACAATAACTTTGTTATGAAGCTTTCATTTTGTATTTGGAACTTACAGAGATGCAACAGATGCCAAGAAGAAGAAAAAGAAGAGACTGCTGAATAAAGATGATGGTGCTATGGTAATATTTTTAATTCAGATATGTAGAACATGTGTCTGAATTATGTAATGCTTTTTTGAATATGGGGTTTTATTATGGTAATCATCTGGCCAAGAACCAACAGGAATAAGTCTCAAAATAGCCAAGTAACTAATCATCAACACTATCCTCATCATCATCATCATCATCGACAGGTACCTCTCCTACTGGCATATGCAATCATGCTTCACCACACCACATGGTCTCCAACAGAATATATCACAAAATCTGTCAGGGATCTTTCTTCATATAATGTAACACAACTTCAAAATTTCTGTAGCAAGTATTGGCGGACCTTTATCACTAACTTGAATATTTGCACCTGGTCTTATCATCATGAAACTCTTTGATGTATTTTGTTCATCTATTGATTGTATTATTATTATATTTTTCATTATATATGGGTAAGGCAAACATTCAACGACACATTAAATCATTAAAGAACTCCTATTTGCGGATGATCAAGCATTAATAGCAAATTCAGAAGCAGAGTTACAAGCCCACATAAATGGTCTTAACCAGTGGTTCTCAACCTTTTTTAGCCCATGCCCCCGTCACCATATTTTTAGGACGTCATTCCCCCCCCCCCCCACCCCCACCATATTTTTAGAACGTCATTTCCCCCCTTTCGTATTTCCTCCCTAAAAATTCCCCCCTGGCCCCACACAGTATACGTAATAATTGAAGCTAAATTTCATAGCACATACTAAAACAAGTCTAGACATCTACATGAAACGTGATTTGCGGATCTACTTACATTTTAAAATGAATTTCAGAAGGGTGATACGTACAAAACCGTAAAGTATGAAGGGAAAAACAGTATCAAGTAATCGGTTCTTGTATTAACGCAATCTAGAAATAATCTTAATTCCCCCCCTGGAAACCCTAAAATTCCCCCCTGGGGAGAATTCCTCACCGGTTGAGAACCACTGGTCTAATCGAAGTGTGTAAGGAACATAACATGAAAATTAGCATAAGTAAAACAGAGGTAATGACTATAACCAAAGAAGAAGAAAAAACAAAGATTCATCTAGAAAAACACCCCCTGAAACAAGTTGAGTTGACATACTTAGGAAGTATAATATCATCAAATGGCAAATCAGAAGTCAAGATCAATAATGGGTGCAGTAAGGCAAACAAACTCATTGGACAAATGGCCCAATACTAAAGAAAAAACATGTGTCAGCAGATACTGAAAAAGCACCCTTCAACACAATCTTCCTACCGTCTCTATGGTACCAATGCCAAACCTGGACAATGCAGAAAAAGTGAAATGAAAAATTACAATGTAAATGACCTTCCTGAGAAGAATAATTAATGTATCAAGAAGAGAAACAAAATCAAAAATGATGAAATCAGGACTAAAGTGGGGGTTATAGCTGCCCTAGATTTCATTTGAAAGCAGCAAATGGTTCGGCCATATAACTAGGCTACCAACTGTTAGTATACCACAAGAAATGATGTACAGACCAAATGGAACCAGAAGAAGAAGTTGACCATGTAAACAATGGACAAAGGGAATAACTGAGTCCATGGGAATCTTGATACATGAAGCCCATAAACAGGCACTCTCCCGCTTTTTAAGCTTCACATTGACACCACTAAGTACAAGAGGAAAAACACGAGATGAGGTGAGAAACACTCTAAAGGCTACATATAAACGAATGCTAGTTGAAGATACCCAGCTCCTTGGTGAAAGAGTTACGGACACACTTCATAATCCTGCATACCACGTTCGAAACAGCTGTGGGCAATTTGGCAGCAGACCGCCTTGCGTTGGATTTTTATGAAATGGTATGGGTGCCGGTTGTTAAGAAAGCAATGACAAACAACTCAATGTAAACTTCCCCAGGAATTACGAACAGCCAACAAATTCTGAGGTTGACTGCTGCATCCTGTAAAGGATATGCAACTAACTTTTAACTAGTTGAAGATACAAAGACATATGTAACAGCATATTTAAGAATACGTGAATCTGAATTTAAGCGTGGGTTTGGCAAGGAGAGACTCATGGGGGGATGAATATAACATGGTTGCAACCAGCATGTTACTGAAACAATCAGCATCTACACTATACATCTGCTGTTTTATGATGCCCATTTTTGAATCAATCAGTCCATGTTTTTCCCCCAGTTAGGCACTTTCCTATGGGCCCAGTGGTCATGTGTTTGAATTACATCAAAACAGATTTTAAAAAATTGACTTAGTCTTAAATTAAGCACACAAAAAAAAAAAAAAAAAAACTATGGAAACAAAAAGTTGGACAGAGATGACAAAATGAAATTCAACGCAACCGTATTCAGATTAACATGACAGCTATAAGCAAAATTATAAATGTTTAAAAATAAATGAATTGTGTTTTAGAAACCGGTTATATTGTTAAACAAAAAAAAAAACAACAGGTACCAGGAAACGTCATGGGAGTTAAAGATGATCAACATACGGACCACATGACCCCTTGAGTGCCGATCGGTCTATAAAACTATGGGTGTAGCAACATATTCTCAACATGCTGTAAGGCCCGTAAAAAGGTTCCTTTACCCTTATTTTAAAAAATTACAGCTGAGTTGTCTACTATTGATAGATTTTTGTGTTTGTAAAGTTGTTAATTAGTTTCAAATTTCGTTCATGAAAACAGCTAGAATCTCTGCGAAAGGCTGAAGGCCTTGAAGGCTTGCACAAAGAGAAAGATACTACAGTTGAGGCCAATACGTATGACCCAGATGACAACAGTGAGAAAGGCAATAAACATCGACAAAGACAGCGTGAGAAAAGTCAGTAATTTGTGAGAGAGAGAGAAAGAGATCTGTTGTGTTTGAGAGAGAACGAACGAACAAATGAACGAACTTTATTTTCGAAGGGTAACAGATTGGGCACACATGCCCGTCTTACATTCGGCCTTTCCAATCACTCATCTTTCGTTCATCAGTGCATAGTGCATTCACATAGGAAAAAAACATTGTCAAATGAATGTTGAAAGCATGAACAGTGCATGTTACCATGTTATGAGACAAATCCCCCACCCATCCACCCATCCCCTATCCATCTGCGTGTCCCCCACACACACATCTACCACCCAACCACACACATACCCACAGGCACATACATGACCCCATCCATTCACCCATCCCCCAACACACATATCCCACAAACACCATCTCCCCATCCACACACACACACACACATCTCCCACTCACCACACATACCCCCACACACATCCCCCACCTACCCACACACAAACCCAGGCACACATACATGCAACCACTCATCCATACCCCCCCCCCCCCCCCCCCCCCCCCCCCCCCTTCCCGATCTCCAATCTCCAGTCACACATCCCTTAACTACACATCTCACCATCCATACACACACACATCTCCCCACCCATACACACATCCTCACCCATCAACACATTCCTCATCCAAACACACACACCAATCACCCACACCCCACCACCCACATATACCCCACCTACACACATCCACCTTCTCACCCACACACACATCTCCCACCCATACACTCATCTCACACACACATCCACCCACTCATGTACTCATCCATCAACCACTCACACTCACACATCACCCACCCACCCATCAACACATGCATCTCTCATCTACCCTCCCACCCACACAAACCCCAACCACCCAGCCAAACACACATCCCCCATCCTCACATACATCCTTCATCCACCCGCACATCCCACACATCCCCCATCCCTCACACATCTCCCCTCCCACACAACAACCCACCCATAAATGCATTCCCCCACACACACACATCCCCCCACATGAGAGAGAGAGAGAGAGATTTGTTGTGTGTGCGTGACATGTTTGACTATAGATTGAAACATTTAACTGAATGGTAAATTTGGACCAGAATAAGGAGTTCTTAAAAAGCCATTGTCTTTATAATGGATGGGAGTTGCAGTAGACCTATCGCTAGCATGTTTGCCTGTTGGTCATGTGTGTTGTGTTTGAATCCTCCTTCCTGGAAGGTTAACACGGTCAACAAATGCCCGAAGAAGTCAGATGCGTCGGCAGAAAGGTGCAAATATCGCAGCTCTGCTGTAAACAGGCACAACGTAATAATGTCTATACCAATATTCCAGATGAACGCAGCAGAAGAAGAAGAAGAATCCTTGTGGCAGGGATTTAAAAACAAAAACATTAACCTGGACTCCTGCTTAAAATGTGTACCAGGAAATGCTGGGAAAGTAAAGTGATTCCTGTAATATTGATCACGTGACCTAATGGGCATCAGTTGGTCGATACAATATGGCGGTTTAGCACCATATACCCAGTGCACTTCATGACATAGAAAACGAGTCCGTCACCTTTACTTACATATAAGGATAGAGAAAAGATATTTAGATAGTACACAAACAAAGAAACAGACTGAACATGTATTGCCTGGCATATTCTGCTGTGGGAGCCGTGGTGGTGTAGTGGCTAGATGCTCACCTGCTGGTCAGGTGGTCAAGGGTTCAAATTCTCATCGAGGCTGATATTTAAAATTGACCTGGGCTTACAGGTTGACCCACTTAAAATGGGTACCAGGAAATGTCTTGGGAGGTAAAGGCTGTCGGTGTGATCATCGCCGCTCGAGTACTGATTGGTCTGTATAAATATGGGTCTAGCCTCATATGCTCAATACACCATAAACGGGTCCTTTGCTTGACTTTTGTACGATATATATTAATTTTATCATGAAGTAGTTTCCTGCTATGGGTCTGTCATGCAATAGCGCCAACACATTTTGTAATTCGGAAAATAAGGAGGAATAGGTGGCCAACCCTTCCCTCACTTTTGCCAGCGATGAGCCCCAGCATTGAACCAATGTCCGACCATGCTCATGGCATTACCAGTGCAGTTTGCTATTAACTTCACTAGCACGCCGATCATATTTTGCCGTAACCTGTCAGAAATAATGTTAGTTAGTTGCATATCCTTTACAGCATTCTTTTTCTGTTTGTAATTTCTTAGCAAGTTTACTTTCTGTAGTTTGCCTTTGCTTTCTGAATTACCGGCACTTGTACCATTGTATGAAAACCAACGCAAGGCAGTTTGCTACCAAATCACCCACAGCTGTGTTTCGAATGTGGTATGTGAGATTTCGAATTGTGCCCACAACCCCTTCGCCACAGAGCCGGTAGAAATAAAGTAAAGTGAAAACATGAAAATAAACCTGGTTAGTTTAAATACAAACACAAACAGACACTGACAGTCAAAAATGTTCTTCACTGTTTGTGTTACCAACGTTTGAGTGCTAGTGTTTGCATATGTTTGTATATGTTTGCATATGGTTGTATCTGTTTGCATGTGTTTGTATATGTTTACATATGTTTGTGTATGATTGCATATGTTTGTATATATGTTTGTGTATGTTTGTATATGGTTGTATCTGTTTGCAATATGGTTGTATCTGTTTACATATGTTTGTATATATGTTTGTGTATGTTTGTATATGTTTGTATATCAATCACATTCATTATTTCACATTTGTTGTTGGTGGTATCGTTTGCTGGCTTTGAACATAAGCGTAGTCCATACACAACTTCACGGCAACAGGTCATCCCCATTATGCTCCGTTCCTGTGCCAGTGAATATCACACAAAATGCTCCTCACTGCCCAATGTGCAAAAGTCGAACAGGCAGGAGTCTTGGCAAGCCAACAGCATGCACAGGTACACTGCATAATGCCGCTGCCAGAATGCCAACACAACAGTCCTCCATGAAAAAGACGGTTCATCGTCGATGGGATCAGCGGTCATCAGAAAGACTTCATTGACCCAGTTTTCATCCCACATGGCTCAGTCTCTTTCCACAGGGCGACCTGCCAAAAGCGCAGCACAAAGCACGAACTCTGTAGCTCCAATGGCAACTCTCAGGAGTCTCCTGAAAATTGTACTTGTGACCCGAAAAGGCAAACCAGTCAATTCAGCGATAGCCGGCCCTTGTTCTGAACATGCATTTCACTATGGAAACAAGAGCGGACAGATGTAAAAGCATTCCACACAAATTTCATAGCTCACAGAGTCCCCCATGCACTCACTCAGTAGCAGGGCGTCAGGACTATGTACTACCAGTCCAACATGAGGAAAAATGCTATTGCAAACCGTAGCCACAAGCATAAACACACCACAGGCCTTAATGGTTCAATGTCTAACAGCCATGTTGTTGACCGGAAGTTCTTCCATTGCTAAGGATTGAGCCCATACCACTGTCTTGTTAAGCAAGTGCACTAAGAAATTATGACCCCCGTGCCTTTAAGGGAATAGTAAATATTTCTTTTAGTATGAAAGTTGTAAAGGTAATTCATGGACACTGCCTATCTTTACTGTTTAACAGCTGCAGTGTTCACAAACACATGAATATTATTACTTAAAACTGCTGTGTAATTCATTCTTTCGTTCTTTGTTTTCAGGCAAAAATGCAATTCTGGATGAAGACAAACAGAATGTTGATATACTCAATGAATCCTCACTAGTAACTGAAAAGAAAAAGAAAAAGACAAGGAAAAAGAAAGCAGTGGAAGTTAATGAAGATGAAACCGAAATGTAAGTAAAATTTCATTTATTTGCCATGTTGAAGTTGTAAGTCATGTTGAAGTTTGTGTACAACATAAGTAAAAATGTTATTATTATAAAAGTAGTTTTTCTCCTAGCAAAGTTTGGAGTGAACATGAATGAATAGTAAAGCCATATTTCATATGCTACCACAATGCATGGTAAATGTTTTTTATTTTTTAAAATGTAGAATTTGCACGAGAATAAAATGTTTAGATTTAAACATGTCATAGCACAATATTTATATTTCATATGTTCTTCTTAAGCAATTAGAAAAAATATCAAACTTCTGAAGAATGGAAAAGCTGATGGTCCATATAGTATCCCAGCAGAAGCTATTAAAGCCAATGCAAACAACCCAATTGTAACACTTCACAAACTATTTAGCAGAGTCTGGGACACTGAAAAATTATCTGCCTTACACATAATATAGCAAAACATTGAACTAAACTCACCACTTTATATTAGATGTGTGGCCTTCAACAGCATTGATTGGGAATCTCTTTGGACTGATTTGCAACTCTGCGATCCCACAGAAAATCATTAACTTAAAGAGGTTACATATAAAGAAATGACATTCAGAGTTCTTCATGAGGGAAAACTAACAGATACATTTGAAATAAGGACAGGAGTGAGACAGAGATGTTGTTTACCACATTTATTATTGGTCTATAAAAATATTTGACTAGCACCATATGCTCAATATGTCTCATGGCATATAAATGAATCGTTTAGCTAATTACTTACTTACACAATGGCATGACCAACTAGATGTTATTTAGTTAGTTAGTCGACAGATCATCCTCATTGCACATCTAACCATTCAGTCTATAAGATCTCGGATTCCCTCCTCAGCAAATCCCGCAGCGTGTAGCAGCTAATTACACCGGTTCTGTGTTGATTTATCAGTCTTTTGGCTTCCAGTGTAGTGTTCTAGTTTGGCCACACCTCTTTTAATTTGCTGTTCTCGCAGTCTGGCCATGGTTATAGATTAACAGTCATCACTTTGTTCTCGCAAAAGTCTTACTTCTCATAGAGCATTCAGAATGTAAACCTGGTCCATGGCGCATCCGCCCTCCACAGTAGCCTTACCTGCGAGCTTGTCAGTCCACTCATTTCCTTGTACTCTCGCATGCCCTGGCATGAAGATGAAACTAATCTTTGCCAGCCAAGACCGCTCCAGAGACAGCAACCACTCTCTTCGGATCCATCCCATCTTTATCCTCTTGAGCATGCTCATTGAGTCACTAAGGAGTTAGTTAGTTAGTTAGTTAGTCGCAGTTCCAACTTCACAGCAACGGGTCGTCCCCATTATGCTCCGTTCCTGTGCCAGTGAATATCACACAAAACGCTCCCACTGCCCAACGTGAAAAGTGGAAAAGACGAGTCTCGACAAACAACAGCCCGCACAGATACACTGTGCATAATGCCGCCGCCAGAATGTCAACACACCAGTCCCCCACGAAATACCCAATTCATCTCTGATGGAATCGGCAGTCATTTTCCTATCTGGATGTTTCCTAGATGTTCGCCTACACAGTCCACGAACATACAGTTCATCACCGACGGCAGTGGCAGTCAACCAGAAGCCCAGCAGCCACGCATTTCTGCATAAGGCAAAAACTGGTCAACTCTGGGACATAGCCACCTGCCATCGCTCTGAACATGCAGTCACGTTCCAAAAATAAAAACTTGGGCAGATTCAAAAGCACTTCACACGAAACTCACAGCTCACAGTGTCGTGCCACGCACTCACTCAGTAGCAGGGCGACGGAACCATCAAGCCTCCTTAGTCGCCTCTTACGACATGCGTGGTAGGCTACAGTGTTGCTATTCTTTGCTTCCCTTATGGGCCCCGGCAACACACGGGAGGAGTCGCTAAGGAAACATGCCCTAGTGAATGTCTGTGTCTTGAGCCATGTTATTGCTTTACTTGCTGCCATGACTTCCATAGTCAGGTTACTTGTGGTCAAAGCAAAAGCACCAGAATCTTCCTTCATAATTCTCCCTCCGGCCTGAGCCATAAAGGTCCATGAACTTCTCACTTGTCGAACGACTGACCCATCTGTGTAAATGACAGCATCACTGTCTGACGAATTCTAGAAAATCAACGCTTGAACTTCCGTCTCCACAGCAGCCGGATTTTCTTGTCTGCATTTTTCTGTCTACTTGGATGCAAACAGAAAAGGACATACAGAAATCTGTTGGCACTTGTACCCACTCCTCGCCAGGTTCTAAGTCCTCAAGTGCACATACCTGTTGAAGAATGCCTTCGGCTTGACCCATCCACGACCTTCCACTTTTTAACCTGCTGCCCTTCGCCTTCCTAATTTCACTATGCAGTGGATGTTGTGTATTTGTGTTAACTCTGAGGTAGGCACTAGATGTGTCTCTTGTTATTTTAATGACTTCAGTAGTTTCCTAATGCCAGACACTTAATATGTATGCCTAATATATGCCTTTTGTTACTTTACTGTTTTCAGAAAATCCCCATTGTCCATTACTTAATGGTATAATACCTTGTGACCTAATACCTTGTGATGAGATTGCCTAGCATATGTTGTGGAAGCCTTACACTTTACATCATGCCAGCAGCATACCCCATAGGATTACTTCTACCATTTTTACAATTATGCACTTATTCCTATGGGAAAAAACATATAGAAAGCTGAATTGTAATGTCAGGATGGACATATTGATTCTGATATCTATTTTACAGGCACATTATGCAAAGCCAGTCCCTCAGTGAACAGACAGAAAAAACCCCAAGACCTACACCACGGAAGGTCTGTTATATTGTCTTGCTGTTTATTGTTTTGGGCAGGCATTGTCATGGTAGCATGGTGATGAGTGCGCTGGGGTAACCAATTACAAATTCACTTGGCACCAGTGGCAGAGTTGTCTCCCTGACCAGGATTGCTCTCCCCTGTGTGTTCAAGGCCCTTAAGAAAAGCAAAGAATAGTAACACTACAACCTAGCATGCATGTCATAAGAGACCACTAAGGGGGTGTTGGTGTGAGACTGGCTACCTCAACATATAGAAAACTTTACCTGCAAAATCCAACTACTCATGAACATGCCTACAAAGACCTTGGTTTGAGTTATTGAAGATCTATACTCTAATGGGAGATGAAAGGAATAATAATAAGAAGAAGAAAGTTCTGGAATTAAACTATGCTTGAAATATCGCTGCCAGAGATTTTCCTGGATAAGTAAGGTGTTCACATTTCTCTTTTCCCATCAGTTTTGACAATCGTCGGTAAATTTTCAAGTTTATTTCTCATAACGCTTCCAGAAAAGTTTGTCTAATTTCTATAATCAATTTATGGCTTTCATGAAACGCACTGGTTATTTAAAGCAATGCCATGAAATACACTGGTTGTTTACATGGATGCCTTGAAATTCACTGGTTGTTTACAGGGATATCATAAAATACACTGGTTGTTTACAGGGATATCATAAAATACATTGGTTGTTTAAAGGGATATCCCATAAAATACACATGTTATGTACAGGATGCCGGCGCCCTGGCCAAGGAGTTAGCAACTTTCTCTGTAAACCCGAATACTCTCAGGGTTGACGTGAGTGCATGAGAATTGGAAGCGATTCAAGTCGCACCAGTGACTTATGAGAGTATGGAGCCGGTTGCTCAGAAAGTCGTGGCGTGCTGATGAGCGTAATCTAGCCTAGGAATCAACATACAGATGAAAGATGCTGATGTTGACAGCAATATCCTGAAACAGGATGGAAACGCGGAAAAAAAATGTACAGGGATATCCAATAAAATACATTGGTTGTTTAATGGGATATCATAAAATACACTGGTTATGTAAAGAGATGACATGAAGTAAACTTTCTGTGTAAAGGGATGACATGAAATATACTGTGTGTAAATTGATGTCATGAAATACACTGGTTGTTTATAGAGATGTCATGAGAAATTCTGTTTAAATCCTCATGTCCTGAGAAATAATAGTTGTTTAAAGGGAGGCCTTGAAGTACCCTGGTTAGTTTCAGGGGTTTGATTGTTATTTTTATAGTTAGACCAAAAATGATTTCCAGCGTGGTACTGGATGTAAATTCAGATGAGAAAATTTACAAGAATGTACATAAGCAATACTGACTAGCATGTATACTTGACTTCTCTGCTGTTTAAAACTGAGCTACAGCTGGTTTTGTCAGACAAAAATCACAGCAATATTCAATCACTTGGGTTTCCATCACAATTTGAGTGATGCTCTTTCAGTTGAAGGTGCACAAAATGAAACAAAGAAACTAAATACTTAGCTACTTACAACATTAAGGTAGTTATTAGCACAAGTGTAAAGAGAACATGAGAATTAAAATGGTATATGGAGTCTATGCTGTTGCATGCATGTGAAATATGGACAATAAACAGAGAAGCTGAGAAACATCTGATGGCAGCAAAATTGTGTTTTGTGAGGAAAATGCAAAGAATACCCAGGATGGACAGAAAACAAAAAATGCAATCCTTCAAGAAGAAGAAGGATTAGGGAAATTAGACGTAGACAGTCAAGATTTGTTGGGCATTTTAGGAGAAGAAGTAAATGTAAAAACTTAGTGACAAATGCCAAACTTGATGGGAAAAGAGCAAAGGAAAACAAAGCTATAAATACCTGGATGTCTCGGCAACACAGCATAACTGAGACAAAAACACTGATGTGTTCTGAGACTGGTGAGCATGTACAATAGTGAACCATGTACAACAGTGCACCATGATCACTGACATTTATTTACATGGCACATGATGATGATGATAAGAAAGAATGCCTATGACATTAAAGTAGTCTGTAAGAGTTAAGACTGCAATAATTAAGGATGTATAAAGAGATATTTCTTTGCCAGTGTCTGGGACATACACCCACTTGTAATTCTTGCAACATTCTTTATTTCCATTTGTAGCGTTTTCTTTCTTTGTTTCTTCAAAAAAAATAGATGAAGTCTCCAACAAAAGATGCTCATAGAAATATTGAATTTAAGACAGAGGAAACTGTTCCACCTGTCACTGTGCAGAAGAAGACGAAGAAAAGTAAACCTAAGGATGAAAGCATTGAAGATACACAGCAAGAAGAAACACATGATACCAGTAAAGATGAAATCAGTCCTGTGAAAGCGAAAACCAAGAAGAAGAAAGTAGTAAATCCTGAAACAGAAGACAAGGAAGAAAAAAACATTATGGAAAAGGAAAAAGACACAAGCGTTCCTGTCATGGGAAAAATTAAAAAGAAAAAAACACCAAGAACAGAAGAAGATATAACTAGTGCAGTACAATTTATAGAGCTGAGAGAAGATCCAGTTACACCAACCAAAACAAAGACAAAAAGAGCGAAAACTCAGCCAGAAAAAGAAGAACCAGAAAATGAGGAGCATATAACAACAGAAGCAGAGGTTTTAAAACCTAAACCAAGGAAGAAAAAGAAGGCTGTTATTAGTACTGATGAAAGCAAGGAGGAAGATGAGCAACCAGTGATTAAGGTATCTAATCTATTTTTCGTTTTGCAACTTTGTGTTTATTTAATACCTAAATAATTACAGAAGCGAATAAAACAATTATTTTGCATAATTGTTCGCAAAAGCTCTGTGACTCACCCATTTCATATGTGAGGATAAATAAGTAAGTCGGTCACAAAATAGTATGTAATGAAAACTATATGAGATGTGAATTTGAAAATTATATATAATTGTATTTATATCTCTCCTCATTTCTCAACATAGTCTCTGCAAACATTGATGCATTTAATCCTTTGTTTTATCAGTCCTCCAATACCTGCCCCATAGAAGTCTTTGGGCAACTGCCTTAGCCTTGTTCAAGTCTCACACTCAACTTGGGTGTCTTGTACTTCACATGTTTCCCATGATGCCATGCTAGCAGTGCATCATGTCCCAGTGTCAGTGATTATATGTCAGCCACATATCCTCTGAGCTCTTGGCAAGTCATATGTCTTTATTCTACTCCACACTCTGTTCAGAAATACTTTATTTCAAATAGTGACTTCTTGACACTTTTTGAGCCAGCAATAAGCTGGCCCATGAAGATTCTCTAATTTTTCGCTGATAAATGTTTGCTTCTTTGCCCACTATCTATGACTTCTCAAGTGTGATTTGCATGAATTGAAGCATGTGAGTCAGTGATTGACCACACCAATACTACATATTCTCTGGTTCCTAAAGGCTGTCTTGTGTTCACGTAATCTTTTTCCTAATGTGCAACCTATTTATCTTCTCATAGGGGCATTCAATTTATCTTAATGATGATTGCCGTTTATTTTGGAGAGAGAGTAAATAGAATTGTGCTGTACTTGTCAATATTTCTACTGATTCCATTTGGTCTGTAGTAAGATGTAGATACCCTTTTAACCTTTAAAATGTGTTCACTGCGTGTATGAACATTCTTTGTTTATAGGACACCATAATATCTACACCTGAAAAAGTTACAACACCCAGGAAGAAAAAGAAGAAAACCTTGAAATCAGCAGGTATCTAATTATCTTAATTAGTCATATAGTGTATTATTGGAGCCGCAGCGGCATAGGGACTTACTTATGTGAACCTCAGTATTTTGTTTTGCACATTGGAATTTGATATATGTTCTTTTTGTGTTATTCCTTCCTTCCTTCCTTCCTTCCTTCCTTCCTTCCTTCCTTCCTTCCTTCCTTCCTTCCTTCCTTCCTTCCTTCCTTTATGATGAGAAAGGTTAAGACAGTTATGCTTCGGGTAGAGTAGCAGGCTTCCATTCAGCAATACAAAATAGAGAGCATCCAGGATTTTTTTCCCAGGACCTGCCGGTGTGGAGGGAAATGAGCAGGTGGACAGATTGGCTGGGTCTGCAATGCTCGGTGAGATATTAGTGCTTAATAAGGCAGATGTGTTTGGGGCCTTTTGGGATCATGTGTATAATGCAGAAGATCAGATATATCATCACTGCCTGGAGAGTGACCAGAGGATCTGGTTGACACTCAGGTCTCTGAGGAAAGGCCAGGCGGACACATATTCAGACTGCTACTGGTACCATTAGAGTTAGAACTCTTTTCTGGCTGTTGAAGATGAGGGCGGAGCACGTATGATAATATCCAGAGTGTCGATGTCAGGTCTTGACTCAGCTCAACTCTAAGGATATATCTAAAGTATGGCTTGAGTTTCTTTTTAATTTTTACTCCGTCTTTATCCCACATTAAAGCATAGGACCTCACACAACTCATGCCAAGCCAAGCTATATTTTGCTTTCTCCTGCACACCCCTCCATGTCCTCCCTATATTAATATTCATCTCTGTCTCTAATTCTCTTCTCCATCTATATTTAGGTCTTCCTCTATTTCATTTGCCCTGTGAGTTCTAGAAGAAGGACTTTCTAGCTTCCAATTGACAGATTTTCTCAGTGTTTTCTATCCAATGCCAGTGTCTTTCCCTCACCTCTTGATTCTCAGGAATCCATTTAGTTCTCTCTTTAAGCTCAGCATTAGTGATTGTATGATACCATTTCAGTCCTTATTTTCTGCATAGGCACAGGTTAATGAATATATTTAGTCCATTAGTAGTTGTTTGTGTCATTGAGGAGCGGCTGCCTGAGTTCCAATCCTCTGTAAGGTGTAGATGTTTTTTCTGTCGGAAGCAAAGAGAAAACCCTAATCTGCACAATTCGCGCCAACAGCACTAGCCAGGCGGCCTTAATTCCTCAGCCTCAAGAGCCTCAAACTCCCAGCCCCCAACCACCTGTCCTACACCGCAAGTTAATATAGATAGTAGATGACAGTTTTTGGTATGTTTTGACAGTTTGTGTCGTTCTGCATGTTTCTGATACATACAGCTATTGAATTTATTGCTTGATGTCTATTGTCTGATGATGACTATTATACATTTCATTCAAAATTTTATTGAACATTTGCAACTAAAAATAATCATCATATTTCTAACATTAGACGATGAAACAGTAGAGGTGCCTGAAGAGGCTGTACCTCCAGAAAGACCACGAGAGATTGAGGACCTTGGTGAGGTGCTGGCATTGATGATACATCGCACAGATAAACTAAAAAGTGACTTCAGGATTCTTCACCCGGTTGTAAGGGTTCATGTTGTCAATGAAGAGACGGGGCAGTATATCCAGAAACAACACCCGTAAGTCATGCTTGTTACTACCATGGCAATTATAAGTAAATTGTAATGTTTTGCACACAGTATTTTAAATGGAGTGGTAGTAATACTTGTGAAAATAAGTAAAAGTATTTTAAATGGAGTGGTAGTAATACTTGTGAAAATAAGCCCAATTGACTACTGTTTTTTTGCATAGAATCAAAGAAGCTCTGTATAGAGAGCTAGAAGAATACCAAAATTTAGATGGATGAATTCTACCAATGGTCTATTAAAAAGTTAGCTGCAAATCTTTACAGGATTCTCAGTCAACCCAATCATTTTTTGGCTGTTTGTGATTTCTTGCCGAGTTTACATTCAAGTTTGCCATTGCTTTCTGAAAACCTGGCACTCATATCATTGTATGAAAACTAACGTAAGTTGGTCTGTTGCCAAATCGCTTGTAGCTGTGTTTCAAATGGTGTATGCAGGATTATGAATTGCATCGGTAACCCCTTTGCCACAGAGGCAGCAATGATATATTACACAAGCACATATCAATGCAGTACAGGTCACACATTTGGCTCAACATTGACAAATGAAACTCCCATTTGCTTAATGGCAAGTTTAGACCAGCAGTCTTGTCCATATGGGGGGGGGGGGGAACATGACAAATACTTAAATATAATTATTCACTTGACAATGACCCTTAGGTATGCAAATGTGCCATTGACAATTTGTCAAGGCAGCACTTAACCATCTTTGCACACACTATTTTCTCAGTTGCCCAGGTACAAGCAGGCATTTTAGTTCAAATATGGAATTGTGAAAAAGGGTCAGTTAACAGTCAAAGCAATTTGCAATAGAGTATAAAAGGTGGGCATTTACAGGAAAGAGTAACAAGCATAATAAGATTTGCCTGGACTGGAACTGACAGTGGAAAACAGGTGGAGAGATGAACGAGAAGCTGGAGAGGAACATTTCAAGAAGTCAAAGATAGTTAGTTAGTTAGTTAGGTAGTTAGTTAGTTAGTTAATTAGCCAACAAATCATCCTCATTACACATTGAACCATTCAGCCCATAAATGCTGGGATCCCGTCCTCAGTAAATCCTGCAGCGTATAGCAGCTCACGATACCAGTTCTGTGTTGGTTTAATAATCTCCTTTGGCTACCTGCATAGTGCTCTGTTCTGTCCCCACCTCTTTTAACTTGCTGTTCTCACAGTCTGATCATGGTTGTAAATTCACAGTCATCACTTGACAAAGGGGTTGACTAATGTCAGTGTTTAAAAGTTAGTTGCATATCCTTTACAGCATATTCTTTACATATCCTTTACAGCATATCCTTTAATATCCTTTGCATATCCTTTACATATCATTTACATATCCTTTACAGCATATCCTTTACATATCCTTTACATCATATCCTTTACATATCCTTTACAGCATATCCTTTAATATCCTTTACATATCCTTTACAGCATATCCTTTACATATCCTTTACAGCATATCCTTTACATATCTTTTACAGCATATCCTTTACATATCCTTTACAGCATATCCTTTACATATCCTTTACAGCATATCCTTTAATATCCTTTACATATCCTTTACATATCCTTTTCAGCATATCCTTTACATATCCTTTACAGCATATCCTTTAATATCCTTTACATATCCTTTACAGCATATCCTTTACATATCCTTTACAGCATATCCTTTACATATCCTTTACAGCATATCCTTTACATATCCTTTGCAGTCAACCCCATCATATTTTTGCTGTTTGTGATTTCTTGACAAGTTTACATGTGATAGTTTGCCATTGCTTTCTGAACCATGTCAGTGTAAGCGAAGAAAATAGTGCAGAAGAAAGTTGATGGACCACGGATGTGGCAGCTCTATCATTCACATTGAGTACACAGTACAATAATGCCATTTGTAATCATTTTATATAAACTAAGACTGGTTAGGAAAAACACTATCGCTGCAAGCAAACATTGAAATATTTTTATCGAGAAGCACATAAAGAAAAAAGTTACAACAGAAACATTATTTTTTTCGCTCGCTGGCTTTAAACTCAAGCGTAGTCCATACCCCCTATTTATAGTAGCGATGAACTGATTTTCGCTTTCCCTATTAACAGTGTCCCTCTCTATCAGGTGAACCCACTCCGACTTCAGAGGTACTTGTAATTTACTTCCCCAAGTCAAGGACGGAAGATCAACATTTGAGTCCAGCTGTCCGGTGTAGGGGTTGAACCCCTAACCTTGGCATCAGCACACCGGATGTTTAAGAACACGTGTTCCTATCCATTCGACCATGCTGACCTGCACAGAAGCATTTAAATGTAGCAGTCTTACATTGATTGACATACCCCCACCCACACACACACACACCCACACACGCACGCATGCACGCACACACGCGCGTGCAAATTTGTTGACATCATAACTTTGAATGTTGGTTTTCAGCGACCGAGCAGTGACCTCGTATTTCGAAACGTCTAATGAAACAGTCAAGACCATTTTGCCTATGATGACACAGCCCTTTGACTTTAAGGAGCGAAAGTGAGTAACTTATTTAGTAATGCTCTGCCGTGCTTGTTTCTTTGAAAATATTTGTAACTGATACTCATGTTATCATATGTCCTAGATTATTCAGCTGTATTCATTCCTTTCAAAATATATCCAGCATTTTATCATATGTTATCATCTGTAAAATATTATTCAGCTGTTTTCATCTCTTTCAAAGTGTCTCATGGGGGAAGTGGTACATTGTCTCCCTCAGATCTGCTACAGTTCACTGTGTGGACAGCATCATTTTTACAAAGTAACAAAAACGGGTGGTATTACCCATACCCCCATGACCTTGGGATTTGTAATACTCATCCAGGCTTCTCAGATAAGGACCCTTGTGCACATTAAAAATTCTTCAGTAGTTAAACACTGAAACAAGCAGGTTAAATAGAGCGCTGCTTAGGCTAAATTTCAAAGCTAGAAAATCTACGCACAAGAGAATGTGTATCGATTGAGTGATTCCGGCATACATACAGCTAGATCCTCGCTGGTGCTACAGAGTTAAGACTCTGTACTGATATTCACCTTGTGGGATCTATGGGAGAGGCACTTATGGAAGTGATGCCTCTAGAAAAAAAAAATGTTTTGCGTATCTTTTTACAGGACTTAGCTGTCAACAGCAGCATCTTTCAGCTGTCTGTTGATCTCTTGGCAAGATTACGCTCAGTAGTTTGCCATTGCTTTCTGAGCGGCCGGCTCAGTATCCGCAAGTCACGAGCGGGGGTCGAACCACCTCAGTTCTCGCTCCGCTGCGAGACTCTGCGTGATAAACGGGATTACAGAGAGAAAGTGTTGTAACCCCACAGCCAGAGAGACCGGCTGCCTCTAGAAACCAAACCAAATTACAGTGCAGCAAAATATATGTTAGCTGTTAAAATATGTTTTTATCTCCAGCAGTAATTTGGAGGTCTCCATGGTGAAGTGGTGAAGCCATCCACCTCATGCTGTGAAGGTCATGGGTTCGTGTTTGAACTGCATGTTCAGACCATGTGTGCAATGTTTTCTGAGTTCTGTTCTTCATGCGGTGGTGTTGCGATCTCTGTTTCACTGGTTTCTTTTTATATGCTGTCTAAGCAGCTTATGAACAAGAGGGGGAACAAGACACAGCCTTGTCGTACTCCGGATCTTATGGTGAAGAGTTCTGAGTTTTCTCCGTTTGTTCTTACTGTGCATTTACTGTTGTTATATAAGCTTCTACATCGGTTTATTAGATGTGCACGCACTCCAAATCTTTTAAGGATTTCCCACAGCTTTTTTCTATCTATTCTATCAAATGCCTTTTCTTGGTCGACAAAGGCTAAGTAGAGAGTTTAAATAAATTTGCTTGATGTTTCTTTCATTTGTCTAAGAGCGAAGATGGCAGCTCGGTTATTAGCATTTATAAAAACATTTTAAACAGTAAGGTTAGGATCAGTTAGTCTCTCTCAGGAGGGGTGAAAAGCGAAAATTGGTAGCCTGCCGATGACCCACAGACTACACAAGTCAACCTCACCTTCCTATGGTGTAGACCGGGAATCTATGACCACAAGGTCATGGGCCAAGAGGCTTTGGCTCGCCTGGGGGGACGGACTCCCCTTGGTCAGATTTTCCTGTCCTAAACCTGCAACTGGCCTAGCAAGCCGGCAGGGGATTTTTCCTACTGCTCAAATAAAAATAAAGAAGCATAATTGGACAGCATTTTTTTTTGTAAACTGCAAAATATTAAAACTAACATTAAAACATGGGTAAAATCAGTTATCGGTGATCGAGTGAAATGGCAAGTCATGAACGCCCACGCTTTCCGGCATGGCACATGATTGATTGATTGAAAGTTAGTTATGATGTGGTGTTGTGCTGAAGTTGGTAGAGACTGCAATGACTTGGAGATAGTTGCAAGAAGTCAACACAAAATGAAAGTCAGTCACACTTTTCAGCTGTATATTTTCTTAGGAGATGCAGAGGAATCATCATGTCTGCTGCATAGACAAAAAGAACCTTCTTAGATGCGTAAAATACACAATTCTGGATTATGAAGTTTGATATAAATGTAGTTTCAGCTTTCCTTCCTTCCTTCCTTCCTTCCTTCCTTCCTTCCTTCCTTCCTTCCTTCCTTCCTTCCTTCCTTCCTTCCTTCCTTCCTTCCTTCCTTCCTGCCTGCCTGCCTGCCTTCCTCTCTTCCTTCCTTCCTTCCTTCCTCTCTTCCTTCCTTCCTTCCTTCCTTCCTTCCTTCCTTCCTTCCTTCCTTCCTTCCTTCCTTCCTTCCTTCCTTCCTTCCTTCCTGCTGTCCCCTGCACTCTTTCTTTCTTTCTTTCTTTCTTTCTTTCTTTCTTTCTTTCTTTCTTTCTTTCTTTCTTTCTTTCTTTCTTCACTTCTCTTATGCCGAGATTGTAAAGAAGTACACAAAACCTTAGGGTCTTGTATGTGTGACAATAATTACACGTCACTTTTATCGATAATATGAACAAGGACTATGGTGACAACCCATGATGCATCTCAACCGTGAACATGATGATGCTGCATTGTGATTTAGGTTGACAATTCCATCTTCTGAATGACGTTGTATGTGATTTCAGGTCCACCATTCCAGTGTGGGAAGATTTGCTTGTTTTCAATGAAAACTTCAACTACTTTGTCCAGCCTGATCCCAAAGTTCTCTTGTTATTTGAGGTACAGTTCCTTCTAACATTAAACTCATGTCTTTATTGTTTGAGTTTATGAATGCTCACAGTTTAGGTCAACCTCGGAGCTGTTTAAAAAAAATGGTATAAGATCTGTATGCATGACTTGAGGCATAGTGAATTTACAGGGCTAAAAGACAAGAGTTTTGACTTCATTGCATCAGGTTTTATCCCATATGGCGCTGCCTCTTTCTGCGGACCTGTCTGTCAAAAGTGTTGCATAAAGCATGAATTTCAGTGACGACCCTCAGGAATCACTGAAAAAATTGCACTCATGAACCGAATGATGGAGGCCAGAATCGAACCCACATCCCTCGGAGCGCGAGGCAGGCCACTGAACAACTTCGCCATGGAGGCCTCCTGGCATATTGGGTATATGGTACTAGTCCCATATTTTCTATAGACCAATCATCACTCAGTGGGTGATGTGAATATCACTCCGCCTGCCTTTACTTCCCAGGACATGTCCTGGTCCCATGTTAGGCTGGTCGACCTGTCTTGGTTGTGTGGACGTTGATTGAGACTGCAGTGTATTAAAGGTAAAGTCAGTCCCATAGATACTGCTGTTGGGATGGGAAGTGTTAGGCTGGTCGGCCTGTCTTGGTTGTGTGTGGACATTGATTGAGACTGTGGTGTATTAAAGGTGGAGTCAGTCCCATAGATACTGCTGTTGGGATGGGAAGTGTTAGGCTGGTCGGCCTGTCTTGGTTGTGTGTGGACGTTGATTGAGACTGCGGTATATTAAAGGTGGAGTCAGTCCCATAGATACTGCTGTTGGGATGGGAAGTGTTAGGCTGGTCGGCCTGTCTTGGTTGTGTGTGGACATTGATTGAGACTGCGGTGTATTAAAGGTGGAGTCAGTCCCATAGATACTGCTGTTGGGATGGGAAGTGTTAGGCTGGTCGGCCTGTCTTGGTTGTGTGTGGACATTGATTGAGACTGCGGTGTATTAAAGGTGGAGTCAGTCCCATAGATACTGCTGTTGGGATGGGAAGTGTTAGGCTGGTCGGCCTGTCTTGGTTGTGTGTGGACGTTGATTGAGACTGCAGTGTATTAAAGGTGGAGTCAGTCCCATAGATACTGCTGTTGTTAGGCTTTGCCATAAATGATAGGGTAGCCTGTTTCCATCCTGTCCTCCTGTCCTTTCCAGACAAATCCCAGAAAGTTCATCATCATCATCATGTGCCATACCGATAAGCGCAGGTGGTAATTTTTTGCCATCTCACTCAATCACCAGAGTCGTGGATCAGCTCTGTGTTCTTGTCTTGACTATGCCACGTGGCCAAGCCATCCAGGTATTTATTTCTCTGTCGTCTTATTGTTCTCTTCCCCTCGATCTTGACAGTTGCCACCAAGTTCTTCAATTGATTTCTTCCCATAACGTGCCCAAAATATTTTGACTTCTACGTCTAATGACTCTAATCAGTTTACGACTTTCATTTGTTTCTGGTACCCATTTTTCTGAGACTGGGTCAACTCTATAGCCATCTTGGTAGGAAAAATAACCCTGCCTCTGCTGGAAATTATACACAGGACACTCGTCCATGATTTTGGGGCGTAAATTACAAGTACCTCAGAAGTCGGTGTGGGTTTGCCTGATGGCAAGGGACACTGGTAATAGGGAAAGTTAATCCACACGCAAAAATCAGTTCAGCTAACTAGAAGTAGTAGCAAGTGTATGGACATGTTCAAAGCCAGTGAATGAAACAACAAACCTGAGGCCACTTCAACATCCGTGCTCCAACTGTCCATAACTGCAGTTAACTTTTGCACACCACGAGTACTTGCACATGATTCTCAGCTTGCACGCATTTTATGCTCTCCATACTTCTCACTTAGTTAACTCACCTTCATTCAGTCATCTCTGCACCAGATACTCAGTGGCACTTAGCACTTAGTGTCCCTCGCCATCAGGTAAACCCACTCTGACTTCTGTGGTATGTGTAATTTTCATCTCTAAATCAAGGACGAGAAGTCAACATTTTAATCCAACTGACTGGTTTAGGGGTTAACTCACTACATTTGCATCGGTACACTGAAAGTTTAAAAGCTAGTGTTCTTATCAATTCGGCCATGCTGACCTCAAATCAATCAATCGATCAATCAATCAGTAGCATGTCCTTTGCAGAACCTCGCTGCCATAACAACCCTCCGGAAAACTGCGACCTTCCAATGGGGATTTAAAAACATGATCAATGGGTCAATAGGCAAGCAAGATAGCCATTGCTCCCAAATTATAATAGATTTAGTATAGATTTAGTATGGTGTAACTGAACAGCCCAGAGTTTTTATGTGATTATTCATGTTGCTTTATTTCTGGGTGTGTCATAATTTATAATGGGAACTGTTGTTTTCTCTCTCTCTCATCTGCCAGCTGTTAGACTTTGTGAGCATGAACACTGCCAGCAACCAGTTCTCTAGTCACAAAGAAGAAGGCGGTTGGCACAAAATAGCATGGGCTTTCTTGAAGGTGAGTGGCAGTTTGTTGTCTCTCTCTCTCTCTCTCTCTCTCTCTCTCTCTCTCTCTCTCTCTCTCTCTCTCTCTCTCTCTCTCTCTCTGCGTGTCTGTTTCTGCTGCCCCCCCCCCCCCCCCCTCCCCTCCCATAGCAAAATTGGTGGGGATGACTGCAAGGATGCTACTACACTGCTCTTATCTTATTGCCTATTTTTTCTTACATTTAGTTCTGATGTCCCCTCAGGACTTCTACATATACTTTCCTTCTGTAACTGACTCCCGACAGTACCAAGACAGACAGAACAAAGTCAAACTATTAACAGCACTTCAACTGGCTCAACAGTTGAACAACAGAAAAACACCCACACAATACAGAGACAAATATATCAGACAAATAGTTGGCTATTGGAAGGTAGCCTTGTAGGACGAGGTGAGCTAGCCCAGTAATAACATTCATCGTGTACACCAGAAGCGTCAGTTGTCTCGTGTTTGTATTGTCTGGGAGGAGAGACACTGTTCACCTTGGTTGTGTTTCTGATCCTCCCTAGATATTAAATTGGCAGTTTACCTCAGCTCTCAGTAAATACATAATAGATAGTAAATTGGCAGTTTACTTTAGCTCTCAGTAAATACATAATAGATAGTAATTTGGCAGTTTACCTCCATCCATCCATCCATCCATGCATCCATCATGTGCCATGCCGATAAGCGTGGACGGTCATGTTTTGCCATCTCACTCGACCACCAGAGTTATGAATCAGCTTCGTGTTTCTGCCTTGACCATGCCACATGGCCAAGCCATCCAGGTATTTTTACTTCTCGGTCTTCCCCTTGGTCTCTTCCCTTAAATCTTGCCAGTTGTCACCAAGTTCTCCAATTCATTTCTTCTCATAACATGCCCACAAAATTTTGACTGTCTACATCTAATGACTCTAATCAGTTTACATCAGATGTTTTTCAGCTTTGTCTATCTCAGCTCTCAGTAAATACATAATAGATATTAAATTGGTAGGTTAAAAAATGGAAATTAAAATCATCATTGGTGGCGTAGTGCTATGTGCCAGTGAGTATCTGGTGTACAGATGATTGAATGAAAGGCAAGTTGACTAAGTCAAAAGTGTGGCAAGCATAGATTGCATGCAGGTTGAGAATTATTTGCAAGTACTCGTGATGTGTGTAAGGTACTCGGATTACGGACCATTGGAGCTTGGATGTTCAAGTGGAGACATTGTCCAGCCGATTATGATATAGCAAGTGACTTGTGTTGCTTTTATTTTATGATAGCTTTATGTATCGTGAATATGTAAAAATCAAGTGAGATAGATTATAGATATATATTCAATTTATTCATTGGTGTTTCCTGTTGTTTATAAGTGCAGTGATGTCGGTTCTTAACTCATCTCAACTCAACTCAACTTTTGAAAAAAAAAAAATTTGATGCTTCATAGGTTTCTAGTTTTGTCATGTTAATATTAGAATTGCTTGATAAAATCTGCTTTTTTCAATAATTGCTTGCTTGTTTTCTTTCTGAAGGTGTTGGGCAAGAATGATAAAGTAAACGTTGGCAACAAAATCAGACTGCAGTTGTTCATGCCACCTAACAAAATCCTGCATCCCACCCCAGGACAGCCTCAGGTTTGATTTATTAACTTTTTCTGTCTTCATTCAGCTTTTCAAGGTAGTGCGTAACACCTACTTATGTATGTCTCTAACTTAGAGGTGGGGATCTCCATGGTGAAGTGGTCAACTTCACACCTACTTATGTATGTCTCTAACTCAGAGGTGGGGAGCTCCATGGTGAAGTGGTAAACTTCACACCTACTTATGTATGTCTCTAACTTAGAGGTGGGGATCTCCATGGTGAAGTGGTCAACTTCACACCTACTTATGTATGTCTGTAACTCAGAGGTGGGGATCTCCATGGTGAAGTGGTCAACTTCAACCTACTTATGTATGTCTCTAACTCAAACTCAGAGGTGGGGATCTCCATCAAACACTACCTGCGACTATGTGTTCTTAATGTTTCAGCTGAAGTATTATTAATTTATTCACTTCATACAATACATAGCTCTGCAGTATGCCCTTGATGAGATGTTGTGAAATGTGCCAGGCAATAAGTAATACAACATAGTGTTTGTTGCTTCTGTTTTTAAATGTTATTTCTGAGCGACTGAGTAAGGAGCAAGGGACCATCATGCCTAATAGTCTGTTAGAAAAAAATGAATGTTAAGTTTGACTGGAAAACACAAGAAACGCACACATTTAAATATTTATATACGCTCGCTTTGAACTCTAGTTCATACACATGCTACTACTTCCACTGCATTGGACTAATTTTTGCGTATCAATTAGCTTTCCCAAATACCAGTGTCATAGATGCAGTGAAATATGCCAGGCAAGAAATCATGCAACATATTGTTTGTGAAATCTGTGTTAAATTCACTAAGGGAATACATTGTTTTAAATTTATAAAGAGGCGACAGTCCCATTTGTCAAACGAACCAGACCTCCATGAGACGTAGCCTCTAATCCACTCCACCACTTTGAGTTATTAATGCAATGCACCACTAAAGATAATTTAATCCATGTTTGCCTCAGTGGCTACATCATGAATGATTTCAATGTCTCATGGGCACACGTAAGAGGCCCACAAGGGAAGCAAAGAATATTAACATTGTAATCTACTATGTGCATCATATGAAGCGGCTAAAGAGGGTTGGTGTGAGACTGATTACCTCATCCTGTAGAAAACTTTAGCTCCAAAATCTAACCAATCATGAACAAATCTGCAAAGACATGGCGTGAGTATGTTAAGGCCCTATGCTCCATTGGGATATGAAAGGAAGAAGAAGGAAAACAAGGAGAAGAAGAAATACAGATTAATTGGATATACTACCCTGATTTGGTTTGAGTTAAACAGTAATGAAACAGCTAATATTCAGGCTTTGAGGACACCAGCTGCGGGTATGTTGAGGATAAATGGAGAACAGATAATATTTATCATATAAAAATCACTTACCTCTTGCTAAACCAGAATTGGATGAATCAACATCTCGGACGATTAGAATCTAATATCACTCATGGCAATAGCAGACAGAATCACATGCTGGGACAACATAGGTGTCTTTACAATATTTGTTCTGTAAGACTAATCTACATTCATATACCAAGGGAGAGTAATCACATATTTAAGTGCAGAAGTAAATGGTATTATGTAAAAAAACAATATGGAAATGTGGTATATGGCCAATAGATTGGAAGAGAACTATCTTCATTCCAATAACAAAACAGGGCAAGTTGAAATTATGCACCAACTATAGAACTGTTGCCCTGATCAGTCATACAAGTAAAATTCTACTAAAATCATAATGGGAAGACTTCAGAAGAAAATGGAAGAAGAAATTAACGTGGTTCAAGCGGGATTTAGACAAGGAGGAGGAACAAGAGATCACATACTCAACATGCGTTTAATAATAGAGAACTGTAGAGAATTTAATATAAACTTTTCTCATGTTTTATGGATTATTCAAAGGCATTTAGACTGTGTACAACATCAGAAACTTTTGGAAATCATGAGGAAAATGTGCTGTTCATCACATGTAGTACAATTAATAAAAATGCTCTATCCAGACCAACAAGTAGCAGTTAGTATAGATGGTGAGACATCAGATTGGTTTGACATCAAGCAAGGAGTCCATCAGGGATGTGTGCTGTCCCCCTATTTGTTTAAACTTTATGCCGATAATATGAGAAATGTCAGAGATGATATAACCAAGGAGAAATATGATGCTATAAACATCAGTGGTCTTGAAATACCAGAGATTCAATATGCTGATGAAACAGTATTACTATCCACATCACAGAATAGTGTAGAAAAACTAATAACCTCAACCCAATTGAATAGTGAAAATCACAACTTATATCTTAACATTGCAAAAACAAAGATAATGCAAACAGATAAAACTAATATGGAGAAAGAAATTTATGTTAATGAGGAAAAATTGGAGGTGGTGGAAAATTTTGATTATCTTGGGTCATTAATTACCAACAATGGTGACACAATTAAAGAAATTAAAAGATGGATATCTATTGCTCTTCAAAAACTAAAATAACTGAATAAATTGTCGCATGGGACAGACAGAATTACACAAATTTAGATATTTTAAGAGCATGCATCTTTCCCATTGCAACATACACCTGTGAGACCTGGATACTTACTAAACAAGCTGAACAGCGCATAAATACCTTTGAATATAAATGTCATAGACGAGTTCTAAGAATATCTTTCATACAGAAAAGAACGAAAGCATCCATATAACAAGATCTGAATATTGAAGAAGGTTGGCTAATAAAGACAATAAAACAAAGGAAATTGAAATATTTTGGCCACTTGAAACGTCATAAACGTTTGGAGAGAACAATCATGAAAGGGAATATACCTGGGAAGAGAGGACGAGGAAGGCCAAAGAGAAGATGGGTGCAGGATGTGGCGGATGATCTACAGATGAGTGTATCGGACGCAGGACATCTTGCTTATGACCGAGAAGTTTTCTGGAAGGTTGTTATGAGAGCGAGGTTCTGCAAAGGACATGCTACTGAATGAATGAATGAATGAATGAATTTATTAATTAATGATTCATTAATTAATGAATGAATTAATGAATGCATGAAGTAAAGGGCCCTGTTACACAGATTTGGCCCTTGGCCATTTGGTGCCAGACCCATATATTTATAGACCAGTCAGCACTGAATGGGTGATGTGGTCAGTGTCGTGCTGGCCACCTTTACTTCCCAAGGCATTTTCTGGTACCCATTTTAGATTGTGTTGTTCTAGAAGCTTAGGTAAGTTTTACAAGTCTGCCCCGATGCGGACTTAAGCCCATGACCACCAGGTGAGCATCTAGCCACCATGACTCCAAATCACATAAGGCTATACTCTAATTACTTTTTACAACTTTTCTCCCATACACAACAGTGTGTATTTACAAGTTGCATTGTATGTTTTCCTTTACATTTGAGAATACCACAAACCATTTTGTCTACACATATGATAATATTACATTCATGGCATGGTGCAATTACCTACACATTATTTGATGATGATGATGATGATGGAGTGAACATGAATATAGTCTAATCGCTGTACATTCCATATAATTAGTAGGTTTGTGTGATCATACGTTCATATAAAATTCAGATGAGTATTGCTAGATGGGTATGATCACATGCATCTCCGTCTGTTTTTCTACTCAGAATCTGCATGGTGTAACATTCCCACTCCCTGATCTTCATGGAGCTTCCAGGTTGACCCTTCCTAAAAAGGGTACAAGGAAAGATAACTGGCATCATTTTGACCACATCACCCACGGAGGGTCAGACAATATAAATACCCATATACCATATACCCAGTACATCTCAAGTTGTGGAGAAGAATCTTTTACAATTAAAACAATGCTGTAGACAGACAAGGTGAATGGATACTAAGAAATGTTCATTTAAGTGAAGATGCCTGGCATGATTTTGAGCACATCACCCAAATCAAATCAAATCAACTTTATTTTAAAAGGGTAACAAATTGGGCACACAGGCCCGTCTTACATTCGGCCCTTCCAATCACTCGTCTTTCGTTCATCAAGAGCATTATACATTTACATAAGAAGAAAGATAAACATTGTGAAATGAATGTTGTAAACATAATCAAGACAAATTACCATGTTATGAGGCCCATCTCCCACCTACCCATACATCCCCCCACCCATACACACAACCCCACCTACCCACACACACACACACCCAGGGACACATACAAAGCCCACCAACCAACCCATCCCCCTCCTACACATCCCCCACCCACACGCACTGCCCTCACCTGTTCCCCCAACCAAAACACATTCACCACCCACAAACATCCCCCACCAACCCACATCCCACATACACATCTTAACCCACGTGCCAGTTGGCTAGCACTCTATATCTATACATCTCAAGAAGTGGAAAAAAGCTGTTTAAAAAAAAATGCTGTCAGAAGTAATGGTGAATGGTGCAATGTTGATCATATCACCCATCGAGTGTCCATTGGTCTATATAATTATGGGAGCTACCTTCATGTTCACTGTGCACACCAGTGCATAGAAAACAATCCTATACGTTTATCAAACTTTTATGTATTCTTTGTAGGTTGTATGCAGTTGTCATATCTTGTGCTGTCAACGTATTTCTGTTTCTCTGTCCAGGTATACACGTGGTGGAAGTCAGCACACAGAACTCCATATCCTTCCACCCTGTATGTCACCCTAAAAAGTGTACAGTCACCCGGGGAAGTCTCAGGAGCCATGAGATCAATGTTTGCTACACAACAGGTTTGTAATCGCATGTCCACATGCATGTATATGTAAGGTAGCTCCTTGTCTGACCTAGGGATGGAGTTGAGAGGGATTCCTTGTCTGACCTAGGGATGGAGTTGAGAGGGATTCATTGTCTAACCCGGCCTTATACGAGGGATTCCTTGTCAGATCTAGGGACGGAGATGAGATGAATTCCTTGTCTAACCCAGCCTTTTAAGAGGGATTCCTTGTCTGACCTAGGGATGGAGTTGAGAGGGATTCCTTGTCTAACCTAGGAATGGAGATGAGATGTATTACATTTCTAACCCAACCTTTTAAGAGGGATTCCTTGTCTGACCTAGGGGTGGAGATGAGATGGATTCCTTGTCTGACCGAGGAATGAAGATTAGATGGATTCCTTGTCTGACCTAGGGATGGATATGAGATGGATTCCTTGTCTGACCCAACTATGGAGATGAGATGAATTCCTTGTCTGACCCAGCCATGGAGATGAGATGGATTCCTTGTGTAATCCAGCCATGGATATGAGAGGGATTCCTTGTCTGATCTAGCCATGGAAATGAGAGTGAATCCTTGTCTAATCCAGCCATAGAGATGAGATTCTTTTTCTGACCCAGCCATGGAGATGAGAGTGATTCCTTGTTTAATCGAGCCATGGAGATGAGAGAGATTCCTTGTGTGACCCAGCCATGGAGATGAGAGGAATTCCTTGTCTGACCCAGCCATGGAGATGAGAGTGATTCCTTGTCTGACCCAGCCATGGAGATGAGAGGAATTCCTTGTCTGACCCAGCCATGGAGATGAGAGTGATTCCTTGTCTCATGCAGGCATGGAGATGAGAGTGATTCCTTGTCTCATCCAGGCATGGAGATGAGAGTGATTCCTTGTCTCATCCAGGCATGGAGATGAGAGTGATTCCTTGTCTAATCCAGCCCAGGAGATGAATGTGATTTCTTATCTGACCCAGCATGGAGATGAGAGTGATTCCCTGTCTAATTGAGCCATGGAGATGAGAGTGATTCCTTGACTGACCCAACCATGGAGTTGAGAGGGAGGTTGGAGCGCTGATAGAGTCAGGGTTTATATTGACCAACACCTCTGTTCTCTCCACGTTGGATGAAGGCGTGTCACCGCAGCGTCCTCTGTTTTCCATAATTATATTTTGTAAAGCTGCCCTACACTTGTTGTCTTTTTATTGTTTTAGGTTTAGTTCAACTTCTGAATGGTCTTCACTGACTGTTTTTGCATCTATTCATTTATTCAATTGCACATTAATACAAGGGCTGAAATCACACAGCTCGGTGAATCCATCAGATTGTCTTACTACATTCTTATTACATTAGTGCAACATCTATATGAAACAATCTCTGCTGAAAAAAATATGTCTGAATTTACTCAAATCAGTTCAGATCCTATTCTTAGCCTAACTGAATCATACAAATATGAAAGGACTTTGGACACAGACTTATATTGAGCTGAAGAATAGGAGAGTTACTGAGAATAGGAGACAGTGGAGGGACTTGATCAGATGACTTCAGCATCAGACTTCAGACTGAGTGACCTGATAAATAGATGAAACAGACTTATATTGAACTGAAGAGAGTTGCTGAGTAAGGAAACAGTGGAGGGACATGATTACGTGACTTCAACATCAGACTTCGGACGGAGTGATCTTATAAATAGATGACACAGATTTATATTGAGCTGAAGAGTGTTGCTGAGAAAGGAAACAGTGGAGGGACATGATTACATGAATTTAACATCAGACTTTGGACTGAGTGACCTGATCAATTGATGATACAGACTTATATTGAACTAAAGAGAGTTGCTGAGAAAGGAAACAGTGGAGGGACATGATTACATGACTTTAACATCAGACTTCAGACTGAGTGACCTGATAAATAGATGAAACAGACTTATATTGAACTGAAGAGAGTTGCTTAGATAGGAGACTGTGGGAGGATATAATCGGATGACTTCAGCATGAGACTTCGGACTGAGTGACCTCGTGAATAAATGAATCCTACTGAAATGATATTGTCTATGTCCTTCAAATGACAAGTAATAAAAACATTCTCTATTGTGAAAACCACTGAGAGACCGTGATGATGATGTAAAATGTAAAGGACCTTTATGACACACCTAATGGCGCAACATTCATATGGGTTTAGCACCATAGTTTTATAGAACAATTGACATTTGTTGAGAGATTTAGCCACAATCACTGTGACTGCCTTTACTTCGGAAGACATTTTCTGGTACCCAGTTTAGGCTGGGTTGACTCGGGAGTCCAGGACATTTTAAAAATCCACTCTTGTGAGGGTTTAACATCATGACTGCCTAGCTGGCAGGTGAGCATCTGGCCACTGTGCTACTGAAACTTCCAAGATGATAATCCAGGCATATATTTTAACAATATCCTTCTTGTATTCTTTTTTCATGTGTATCTTTCTTTCTCCCTCCTTTTCTTCCTTCCTGTTTTCCTGCCTCAATACATTCCTTCACCTCCTTTTCTTTTCTTGTTACCTCCCTTATATTATACCAGCCGCCTTTCTTTCTTTCCTCCTTTTCTCACCCTTTTATTATACCTGCCTTTCTTTCCTGTTTTCATATTTTTCTTGCAAACTCCCATATATTATACCTGCCATCCTTTATTTATTCCCCCATTTTCTGATTTACTCCCTTATATTATACTTGCCATCAATTGTTTCATTCCTCCTGTTCTCACTTCCTCCTCTATATTATACCTGGTGTCCTTTCTTCCCTACTTACCTTTCTCCTCTACTGCTTATCTTTCTTATCTCTGTCCCATAGGTTGTAGCGTTTATGATGCCCTTAATGTTGATGTTCATTGCTATCTGTTGCCACACACCTGATATGTTATTTATGTGTGTTCCATTTATATACTGCTTCTCAAATTCAAGGAACTGGGTCAGATGTCATACAAGGACTTAAAGTCTATGAACTGGACGGGCAAAGAAAAAGCACAGATCCGCGGACGCACACTGACAACGTGGACACGTCTTCTTGGTCAGCTGTGCCGTATTCCCAACACCCTCACTCTGACGCTGAAGGCAGGAAAGAAAGGATGCTATATTGTCAAGTTTTCTAACGATGGCAGGTATGAGGTTATGGTATATTTCGTCTTTATTTAATTAAATATCTGTGATGGTACATTTTATCTTGATTTAATTTAATTTCTGCGATGGGTTATTTAATTAAAAGTCTACGATGGACCATTTCAGTTTTATACGATTACATATCAATATTGATACATTCTAATTTAATATTATAAAATGCTGCAAATGCTATTTTTTTAAGCTTTTGTTGTAAATATCTGAATTGATACATTTTAAATTAAATGATTATACTAATACATTTTAGCTTTATATTAAAAGGCTACATTGATAAATTTTATTATTTTATTGAATATACACATTGATAAATGTTAACTTTATATAAAAAAGATACATTGATACATTTTAACTGTATATTAAAAAGATACATTGATACATTTTAGCTTGGCATGAAATATCTGCATTCATTCAATAACACACATCCAAGACATTTTGTGTGTGTGTGCATGCGTGCGTGTGTGCGTTCGCTTATTTTGACTCAAGTGCAGTCCATACATGTACTACTACTTACAGTACACAGGATTTATTTTTGCTTTCCCCATTACCCTCACCACCAGGCGAGCCTACTCTGACTTCTGAGGTACTTCTTATTTACGTCCCCAAATCAAGGGCATTTTAGTCCAACTGACCGGTGTAGGGGTTGAACCCGCTACCTTGTCATCAGCGTACCATTAATTTAAGAGCCACCGCTCTTATCCATGCTGACCTCCGAATACGTTAAAAGTTAAAAATTAGACGTGATTTGGCATCGACTGTAATGCCGAGTAAAAGTATTGGCGTGAAGTCTATTAATAGTAACAGATTATCATTAGATAACATTTGACAAGGAACTTTGCTGTAGGAGGTGGGTTCGGATATGGTAAGCTGGGCTGGGGAATATGGTAAGCTGTTGGACAGGCTAGTTTTTTACAGCGTTGTGCAGGAGATTGTGACTTCTTCCCCTGGAAATAAAGATGGACTATGGCAGTATTGTGCAAGAGATTGTGACTTTTTCCCCTGGAAATAAAGATGGACTATGGCAGCATGAGTAATGTCTTAATAGTGTAATAATGGATGTGAGAATAGTTTTCGGAAATGATTCAGGATAATTCATATAAAAACAGTTGGATCAGAGGACAAGTGGATGACCTTAGTCATGAGAAGATTTTTGATAGAACAAGGAACAAATGAAGATGGCATGAGTAAACATAATTTGGACAATACATTTTAAGTGAACTGTTGTAAGGAATCATATGAATGGACAGATCATTCTTCACTATTCATAATTTTACTGGAAATTAATGTTGGAACCTGAGGACTGTGTTGTGCACTCTATACTATATGCTACCTTCTTTGAGAATGGAGTTTCATTTTGATTGTTTTCATTAAACTCTTCTACCCTTTATAGCCTTATCCTGGTGTGAGGAAATACAGCTTTATATTACATGTCATGGCAGAGTAGACCAGGCCCTAAGCCTTGATCAGCAGCTGGTCTAGCATCGAAACTCCTATGCAGACATTTATAGCATGGCTTGGCTGATCCGGCAGCTTCTGCAGCTTTTCTTGCTCCAGATGTATTGGTATTACCTTTTGTCTGGTGTAAACTAGGTATGCAGTGAGAGAGATTGTGCTGCATGGGCAATGCATGGTCTCTACAATTCAGCCCAGGCTTTGTGCTATAGAGAGGTATAACTCCATCCACGGTCTACTTGTAGTTATTATGCATTTTTTGAAGCACAATAAAACAAACTATTGTCTGTTAAGATGACCAGATGCCATTCAGAGGTGTCTATACTTTAAAAACAATTTATGACAGTTTTGAGGACCTCATCTGACAATACCTATGATGTGGTTGGTTGTGAATTCTCTGGAAGACTCAGTTTTAACTCTTTAAGTCCTATACACTGATGTTCAGGTTGTCTGAGCCATGAAAAGGGTTTGCACATATCGGAGCAAAGGTGGTGGCGAGACTCTTCTCTCGGCACAGTGCCAAAATGCCATCTGCACGGTAATGTGTTGGAGAATTCTTGTTCCCCTCTCCAAAGCTCTGAAACAAGCTGGTGTGTGCAAGACCTGGACAGGAACTCCATATTTGTAGAGAGGCAGATTAGAATGCAACCAGGTCAGGATTCAGCACAGTACATATTAGACCTAAAGATTAGGTCTGGGTTGGTCATGTTTCATCCACAAGTTTGAGGTCAGCAGACTCCAACTCAACACTCAAGGCATCATTGGGACAAGATCATTTTCAAGTTTCATTTTACAAAACTAGGTTAATCCGACTAGTAGGAGAAAATCTAATCCTGCCAACACTAGGTACTGAATCCCAGATCACGGGTTTGGTGAGTCAGTGCACTAATCACAGCCAAAGGATCTTGTTTAATTGAGATGGCTTGTATTGGTGATTTGAAAACCGTGAAAGACAAGTACAGACATGCGTTGCATTTTTCAGTATGCATGCGACCCAGTGTATCTGATTTTATAATACTCTCTGTCACATCTGCCTTGTTTAACTGATAACTGTTTCTTCTACAGAAGTTTAGCTTGTGCCTGTCATGACGGATCGGATCACCCAATTTTTGTTTATGAGGTGGGTGTTATAATATACTGCATGTCTGTAATAAACAAGGGGCGGTCAATAAGTAATGCCTCATAATTTTTAGTTTCATTCAGTAGACGGAAAATAAGATAACATTCACATTGAAATAAAGCCCTAAGTTTGTAATTCAAAAATGTATTTCTCAGTGTAGTCTTCGTTATTCGTTATAGTTTTTGTCCATCTTCTCACAAGGGCATGTATCCCCGCACGGTAAAATTTTTTGTCTTTTTTCCTAAACCACTGGTGTACAGTGTGTTTAAGGGTCTCGGTGTCCTCAAAGTGATGTCCATGAAGATCTTCTTTCAGTGGTCCAAACAGATGGAAGTCTGATAGTTCTAAATCGGGACTGTAAGGGGGATGTGGTAATAATGTCCGGTGAAATTCTGCAATCGTGTCAATGGTGTGTTTAGCGGTGTGTGGCATGGCATTATCATGCAACTTAATACAGTTCTCTGATCTTTGAATGGATAATGTCGTTGAAGATGCCCTCTAAGCTTCTTAAAAGTTTCACTGTAACGATCAGCATTCACCCTGTTTCGCTGTTCCAAGAAGTCGAGAATAATCACACCTTTCTCATCCCAAAACATGGAGGCCATAACTTTCCCTACAGATGGTAACATTTTGAACGTTTTTCTTGTCGTCAATGTTATGCGATGCCATTTCATTGACTGTCTCTTGGATTCTGGTTCAAAGAAATCAACCCAAGTCTCATCACTTGTCACAATATTCAATAAAAACCCTTCTCCTTCAGTTTCATAACGGTGCAGGAGGTTGATGGCTATGGTTTTCCTTGTTTCTTTATGTCTGTCTGTCAACATTCTGTGTACCCACTGTGCACAAACCTTTGAATAACCCTGGGCTTTAATGGTGGTCTTGGCACTGCTATACTAATGAACTAAATGGAACAAAGTTCATCCAGTATTACCCAGCAGTCACCACGAATGTTGTCATCAACTCGATGAAACTTGTGTGGAGTCAATGCAGTTGATGGATGGCCAATCCACTCTGCATCAGCCAGTGAGGATGGACCTACTTTGGCTTTGTCACAACGATGTACTCAACGTCGGAGAGTGCTAACATACACTGTTGAATCTCCATAAACAATACTCAAATGTTCGTGGATGTAAATTGGGGTCTGGCCTTCAGCATTGAGAAATTCTATGACATTATGTTGCCATAACCGAACTTCTATGTGGACATTTTTAAACCGTTACTGTTGCACAATCTATGACTGAAACAGGTTGGTAGTGATACACAGTGCAGATGAGTGTTTGGGGAATCCTGCTAAAGTAATAAATTGCAAACCTATAAAGTATGTACATAGATAAAAATAGGAGACATTACTTCTTGATTGTCCCTCCTATCATCATTAAGCACCATCTCTGTATTAAAGGTTGGCTTTAATCAGTCTTCCACACCCTCTGTCAGAACGAATGGACAAACTTAATTTTCTTAACCCTTTAAAAATAAAGTTTGTTCGTTCTGTCCTGCATCTTCATGATACAATCGAAAAAGGGGTTTACTCCTGCTAAGCTGTGATCAGGGTCCAAATAAAAACAAAATATGACTGAGAAGTTCGACAAATGGAAAAACACACACAGATACAGGCAAACATTTTGACTCAAATCTTTATTGATAATGTGGTTGTTTTGGGATTTGAAATTTAAATATTGAGCACAACCCACTACTGGCAACGCCGATCGCATTCTGGCATGACCCTAAGGCCTATCCACGTCAATATGGAAGCACTATACTCGAGTTTCGCCCTCATTTGAGCTCGTCAGTAGTGCATATCCCTGACCGGATCCGGAAACAGTCCCGGATCACGCGTGCGAAGCGGGTGTGTAACCACGCAGCACACACTGGACACACCAAATTATCACAACAGAACATCACAACGCTACCCATCGTAGGCTATGCTCAAGATTGCCCAATTGCCGCGACCGACGTCCGTCAATCGATGGGACCCGAACGATCAGGACTTCTCACTGGCAAGGAACACCAGGCCTCCTAAATCCAGTGAGCAATAATCAATTGATAATGTGGTTGTTTCGGGATTTGAAATTTAAATATTGAGCACAACCCACTACTGGCAACGCCGATCGCATTCTGGCATGACCCTAAGGCCTATCCACGTCAATATGGAAGCACTATACTCGAGTTTCGCCCTCATTTGAGCTCGTCAGTAGTGCATATCCCTGACCGGATCCGGAAACAGTCCCGGATCACGCGTGCGAAGCGGGTGTGTAACCACGCAGCACACACTGGACACACCAAATTATCACAACAGAACATCACAACGCTACCCATCGTAGGCTATGCTCAAGATTGCCCAATCGCCGCGACCGACGTCCGTCAATCGATGGGACCCGAACGATCAGGACTTCTCACTGGCAAGGAACACCAGGCCTCCTAAATCCAGTGAGCAATAATCAAATGAGGGCGAAACTCGAGTATAGTGCTTCCATATTGACGTGGATAGGCCTTAGGGTCATGCCAGAATGCGATCGGCGTTGCCAGTAGTGGGTTGTGCTCAATATTTAAATTTCAAATCCCGAAACAACCACATTATCAATTGATTATTGCTCACTGGAATTAGGAGGCCTGGTGTTCCTTGCCAGTGAGAAGTCCTGATCGTTCGGGTCCCATCGATTGACGGACGTCGGTCGCGGCGATTGGGCAATCTTGAGCATAGCCTACGATGGGTAGCGTTGTGATGTTCTGTTGTGATAATTTGGTGTGTCCAGTGTGTGCTGCGTGGTTACACACCCGCTTCGCACGCGTGATCCGGGACTGTTTCCGGATCCGGTCAGGGATATGCACTACTGAGGAGCTCAAATGAGGGCGAAACTCAAATCTTTATCATTGGAACGACAAAAATGAAACAATAAAAATTATAAATAACAGACAACACAAAGGTTTACTTCCGTGAATAGAGTCCAGCCCAAGGTACTGGCCGAGGAATCCAAGTTTCATGGATTGGACTCTGTTCCTGATATGTCGTTCATATGTTAATCTGTTCCCAATCTACCTGCACTATAGCAGGTTTGTGCCTGTCTTAGTTTGATTTTGCTCTTCAAGCAGCCTGACTTGGCAGAGTTATAGTGGCAAGCAAGCTCCTCTACTGTGATGTGGTGACATGGGATGGAAGAAAGAAACCACCACAAGGAATTAGTCTTTGAAAGTATCAAATACATTAAAGGTTAAAAATTAAGAGAGGGGAGAGGATCAACTTATTTGCACCTGTGTTTACCCATTTGTCTCCGTCTCTCTCTCTGCAGTATAGCAGGTGGCTTGCTGAGAGCATCGCATAGAACACTAACTTCGTAGTTTCAGCAATGACCACCTGCAACAAAAAATTATGCGTGCAGTGTGAGTGACACAGTCCAAAAATGAACCCATGACTTTCAGAGAGCAAGGCAGAGAGGTTGACCTCTTCACCATGGAAAGCCCCACTTAACTGTTGCCTCTTAAATGGGAATGAAACAATTGGAGAAACTGACTCAGAAGACAAAGACAAGGAGAAATATCTTTATTAAAAAATGTAAACAAGAAAAAAAAAAGAGGAAAAATGTAGTGTTAGCTTCATATTTTATTAGACCAGTTGTGAAGGGTTGACGTATATTCATGAACTGTGCAGTAATTGTTCCCTGTAGTGAAATGATGTGGAGAATATTTCAGGGGCAAACTCCAGGAGAAGACAAACTGAAGTCACATCTAATCATCCAAGTTGAAGGTTACAAAACATAAGTTCCATATCAGGAAGAAGGTCAAGTGTTCAGACTGGACCATCATATTTATGTAGGTCTGAGTGCAGGGGGGAAACAGGTGGCCAGCCTTTCTCTTCCCTTGTGAATGATGAGCACAGGCATCCAAATCTCATCTGGTCATGCTCACGCCACTGTCAGTGCAACTTCCTAATGTTTTCGCCTCCGTGCCTGTGGTTTGAGGTAAGATAACTATATGATTTTTAAAATTGTTTTATTTTCTTAGTAACCATTTTTGAATATTATAAATTTTACATAATTTTCAGATCCCTTCTGGGGTGCTTAGAGGTCAGTTTCAAGGTCACTTTGGTATTGTGTACAGTCTGAGCTGGAACAAAAGTGACACACTCCTGCTCTCAGCTTCCAATGATGGCACTGCCAGGTTTGTCTTTGTAAACAAATGTTTATTCTTCTTCCGCCTTATCCCCCATCGGGGCATGGGCCATCAACCAACCTATACCAGGCCGTCCTATCATTTGCTATCACCTGCAGCTCCCCCCCATGTCCTCCCAATTTTATTCATCTCTGTTTGCAATTCTCTCTGTTGTGTTAGGTCTCCTGCTATTGTGTTCACCTTGAGGTTTCTAGACAAGAGAGTGTCTAGTTATTTAGTCCTCAAGTTTTCTTACAGTGTGGCCTTTCCAGCGCCACCATCTTTTCCTCAACTGATTCACCAGAATTTGTTTAGTTCTCTCCATGAGTTCTACATTTGGTTATTCTGTTATACGAGGGGAAGTGAATAAATAAGTCACAAATGGATGTAGAAAAATAACTAGATACGATAACAACTTGAAACCAGTTAATTTTTATACATACATTGTCACTTGATTTTCTCAACATAATGTCCACCAACATTGATCACTTATCCCATCGCTTTATCAGTTCTCCCAACCTGGCTGCATAGAACTGCATGCTCTGTTTTCTAAACCACGTTTTCATTTCACATTCAACTTCGGCGTCATTCGCGAAATGTCTTCCGCCAAGGTGAGTTTTCAGTGGATCAACAAGGTGGAAATCGCTAGGAGCTAAGAACTTCCCACCTTCCCTTTTGCCCACAAAAAACGCACAAGAGCATGTTGCTCTTTGGTTGTACACTCCGTAAGTACAGTCACCATTTTGTTTATGCACATGAGACACCTAGCACTACCTTACAAACGGGAATATAAAGTTCGATGTTGCTGTCATCTAATGACACCTGTAGAAAACACCACCTATATTTACCTGCCACCCCACAGAACTGTGTGACTCACTTATTGACTCGCCCTCGTAGTTTTTCCTAGGACATTCTCTTTGACTCTTGCCCTATATCTGGCAGTAGAATATCTGAGTTCCCCAAATAGGGAACACAACGTTCAGTTTTTGTGCTGCAGTGTATGATGACGTCAAGAATTCATGTTAGGTTAAGGGAAGATTTTATTTTCAAAGGGTCACAAATTGGGCTTGCAGGCCCTTCTTACATTCAGCGCTTCCAATAACTCATCTTTCACACACCAGTTATCCAACTTGAATGTTATATTTACATTTTCTTAAATAACATTGTAAAATGAATTCTGTAAACAGACACCAAAGATAAACAGTTCATTTTTCAACGTTATGAGACAGGCAGACACACACACATATATAGACAGACACACACACATATATAGACAGACACACATACATACACACATACATTCACACATACATACACACATACATACACACATACATACACACATACAAACATACTGGCTGAGAGCTGGCAAACTTTACCTACATATACATGGGGTGAGGATGCTGGTGTATGAACACGGCAATCAACCATTCAAGTAATTGAGCTCAGTGAATGTATTCATATATATAACAGTTTACATAAGGTGTGTCGATCTTTAGGAGTAATTCAAAATAAATACATTCTTAAATTAATTTCATATTGTCAAATTTCTGGATCACTTACCTGTGTTACCTGTAACATTTTAGCTTGCATGATATTTATGAAATTCAATCTTACCTTTAAATCTGATCACTGTTAAAGCCCAGAATTTATATTCCTGTGCCCACTTTAGTTGACATTTTAGTACCTCTGAAGTCGGAGTGGGTTTGCCTGATGGCGAGGAACACTGTTAATAGGTAAAGCTAATCTACATGCAGAATTCGATGCAGCACTACTAGAAGTGGTGTGTATTGACTACGCTTGAGTTCAAAGTGAGTGACCGCAACAACAAAACAAAAAAAAGTTGACATTTAACCTCCATGACGTGGGCAGAATGTCCATCAAAGGTCTTTGCTCTTCGGACATTAAATGGATCTTACAGATTCCATACTCATATTTACACAAACAGCTCACACATGTCGTGACTGTAATAGACTCACATCATTGGCACCTTGCCGTCTTGACAGACGATAGTTTGTGCTTTAAAAAGGCATAATAACTTTTAACTATGGCGGTAGCGAGTGTGACTGATAAGGCCAATTTGCGCTGTAAATGTCCGTTCACAGTGGGTGCATGTGAACACGTGGTCATTTCCACCATCATGCACCATCTTACGTCTCAAACGCTTGGTGTGTGACTTTTCTGCAATAATTTTCTCCTTTGACTTTATTCCATTTCTGATATTTGCCCTCCATGCAACACGTTCAGCGGCGACTTGCTCCCAATGTGCATTATCAATGCCTGTATCAATCATGTCCCGCTTACACACATCTTTGTATCGTAGTAGAGGCCGACCCTGAGATCTCTTACCCATCTGTAATTCACCAAAAAAGATATCCTTTGGTATTCTACCATCATCCATCCTCCTAAGATGTCCTATCCATCTAAGTCTACGAAGACTGAGCATGGAATAAACTGTCACACAACCTGATCTTTCCAATACTTCAGTATTTGTGATTTTGTCTTGCCACTTAATACCAAGAATTCTTCGCAGACACCGCATATGAAAGCTGTTTAAATTGTTCTCTTGGTGTGAGTAAGTTGTCCAGGTTTCACTGCCATAGAGAAGAGTACTAAGGACACAGGCTTGATAGACAAGGACTTTTGTTTTGGCAGTAAGCTTCCTGTTCTCCCAGACTCTTTTTCTTAACCTGTTCATTGTTGTTGCTGCCTTACCAATCCGGATGTTGATTTCCTGATCTAGGGATAATTTGCTATTTACCACTGATCCTAGATATGTAAAATGGTCTACTATCTCTAGTTCGGCGTCGTCAATAAAGATTGATGGTACCCCATGTGCACCTTGTGACATAATCTGTGTCTTCTTTTTGCTAATTGTTAAACCAAATTCAGAACAAGCATTGGAGAATGCAGATAGTAGACATTGCAATTCTTCCTCAGAGTGGGTCGTAACTGCAGCATCATCTGCAAAAAGCAACTCTCTGATCAGTACCCTCCTAATTTTGGTCTTAGCCTTCAATCTCTGTGCATTGTAGAGGCCGCCATCTGAGCGTGAGTGAATGTATATACCACCATCCTGATCACGAAATGCATATTTCAGTAGAAGTGAAAAGTATATTCCAAAGAGGGTGGGAGCTAGTACACAACCTTGCTTAACTCCACTCTTGATTTCAAATTCTTCAGAAGTTGCACCATCAAACTTGATTATACCCTTCATGCCTGTGTGGAACGATTCCACAATGGACAGAAGAGTTGGTGGGCAGCCAATCTTCTTTAGTGCCTTGAACAGACCCTCACGACTGACCAAATCAAATGCCTTTGTGAGGTCGATGAAGGCAATAAACAGTGGTTGATTCTGTTCACGGCATTTTTCTTGCATTTGTCGCAATGAGAATATCATATCAGTGGTAGACCGGTTCTGTCGAAAGCCACACTGTGATTCGGGGTAGACTTGATCTCCTAGGACTTGAAGTCTGCGCAGAACAATTCTGGCAAATACTTTTCCAACAATACACAGAAGTGAGATACCCCTATAGTTGTTGCAGTCGCTCCGATCGCCCTTGTTCTTATACAGTGTTATGATGCTTGAATCTTTGAAATCCTGTGGGACTTGTCCTTCACGCCAGCATAGCTCTATTAGCTGGTGGATCTGTATAGTGAGTGTGTCTTGCCCACTCCTGATAACCTCTATTGGAATCCCATCCTTACCTGGAGCCTTGCCAGATGCAAGTTCATTTATAGCACACTTAACTTCTGTTATGGTGGGAAGTGTGTCCAGGTGGTCAAGAGTTGGTAGAGCCTCTATGGCGTTGAGGGCATTATCCGCTAGTTTGGTCTCACTTGAGTAAAGCTCCAAATAGTGCTCTACTCATCTGTCCATCTGCTGTTTCTTATCAGTGATGACTTCTCCAGTCAAGGTTTTCAATGGTGCACTTCTTTTGATCACTGGACCACAGGCTTTCTTTATTCCTTCATACATGCTTCTTATGTCTCCCTTATCACTTGCGATTTGAATGGACTCACATAACTTGATCCAATAATCATTTGCACACTGCCTGGCAGCCTTTTGCACATCCTTCCTAGCTTGCCTTAGCTCACTCAGAGTGTTACGCGTTGGTCTTTCCTTGTTTCTTAAGAGAGCTTTCTTCTTCTTATCAATCAAGGGCTGCAGAGTCTCGCTGTTGGCCGCAAACCAGTCCTGCCTCTTATGATCCACAGTGCCGTAAACCCTTACGGCAGTTTTACAAAGAGTTTCCTTAATTTGACCCCACTTTTCATTTACTGTACAATTTTCTGGTGTATCAGTGAAAGCGTCTTCAAGTTGCTGTTGAAACTGAAAGCACTTTTCAGGATCATGAGTGTTAATAATATTAATCCTGGGGCTAGATTTGTGTTTAGCTGTGTAGATTCTCTTTGGTCTCAGTCATAGCACAAAGCCTGGGCTAAAATATAGAGATCATGTGTTGCCCATGCAGCATGATCCCTCTCTCGGCCTGCCTAGTTCACTCCAGAGGAAAGTTAACACCCCTACATCTGGAACAAGACAAGCTGCAGAAGCTGCCGGATCAGCAAAGCAATGCTCCAACTGTCCGCCTGTCGGAGCTTCGATCCTAGACCAGTCGCCAACCAAGGCTTAGGGCCTGGTCTGCCCTGCCATGACAATTTTGTCTTTAGCTTGCATTTCCTCGCACCAGGGTAAGGCTTGTACCCTCCCAATTGCGCTCTTCCGCCCGAAGCCGTTGGCACAATGTGGGGTGTCGGGTTTGGTAAGCGCCGCCCAACGCTCGGCGCTAACAGAAACCAGGTAGTACCGTCTACTGTCATACGGTAGCTCAGTCATATCTGACTAAGACCTGACTTAAACTTAGACTTAGACTTAGACTCACATAGTACAATGAGAAAGGTGAAGACAGGCATGCTTTGAGCAGAGTTGCAGGCTTCTTCCATTCAACAATCAAAAATAGAGAGCATCTGTTGGATGTTTTCCCTAGGATATGCTGGTGTGGTGGGAAACGAGCAGGCAGACAGATTGGCTGGGTCTGCACCGCACGTCTGGTATTGGTGTTTGATAAGGCAGACAGGGCCCTTTGGGATCGTGTTAAGTGCAGAAGAACAGATAGATCATCACGGACTGGAGAGAGCGGTGCTGCAGAGAGTGACCAAAGGATCTGACCAACAGTCAGTCACCAGAGGATAGGCCAGACGGATATATAATGTGATTTCTGCTGGTATCATTAGTATTGGGACTCTTCACTGGCTGTTGCAGATACAAACAGAGCATGTATGGACATGCCCCAAGTTCTGTGATGCCAGTTGTTGACTCAACCCAATTCAACTCAGCTCATTTATATGAAGTGAGATGTGCATGTCAATAAATATTGTGACATATGCCTGGGTCATTGACATTGAGGTGAGTGACCTTTGTAGCGAGACTACGAGAATAACAACTAGCCCTGAGTAATAATGGTAAGGGTGAGTGCAGACCCCCCAGGGTGGATGGGGGGAGAGACAGGGTATTTCTGTGGGAAGTCATGGGACTTCAGGACAGTTGATGTTTTGGCGCCGAGCGGATCAGTGGTCGAAGAAGTGGGAGCTTAGACTGGCTGCGGGTCAGATCTTTTGTTGTGTTGTTCTCCCAGTTGTGAATGCAGGCCAAAAACCCAGTGGGGGTTGGGTAGTTAAGGGAGGCCTGAACCCAGAGTGGGTTGAATAGTTAGTGGAGGCTAGACCCAGTGTGTGGGTGTATTGTGTGAAATCCAGCCGTGGATAGTAGCTGGATTACCTGTCTGGTGGATTTGATATGAAGCAGGTTTGAGAAGGCAGTGATGTGTGCTGGTTAAGTTGTGAGGAGGATATTTATATTCTATGGATTATATTGTTTCTGGATATAGAGTTGTGTTCCGTTTGTCCGTGTTCTTTCTGCAATAAAGGAGTATGTGCTCCAACTCAATCTTGTTTAATGACTGGTGAATGTGCACTGCGGGGGTGAGTTATATTGTAAGACAGTTAGATAGCTCAATTGACACACCAGGAGTACCGTTACCTAGACAACGACCATATCACGCACTTATCATCTAGAACTTCGTGATAATTGTTGTTATTGTTCTAATCAGAATTGCCTTATTTCTGCCTGATTTCAGAAGGGAGATTTACATTTCAACAAATATTGCTATTGCTCTAATCAGACTTGCCTTATTTGTGCCTGATTTCTGAAGGGAAATTTGCATTTCAATAAATATTGTTATTGCTCTACTCTGAATTGCCTTATTTCTGCCTGGTTTCAGAGTTTGGGATATCCAGAGATTTGGTGAGAGCCAGACACGCCTTCTACCTCACCCAGGGTTTGTGTATACAGCTGAATTTCATCCCCGTGTGGACAGTATCATTGCATCGGGCTGCTATGATGAGGTAGTTCGTGTATGGGATATTAGTTCACCTGAGGATCATAATGTTGTAAGTTAGCTATGTGTTGTAATAATTCTGAAATAATGTAAGCTGGCTGTTTGTTGTAATAATTTTGAAATAATGTGGTAAGTTAGCTACTTGTTGTAATAGTTCCGAAACAATTTGGTAAGTTAGCTGTGTTATAACAATTCTGAAATTATGTGGTAAGTTAGCTGGGTCTTGTTACGGTTCTGAAAAGTTAGTTTATCCCATTTAATTTTTATGCTAAGTAAAATCAAAAGATAGATTGTAACATTAAATTTTGCACCTCACAAAACCAATTTATATATTTACACTATTATAATTTCAGGACTCAGAAAATCAAATTAAAGATTTACAACATTATAATTTTAAACTTCACATATCAAATGAAAGATTTATAACATAAATTTAGGCTTCACAAAATCAAATGAAAGGTTTATAACATTATAATTTTAGGCACCACAAAATCAAATGAAAAATTTGTAACATTATGATTGTAGGCCTCACAAAATCAAATAAAAAGTTACCTCACTAAATGTACAGCTTTAAAATTGAGTTGTTTTATGGGTCCATAAAGTTTACTAATAAAAGTGTTTATTTTTCATCCAAATGCTGTCTAAATTTACAATAAACTTCCCATACAATGTTTACTTCCATTGCACAACGTACTGGACTAGTGAATTAAAGACTTTACATACATATACAAACAACTGAACTTAAACTTGCCAAGAGATCACAACAGCAAAAGATGCTGATGTTGACTGCAACATCCTGTAAAGGATATGCAACTAACTAACCATCTAACATACATATACAGCTTGGCAGCTTGTGGAAGGTGTTGAGTATGAAAGAGGCAGGATTAAAGCGAGCATCATGGAGCTAGTATATACAGGGTTCTTTAGTTCACTTACTTTTTCTTCTTCTGTGTAAAATCATCATCATCATGTGCCATGCTCATAAGTGTGGGCGGCCATGTTTCACCATCTCACACAATCGCCAGAGTCGTGGAACAGCTCTATGGCCAAGACATCCAGATATTTACCTCTCAGCCTTCCCCTTGTTCTTTTAAAAAAAACTAACCTGGACTCCCATATTGACCCATCCTATCATTGGTACCAGGAAATGTCTTGGAAGGTAAAGGTGGCCTGCACAAATATTGACCACACCACCCCTAGCGTGGAAGGTAAAGGTGGCCTGCACAAATATTGACCACACCACCCCTAGCATGGAAGGTAAAGGTGGCCTGCACAAATATTGACCACACCACCCCTAGCATGGAAGGTAAAGGTGGCCTGCACAAATATTGACCACACCACCCCTAGCGTGGAAGGTAAAGGTGGCCTGCAAAAATATTGACCACACCACCCCTAGCGTGGAAGGTAAAGGTGGCCTGCACAAATATTGACCACACCACCCCTAGCATGGAAGGTAAAGGTGGCCTGCACAAATATTGACCACACCACCCCTAGCGTGGAAGGTAAAGGTGGCCTGCACAAATATTGACCACACCACCCCTAGCTTGGAAGGTAAAGGTGGCCTGCACAAATATTGACCACACCACCCCTAGCATGGAAGGTAAAGGTGGCCTGGACAAATATTGACCACATCACCCCTAGCGTGGAAGGTAAATGTGGCCTGCACAAATATTGACCACACCACCCCTAGCATGGAAGGTAAAGGTAGCCTGGACAAATATTGACCACACCATCCCTAGCGTGGAAGGTAAAGGTGGCCTGCACAAATATTGACCACACCACCCCTAGCGTGGAAAGTAAAGGTGGCCTGTACAATATTGACCATATCACCCCTAGCGTGGAAAGTAATGGTGGCCTGCACAATATTGAGCACATCACCCCTAGCATGGAAGGGGTAAAGGTGGCCTGCACAATATTGACCACATCACCCCTAGCATGGAAAGTAATGGTGGCCTGCACAATATTGAGCACATCACCCCTAGCATGCCGACTGGTTTATAAAAATGTGGGGTTACACAGGCATGTTAATGGGTCCTTAACTAACTTCCTTACTTACTTACTTGCTTGCTTTCTTTCTTGCTTGCTTTACATACTTACTTACTCACTTACTTACTTACTTACTTACTTACTTACTTACTTACTTACTTTACATCCTTACTTACTCAACTTACTCACTTTACTTATTTACTTTACTTATTTACTTACTTACTTACTTACTTACTTACTTACTTACTTACTTGCCAACTTTACTTGCTTACTTACTTACTTACTAACTTACTTACTTACTTACTTACTTACTTACTTACTTACTTACTTACTTACTTTACATCCTTACTTACTCAACTTACTCACTTTACTTATTTACTTTACTTATTTACTTACTTACTTACTTACTTACTTACTTACTTACTTACTTACTTACTTACTTACTTACTTACTTACTTACTTACTTGCCAACTTTACTTGCTTACTTACTTACTCACTTACTTACTAACTTACTTACTTACTTACTTACTTACTTACTTGCTTACTTACTTAATTACTTTACTTACTTACTTGCTTACTTACTTAATTACTTTATTTACTTACTTACTTACTTACTTACTTACTTACTTTACTTACTTACTTTACTTACTTAATTACTTACTTACTTAATTACTTACTTACTTAATTACTTACTTAATTACTTACTTACTTAATTACTTTACTTACTTAATTACTTTACTTATTTACTTACTTACTTGCTTACTTACTTACTTACTTGCTTACTTACTTACTTACTTGCTAACTTTACATACTTACTTACTTACTTAACTTACTTACTTACTTACTTGCTTGCTTAATTACTTAATTACTTTACTTACTTAATTACTTTACTTACTTACTTACTTACTTACTTACTTACTTACTTACTTACTTACTTACCTACTTGCTTGCTTGCTTACTTCCTTACCTACTTACTTAATTACTTTAATTACTTACTTTACTTGCTTAATTACTTACTTAATTACTTTACTTACTTACTTACTTAATTTACGTACTTAATTACTTTACTTACTTAATTACTTTACTTACTTAATTACTTTACTTACTTAATTACTTACTTACTTAATTACTTACTTACTTAATTACTTTACTTACTTAATTACTTTACTTACTTGCTTACTTACTTACTTACTTGCTAACTTTACATACTTACTTACTCACTTACTTAACTTACTTACTTACTTGCTTGCTTAATTACTTAATTACTTTACTTAATTACTTTACTTACTTAATTACTTACTTACTTACTTACTTACCTACTTGCTTGCTTACTTACTTACTTACTTAATTACTTTAATTACTTACTTTACTTGCTTAATCACTTACTTAATTACTTTACTTACTTACTTACTTATTTACTTACTTACTTACTTACTTACTTTACTTACTTAATTACTTTACTTACTTAATTACTTTACTTACTTAATTACTTTACTTACTTAATTACTTGCATACTTAATTACTTTACTTACTTAATTACTTTACTTACTTATTTACTTACTTACTTACTTGCTAACTTTACTTACTTACTTGTTAACTTACTTACTTACTTAATTACTTAATTACTTTACTTACTTAATTACTTTACTTACTTACTTACTTGCTATCTTTACTTACTTACTTACTTACTTTACTTACTTACTTACTTTACTTACTTACTTTTGTACTTACTTACTTGCTTACTTGCTTACTTACTTATTTACTTACTTACTTACTTACTTAATTACTTTACTTACTTTATTGCTTTACTTACTTAATTACTTTACTTACTTACTTAATTACTTTACTTACTTACTTACTTACTTACTTACTTACTTACTTACTTACTTACTTACTTACTTACTTACTTTACTTACTTACTTATGTACTTACTTACTTTACTTACTTACTTGCTTACTTGCTTGCTTGCTTGCTTGGTTGCTTACTATGAATGATAGTACAACAACAATCATTTTCTTCTTCTTCTTTCGTTCGCTTGAAATATGTCTATATCTGCAATGTCGTCTCTTGCATGAATTGAACTGTTTTTTTCAGTTCACACAGTGGTCCATAGAGTTTATCTTCCACTGTCGTCTCTCTAGGCCAGAAGGTTTGCCTAGATATGTTATATTTTGGGCAGTCTTGGAGTATGTGCTGTGCTGTCTGCGACGCCAATCCACATGTGCACATGGCTGTTTCACCAATCTTGAATTTTGTATACATGTGGTTGCGTAATCTATTGTGTCCTGTTCTGAGGCGCAGAATAATGACTTGTTCTGGTCTGTCCATAATGTGGTAGTCATCTTGAGCAGGTTTTGGTGGCTTTCTGACTGATTTGATCATTCTTTTCTTTTGGTGGTATGTAACGGGCACATCAGGCTGTTCCTCTTTGGCTCCTTCCTTAGCCAATTGATCAGCTCTGTCGTTTCCGGGTACTCCACAGTGGGATGGTATCCACTGTATGGTGACTTTATGCTGACTGCTAAGTTCAGAAAGTAGTGTCCTTAGTACTGGCAATTTCCCAGAGAGGAGCGCCTCGAGTACTGATTTTGCATCTGTTAGTAGCACCACAGGTTGTGTACCATTGCTGTTATTTAGTAATTTCTCTGTTGCTATCTTGATTGCCTCAATTTCGGCATCATAGTTATGGCAGTACTTTCCTGTCGGTACTCTGGCTGTGTCCCTAGTATTATTTGGGTATTCTATGTACACTCCCGCTCCTCCATTTCGAACAGCATTTTGTGCTGACCCATCTGTGTAGACTCGGATCCAGAGGTCCTGTGGGTATTCTTCATCAAGGAAGCTGAGAGTGGCTGTTCTGCGCTGCACACTGTTCTGTTCTTCCTTGTCAAATATTCCTCTCACTTTTGTCTGGATTTGTAACGATAGTCTATGCTCATCTTTCCATGGAGTTCGCTCTGGAATAGTTGTTAGGGGGATACCAACTGTGGGCAGATCAGTGGTTTCTCTGCAGAGTCGTTTGGCCTGGTGGATAAAACTACTTCTTTTCAACCGCCCCATAGCTAGGTTTTCAAATCTGTTCTTCATAGGGTGGCCTGGCAAGCTGAGGAACTTTTCTGCTTGTATTAGCGTTTTCGTATCTCTGCGCTCACTCAGTGCCTGTGTCCTCCCCATCTTCTCCATTTCCACTATAGGGGTTGATCTCATCCCTCCTGTGGTGACTCTAAGTGCTTGATTTTGCACCTTGTCCAGCTCTTGTAGTGTGGTATTTGATGCTGAACACCACGCAGTTGACCCATATTCCAGGTGTGGTCGTATGCTCTGTTGGTAAACTTTGCTAAGTATTTTCGTACTGGCTCCCCATGTGGTTCCACTTAGCTTTCTCAGGATGGCTATTTTCCTTCTGGCTTTTGCTACTGCTTTGTTGATGTGCTTTCTCCATGTCATCTTGCCATCAAATGTTACTCCAAGGTATGTTGGTTCTTTATCTTCTCTTAGGGGTGTTCCATTTATCTGGATGATCCCTGCCTTTTGTTTTGGAGAGAGGGTAAATAGGGTGGTGCTGCACTTGTCAGTGTTTATGCTGACACACCATCTATTTGCCCATGCAGCAAATGTATCTACAGCTCTTTGTAGCAATCTGGTGGCCACTGATGCATATTCATTTGTGCTCCATAGAACCAGGTCATCGGCGTACATTGCCGCTTTAATTCCATGCAGTAGGTGAGCAACAAGATCATTGATGAAGATTAGAAAAAGTGTGGGGGACAAGACTCCGCCCTGGGGGACACCGTGACGCAGTAGTACTTTCTTGCTCTTGAGTCCGTCTATCTGTACTCGGGCTCTTCTGTTGTGCAAGTATGCTTTCACCCATTTGTACATTCTTCCATTGACTTTGCAGTTTCTCAGTTTCTTCATCAGACCTTCTTTCCAGACTTTGTCAAAGGCTTTCTTCAGATCTATCCATGCCGCAAGCACCAGCTTCTTCTCTTGGAATGCATCCTCAATTTCTTGAGAGAGGTAGGTTGTCTGATCTTCCGTAGAGTAGCACTGCCTAAAGCCAGCCTGCTGTGGCACAAGGATGTTTTTACTTTCAATGTACCACTGCAGTCTGTGATTGATGATGCGCTCCAGTGTTTTGCAGAGACAGCTGGTGAGGCTAATTGGTCTGTAGCTAGAGGCAATGGAACCATCTTTCCCTGATTTTAGGAGGGGTATCATGATTGCTTCTCTCCAGGCTTGTGGAACACTGCCTAAGGTCCAGCTGTTATTGAAGATCTGCAACAGCTTTGTTTTGGCCTCTGTTCCTAGGTTCCTGATCATTTCATTGGAGATACCATCAGCTCCTGGTGACTTTCTCATTTTCAGTTTTGATATGGCTAGCTCCAGTTCGCTGATTGTGATGGGTGCCTCCAGAACCTCATGTACTATTTCCTTCTGTTCTGTATGTTGTCGTTTCTCTCGAATCTCTTGTTGTTTCTCTGGACTAATTTTGATATTGCTATCTTGTGCGAACGAGTCCGCAAAATGGTCAGCTGCTTGCTTTCTTGTTAAGATTTTTCCATCTTTATGTAGTGCAATTTTTGAGTTTCTCCCTGTGCCCTCGTCATTAAGCTGTTTTATTAGCTTCCACAATTTCCTTGTGTCTCTTTCAAAGTTCAGAGACTCCGTTTTCTCCTGCCAGCTTTTCCGTCTAGCCTGCAGCTTGGCCCTTTGAAATTTGGCTTTTGCATGCTGGAATTTATTGTGGTGCTCTTGGCTGGGTGTGGCCTCTGCTTGCTTTCTACACACTTCAACATCATTATGCAACTGTTCCAGTTCACTACTCCAGTAGGGTTTATATTGTTTACGGGCTCCTCTTGGTACTGTTTCTCGCGCTTCCTGTAGTATGCATTTCCCAAACTCTTCAACTGCTTTATTTATGTCATTCTCGGTGTTCAGGTTTCTAACCAGTATGCTGGTGCGATGCTTGTACATTGCCCAGTCTGCTTTCTTGTAGTTCCACCTCGAGAGGGTGCTGCTTTCACTTACAAGCTCATTTTCTACGGTTAGAAAGACTGGCCGATGGTCACTGCCACCAAGTTGTTTCCCAACAGTTCGTGTAATGTTCCACTCCAGGTCTGGTGAATGAAAAGCCAGGTCAGGTGTAGTTGTAGAGTGCCATGATCTCGAGTAGAAAGTATGTGGGTCAGACGGCTTGTTAATCAACACGAATCTATTCTCATCCTGCCAGTCTTCCAGTCTCTCTCCTCTCTGGTCCATGTGATCATAGCCCCAGCTCTGCGAGTGGCTGTTGAAATCGCCACACACAATCATTTTTTCTTTTAGTGGTAGAGTGTCCAGTGCCTGTGGGCGGTCACTTGGACAGTAGTAATTGATCAGATGTAGATCTGTATTACCTGTCTTAAGTTTAAGTGTCTGATACTCAGCCCCTTCCATGTAGACTTTGATTTGGGAAGCCATGATGTTATTTCTTACAAGGGTCAGTATCCCACCTTTTCGCCTGTTCTTTCGGTCAGATCGGTAACACTGGTAGCCTCTGATTTTGAAGGCTATATTTTCATTGAGGTGAGTTTCTTGCAAGCAACATATGCTTACTTTTTCTTGGTCCAAGATTTTTTCTAATTCTATTTTTTTGTTGCTGACTCCCTCCGCATTCCAGTGCATTATTTTAAGTCTTCGTTTAGTATGGCCAGTCATCCTATTCTCATGTCCCCTGGCTCCACAGGACATCTGAGAAGGACCTCCAGTAGTTGGGGTTGGACCCTTTCGAGACATAGGGCCCGGCACTGCACCTGCCTGGGGGTCCAAAGCAGGGCGAGCACCATAACGATTAGCAGTAGTCGACATATTCCATTTTGCGTGATTGCGTGGCATCCTGATTTCTGTGGTGCGCCTCTTGGCTGGTTGCCTCCGTCTTCAGCACCTTTCCTTTGCTAGAGCAGACTGTGGTCTCACTCGAGTTTAGATGTGTACACACGCACACACCTGTCTGCGCATGCATGTACGTGCATACACATCTAGAGCATACTGGTTATTTTCCGGCGCCAGAGACTCGCCGTCGCCCCTTCTCCTGTTAGTTTAAACAGGTCCGCCACGTGAAGGCCAGGAGTTGGACTTTTGCTGCAGAGGTTATGTATTCACGAGCCATTGAGGTATTTGAGCAATGTTGGGCGCTCACCCCAACATCGCGCCTCGGCTACATACAGCAACATTTGGAACCCAACAACAATCATGATATTCACTGCTACTTTTATGTCTGAACTGTAGCTGTTGACAAGCACTGTAGGCTGGTTCATTATTTTATGATCTTCATTTCCATCACAGTAAGCTGCTGGATATATGTAAACAATTCTAAATAATCATGTTAGTTGCTTGAAACAATCATGCAGACATTGTGCTGTAGCGACCTTTATGTGAATAAACCTAATAACAAGTCCCAGAAGAGACGGTGGGTAAATTATAGTTGTCTTTGATTTCAATCAAAGTTTAAGGTTTTATGTAAATAATTTTAAATAACCATTTTGGTTGCTTGAAACAGTGATGCAGACATTGTGCTATAGCAGAGGTCTGCATGGCTGATTGGATAAGAGTGTTGGCTCTTAAACTTCCTGTGTGCTGATGGTTAGGTAGCGGGTTCAACCCCTACACCGGTCAGTTGGACTAAAATGTTGATTTCTCGTCCTTGACTTGGGGGGGGGGGGGGGGGGGAATTCAATTACAAGTACCTCAGAAGTTAGAGTCAGTTTGCCTGATGGTGAGGAACACTGGTAATAAGGAAAGGTATCCCACATCCACAAATCTGTCCAGAGAACTACACTAAAGTTCAAAGCGAATGAACGAAAAACAAAATTGTTCTATATTATCCTTTATGTGAATAAACATGCTAATATAGATCACAAAATTGTTCTGTATTATCCTTTATGTGAATAAACATGCTAATATAGATCACAAAATTGTTCTGTATTATCCTTTATGTGAATAAACATGCTAAAATAGATCACAAAATTGTTCTGTATTATCCTTTATGTGAATAAACATGCTAATATAGATCACAAAATTGTTCTGTATTATCCTTTATGTGAATAAACATGCTAATATAGATCACAAAATTGTTCTGTATTATCCTTTATGTGAATAAACATGCTAATATAGATCACAAAATTGTTCTGTATTATCCTTTATGTGAATAAACATGCTAATATAGATCACAAAATTGTTCTATATTATCCTTTATGTGAATAAACATGTTAATATAGATCACAGAATTGTTCTGTATTATCCTTTATGTGAATAAACATGCTAATATAGATCACAGAATTGTTCTGTATTATCCTTTATGTGAATAAACATGCTAATATAGATCACAGCATTGTTCTGTATTATCCTTTATGTGAATAAACATGCTAATATAGATCACAAACGACACAGTGAGTACATTATAGTTGTGTGTTGAATACATTCCTTCCAGCTGCAGCAAGAGATGGAGGAGCATCATGGGCACATCAACTCCATTTGCTTTGACACTGATGATGGGCAGAAGATGTACTCAGCTGACAGTGTTGGGACAATTATCATCTGGAACTGTTACGTGTCAGACCAGTCATCCAGAAAGCGTAAGTACAACTTTGGATGAAGTTATTCGTGAATTAATTCAAAACAACATATTCCCTCAGTGAATTTAAACACAGAGCCACAAACAATATGTTTGCACGATTTATTGTCTGGCATATTTCACTGCATCTTGTCAGGTGCATACTGAAGAGTGAATAAATGAATATTACCTTGAATTAATGTTAATAATATACAACTATGAAGTATAGGGCAGCTTCACAAAATACAGTTATGGAAAACAAAGGACGCTGCAGCAACAAGCACAGCTTTGCCGCAGTTTAACCCACTTAATTCAAATTGTAACCGTGAATTAATGTTGAAAAGAAGACTAAAGTAACTTTAAAAAGGCACAAGAACTAATTTAAAACAGTGTATTCTCTTAGTGAATTTAAACATAGTTAATCAGACTTCAGGAATCCCTGTGTAGTCGAAAGGCTATAAAACTTTCCTCGTCAATTTCTCAACACCTCTAAACTATGGTCATAACGTGGACTGAGAAAAAGCATTTCATAAACTTTTTTTGATGAACAATTAGTTGGTTCCAGCTGGAATTTTGCAAACAGAAAAGGTTTGTGTTAAATTTGAAATTACTATGGGAATAACAGATGCTCCAAAATTGAACAATACTTGTGTTTTACTACTTTCAGCTGAAGTATAATTCATTTATTCACTTCATATGATATATAACAGCAGTATATACCTGGCAAGATGCAGCAAAATATGCCAGGCAATAAATTGTGCAACATATTGTTTGTAGCTTCTGTGTTTAAACAAAAACAGAAGTTGAAAACATGTTTAAATTATAACTTTTAAAATGATCCAAGGCCCATAATGAAAGCAAGGAACAGTAACTCTGTACCATGCCAAGAGGTGACTAATGAGAGTTGGCATAACATTGGCTACCTCATCCCATAGAAAAATGTAGTTGTAAAATCTAGCCAATCATGAACAAGTCTATGAAGGGCTTGGCTTGTGGTTGGTTGAGCGCCTGTGTTCCATTAAGAGATGTAAACAATACAAAATACCACAAAGTAATGCAGCTTTACAGAACGCAGTTATAGAAAATATTGGACATTGTGGGCAGTTACAGAATTATTAATTTGAACCAAGGATGTACCCTAATATAACTTCTCTTTGAGGTTGAATGGGGTAGAGGTAGTGGTAGATTCAAATAGAATTGAATCGATGTTGTGGCGATTAGCCCCTATAATCTAACAAACACACAAAACACAACATAACTTGGGGAAGACACTTCAGTGATTACATTAAGGCATAATAACTGAATGAGAAGAATGGACAGATGGAAAAAAAAAGAGAACAATGAAAAGAAAATTTTATTTTTTAATTTTCTGTTCACTGTTGTCATAACAATAACATTAACATAAATTAGAAAATTAATGTTATCTTATTTTGACAACATCTCAGATTTCTTGAGGGACTGGACAAAATATATGGAAATCAAAGACCCAGAATTGAGGGATACTCCGATTAACTTCATAAAAATGCACCCTAGTGGACGGCGACTCCTGGTGCATGGACGTAACAATGCAATATTCATGTTTGATCTTAGAGTGTGAGTATAGACTTTCTCCATCCATTTCTCTTTCTATGCTTCACTGTTTCTTTCAATTTCTCTTTATTCTTTTTTCTCACTGACTATTTCTCTTACTGCCACTTTCTCCTTTTTTCTTATATTTATCAGTTTCTCCACTTTCTATTTATTTCTCTGTTTCATTCTGTCTTGTTTTATTTAATCATTTCTCTTTCTATGTTATCCATCTCTCTTTTCTCCTTCTTTTCTCTCTCTTCTCCTCATCTTCATCTCTCTCTCTTTTTTCCTGGGACCCTTTGAAATTAAAGTTTGTTCATTTTCTTTCTCTGAGACTCTTTCTTTCTCCTGTCTGTTTCCATCTCTACTCAAAGCACACACATACACACACAGACTGGTATCTTCCAAAGAAGTACCAGTCGAAAGTAAAAGATCCCGTTTCACACCATTGGCCATACAGGCATATGCTGCCAGCCCTTTATTGTTAGACCTTTATTGTTAGCACTTGATGGGCGCTGCCTTTACTTCTCAGGAAAGTTTTTGGTACCAGTTTTAGGCTTGATGAGCATGGGATCCCATGTCAATGGAAAAAATCCCTGCCTCTAGGAATCAAACTTTTAATGTTTGGGCTGGCAGGCAAATATGCTAGCCACTGAATACTGCAGCTTTCCTGCCAAAAAGACTGAACATTTATATTTTCCACCAAAGTGACAATATCAGGAGCTATCCTGGCATAGTGGTTAGTGTGATAACCTATCAACACAATGATTTATGGCTTGGTTCTCAGGGTGAGGCTGTACAGTTCTGAGTTTGACTCGGTCTGGAAAAATGGTATGAGAAAAGTGAAGACAGGCATGCTTTGGCCAAAGTGGCAGGCATCAATTCAGCAATCAGAAATAGAGAGCATCTGTTGGATTTTTTCCCCAGGACATACTGATGTAGTGGGAAACAAGCAGGCAGACAGATTGGCTGGATCTGTACCATTCGGTGGTGTATTGGTGCATGATAAGGCAGATGTCTCGGAGACCTTTGGAAGCGTGTGTATAATGCAGAAGAACAGATAGATCATCATGACTTGAAGAGAATGGTGCTGCAGGGAGTGACCAGAGGATCTGGCCAACACTCAGGACTACGAGGAAAGACCAATCAAACTCCTACTGGTACCATTAGTATTGGGACTCTTCACTTCCTGTTGAAGATGAGAACAGAGTGTGTATGGGAATATCCCAAGTGCTGTGATGTTGGTTCTAGAGTCAACTCAACTCATGGAAAGATGGTATGGATAATTGCCAGAATCTACCAGGCATTTTGTGGAAAGGAAGACATTTCCTGCTACTCATCTTAGGCTCAGCTCCCAGGTCCACCCAGGTTAACATGGGTTCCAGGAAATGTCTGGGGAAGTCAAGGCAGCCGGTGTGATACTCTCCACATGACCCAGTGAGTTCATTTGTTATTATTTAGGTCCTGCACCGTATGCCTGACGCACCTTGAGGTATGTAAATAGGTCCTTTACTTACTGTACTTATGTGAAAAAGTAAAATCTTTTCTTCAGGCTGACATACACAAAGAAAGTTTGTTAGTCGACAGATCATCCTTATTGCACATTGAACTATACAGTCCATAAGTGCTCGGATCCCCTCAGTAAATCCCGCAGCGTGTAGCGGCTAACGACACCAGTTTTGTGTTGGTTTATTAATCTTATTTGACTTCCGGCATAGTGCTTTTGTCCGGCCATAACTCTTTTAGCTTGATGTTCTCGCAGTCTGACCATGGTTGTAGATTCACAGTCATCACTTGGTTCTCGCAAACGTTTACTTCTCGTAGAGCATTCAGTATATCAACCAGGTCCATGGCTTGTCTGGCCTCCACAAATCCTCTGCAAGCCTGTCAGTCTGCTCATTTCCTTGTACACATGCATGCCCTGGCATGAAAATGATACTAATCTTTGCCAGGCATGACCGCCTCAGAGACACCACCCACTGTCTTTCTGACCCAACCCATTGATATCATAAGCATACTCATTGAGTCACTAATGAAGCATGCTCGAGTGAAGGTCTGTATCTCGAGCCATGTTATTGCTTTACTTACCGCCATGCTTTCCATAGTCAGACTACTTGTGGTCAAGGCAAAAGCACCAGAATCTTCCTTCACAATTCTCCCTCCAGCCTGAGCCATAAAGGCCCTAGAAACTTCTTATGCGCCTAACACTGACCCATCCGTGTTATTCCAAGATCAAAGCATATATTTCCGCCTCCACAGCACCTGGATTTTCTTGCCAGTATTTTCTGTCTAGTAGGATGCAAACTGAAAAGGACGTACAGAACTCTGATGGCACTTGTACCTACTCCTCACCAGGTTCTAAGTCCTCAAGTGAACACAACGCAAAGAAAACAATGTTCCATTGTGTGTGCTTATCCAATTAAAAGCCATGGTGACATAGTGGTGAGAGCATTTGCCTGCAAATACAGTGGTCCAGGTTCTGTTCCCAACAGAGGAATCACTATCATCCTGTGCCCTGCCGACTGGCATCAGCATTTCTGCATCTCCACTAATGTGGATCCTAGGTGTTTTGATTGATGCTACTCCTCCACGCCACCATCCCAGGCCATCCTGCATCATTTCTCTTTGCCTGCCCCTTCTTCTTTTACCACTGATCTTTCCATGTGTCTTGTTTTCCAATGCCTCTCTTAAACTGTAACCTAGCCTCTTAAAAACGGATCCATCCATTATGTGCCATGCCGGTAAGCGTGGGCGGTCATGTTCTGCCATCTCACTCGATCACCAGAGTCGTGGATCAGCTCCGTGTTTCTGTCTCGACCATGCCACAAGGCCAAGCCATCCAGGTACTTGCCTCTAGGTCTTTCCCTTGGTCTGTTCCCCTTGATCTTACCAGTTGTTACCAAGTTCTCCAAATCATTTCTTCTCATAACATGCCCAAAAAAATTGTGACTGTCTACGTCAAATGTCTCTAATCAGTTTATGATCTTCATTTGTTTCTTGAAGGACTTGTTCATTGGTCTTTCTGGCTGTCCATGGTATTCTTTGCATTTTCCTCAGAAACCACATTTCTACAGCCATCAGATGTTTTTCAGCCTGACTGCTCATTGTCCAAGCTTCACATCCATATAAAAGTACAGGTTCTATGTAGCATCTCAACACTCTTTTTTTCGTTTCAATTGACATCTTTTTATTGGTCAGTATGTTTTTAATCTTGGTAAAGGCTACTTTTGCCATGGCGATCCTTGTTCTAATCTCTTCAAGGCATCTCCCATCAAATGTTATTACTAAACGGATACCAGACTACATTTCAGAATTTTCTAAGAATTGTTTGATAAGGAAAGGCAGTGAGCAAAGGCACTGACTACATCACCCCATATCTGGCCTACTTTTTGGCAAGGCCTAACATTTCACACACCAATGCCAGTATGTGCTATATATATCTCCATTGACCTGTTATATGTTGTTTAACATGAAGACTTTGTATCTGTTGTCTAACACTGCAGTCAGCGGGTCATGCAGAAGTACTTTGGTGCCGAGAATCTCAAAGAAAAGATCTGCAGCACAATCACTCCCTGTGGCAGTTTTGTGTTCTCTGGCAGTGAAGATGGGAAGCTGTATGCATGGAACACAGACACAGGTGGGATGTCATTTGTGTTCATATTGTGGGATGTCATCTGTATTGTGGGATGTTCGTATTGTGGGATGTTCATATTATGGGGTGTCATCCATTCTGTATTGTGGGATATTCGTATTGTGGGATGTTCGCATTGTGGGATGTCATCTGTATTGTGGGATCTTCGTATTATGGGATGCCATCTGTATTGTGGGATGTTCATATTATGGGATGCCATCTGTATTGTGGGATGTTCGTATTATGGGATGCCATCTGTATTGTGGGATGTTCGTATTATGGGATGCCATCTGTATTGTGGGATACCATCTGTATTATGGGATGTTCGTATTATGGGATGCCATCTGTATTGTGGGATGTTTGTATTATGGGATGCCATCTGTATTGTGGGATGTTCGTATTATGGGATGCCATCTGTATTGTGGGATGTTTGTATTGTGGGATACCATCTGTATTGTGGGATGTTCGTATTGTGGGATACCATCTGTATTGTGGGATGTTCGTATTATGGGATGCCATCTGTATTGTGGGATGTTCGTATTATGGGATGCCATCTGTATTGTGGGATATTTGTATTGTGGGATGCCATCTGTATTGTGGGATGTTCGTATTATGGGATGCCATCTGTATTGTGGGATGTTCGTATTATGGGATGCCATCTGTATTGTGGGATGTTCGTATTGTGGGATACCATCTGTATTGTGGGATGTTCGTATTATGGGATGTCATCTGTATTGTGGGATGTTCGTATTATGGGATGCCATCTGTATTGTGGGATGCCATCTGTATTGTGGGATATTTGTATTGTGGGGAAGTCATCTGTATTTGTATTGTTTTGTGCTATCTGGCAGTGAAGATGGCAAGCTCTATGCATGGAACACAGACACAAATGGGATCTCATCTGTAATCATATTGTGTTCTCAGACACTGCTGTTTACCTACTAACTTATTCATTCTACTCAGATAAGTTTCCCCCATTAATTGCCGGTATTACCCGGGCATATTAGGGAGGCCACCAATAGAAAAATGTTTAACAGGCAAGAGGATTGATTTCATTGCATCAGGTTTTATCCCATATGGCTCAGTATCTTTCTACAGAGCGGCCTGCTGAAAACGTTGCGCAAAGCACATAGCTCCAGTGATGACCCCCATGAGTCTCTGAGAAAATGGCACCCGCTAACCGAACAACATAGCCTGGAATCGAAGCTACAACCGTCTTAGTTTGAGGCAGGTGGTGAAAGCACTTCACCACGAAGACTCCCTAGGGAAGCAAAGAGTAGTAATGCTTAACCTACCATAAAAATTGTAAGAGGTGAGCAAGGAGGGGAGGTGTGAGACTGGCTACCTGATGCCGTAGAGAACTTTAGCTGTACAGTCCAGCCAATCATGAACAAGTCTAGGGAGGTGTGAGTTGGTCAAGGGCCTGTGCTCCTTTGGAAGATGAAAGGCAGCAGAGGAGAAGAAGAACTCCCCAGATCAATCTTTTCATTGACACCAAGCGGATGGTCATCCTCATCATCATGTGCCATGCTGATAAGCATGGGCGGTCATGCCTCACCATCTCACTCGATCACCAGAGTTGTGGATCAGCTCAGTGTTCTTGTCCCGACCATGCCACATGGCCAAGCCATCCAGGTATTTACTTCTCTGCCTTCCTGTTTTTTTTTTCCCTTCAATCTTGCCAGTTGTGACCAAGTTCTCCAATTTATTTCTTCTCATAATGGTACGGCACCCTTTGGAAATCCCTAAGGTAGACTAATAGTGTCATATCATCATCAGGAGATCAGCATGGCTAAATGGAGCAGGGTGCTCTTTTTTAAACATCCAGTGTGTTGATGCTGAGGTAGCATGTTCAACCCCTACACAGACCAGCTGACTAAAATATCAGCTTTTTGTCCTTGACTTGGGGATGTAAATTACAAGTATCTCTGAAGTCGGAGTGGGTTCACCTGATGGCAAGGGACACTACAGTAGGGAAAACTAATCCACTCGTGAAAACCAGTCCAGCGCACTAGAAGTAGTAGCATGTGTATGGACTACACTTGAGTTCTAAGCAAGTAAGCGAAAAAAAATAAAATATCATTTTCTGTGTCTTAATCCCATCTAGGGGTCATAGGGGGTGCCAGGATGCACTTGTAAGTAGTCAGTGAGTTCCATGTCTTTCTTGCTACATACAAGTGACAAACTATTGAACATAAACTTGCCAAAAGATCACAAACAGCAAAAGAAAAAATTGCTGGGGGTGACTGCGATATCCTATAAAAGGATATACAACTAACTAACATACAAGTGAGGCAGTAAGTACAGGACCCTGGTACATGCTTTGATATATATTGGGTATATGGTGCTAGCTCCATATTTAATAGAACAATTGGTATTTGATGGGTCGTGTGGGCAGTATCATGCTGGTCATCTTTACTCCCCTAGACATTTTCTAGTGCTCATTTTAGGCTGGGTGGACCTGGGATCCCTGGTCACTTTGGATAAAACCCCAGTCTGGAGGGGTCATCAAACGGGTGACGGACAAGTATGCTAGTTACTACACTACTGTGACTGCCAAGTGTGGCAGGTGCTGTATTGAAATTATTTACGACAGAGAGATGAAAGAGTGCTGAATATTGATCATTGTTGGATTAAGAGCTCGTAAATGAGATGATTTTCCAAAATAAGACGGGTGATGTGTACTCCGGAGCAAGATTTTAAAGCAGTGACAGAAATATTCACCTAGGTGGTCGGGGCTGTTTAAATGGATATAAATTGGTTTATGGATGTTCATGAGATTTTCATGGACATGATCCACTAGCTTCCTGTTGGTTTGACAATAGAAGCCGTACTGCATCTTTTGTAGATGATGGCATAAATTAGGCTGCAGGATTTGCATGTGAATGCTTCCATAGTTTAAAACATGCCCTTCAGCAAGGTAACCGAAGGGATCTGATAACAAACCAACGTGTTTTGCATATAGTGTGGGAGTATTGCGTAGTGCTTAAAGCATGTGCTATGTGGACTGTGAGTGCTTCTCACAAGTATGTTCTTTTATTTGGCATAAATACTGTGTGCGTAAAGGAAGGTTTGCATTCTGGGTGGACTGTCTGTGTTTAACATGTTTTCTATTGTCCTAGGGTTCACTGTATTGGTTTGTATTGTAGACTCTATATACTCTTAATTAATAAGACATATGCTCCCACAGCTGGTCTATTAAAAATAATAAAACAAGTCCAGAAACAAAAATCTGCTGTTTATCTGTGATGTGCTAGGACTGTCTCATTTTGTAGGCCTAATGCATGGTTCTTGAGATGAATGTTGCAAATTCCTTGGACTGCCAGTGTAACTAAAAACGATTGCATGAAAGAGGCTAATGAAACTAGAGCATTATATACAACAATAAGAAAGAGACAAATGGCTTTCTTTGAGCATGTGATGAAAAGACAGGCATTGGAGAATATCGTGACAACTGGAAAGATCGAGGGGAAGAGAGGCAGAGGCAGACCAAGAGAAATGGTGCTGGATGGACTGAGATGGTGGTATGGAGGAATATCAGCAGAATTGATCCAGAAAACCAAAGACCGAAATCTGTGAAGAGTCATGAACGCCTGTGCCAGCTGGCAGGGCACATGATGATGATGATGATGATGATGATGATGATGGTGATGGTGAATGCATGAAGGAATTGGTGGCCAGACTTCCCCTCACTTAGTGGCTGACAAATGGAGGTCTCGAATCCTGGCCCGACTCTGACCATGACATTATCATAGCTTCTTAACGATTACACTAACGTGCCCACTCAACTGTTCTATAGTTATCAAGTATCCAGTATTAAAATATTATATTAAGAACACACGTTCTGAAACATCTGGTGTGCTGATGCTGAGGTAAGGGTTTCAACCCCTACACCAGACAGTTGGACTAAAATGTTGACTTCTCGTCCTTGACTTGTGGCTTGTAAATTATAAGCACCTCAGAAGTCAGAGTGGGTTCACCTGATAGAGAGGGACACTGGTAATAGGGAAAGCTAATCCACACGCCAAATGCAGCCCAGTGCTACTAGAAGAAGCATGTAACAACTATGCTTGAGTTCAAAGCGAGCTAGAGCAAACAATAATAATATATATATTATATTTTATTTAATAATCTATTTTCCATGAATTTGCACGCAGGTGACCAGATGGCAGTCTACACACAGCTGAACTACCAGTCTCCTGTCACTGATGTCCACTATCATCCCAGGGACCACATGCTGGCTTTATGTTCTCTGGGTGACAACCATCCAGTTTATGTCTATAGATATGACCCTCTCAGTGAGTCAGATTTATTTGTTTGTGTGTACAACAACCATTCTGTGTATGTATGTTTACAGATATGACCTTCTCAGTGAGTCAGATTTATTTGTTTGTGTGTACAACAACCATTCTGTGTATGTATGTTTACAGATATGACCCTCTCAGTGAGTCAGATTTATTTGTTTGTGTGTACAACAACCATTCTGTGTATGTATGTTTACAGATATGACCTTCTCAGTGAGTCAGATTTATTTGTTTGTGTGTACAACAACCATTCCGTGTATGTATGTTTACAGATATGACCTTCTCAGTGAGTCAGATTTATTTGTTTGTGTTTACAACAACCATCCATTTTATGTTTACAGATATGACCTTCTCAGTGAGTCAGATTTATTTGTTTGTATTTACACAAACCATCCATTTTATGTTTACAGATATAATCCTCTCTGTGAATTAATTTTATCTACTTGTGCTTTCAACTACTGATTTGTATCTATTTCCATTTAGAAGATGCATTTATGTTTAAATATATGATCCTCCCAGTGAATCAGATTTATGTTTGTTTTTATTTTTTGTTTACAGATAAGATTGTTTCAGTGGGTCTCTGAATTGATAACATCTATTTTATGTTTACAGTAACAATCCTCTCAGTGAGTCAGATTTATGCATCCTGTTTATAACAACTATCTAGTTTATGTTTACAGATACATTGAAAAAAAAAAGAGCTTTATTTTCAATAGATTACAAATTTGGCACGCTGGCCCGTCTTACATTCAGCTCTTCCAATCACTCATCTTTTGTTCATCCATTGTGCATGTTACATTCACATGGAAAAAAACATTGTCAAATAAATGTGAGTCTGATTTATCTGTTTGTATTTATGCAAACAATCCAGTTTATGTTTACATATATAATTCCCCTCTGTGACTCAGATTTATCTGTGTCTATTTCCAGTGTTTGTTTACAGATATAATATTTTCATTGAGTCATATTTATCTACTTATGTTTATGCCAACCATCAAGTTTATGTTTACACATATAATATTTTCATTGAGTCATATTTATCTACTTATGTTTATGCCAACCATCAAGTTTATGTTTACACATATAATATTTTCATTGAGTCATATTTATCTACTTATGTTTATACCAGCCATCAAGTTTATGATTACATATATAATATTTTCATTGAGTCATATTTATCTACTTATATTTATACCAGCCATCAAGTTTATGATTACATATATAATATTTTCATTGAGTCATATTTATCTACTTATGTTTATGCCAACCATCAAGTTTATGTTTACACATATAATATTTTCACTGAGTCATATTTATCTACTAATGTTTATGCCAACCATCTAGTTTATGATTACACATATAATATTTTCATTGAGTCATATTTATCTACTTATATTTATGCCAACCATCAAGTTTATGTTTACACATATAATATTTTCATTGAGTCATATTTATCTACTTATGTTTATGCCAACCATCAAGTTTATGTTTACACATATAATATTTTCATTGAGTCATATTTATCTACTTATGTTTATACCAGCCATCAAGTTTATGATTACATATATAATATTTTCATTGAGTCATATTTATCTACTTATGTTTATGCCAACCATCTAGTTTATGATTACACATAATATTTTCATATGAGTCATATTTATCTACTTATGTTTATGCCAACCATCTAGTTTATGATTACACATATAATATTTTCATTGAGTCATATTTATCTACTTATGTTTATGCCAACCATCTAGTTTATGATTACACATATGATCCTCTCAGTAAGTCACATTTATCTGGTTGTATTTATGCCAACCATGTAATTTATGTTTGATTAATAGCATAAATATTGTTTTAGTCGGATATGACTGAGCTACCGGATTACAGTAGACGGTACTCCCTGATTTCTGAACATTGGCAGTGCACACCAAACCTGACACCCCACATTGTGCCAGTGACTTTGGGTGGAGGAGTGCAATTGGGAGGGTACAAGTCTTATCCTGGTTCTAGAAAATGCAACCTAAAAATTAAATGTTGTGGCAGGGCAGACCAGTCTCTAAGTCTTGGTTGGCAACTGTGGTATACAATCAAAGCTCTGACATGTGGACAATTAGAGCATTGCTGTGCTGATCCAGCAGCTTCTGCAGCTTTTCTTATTTCAGATGTATTGGTGTTACCTTTCCTCTGGAGTAAACTAGGCAGAGAGAGAGAGAGAGAGAGAGAGAGAGAGAGAGAGAGATCATGATTCATAGGCATGGTCTCTTCAGTTCAGCCCAGGCTTTGTGCTATGTTTGAAGCACAATGTAAAAACTATTCTGTTAAGATGACAAGTTGCCAGAAAAAGAGAAATATATCTGCTCACGCACTGTGCTAATAAATGTATGTGTCCTCTACTAAAACTATGTGCAGCAGCACACATGCCTTAATCTAGCTTAGAAGGAACATGTCTCCCAGTGTGCTTGCAAATGAGTACCTATCTTTCTTCTTACATTTTATAGTTTTGTTTATGTTCTTAAACTTTTTCAGTTGCCCAAGCAGACACAGGCTCGCCTCGACCTATGTCTCCACAGGAGACAACTGACATTGAAGAAGTGGAAACAGCCAGATCTAGGTATGTCTTCTGTGAGTCTTACCTCTTTCTGTCTCAGGCAGCGATTACTCTAACTCTTTCTATACAAAACACTAGTTATTCTAGATCTTTCTGTATTAACCAGTAGTAGCTTTAATTCCATCTATGTTAATTAGAAGTTACTTTATTTCCTTCCATACTAACCAATGGTTACTTTAATTCCATCTATGCTAATCAGAAGTTACTTTAATTCCTTCTACGTTAATCCACTATCTGAAGAAAAATCTGTGATGGCACATAGGATTGTATGTCTTATGTCTTCACAAGTTGTTTATGATTTTACCTTCATGAAAATAATGTTAATTTTCACATGTTTGTGTGGCAGTACTTTCAAAGATGGGAGCAGAACTAAAGTCATGTCTAAGGAAGAATTTCAAACACATGAGAAAGTTCGATACCAGAAGGTCTTGAAAAAATTAGAAACTGCTACAGTAAGTAATGCTTGATTATATCACTTGATATCACTATGTTGTCTTATAGTATGCTCTCGTGGGTTTTATTTTTGGTTTTATGCTAAGCCAAGTGTAGACACTAACAACAAGACAGAAAGATCGCAGAAAATCAGCTGCTTTGTTCACATCAAAGGTCACCTGCAATAGTTAGAATTTACTGGGGTTAAACTAACATTCCTCTCAGCATTTATTTGACAATATGTATGTGTTGAATGTGAGACTTTGGTTAATAGTATGTCCACACATATTCTTTGTTACCAATGACAGGCAGGCTAAGCAAAGATCACGAATGAAAGATCACATGTCACATAAAGTGATAGCGTAAAGCAGCAGTACACACCAAAACAATGTGAGACATTGAAGTAATACCAAGAGAATGCAACAACACGCTGTTTAACAGTAGTAAACTGACTGGTATTTAAATGTCATTGTCTTTTCATCAATCAGTCAATCAATGAATGAAGTGTTTCTTTACAATGAAGGTTGGCTGCAATGCATTTTCTGTGTCTCTTCTCGTCTGTTGTGTTTTTACCCTTATGTGGTAGAGCAGCTTGTGTGTTCCAATGACTCCTAGAATTAAGCTACATATATATAGAGTCTCTCTTGCTGGACATGTCAATGGATAGGGACCAGATGAAGTGAGACACAAAGCTGCTGCCTTGTTGCTAGACGGGACAGTCAAAGGAAATGATTGGGACCAGATGAAGTGAGACACAAAGCTGCTGCCTTGTTGCTAGACTGGGGACAGTCAAAGGCCAGGAAAAGCAAACAAAAAAAAATGCTTGTTGAAATTGAATGTACTGAACCAGAGGCTTCATGGAATAGTACAACGTAACTCTCTTTTTGGTGACATGTGACTTGTGGTTTGACATATTGCTGATCATTAACTTTCAATGTTATCTTCTCACTTGTATTGCTGTCTGCCTCTAGTTCACTGTTTCATTATTCTGGATGAAATTATTGACTGTTTCGTTATACTGTATGATATAGTTAACTGTTTTATTATTCTCATTACCAGATGCAGATGAGCCAGATGCCCGGGATGGTTCTTCCAGAAACGGCCTATAGTCCACGAATGGACACACTTAGTCGTTCCAGCATGTACTCACCCAGAAGGCTTCCATATGATACAGACTATTCACCGACTCCTCGGATGTCCGTAAGTTTGACACTTCTATTTGTTCTGGAAGATTTAAGGTGTCAGGGAAAGAGGGAGAAATACTGGTTGGGTTCACTGAATGACCCAGAAGACATTCAATGGTTAAACTTATCAAGAAGCGATAAGAAAGATGGGTGTTGTGGGACATGATTACATGTGAGGCATGGCATGGCACATCATGATGTTGATGATGATGATGATGATAACCCATACATGACCGTATTGAGTAGAAAAATAATAAGATTAGGTCAAAGATGGTGTGTTGTAGAACATGGCATGGCATGGAATATCATGATGTGATGATGATGATGATAACCCACACATCACTTTATTAGATAGAAAAATAAGAAGAGGAGGAGAGTTAATTGTCTTTAGTCTTCTTATTTGTGTATCATGCTCTGAAGGTTCTTGGTTTTCTTTTGGACTTTATGGTTCACTCCTTGGGATGGTCGCTGGATGGAGTTGATGCTGTGTACAATGCTATGAGCAGACTGCTCTGCACAAAGGGGCTGAACCATATGGGATAAAACCTGGCACAATGTAGTCAATCCCCTTGCCTTTAAACCTCATATTTTAACCCCTTTAATCCTTTAGTCGTCTCTTTTAAGAGAATATTATTTACAGTTTGAATTTCTATTTATGTGATTTCATAACTGATTTAACCGACTCAGTGCCAAACAAAAAGTAAGATCAAACCAAACATCTTACACAATTAAATGGACAATTATTATAATGTCAATGTTCATTCACTATGCATTGAAATTTCGGAAGATACCACAAAACAAAACAAATAATATGATAACCCTAGTATGGTTATATATCACCCTGTGTCCAAATTGAAGGTCTTATTTGGCGATATTTAAATGCTGAAGTATTGGAAAGATCAGGTTGTGTGACAGTTTATTCCATGCTCAGTCTTCGTAGACTTAGATGGATAGGACATTTTAGGAGGATGGATGATGGTAGAATACCAAAGGACATCTTTTTTGGTGAATTACAGATGGATAAGATATCTCAGGGTTGGCTTTTACTACGATACAAAGATGTGTGTAAGCGGGACATGATTGATACAGGCATTGATAATGCACATTGGGAGCAAGTCGTTGCTGAACGTGTTGCATGGAGGGCAAATATCAGAAATGGAATAAAGACAAAGGAGAAAATTATTGCAGATAAGTCACACATCGAGCGTGTGAGACATAAGATGGTGCATGATGGTGGAAATGACCATGTGTTCACATGCATCCACTGTGGACGAACATTTACAGCATGAATTGGCCTTATCAGTCACATTTGCTACTGCCATGGGTTGTAGTTATATGCCTTTTTGAAGAACAAACTATCGTCTGTCAAGACGGCAAGGTGTCAATGAAATGAAAATGATTTGGTGATATATTATCCTTCAGCACTGAATCAGTTAACTGTTTATTCATCTCTGCTAATGTGGTTGTCCATGTGAAATGATTGCAGGGAGTTCCTCCTGGGGTGTTGTCTCCTCATGCCCCTCCAGGCAGCGGCACACAATTAGCTGGACAAATCTCTGCCCACAGAGGCTACATGAGGGCCGGCGATGGAGACTGGCGGCCAGGATTCTCAGAAGGTCAGGGTTGTCATGTTTCTATAGGTTTGTCATGGAGGATAGGCGGTTGAGCTGGTAGTGTTTATGTTTGTGGCTACAGTTTGCTTACACATTTTCCTCATGTTGGACTGGTAGTGCATGTTTCTGTTGCCCTGCTACTTAGTTGAGTGCGTGGAGCGACACTGAATTTCATGTGGAGTGCTTTTACGAGGGGAAGTCAATAAGGAAGCCACAAATGGCTGTAGAAAAATAACTAAATATGATAACAACTTGAAAGCAGTTTACTTTTATACATACATTTTCCCTTTATTTCTCAACATAATTTTCACCAACACTGATGCACTTATCCCATCGTTTTATCAGTCCTCCCAAACCGGCTGCATAGAACTGCTTGCTCTGTTTTCTAAACCTTGTTTTCACTTCACATTCAACTTCAGCGTCATTCGTGAAATGTCTCCCACCAAGGTGGGTTTTCAGTGTTTATACTGCCAAATGTTTGTCACATAAAGCGGTGCATAGCTGGGTAGAAAAAGTTACGAGAGTGAGTCAATAAGTAAGTCACACAGTTGTGTGGGATGGCAGGTAAATGAGAACAGAGCACACATTTCTATGCAGCGGGTTTGGGAGGACTGATAAAACGATGGTATAAGTGCATCATTGTTGGTGGAAATTATGTTGGGAAATAAAGGGACAATGTATGTATAAAAATAAACTGGTTTTAAGTTGTTATCGTATTTAATTATTTTTCTACAGCCATTTGTGGCTTAGTTATTAACTTACCCTAGTACATCTGTCCACAGTTGTTTGTAGCATGTTCGTAAAAATAATGGCCAGCCGGTTGCTGAACAAACTGGGTTGCCTTATGCAGTAATGTGTGGCTGCTGGTTTTCTAGTGACTGCCGCTTCCATTGACAATGAGCTGTATTATTTATGATGGATTTTTTTGTGTTGGCATTCTGGCAGCGGCATTATGCATAGTATACCTGTGCGGGCTGTTAGTTTGTCAAGACTCCTGTCTGTTCCACTTTTCACATGGGGCAGTGAGGAACATTTGTGTGCTGTGCACTAGCACAGGAACAGAGCATAATGGAGCAACCCTTTGCCGTAAAGTTGGAACCACGACTAACTAATTGACTAACTTTAGGTTTATCAAGGGTTGACCCCTTAGAGATGTCTGGCCCTTGTGAAAAATCTGGACAGTACTGGAGATCAAATTTGATGGTCAATGGTATTAATTTGGGACAAATTTCATAGTCAATGGTATTAATTTGGGACAAATATGATGGACAATAGTATTAATTTGGGACACATTTTTGGTCAATGGTATTAATTCGGGACACATTTTATGGTCAATGGTATTAATTTGAGACACATAGTCAATGGTATTAATTTGGGACACAAATAGAAATTCAAGTTTAAAAGGTTTAAAGGTGAGAGGACTGACTTAATTGCACTGGGTTTTATCCATTATTAAAGTAATTCAGGTATTTACACATATAGATAATAACATCAGGCGGAAGATGTATAACAGAGATAAAGAACAGAATAGACAATTACAAATTGCATTTTAGAACATGAAGAACATCTAATGTAATAAATCCCCTTCATTGAAGTTACTAAAAGAACGCTTGCATGTCACATAGAACCAGCTTTAATGTATGGCTGTCAATTATAGACAGTAAACAAACAACAACAAAAATTCACCTGAGTCCCTCAAAGATGTGGTTTTTCAGATAGTTGCTGAAAATTCAATTGGCAGCCAATATTTGTAATCTGATTGTTATGGAAGAGGCCAAAATACAAATACAACTTATCTCAAATGTCAGAAAAAGGCAGTTATCATATGTTGACCACATAAGAAGAGAAATGCTGGAATATATTGTGGCAGCTGGAAAGATTGATGGACATAGACACAGCAGACGATAATGACAGTCTTTTGTCATGGCACAGAAAGGTGTCAGCTCACAAAATGATAATGCTTCTGAAGGTTGCAAGATGTGGAGATGCACTAAAACTCAGTGAGAGCACTAAATACTGTATGTGAGAGTACTAAATGTCGCATTACTTTGGATTTCAGTAAGGAGATCTGGTACCAGAAGTCAGAGCCCAACTTTCTATGGCAGACCTCCACATCTTTCTTTGAATACGGTAAGTCTCTCTATCTGTCTCTCCTTCTCTCTGTCTCTCTTCTTTGTGTCCCCCCCACCCCCTCCCTGCCCTTTCGCTATCTATCTCTATCAATCTCTAGCTTTAATGTGATGTTTTGATGATGAATCCTCAAACATGTTTTTAAAATGTTAAAATAATCTGCAGCTACTTAGTTCTACAAGTTTTAGACGATGAAATTATTTATAGATTTATTCTTTTTTTTTTTCTGCCCTCTAAATTTGATCTAAGCCCTACAAAGTATAAATAATTTATCGGACTACTATAGTATCTCTTGATAGTAACATCTCTCAATAATACCACCTCTCACTGCTACTATTTCCAAGTGCTAACATCTCCCAGTGCTACCATCTCTCTGTGTTACTATCTCTCAGTGCTACTATCTCTCTATGTTACTATCTCTCTGTAGTACTATCTCTCTGTGCTACTATCTCTCTGTGCTACTATCTCTCTGTGGTACTATCTCTCTGTGGTACTATCTCTCTGAGCTACTATCGCTCACTGCTACTATCTCTCTGTGCTACTATCACTCTGTGCTACTATCTATCAGGGCTACCATCTCCCAGTGCTACCATCTCTCAGTGCTACCATCTCTCAGTGCTACTATTTGTCAGTGCTACTATCTCTCATTGCTACTCTCTCCCAGTGCTACCATCTCCTAGTGCTACCATCTCCCAGTGCTACAATCTTTAAGTGCTACTATATCTCAATGCTACCATCTCTAAGTGCTACCATCTCCCTGTGTTACTATGTATCAGTGCTACCATCTCCCAGTGTACCATCTCCAAGTGCTAGCATCTCTCAATGCTGCAATCTCCCAGTGCTACCATCTCCCAGTGCTACCATCTCCCAGTTTTACCATCTCTCTAAGCTACCATCTCTCAGTGCTACCATCACTCTGTGCTACTATCACTCTATGCTGCTATCTCTCAGTGTTACCATCTCCCAGTGCTACTCTCTTACCATCTCTATGTGCTACTATTTCTCTGTGCTACTATCTCTCAGTAGTACCATCTCCCATTGCTACTATTTCTCTGTGCTACTATCTATCAGTGCTACTCTCCCTTAGTGCTACCATCTCCCAGTGCTACCATCTCCCAGGGCTACCATCTCTCAAGGCTACCATTTCCCAGTGCCATTATCTCTTCGGTGCTACCATCTCTTGGCAGCTGTGGTAGCATAACGGCTAGACACTCACTTACCTTCCCCGTTGTCAGGGGTTCAATCTGCATTGGGGTGGATTCGAAGTTTACAAACAAGGACCTGGACTCCCAGGTTGAACAGCCTAAAATGTGTACCAGGAAATATCTTGGGAAGTAAAGACAGATGGCGTTATACTAACCACATCACCCACATTGCCCATTGGTCTATACAAATATGGTTCTAGCGACATATGCCTAGTTAGGCGTGTAAAAAGAGTTTTTTTACTTAAGTTAATTGCTACTATCTCTCAGTGCTATTATCCTTGGCTGCCACCATCTCTTGTACCATCACCTCTTGTTATCATTTCTTGGTACCACCATCTCTTAGTGGTGTCATTATTTCTTTCTGCTATCAACTTTTAAGACAACCATCTCACCATGTTGCCATATCTTGCTGCTACCATCTCTGTGTTACCATCTCCCGGTGCCATTATCTCTAGGTGCTACCATCTCTTAGTGTTATAATCTCTTGATTCTTCAATCTCTCAGTGCCACCATCTCTTAGAGTCACAATATCTTGTGCCATCATTTCTTGGGACCACCATCTCTTGTTTCTACAGTCTCACTAGGTGCTATCATCTCTTGGTGTTACCATCTCTCAGTGACAACATTTCTTGTGCCAAAATCTCTTGTTGCTGTCATCTCTTGGTTAAACAATATCTCTGTGCCACCATTTCTTGTACTATAATCTCTTGATGCTACCATCTGTCAGTACCATCATCTCTTGTTACTACCATCTCTCGGTGCCACCATCTTTTGGGGCTACTATCCCCTGGTTCTACAATCACAATTATCATCTCTTGTGCCATCATCTCTTGTTTATTCCATGTCTCAGTGCCATTATCTCATGTGCATGTCATCATCTCTTGGTTCTTCATCCTCTCAGTGCCATTATCTCATGTGCCATCATCTCTTGGTCCTACATCCTCTCAGTGCCATTATCTCATATGCATGTCATCATCTCTTGGTTCTACATCCTCTCAGTGCCATTATCTCATGTGCATGTCATCATCTCTTGGTTCTACATCCTCTCAGTGCCATTATCTCATGTGCATGTCATCATCTCTTGGTTCTACATCCTCTCAGTGCCATTATCTAATGTGCCATCATCTCTTGGTTCTACATCCTCTCAGTGCCATTATCTCATGTGCATGTCATCATCTCTTGGTTCTACATCCTCTCAGTGCCATTATCTCATGTGCATGTCATCATCTCTTGGTTCTACATCCTCTCAGTGCCATTATCTCATGTGCATGTCATCATCTCTTGGTTCTACATCCTCTCAGTGCCATTATCTCATGTGCCATCATCTCTTGGTTCTACATCCTCTCAGTGCCATCATCTCTTGGTTCTACATCCTCTCAGTGCCATTATCTCATGTGTCATCATCTCTTGGTTCTACATCCTCTCAGTGCCATTATCATGTGTCATCATCTCTTGGTTCTACATCCTCTCAGTGCCATCATCTCTTGGTTCTACATCCTCTCAGTGCCATTATCATGTGTCATCATCTCTTGGTTCTACATCCTCTCAGTGCCATTATCTCATGTGTCATCATCTCTTGGTTCTACATCCTCTCAGTGCCATTATCTCATGTGTCATCATCTCTTGGTTCTACATCCTCTCAGTGCCATTATCTCATGTGCCATCACCTCTTGGTTCTACATCCTCTCAGTGCCATTATCTCATGTGTCATCATCTCTTGGTTCTACATCCTCTCAGTGCCATTATCTCATGTGTCATCATCTCTTGGTTCTACATCCTCTCAGTGCCATTATCTCATGTGTCATCATCTCTTGGTTCTACATCCTCTCAGTGCCATTATCTCATGTGCCATCACCTCTTGGTTCTACATCCTCTCAGTGCCATTATCTCATGTGTCATCACCTCTTGGTTCTACATCCTCTCAGTGCCATTATCTCATGTGCCATCACCTCTTGGTTCTACATCCTCTCAGTGCCATTATCTCATGTGTCATCATCTCTTGGTTCTACATCCTCTCAGTGCCATTATCTCATGTGCCATCACCTCTTGGTTCTACATCCTCTCAGTGCCATTATCTCATATGCCATCATCTCTTGGTTCTACATCCTCTCAGTTCCATTATCTCATGTGCCATCACCTCTTGGTTCTACATCCTCTCAGTGCCATTATCTCATGTGCCATCATCTCTTGGTTCTACATCCTCTCAGTGCCATTATCTCATGTGCCATCATCTCTTGGTTCTACATCCTCTCAGTGCCATCATCTCATGTGCATGTCATCATCTCTTGGTTCTACATCCTCTCAGTGCCATTATCTCATGTGCCATCATCTCTTGGTTCTACATCCTCTCAGTGCCATCATCTCATGTGCATGTCATTACCTCTTGGTTCTACATCCTCTCAGTGCCATTATCTCACGTGCCATCATCTCTTGGTTCTACATCCTCTCAGTGCCATTATCTCATGTGCATGTCATCATCTCTTGGTTCTACATCCTCTCAGTGCCATTATCTCATGTGCCATCATCTCTTGGTTCTACATCCTCTCAGTGCCATCATCTCATGTGCATGTCATCATCTCTTGGTTCTACATCCTCTCAGTGCCATCATCTCATGTGCATGTCATTACCTCTTGGTTCTACATCCTCTCAGTGCCATTATCTCATGTGCCATCACCTCTTGGTTCTACATCCTCTCAGTGCCATTATCTCATGTGCATGTCATTATCTCTTGGTTCTACATCCTCTCAGTGTCATCATCTTTCTGTCTCTCTTCTTTGTGTCCGCCCCCCCCCCCCCCCCCTTCCCTGCCCTTTCACTCTCTATCTCTATCAATCTCTAGCTCTTGGTTTACATCCTCTCAGTGCCATCATCTCATGTGCATGTCATCATCTCTTGGTTCTACATCCTCTCAGTGCCATTATCTCATGTGCCATCATCTCTTGGTTCTACATCCTCTCAGTGCCATCATCTCATGTGCATGTCATTACCTCTTGGTTCTACATCCTCTCAGTGCCATTATCTCACGTGCCATCATCTCTTGGTTCTACATCCTCTCAGTGCCATATCTCATGTGCCATCACCTCTTGGTTCTACATCCTCTCAGTGCCATTATCTCATGTGCATGTCATCACCTCTTGGTTCTACATCCTCTCAGTGCCATTATCTCTTGTGCCATCATCTCTTGGTTCTACATCCTCTCAGTGCCATTATCTCATGTGCCATCATCTCTTGGTTCTAAATCCTCTCAGTGCCATTATCTAATGTGCATGTCATCATCTCTTGGTTCTACATTCTCTCAGTGCCATTATCTCATGTGCCATCATCTCTTGGTTCTACATCCTCTCAGTTCCATTATCTCATGTGTCATCATCTCTTGGTTCTACATCCTCTCAGTGCCATTATCTCATGTGCCATCATCTCTTGGTTCTACATTCTCTCAGTGCCATCATCTCTTGTTTATTTCATGTCTCAGTGCCATTATCTCATGTGCCATCATCTCTTGGTTCTACATCCTCTCAGTGCCATTATCTCATGTGCCATCACCTCTTGGTTCTACATCCTCTCAGTGCCATTATCTCATGTGCCATCATCTCTTGGTTCTACATCCTCTCAGTGCCATTATCTAATGTGCCATCACCTCTTGGTTCTACATCCTCTCAGTGCCATTATCTCATGTGCCACCATCTCTTGGTTCTACATCCTCTCAGTGCCATTATCTCATGTGTCATCATCTCTTGGTTCTACATCCTCTCAGTGCCATTATCTCATGTGCCATCATCTCTTGGTTCTACATTCTCTCAGTGCCATCATCTCTTGTTTATTCCATGTCTCAGTGCCATTATCTCATGTGCCATCATCTCTTGGTTCTACATCCTCTCAGTGCCATTATCTCAAGTGCCATCCTCTTTTGGTTATTCCATGTCTCAGTGCCATTATCTCTTGTGCCATCATCTCTTGGTTATTCCATGTCTCAGTGTCATCATCTCTTGTTGCTACCATCTCTTGATGCTACCATCTCTTGGTTCTACATCCTCTCAGTGCCATTATCTCAAGTGCCATCATCTCTTGGTTATTCCATGTTTCAGTGCCATTATCTCTTGTTGCTACCATCCCTTGTTGCTACCATCACTTGTTGCTACCATCTCTTGTTGCTACCATCACTTGGTTCTACAACCATTCTGCCACCTTCTCCTGTACCATCACCTCTTTGTGCTGCCATCTTTCAGTGTTGCCACTTGTTAGTTCTGTCATACTTCAATAATCTCATAGTATTACCAGGCACAAATTAAAGCTTAACATCTAATCTAGAGTTGTAACCATAAAACACCATAAATCATGAATATTTTATAGTATCTTATTTGGAGACAGGCTTCATTCAAGTTAAAAGAAACACATGTTTATCTTGGTTTCAGTCGCTAAGTAAACCACAGTTCACATTTGAACCTCCTGTTGGAACCCCTTCTAAACATAAACAGGTAAGTAAACAGTTTCATTGTCTATGTGGTTGTTTCGGGATTTGAAATTTAAATATTGAGCACAACCTACTACTGGCAACGCCGATCGCATTCTGGTATGAACCTAAGGCCTATCCACGTCAATATGGAAGCACAAGTTTCATTGTCGCATCAATATTAAGTTAATAGTTAACGGTGCTGCAGCGTAACAATTCACAATCCTACATACTGCCTTCGAACCACAGCTGTGGGCAATCTGGAAACAGACTGCAGCGGACTGGTTTTCATACAATGGCTTAAGTGCCTGTTGTTCAGAAACAACATGCAAATAACTATTAGTATAGTGCATGTTGTTTAAAAATCAACTGGGGGAACTGGGAGTAAGTTGCTTGATTGGCTATACTCCAGAGGGGGGACAGAACAAGAAGACAGCAAATGTTGCATGTTTGAAAGTATTTTGTTCATGCTTTTTTCATTGTGTTTTCAGTGTCATTAACTATTTAAAACAGGATTTAAAAGGCCTGAGGATCAGCTTCATTGCAACAGGATTTTTCCCACATGGCTCGGTCTCTTTCTGTAGGTTGACCTGCTGAAAGTGTCACACAAAGCATGCATTCCATAGCTCCAGCGATGACCCCCATGTGTCTCTAAGAAAATTGCACTTGTGAACTGAATGACAGTCTGGAATTGAACCCACAACCTTTGGAGCATGACAAAGGTGGTGTAACCGCTTCACCACAGAGACTGCCTGTAATTCATCATCTTCCATCAACCATCGTGGGGAGGAATAATTGGCGTTTCAGTGCCTGGTGGGTGGCACAACAACAAATCCCTGTCATGAACTATTATTATAGTGCATGTGGTTCTGGTGGAACTAAGAGTCAGTTGCTTCAGTACCCATACTCCAGTGGGGATCAAGGACAGAAGAAGACAGTAAATGTTGCAAGGTTGACAGTGTTTTGATCATGTTATTTTCATTGTGGCATCAATTTTCAGTGTCATTAACTATTTAGAAACCAAGGCCAGAGGATCAACTTCATTGCCACAGGTCTCCCCCTCTCCCCATATGGCTCGGTCTCTTTCCGCAGGGTGGCTTGTCTAAAGCATCGCAGAAAGCACAAACTCCGTAGCTCTAGCAACTGCCTCCAGAAGTCTCCAAGAAAATTGCATCCGTGAACCAAACGACATAGCTATTTTGTTCATGCTTTTTCCATTGTGGTTATCGTGCCTCTTGAATTTCTGCTGTGAAATCTTCAGCGACTGAAAGAGGTAAAGCTCACAGGAATAACAATAGTAACAAGCAATCTAAACGTATGTTTAGAGGAAATGACTTTGGCTTACACCCACTCTGTGAGCCACTGTAGTGCCGTGGCTAAGCACTCTTGCCAGCCCACGCAGTGGCCCTGGGTTTGAGTTCACACCAAAGCAAGTTTTTACAAAAGACCTAAGTTCCCATTCGAACCAGCTAAATTGGGTACCATGAAATGTCTTGAGGGGGGAGGGGAGGGGGGGGAGGGAAATGATGCTCACCACACCACCCCTGGCGTGTTGATGTGCCTACACAAATATGGGGGGCTTGCACCGTATACCCAACACACCTGAATGTGTGTAAAACAGGTCCTTTATGTACTTAATTTACACTCGCTCAATTTGAGGCCACACTCTCTGGAGATGTTAATAACTTCAAGTTGACTGCTGTTTTCTGTAAGTATGTTCCGGTTGACATTTGCACCGGTGTTTGGTGTAGTGGTTAGGTCGCTACACTGAAAATGGCATGAGTGCTGTCAGACAAGAGTTTTTTGTCCAAACACACTATCCATACACACTGCTTCTAGTGGTGCTGGAGTGAATTTTGCTTGTGGATTAGCTTTCCCTATTAACAGTGTCCCTCACCATCAAGAGAACCCACTCTGACTTCAGAGGTTCTTGTAACTTAAGTCCCCAAGTGAAGGACGAGTCCAACTCTCTGGTGTTGGGGTTGAACCCCTTACCTCGGCATCAGTACACCAGATGTTAAGAACACACGTTCTTATCCATTCGGCCATGCTGAGCTCCGGACAAGACTTTGATGCCAGCTCTCAACATTCGCTATGGGAGGTAAAGACTGGCCACCTATACCTCTGGGCACTCAGGCCTACAGAATGTGAGGGTCCAAACCCTTCACATACTCACAGCTGGCTCTTGCTACAGGACTCTGTTATTGTTTTTGATTTGACATTTGAAGATGTATGAAGAAGTAGAAGAAGAAGAAAGCAATACAAATAGATAGGAAACACATAACGGGAATGCAAATCCTTGTGTAGAAAATAAGAAGCATGGAACAAGTTCCATAATATCAATCACTGCATCAAGCGAAATTTGTTAAATGATGTGAATAAACCGAAACCCAACATATTACTAACAGGTGGTCAGCATGGCCGAATAGATGTGATCACATGCTCTTAAACTTCCGATGTGCTGATGCTGATGTAGCGGGTTCAACCCCTACACCAGTCAGTTGAACTAAAATGTTGACTTCTTGCTCTTGACTTCGGGACGTAAATTAAAGTACCTCAGAAGTGAATTCGCCAAATAGTGAGGGAAATTGGTAATTGGGAAAGCTAATCGACACATAAAAATCAGTACAATGCACTAGAAGTAGTGGCACATGTATGGAGAAAACTTGAGTTCAAAGCGAGTGGGAAAGAAAATTCTTACCTACAGACATACTCATATGTAACCCAGAAAACATTAACAGGCTATTGTAAGGTTCTGAATTTTTTCGTAACATATTGTTTTCACATTTGTGAAGTGTCACCTACCTGTTTTGTTTAACATAACAGTAATACATCCATATTTTTGAAGTTTCACATGCTTGTTTTGTTTACCATCACAGTAATACCTTCACATTTGTGAAGTGTCACATATTTGTTTTGTTTAACATCATAGTAATACCTTCACATTTGTGAAGTGTCACCTACTTGTGTTGTTTAACATCACAGTAATACCCTCACATTTGCAACTTTGTTTCAGGTGGTAGCCATTTATGACTACCGGGCGCAGCGATCTGATGAGCTGAACTTGTACAAGGGAGATGTCATCACTTTGTTGTATAAAGACAACGACAGTTGGTGGATGGGAGAGCTGCCTGATGGACAGCAGGGCTTCTTTCCATCAAACTATGTCACAGAGGATGGTATGTTGTCTGTATTGCTTGAGATCCATATGTTAGAGAAAGAGTAGGGTATATTTTGTCATTAAACCTTGGCCAAAAAAGGTGTTCAGTGTTAGCTTGTCTGCTGACCTGGTGGTCATAAATGTGAATCTGAGCCATGGCGGATGTGTAAAATGAACCTTCTCCAGATCAACCCAGCGTTTGTACACTGCCCGCTTCAATTCATACTGTAAATACTCTATTGGAGATGATTTAATAATTTTTGTTTTTTAGTTTTGCCTGGGCAGTGATGTGTACAGCCTACTTTACAATTTGAAACTTCCAAAGGATTTTGGCTGGTGTGAGGCTGTCTCTCCCATCCTGTAGAACATTTTAGCTGCAGAATCCAACCAACCAGAGAGTTGATTGAACGCCTGTGCTACATTGGGGGATTCAGGAAAGAGGCAGAAAAAAAGAAGGAGAGGAAGAAGAAGTAGAAAAAGAAGCAGAAGAAGAAGGAGAGGAGGAAGAAGAAGGAGAGGAGGAAGAAGAAGGAGAGGAGGAAGAAGAGGGAGAGAAGGAAGGAGAAGTTGAGGAAGAAGAAGTAGAAAAAGAAGACCTCCTGTTTTTGAAATTTGTCCAGAAAGAAGAGGCATCTAAGCCACTGCACCGATATCACTGGAGAGTATGACACCATCAAGCTCCTTTGACAAAATTGTTCAGGGCATACTTCTTTAAATGGATTGAACCCAACACATTTTTGATTAGATCCAAGCATCACATCTTTAAGTCGTCAAAGAATTTATTGCAGAAAGAATTACCTTACAGACATCACATCACTAAACCACGTATGAATTATTGTAGAAAGAATTGTCTTACAGGTATCAGGGCCTCTTTCTATCAAATTGTGTTGCCGTAGACAATATAATTTTTAGCTTTGTTCAAGGCTCCACATTATTTGTTGCATGGTGAAAATACAGCAGTATAAACTCCATTAAGGAGCAAGCATGACAGAAGGCTTCTGATTATCAGAAGCAGCCCCCCTTTGCTGAAAGTTCCATGCCCTTTACCTTTCAGACACTCTCAGGGAGCAGGCCCACCTGAGTCATGACTCCCAGGTGCTTTTCTCCTGTCATACATCTGTACATCCACCATAGAGACATCTCAGGTATTGCACTTATCCCACTTTAACATCACTGTATGTGCCTGTCCAGAAGCCATCTTGCTCTCGGAGAGGCCAACATTGTGCACCAAGTGCATCTGCCAACACTATGCACCAGGTACATCTGCCAACATTATGAAATTAGTACATCTACCAACATATGAACTTAGTATATCTGCCAACATTATGAACTTAGTGCATCTGCCAACATTATGCACTTGGCACATCTGCCAACATTATGAACTTAATACATCTGCCAACATTATGCACTTGGCACATCTGCCAACATTATCAACTTAGTGGATCTGCCAACATTATGCACCCGCCAAGATTATGCACCTGGTTCATCTGCCAAAATTACCAATGGACCTTCAGTCCATGAACTGAAAGAGGAAGTAATAAAGTGAACACCAATGAAGCTAACTAAGATTCCAGACAGAAAGCAGACACAAACTACCAAATATTTCATCCAAATCTTTCTCATAGTATGTCTTTTACTGGTATCTCCTCTTCATTTGCTAATGAAGACTTAGTGAACATATACTGTCGTGTTGTCATGTCATTACTGCAATAAGTAATAGAAATAAATAAGAGATAAATACATTTCAACATATAGTATCTTGCTTTTTTTAATTGTTTTTTATTCTTGTGTTTCAAATGGCCTTTGAATTTCTCTTTTGCGATTAAAGATATTTGTCCGTTATATATTTTGTTTCTTGTAAAATATAAATATTTTTATTAGAAAGAATTCTATAATTTTTCTATTCAGTATATTTCAGCATTATCTGTATGTTTCCAAACACTATAATGATGGGTACATATAAAATAGTTGTTTCATAGTCAATGTTTCACATTGTGAGTTCATTGATTGGGTGTAAAGTAACTGTGACAGTTCACGTTCCCAAGTGTGTATGACCAGGTTCCTTAAGGCGAAGCAAAGACTGGTAACTTTGCAATCTTCCATGCATGTCATAAGGGGTGGCTAAGGAGGGTTGGTCCTGGAGCAGGCTTCTACATCACGTAGACAAGTGTAGCTGCACAGTCCAGCCAGCAATGTACAAGTTTAAAGATGGGGGAGGGGGGAGAATTAACTCAGCCATCCAAGAGGAAAGAAGGTTCTAGAGGAGGTTTGATGAAAAAGCCTCAAGGAGTCTTGATCACATACTTACTTCCTTTTATCTAGAAATAATAGGGGGGGGGGGTGTACCTGGTGCAAGCTGCAGGAGATGACAAAAGATAGGATGGGATAGCATTGTTGAGGGCCTTTGCTCCAATATATCATAAAGGACACTAACAGCGACATTGTCAAAGAGCTCCTGTTTGCTGATGATTGCGCACTATATGCCAACTCAGAGGCAGATGTCCAACACAATGTTTCAGCTTTCTCATATGCTAGTGCCAACTTTGGGCTCAATATCAACTTGGAGAAGACTGTAGTTATGTACCAGCCAGTTCCAGGGATTAATCACACCGTGCCAAATATCAAAGTGAATGGTCATAGACTAAGTGTTGTGGACGAATTCACCTATCTTGGCAGCACTGTGTCACAGGCTGCCACAATTGATGACAAAGTGAATGCAAGAATCTCCAAGGCCAGCACGGCCTTTGGCAAAATGTACAAGAATGCGTGGGACAGAAATGGAATAAGCCTGCAAACAAAGCTGAAAGTCTACAAAGCAGTTGTAGTATCCACACTGCTATATACTTGTGAAACCTGGACTGTTTATCAGGAACATGCTAGGAAATTAAACCATTTCCACACAGTCTGCCTTAGGTAGCTATTGATGATTAAATGGCAAGACAAGATCCCAGACACTGAAGTTCTAGAAAGAGTGTCCATGCCCAGTATCCACACTCTACAGATTCAGAATGAGATTCATGGGCTGGTCACTTAACTTGTGCACCAGACCACAGGCTCCCTAAACAAATTTTCTACGGCGAGCTGTGTTGTGCTAAACGCTAACAAGGCGGCCAGAGGAAACGCTCTAAAGACACTCTGAAAATTTCACTGAAAAGCTTTTGGAATTCATCATGACACCTGGGAGACTGCTCCAAAGACCAAAATTTGTGGCGTACATTATTTTGCAAGGGTGCAGTCAATTGTGAAGCAACCAGGACTGCAAGTGCTGTGAAGAAAAGGTTGGACAGAAAAATCACTGCAGGAGATCCTCCTCCTGGAACGTCAAGCATTCTTTGCACACATTGTCAAAGAACATTTTGAGCCAAAATAGGCTTTTCAGCCATCTTAGAACTCACAGCTCCATACTTTCAACCCCACTGGATGAAATGAATGGTCATCATCATTCTTGATGGACAAACATCATAAAGGGCAGAAGAAGAAGCCCATGCACAGTATTGTGAGTTGGTTGATTGGGTATATATAAAACACTTACTTGATAGTCCATGTTCCTTAATGTGAACTGGTTAATTGGGTATATATAAAACACTTACTTGATAGTCCATGTTCCTTAATGTGAACTGGTTAATTGGGTATATATAAAACAGTTACTTGATAGTCCATGTTCCCTAATGTGAACTGGTTAATTAGGTATATATAAAACAGTTACTTGATAGTCCATGTTCCTTAATGTGAACTGGTTAATTGGGTATATATAAAACAGTTACTTGATAGTCCATGTTCCCTAATGTGAACTGGTTAATTGGGTATATATAAAATAGTTACTTGATAGTCTATGTTCCCTAATGTGAACTGGTTAATTGGGTATATATAAAACAGTTACTTGATAGTCCATGTTCCCTAATGTGAACTGGTTAATTAGGTATATATAAAACAGTTACTTGATAGTCCATGTTCCATAATGTGAACTGGTTAATTGGGTATATATATATATATATATATATATATATAAAACAGTTATTTGATAGTCCATGTTGCCTAATGTGAACTGGTTAATTGGGTATTTATAAAACAGTTACTTGATAGTCCATGTTCTATACTGGGAGTCCATTGACTGAGTGTAATTTTTTGCTGCTAGATGACAATGAAGACCATTACCAAACTAGAAGAGCATCCATAGGGAGCAGTAGTGGTACCGTCACAGCCATCAGGACAAAGACAGGGGAACTCAAGTTCCTTTCTGGAGGAGAGGAATCAGATGCTGAGACTCCCAGGTAGGTTGGCCTTGTGGTTTATAATTGTTGTTAACCTTGAATGCGTGATAATGTCGACAAAGACGGGGGAACAGATAGAGATGTTAAAATAAGTATACACCAGGCAAGAGAATTTCATAGCACTAAGAAATGTGTGGAGTGTAATCACAGATGCCAAACACAATATGTTACACAAGTGGTTCTCAACCGGTGGGGAATCCCCCCCCCCCCCCCAGGGGGGTATTTTAGGGTTTCCCGGGGGGAATTTTAGAGTTTCCAGGGGGTAAATGAAGATTATTTCAAGATCGCATTAATACAAGAACTGATTACTTGATATTGTTTTTCCCTTCATACTTTATGGTTCTGTACGTCTCACCCTTCTAAAATTCATTTTATAAAGTAAGTAGACCCACAAATCACATTTTATGTGGACATCTAGACTTGTTTTAGTAGTATGTGCTTCCATTATTACGTATACTGTGAAGGAGCGAGGGGGGGGGGGGACATTTTTAGGTAGAAAATACTAAAGGGGGGGGAATGACGTTTTGAAAATATGGTGAAGGGGGGCATGGGCCAAAAAAGGTTGAGAATCACTGTATTACACGGTCTCTTGTCTGACATATTTCGCTGCATCTTGAGGGCATTCTGCAGAGTTATATATCAGTTGAAGTGAATAAATGAATAACAATTTGGCTGAAATACCAAATACATAGTTGCTGAGATTGATCGAATGTGGAGTATGTTTTGTCACGGTAGTCTAAAATTTTAAAGGAAGTCCTTCTGTTTGCATAGCAAAGGCTGGAATCGCCTGATTGATAATGTTTTGATATATTTGAGCAATCAATTATTGTTTGTCGAATACAGCATACAAATTGCGTTCTCTTTATTAACTTTATGACTGCTAATAAGCAAATGTTCTGTGACAGCTGACTTCCTTGTTTTATGACCCGTCGACTGCATGAGGATGAAGTCCTGAAGATAAATTTGTGGAGGTGAAAAGAAATTAAATTTAGCATTAAACTTAAAATATTTAACTTCAGTGTTAACTCAGTATTAATGTACAAATCTGAAACATGGAGAAAAACTAAAAGAATTATTAATAAATTACAAACATTAATTAATTATGCCTGAGTGAAATAGCAGGCCTAAAATAGTATAGCAGATTCACCAATGTGAGGCTGATGGAGGAAAGTAAACACATTCCAGTTAATCAAGAGATAAGGACAAGATGCTGGCGCTAGGTAGGACACAAGTTGAGAAAAAACATGAGGGTAGATTAACTAGACACTCTCTTAATGGAGAACTCTCTCTTGGAGAACATTAGGCGTGGAGAGGAGTGGGTCAGAGTGCCAGCGGAGCAGTCAGACTTGTGCAGAGTTATAATCACATTGTGCAGGGAGTGGCTAGCAGGGGTCACGGAAGTGGAAATCCAGCAACTAATTCAGGACGATGCTCACTCGGGTGATGTGATTATCTACACAGATGGTTCGGTGTCAAGAGGTGAGAGAAGTGGCTGGGTGTTCATAGCCAAAGCTAATGGTCGATGTTTGGGGCAAGAGAGCCTGACATATGATACCACAACATCCAGCTTAAGAATGGAGGTGGAGGCAGTCACTGCGGCTCTCCGCTAGATGGAGAATACGACACACACACACATCGTGATTGTAACTGACTCAGAAAGCATGCTGACGAGGGTGAGGACGGGCAGGCTTCATGCGGAGTGGCTTGCTTCGCTTCGGAGGTCACGGGTGACAAGCATCGCCTGGATCTTTTCTCCGGGGCATGGCGGTGTGCTGGGAAATGAACAGGCGGACAGATTGGCTGGCTCTGCAGAACTTGGTGGAGTATTGATACATGACAAGGCAGACGTGGTTGCGGCCTTGTGGGAGCACGTGCACACCTCGGAGGAGCAAATGGATTACCATGGTCTGGCAAGAATGAGACAGCGAGGAGTGACGAGGGGATCTGGCCGACGCTCAATGCTCAGAGGAAAGGCGAGACGGTCTTATAATCAGATTGCTACTGGTACTATTAGTGTTGGAACTCTTCGCTGGCTGCTGAGGATGGGGACGGAGCACTTATGGGAATGCCCCGAATGCTGTGATGTCGATTCCTAAATCAATCAATCAATCAATCTCTTAATGGAAACCACAAGTGACAAAAGAAAGAAGCTGAAAGCATGGTGGTTATAGCACATAGCTTCCTTACAAAGTAGTCTGGGGTTTCAACTGCATCAGTGGCTGGATTTTCATCTCAGAGTGACTATTGAGTTCTCTCAGCTTCATAGAAGGAGCATCATATATTTACCTGAGAAAGTAAATATGATGGAGTAATACTGACTTAATCACTCCTCATATTCTGGTCAGTCATGACAAATATAGGCTTAACACATTGTCATCAATGCTGATGAAATTCTTCTTCTTCTTCTTCTTCTTCTTCTTCTTCTTCTTCTTCTTCTTCTTCTTCTTCTTCTTCTTCTTCTTCTTCTTCTTCTTCTTCTTCTTCTTCTTCTACGTTCATCCGTAATGTTTTTTTGGTATGTAATTGCATTGTACCTGTTTACAGCAGAACTGCGAGATTTGCACCTTTCGGCCGACACATCAGACTTCTTCAGTAATTTGTTGACTGGTTTAACCTTACTGGGTCTTATGAAATTCAAAACAATGCATCCCCTTGATGAATTTAAATACAGACACCACATTTATCATATGTCAACCCAAGTATCATTAATTTTTTCATATAACTTTGCAGCACACACCTGGCAAGATGCCGCAAAATTTGCCAGGCAAGAAATCATGCAATATTTTATATATGGCGTCTGTGTTTACATGCTGGTGAATGCAATATTTTATATATGGCATCTGTGTTGACATGCTGGTGAAAACTGCAAATTGATTAGGGAAATTAGATGTAGACAGTCAAGATTTGTTGGCTTGTGAGGAGTAGAAATAAACTTGCAAACTTGATGGGAAAAGCCCTAGAGGAAGACAGAGATACGTATCTAGATGACTTGACCCAATGGCATAATCAGGACAAGGTCAGGTCAGAAGGTAAACTTTGACCGCTTATGCTTACCAACATGTCACATGATGTTGACAGTGTATCCATCGTTTGCAGGGACTGCCTGTTGTATCTGGACTTTATTGTTTTTTTGTGGAGCACTGTAGGTCGGTAGTCGTCACAGCAGCCAAATCATGTTACTTGCTTTTTAAAAATATATCTTCATTATCTTCATCTTCATCTTCATCTCATCTTGTTCCTCTTGTACCTTGCGGTGTCGAGGTGAAGCTTACACAGCAAGAGAGTGCCCCTTTATGGGCTTCATATATCAAGATTCCCACGGACTCTGTTATTCTCTCTGTCCATCGTTTAAATTGTCGGCCTCTTCTTCTGGTTACACTTGGTCTGTACATCATTGCTTGTTGTGGTATACTGTTAGTTTGTAGCCCAGTTATGTGACCGAACCATTTAACTTGCTGTGTTCTAATGAAATTTATCTCTGTTATGACCCCTACTGTAGTCTTGATTTAATCATTTCTGATTTTCTCCCTTCTTGATACATTTAATATTCTTCTCAGGAATCTCATTTGTAATGTTGCTTTTCTCTTTATCTGTCATTGTCCAATTTTTAATTGGCAGCATAGAATAGGTAGGAGGATTTTGTTGTAGAGAGCTTTTTTAATATCTGCTACTGATACATGTCTATCAGTGGTATTATTCAAACTTGTTTTCTAATATAATCATGTCCGATGTTGTCTGTTCTTGTTACATTAGATATCCTCAAATATCTAATATAATCATGTCTTATGTCATCTGTTCTTGTTACATTAGATATCCTCAAATATCTAATATAATCATGTCTTATGTCATCTGTTCTTGTTTCATTAAACATCCTCAAATATCTAATATAATCATGTCTTATGTTGTCTGTTCTTGTCACATTAAGTATCCTCAAATATATGATATAATCATGTCTCTTCTTGTCACATTAAACAACCCCAATTATCTAATACAATCAAATCTGTTATTGTCTGTTCTTGTTTACACTAAACACCCTCAAATAATCAGTTGTGTCTTTTTATTACCCACTGTTTATTTACTTACAGATCACGAAAGAAGAAACATGTTTCCATCAACATCAACAAAGACAGCAGAGCTTCTTTGCCGCCACCAGGGCCTTCAAAAACATTAAATAACAGCATTGATGCTCTTTTGGATCAGTATGAGTCCATGGCATGAGAGACACACGTTAACCATACTCAAGAAGCAAAATTAATATGTAGATATTCAAAAACAGATGAAAGTTGCAAATTCCTTGGACTGCCAGAGTAACTAATGATGATTGCCTGAAAGAGGCTAATGAAACTAGAACATTATATACAATAATAAGAAAGAGACAAACAGCTTTCTTTGGTCATGTGATGAGAAGAGAGGCATTGGAGAACATCATGACAACTGGAAAGATCGAGGGGAAGAGAGGCTGAGGCAGACCAAGAGAAATGATGCTGGATGGATTGAGATGGTACCATGGAGGAATATCAGCGGCAGAGTTGATCTAGAACACCAAAGACCAAGATCTGTGGGGAGCCATGAATGCTTGAGCCAGCTGGCAGGGCACTTGATAATGATTGATGATGATTCACAAACTAACAAGTGCATGGAAAAGGCTAATGAAAGCAAAACATGATTAACTATAAGAAAGAGACAAACAGTGTTTGTTGGTCTTGTAATAAGAAGAGGAGCTGATTCATAAAGAGCTTCATATCCTGGAAGCTGAAATACCTTGAACATATTAAAAAAAGTCACAGTAGTTAAGAACAAATAGTAACGAAAGGCATGGTTCCTGAAAGAAAAGGCAGAGGTCCGCTAACATGGAGGTGGACACAGGACATCAAAGACACCTTGGGCATGAAAACACATGGTGCAGGGGGGCCTGGTGAAAGGTCCAAAGTTGTTTTCAGTGGGCCGTGATGAGAGCAGGAAATATGCTGCAGTCGGGTATAAAGGGCAAGAGAATGTAGGGCAACATTCTATAGAAGACCTACTATGTAATGATGATGGTATGACAGAAACAGAGCTGACATAAAAAAACTGGCCACAAATTGTCTTAATGTGGTCAGATGTTTTTTACATGTACAGAAAGAACACAAACACTTACAATTATTAAAAATATGCATACTCTTATTTATGCATGAATGTCTTCCAATCAGAGATGTTGTCCGCATTTTCAAAATTAGATTAACGTTGTGCTTGGATTATAGGAAGCCAGGTTAAAATTGGCCAGGTACTTGTTGCAAAAGTGTAAAAGTTAGTTGCATATCCTTTACAGAATGTCACGGTCAACACCAGCATTTTTTTCTGTTGTTGTGATCTCTTGGCAAATTTATATTTAGTAGTTTGTCATTGCTTTCTGAATGACCGGCACCTATACCATTTCGTACAAAACCAATGCAAGGCAGTCTGCTGCTAAATCGCCCGCAGCTGTGTTTCGAACACGGGTATGCAGGATTACAAACTGCATCCGTTACCCATTGGCCACGGAGCTGCGATATGTCATTCGTAGTTTTCTAAATCGCCCACAGCTGTGTTTCGAACACGGGTATGCAGGATTACAAACTGTATCCGTTACCCCTTGGCCACGGAGCTGTGATATGTCATTGGCAGTTTTCTTTATGTGTGTATCATATTTTCTGATTATGTAGCATTTTTTAAACACAAATTGATAATATTGTGCCTTACATATTTTAATATGATTATTTTCTATCAGTCCACACAGATATTCTGTATTTGATGTTACTATCTCAAAATCCATACCATATTTAATGTGTGTGGTCTGCTTTTATTACAACTAGATTGATGAGTGAAATAATAATAATTGTCTTTCGTGAATAATTATATACTGTATTTATCTGCTGTAGCTACTTCAAATATTTATATCCTCTCTTATGCTCCTCTCTTCTTCTTATCCACATTATTGTTTCATTTCTGATCAGATTCTTCAAATTTATTTTCATCTTTTTTTTCCTTTGTTATCTCAGTAACTTTCATTCCTTTTTCCCCCTCCTTGATGTGCAACATATATAATTTTATTTACTGTTATTTTCTTCTGAAACTTACCTCTTTTCATGGAGACAGAACCGTTAGGAGTTATTTAAATTTATTGATTATGTTATTATTTTGTTACTGTTTTTGTGAAGTCTTTCTTCATCTTTCACATTGTATAATCATCACCATCATCAGGTGCTTTGTCACATTGTGTGTGTGATCATTCTTCTCCACAGCTCACATTCTCCAGCAGAATGTATCACTTCATGCTCTGACATGGTGAAAGGCTGTCAAGAATATTCTCTTGCTGTCTTCCTCTTACTCTGTGTCCATTTATCATTTCAGCTGTTACAAAAACTATGTTCCAGTTTATTCCTTCTCAAATTATGGCTGGAAATGGTGACTGCCTCTTTCTGAAGTTGCGATAAGTTGCCTCTGCGTTATACCATCTGTTTAAACCAGTGGTTCTCAACCTTTTTTGGCCCGTGCCCCCCTTCACCATATTTTTAGGATGTCATTCCCCCCTCACCATATTTTTAGAAAGTCATTTCCCCCCTTTCATATTTCCTCCCTAAAAATTTTCCCTAGTGTACGTAATAATTGAAGCTAAATTCAATAGCACATACTAAAACAAGTCTAGACATCTACATAAAACGGGATTTGCGGATCTACTTACGTTATAAAATGAATTTCAGAAGGGTGATACGTACAGAACCGTAAAGTATGAAGGGAAAAACAATATCAAGTAATCGTTTCTTGTAGTAACGCAATCTAAAAATGATCTTAATTCCCTCCTGGAAACCCTAAAACCCCCCCCCCCCCCCAGGGGGGGATTCCCCAGTGGTTGAGAACCACTGGTTTAAACATTTTGATTACTCATTTTGGTTGTGCAAGATATTTTCAGCATTCTTCTGTGATACATTATTTCCACAATTTCAATGGATTTGTTTTGCTTGTTTACTAATAGTCCAGGGTTTACAGACGTGTGTTAACATTGATTCTGTGTAATATGCAAGATTGACCACCCTGCTTTCAGGCCTACAAAATGCAACAGTGCTATCAACTTCGCTAGCATGCCCATCAACCATAGAAATACTCAACCATTAATCTGCAGCAGTAAATGTCAACTCTGAGAGGGCACAATTCTGCACCAAACACTCACTTCCTTTAAGCGTAGTAAGGAAAGAAGGAATCTTGTCCCCATCATGAAGCGTGTTTGGTATAGTGCTAATCCTGTATTTGTTTATACACCAAGTGACACTGGAGGGGTGATGGGGTCAGTGTCAGGCCAGCCGCCTTTATATTCCAGTGCAGTGTCTGGTATTCATTATAGGCTAGGCCGACCTGGGTTGTTAAGTCGATTTAAAAAACTACCCTCTTCAATGGGATATGTGAACACATGACCAAGAGGCAAGCAGGTTAGCAGGCTAGCCACTGCAGTACGGCAACTGCCAGAGAAGGGAATTAGCCAGATGTAAATGATATTGGAAGAGCTAGATGAGAACTTGATACGATAGCACAGGGCAAGAGGTCTGGACATGAGCTAGTCTTTGTTCTGTGGAAAGCCACACTATGGAAAAATATCTTAAATGTTAATGTAAAGTTGTATCAGAATATGCATTGTGTTGTTATGATTATGTATAACTTGATGACATATTTTTTACATAGAGTTGTAATAAACATTACACACACTTTTTGTGTATATAGAATAAATTATGGGTATTAAAAACTTGTTTGTAGTTACATTGATTTAATCAGTCATAGTCTGCTTGTATTATTATTGTGTGTTTGTATTCATATCTGCTATAAATACTACTACTAATGCTGCTGCAACTATTTCCACAGCTTATACTACTGTTGCATCTGATGCTGTTACTATTCCTTTTCTTTTTCTCATCTTCAACTGTTTGCATCAGAATCATTGGCCATCAGCTATCATTAAGTGAAACTGCTAGAGTCATCTGGGATTTTTGTGCTATTGTAAAAATACAAGAACAATCTGCACTGGAAAAAAAAAAACAGACACATTTGAATAACGAATACATAAACAATATATTACACAATTTATTGCTCGACATTTTTCGCTGCATCTCATCAAGTGTATACTACAGAAATCACACAACATAAACTAAAGCAGACAAATGGCAATATACTGGAAGAAATAGACAAGCTAGATATTGCTGAGAACAATACATATAAGTAGGTTATCGCAACTTGGTCATGATATGTGTCATGGCGATCTACCACATTAAGCTGTTACTTGTATTCTTTCCATTTTACTTTAAATAAATTCACCCTTGCATCTGAAGGATATATATATATAGAGAGAGAGAGAAAGAGAGATTGAAGGAGAGAGAACATCGAAAGGAGAAAAAGAGAGAGGGTCAGAGGGAGAGTGAGAGAAAGAAAGAGATAGAGATAGTGCAGGGTGGGTTGGCACGGTGGACAATTTATAATATGCATGAAGCCCTGGGAAGGCTAACCCGGTCAACAAACGCCCGCCAAAGTCGAATGTATTGGCCTAAGGGCGCATAACCGGACACACCGCAATTACGTCTGAAAATCACTCCGGATGAACGCAGAAGAAGAATATGAATGAAGCAAATTCTTTACATACCACCGCTCTCATTACATCCCTTCGAAAGACTCAAGCCTTGCTTGGTTCCATTGCCTCATGTTCTGTCATGCCCAGTGTGAGATCCATGCCCAGAGTGAGATCAATGCCCCGAGTCGACTGTCGTGTAGGTCGACCCCTGCCTCCTGGAACCATGTCTTCCATCGCTGCTCTATCTAAACCACTGCAACGTCTGAAGCGGCCTAATTATTTTAGTTTCTCGACCTTGATACTTTTATTTATTTATTCATTTTTCAATTCCTGTTCATTCAGAATCCTACCGCTGTCAATGCAGAAGTCAACATGCATTGATTCCGATATGCTTATCTATACACATTTATATCATTATACAGCAGCAGAGAAGTGCGTGGACATTCACGGCACGTATACCGGGAAGAGCTGTTCAAGAAGCCAGTGGTGCCCTTTCTATGACCACGAGCAGCATGACGATGGATGTGATAGCAGCGACACGGGCTTTCGTATAGCTGGAATCACAAAATTATACCAACGTTGTGTACTAAGTGATTCAATGAGCATGATCTGACAGGTCGAGTCGTGTTCTGAAGTAGACAGTTGACTGAATCGCCGCAGAGGTCTGTTGTCCATAGAGTAACCTTTATCTTCATTCCGGAACATGCAGGAGTTGACGGAAATGAGCGAGCTGATAAACTTACTGGCTCTGCATCTCAACTCAACTCAACTCCCTGCAGACAGCAGCCCATGGATCATGCCTATGTTATAACGCCCTTAGAGAGATGTCGAGAGTTATAACGCCCTTAGAGAGATGTCGAAAGCGGTGAAGAGTGAGATTCAGAGAACCTGAGCACACATGGACTTGTCCGGAGTGCAAGGATGATACCCCAGCAGATAAGAAATATTAAGCACCTCCTACATTTTTTATTACACAAGGGAAGTAACCTGATTATTAGAAATACATCATTGTGTCAAATTATTACTTTTTGTTGTCAAGATACGTGCTCTATAAAGATATACATTAATCTTCAAAATCCAGACAAGGCATCGGTTGTGTGGTACTCCCTGGATAACCGGATCGTCAAGGCAGATGTCCCAGGTATTAAGTTGAATGGATGTCCTCTTAGTAAAGAGAATAAACTGAAGTACTTGGGTATCACCTTTGACAGGTGTTTGTCTTTTAAGGATTATGTGGAGGCTTTGGTGGTGAAGGCTGGTAGGGGACTTAATGCATTGAGGGCGATGGAAGCAACCGGGGTAGATCAGATGATGCTTTACAGGCTCTTTCAGCAGTTAATAATTTCTGACGTTGAGAATGGTTTGGGGCTGCTGACAGTATCAAAGAGCCATCTTGAAAGGTTGGAGCACATACAGAATGCTGCCATGTGGGTAATCCTGGAGTGCACAAAGGACACACCAATTATATGCATGAGGCATATCCTGGCGCTACCAAAAATTACGGATAGGCATAGAGTCCTTCAGGTCAAATGGTACCTGAGAGTTGCCGCAGACAGGGATCACCACCCTACATGAAGCCATGGATATGGTCAAGGGTCATAGACTAAAACGAGGCATTTCCTGGATGGCACAGGCAGAACTTTCTATAAGTCAGGTGTGTGATCTAGAGACCATCAATCGTGAAAAAGAGTGGGTTGAATGACCGGCAGACAGGACGAACTGGCACAATGCATGAGAATGGAGGTTGAAGCAGTAACAGCGGCATTCCATTGGTTAGAGGAGACTACTGCAACACACATTGTATTCATTACGGATTCAAAGAGTATGCTTAGTAATGTGGAGAAAGGAATGTTTCGTGTGGAATGGCTATCGTCGCTTCAGAAGTCACAAATTGTGAGAAACTGTTTGGATATTTTGCTCTGGCAATGTGGGGGATGCGGGGAAATAAACAGGCTGATAGGCTGGCAGGAAATGCACCTCTTGGTGGTAGATTGCCTATGGACAAAGGGGAGGTGGTCCAGGATTTGTGGTACCAAGTGAAGGAGGCGGGGGAGCAGATTGAGAACCAGTATGTGGAAAGAATGTAATTGCGGGGGATCAGCAGGAGTTCTGGAATGAATCTCAAAACTGAGAGGGAAGACCAGGATAACTTAAAATCAGATAGCGGTGGTAGATAGATAATCAGATACGATTAGTAGTATGACTCTTCGCTGGCTGTTGAATGAAGAGGCGGATCACGTATGACAATGTTCTGAGTGTAGTGATGTCGGTTCTTAACTCAACTCAACTCAACTTCAAAATGTAAGACTAAGAACGGATAAAGTGATTGCAGTTTAAAACAAGGCTGGAAGTAATAATGAAATAAGTGCTTAAATCATATTGTAGAAGTACCAGGCAGTTACTCGTCAGCGCTATGTACTTGAAAGTCAAATATTGTTAATTGTTTGGTTGTGAAAACATGGCCACATCTTTTTCTAGGCGGGAGAACTGCAGAGCTGTACCGGCTCACGTTCACCCTGACACCTCCAGAACAAGTCCTGTCTGCACAGATGTCCTGGGAGGTCCTTAAGTCTTAGTGGCTAGTGTTTAAATTCTTTATTTTACAGAAAACTGTGGCCATAATGATTCTCCAATGTTTCTATCATCATCATGTGCCATGTGAACTGGTGTAGGCGTTCATCTCTACCCAGAGACCTTAGTCTATGGTGTTCTAATCAACTCTGCTGATGATATACCGCCGTCTCAAGCCATCCAGTATAATTGCATTTGGTCTGTCTTTGTCTCTTTTCCCCACCGATATTTTCTGTTGTCACGATGTTCTCCGATGCCACTCTTCTCAACACATGAACAACGAATTCTGTTGTTGCCGCTTTCTTATTCGAGGGTAAGTTAATAAGTAAGCCACAAATGGCTGTAGAAAAATAACTGTATAAGATAACAACTTGAAATCAGTTTATTTTTATACATACATTGTCCCTTTATTTCTCACCATAAATTTCCACCAACACTGATACGTTTATCACATCGTTTTATCAAACCTCCCAAACCGGCTGCATAGAACTACATGCTTTGTTTTCATTGACATACAATCCCACAGAACGGCGTGACTTACTTATTGACTCACCCTCGCAACGTTTTCTACCCAGCTATGCACCGCTTTACGGGACAAACATTTGTCAGTATAAACAGGAAACTAACCTTGGCGGGAGACATTTCGCGAATGACGCCGAAGTTGAATGTGAAGTGAAAACGTGGTTTAGAAAACAGAGCAGGCAGTTCTATGAAGCCAGTTTTGGAAGGACTATAAAACTCTGGAATAAGTGCATCAATGTTGATGGAAATTATGTTGAGAAATAAGGAGATAGTGTATATATAAAAATAAACTGGTTTCAAGTTGCTATCATCTTTAGTTATCTACAGCCATTTGTGACTTACTTATTGACTTACCCTCGTAGGTGTATATAACGTTCTAATTTCATTAGCCTCCCCTAGACAGACGTTGTTAGTTAATCTGGCACTCATCTCATACAGTTTACAACATTTGTGGCGCTTCTGTTTCCTCTCATAGTCCAAGCCGTGTGGCGTTGGCGATCATGTCTATCCACAGCCTTCTGTCTCGTGTACTGCGGGTCATTTCTGGTACTGATGTTCCTCTATGATGAGGTATTACACTGTCCAGAATCTTCTTTCTTGACCTCTTCCTGCCACCCCTCTCTTCCATATTTCCCATTGTGGCGGATACTCTAGTTTCCCCCTTCTCATGACTTGCTCAAAGAATGTGGTCTGTCTTCTTTAGGTGCCACTAACTAGTTCTCTTTGTGAATTAACTTCACAACGACCGGCACTCATTTCATTATACGAAAACCAGCGCAAGGCCGTCAGTTTCCAAATTGCCAGCAGCTGGGTTTCGAAAGCGGAATATGAGATAACGAATTGCGTTCTAACCCCTTCGCCACCGCGCCGATTCTATATTGAAAGTTAAAGTTAGTTTCATACCCTTTACAGGACGTCGCAGTCAACGCTAGCATGTTTTAGCTTTTGTGGTTTCTTATTGCTTTCGGAACAACCGGGACTCATACCATATCATGAAAATCAGCGCAAGGCGGTCTGTTGTCAATTCGCCTGCAGCTGTGTTTCGAACGCGTTATGCGGGATTGCTAAATTCGTTCGTAACCCCTTCGCTACAGAGTCGGTAGTGAAAGGAACAGTTAAAATGTCGTCTGATGAATGTGTGGTGATTGATCTATTGTGATGAATGTGTGGTGATTGATCTATTGTCATGAATGCGTGGTGATTGATCTATTGTGATGAATGTGTGGTGATTGATCTATTGTGATGAATGTGTGATGATTGATCTATTGTGATGAATGTGTGGTGATTTATCTATTGTGATGAATGTGTGGTGATTGATCTATTGTGATGAATGTGTGGTGATTGATATATTGTGATGAATGTGTGGTGATTGATATATTGTGAGGCACTCTTCCGAATTCCGGTCCCAAATAGTTCCGCAGTGAATAGGTCAGGGGTTAAGGGTTAGGGTTAGTTGTTAACTAAACACTGACCCTAACCCTTACCCCTGACCTATTCACTGCGGAACTATTTGGGACCGGAATTCGGAAGAGTGCCTATTGTGACATCTTCCTGGACCCTGGGTTGGGGTCTTGTAACAATTAAGTCCCTAACAAGCATAATCCCAGTCTAACCATACTTTCTGTGCTGAACCACAACCTACCCAGGCATAATCCCAGTCCAGCCCTATATCCTGTGTTGAACCATTATCCACCCAGGCATAAACCCCAGCCATGCTGACATACGAGAGAGAGAGAGTAATCCCTGTTTCAAAAATAAATGTGTTTCAATATTCAATTTTCTGTCATGCGCACTTGTGCTTGCTGACATTTGTTTCTATAAGCAACTTCCGGTGCAAAATTGGGATGCCCATAAATCAGATTTAACACAGTGGTAGAAACGTTTCTGACAGATAGATGGCAGTCAAGAAAGTAGAACCCATAGGCTTAACCCAGCTGGGAACATTTATCAAGATGCTATATGCACCGAAAATAACAAAGTCGTTAACACCAAATAATGGTCACATTGATTGATGTAAGTGGTGGGAATTCCGATGCTGTATATGTTAGAAAGAATAGTGATAGAAGGCATTTTCCTTGAAGGCGAGTTGAGTTGGGTCAAGAAATGACATTACAGCACTGGGATAATTCCAGTGTGTGCCCCGTCCTCATCGTCAACAGCTAGCTAAGAGTCTCGGTGCTAATGACGCCAGTTGCAACCTGATTATGTGTCAGTCTGGCCTTTCATCGTAGTACTGAGTATCGGCCAAATCATCTGGTCATCCCCCTGTCGAACCATTCTCCCTAGACTATGGTGATTTATCCGTTCTTATACATGATCCTCAAGGGCCCTTACCACATCTGCCTTATCATGCACCAATACCCCGCCCAACTGTGCAGATCCAGCCAGTCTATCTGCCCGCCCGTTCCCCATCACTCCGGCATTCACTGAAGCGTTCCACTCTGCACGTAGCATGCTGTGGAAAACAAGGAAAAGGTCGACTAATTTGGAGATGGAAACAGAGCATTAAAGACACTCTGGGCAAAAAAAAAAAAAAATGCAATAGGCATTGGAACTGCCGACGGATCGAGAGCCTTTCCGGTTGGCTTACTGGTGAGAAGGACGTTCTGTAACGAATATGTGTAACTGGATTTATGAATTAAGTTATCTGTTGTGTGCCTTTATAGGGTGCAAGAAGTATCCGCGGCCAAGTGGTCACGCTCAGGAGGTTGTCGGTTCAATTCCGGGCTATGTCGTTCGGTTCACAATGCAATTTTCTCGGAGACTCCTGTGGGTCGTCGTTGAAGCTACGGAGTTCGTGCTTTGTACGAAGCATTCGAGAGGCCACCCTGCGGAAAGAGACCGAACCATATGGGAGGAAACTCGGAGCAATGAATTCGACCCTTTTGCATGTTAAACCCTTTTTATGTATGGGAGCAGCGGTAGAGCAGCGGCCATGGGTTCGAATCCACACCGGGGCGAAATTAAAAAAAAAACGTTGCCTAGACTGCCAGATCGAATCAGCCTAAAAAGTGTACCAGGACATATCTTTGGGAGTAAAAGTGACCGGTGTGTTATTGACCATACCACTGAGTGCTGGTCATCTATAAATATATGAGCGTAATATTAGATGCCCAACGCGATCCGGGTACTCGATGTATGACGGGGTCAATGTCACACAGACTGCCTCTACTTCCCAGGACTTTCCTGCCACTAACTTTAAGCTGAGCGAACTGCAAGCTCGGGTCATTACAAAAAATATTTCCTTAATGTAAATACGAACGCGTGGCCACTTTCCCGGCAGGCGCTACGCAACCGCGGCTACTTGAAACAATCACTGTGTCCGAAAAGTTTCTAACACATACCAGGCACACGTGATAGCTACTGCACTACCGCAGCTGATTACTCTCTTAGCCTATTAAGTGCCATGGGATGATCAATCGTCTTACGCGACATTCTATAACTGCCATGGGCTTATACATCGCCGAAATGTTGTAATTGCAACATGTTGTCTCACTTAGAATATCAATATAATAGTTTTATCTAAGTAGTCTCTTTTAATTTGATAAATAATTCAACATGTCTGTTACCATATTAACAACATTTGAGTCATGACTGTGACACGTCCCCACTTCTCATGTTTCCGTCATCCATTTATGTTAGGTCCAATGCTCTTTGTTTGGCACTGAATCTGTTAGACAAAACCACGTAAACTACAACACGAGAGTTTCGTAGCTAGCTGCATATCCTGTACAGGACATTGCAGTCAACCCCCGGCATGTTTGGCTGTTTGTGATTTCTTGATAAGTTTACATTCAGTATTTTGCCATTGCTTTCTAAACGAGCGACACTCATACCATCGTATGAAAATCAACACTAGGCGATCTGCTGCCAAATCTCCCGCAGCAGTGTTTCGAACGCGGTATGCGGGATTATTACCATTGCGTCCGTAACCCCTTCCCCAAAACGAGAGGCAGTAACAAAATCCTGGCCCGACTCTGTACAGCTGACACCATGTTGAGAAATATGTCGTTTCCAGAACGTAATGGCAGATAACAACGGACACCCTGGTTTATGTGTTTCCCCGAGTGATGACGTCAAAGTTATATTTAGTTTTTCCCTTGTCCAGGCCCGCGGCGCTGCTACGGCCAGCAAACGAACGTGCCAGCCAGGTAGTCATGTCTTCGAATCCCTAGCTAGTTGGAGTCTTAAAAATAACTGACATAAGCCCCAGATCGACCTATCTTAAAATGAGTACCAGGGAATTTGGTGGGAAATAGATCACGAGGACATTACAAATTGAGTGCAGACTGGACTAAATAATGAGATCATTAAAAATGTTTTTCAATGTCTTTATTTACCTTGAACCCAAGAGTAGTTCATGCACGTGCTACTAGTACACTGGGCAGATTTTGTGTGTGGGTTAGCTTTCCCTATTACCACTGTCCCTCTTCCTCAGACGAACCCACTCAGACTTCAGAAGTACTTGTAATTTACGCCCCCAAGTCAACTGACCGAGGTAGAGGTTGAACCCGATGCCTCGGCATCAGACCACCGGATGTTTTAGAACAAGCGCTCTTATCCATGCTGATTACCAATTTATTGTTTTAATTCTAGACACCTTTGCAATGGCAAATACAGGATGTATTTTTAATGAAAATGTTTGAAAATATTACCGGTCCAAGTTTTGTATTTACCTATTATGTTGCATGAACTTTACAGAGGGGGAACACAAAACTTGAACCGGTAATAACTTCAAACACTGCGCAGTAATTAAAAATACACACCATATAACATGTCTGGAAATGGAAAACATACTGACCAATAAAAAGCTACCAACTGCAACGAGAAAAAAGAGTGTTGAAGTGATACATAAAACCTTTACTGACAACAAGCAGACAAGATGAGATACTTCCAATGGCAGTTAACATGTTCTTTCTGAGGAAAATGCTTACGATCGAGAGGTTTTCCGGAAGGTTGTCATGGGAGCGAGGTTCTGCAAAGGACATGCTACTGAATGAATGAATGAATGAATGAATGAATGAATGAGGAAAATGCAAAAAATACCATGGATGGAAAGAAAAACCAATGAGCAAGTCCTACAAGAAACAAATGAAAGCCGTAAATTAATTGGATAACTTAGACATAGTCGGAATTTGTGTGTGTACGTTATGAGGAGAAGCCCACTCAGTGGCGAAGGAGTTACGGACGCGCGATTTAGCAGCAGACCGCGTTGCGTTGGTTTTTTACGTAAATGGTATGGGTGTTGGTCGTTCAGACAGCAAACTACTGAACATAAACTTGCCAAGAGATCACAACATCAAAAAATGCTGGTGTTGATTGCAACGTCCTGTAAAGGATAAGCAACGAATCTAACTTATGAGGAGAGATAGAATGGACAACTTTGTGACAATTGGCCAAATTGAAGGGAAACGAACAAGAAGAAGGCACGGAGGCAAATACCTGGATGGCTTGGCCACATGGCATGGTCGGGAGAGGAACACAGAGCTGATCCATGACTATGGTGATAGTGTGAGATAGCGAACGATGACCTCCCACGCTTATCGGAATAACACGTGATGATGCTGCTAATGGTTTAACTGGCTGTTAAAGGACAAGAGGACGTTTACCTATCGGCCCCATGGTCATGTTCGAATTCCCACTAAGACAGATAAAAAAAATTGCCATGGATTACCACATTGATCCAGCCTTAAATGGATACCAGGTCATGTCATGGTAAGTGAAGGAGGCCGACGTGACATTGACAAAATCACTATTTGAGTACCAATGAGTACATATAAATATGGGACTATCACGATGTCCCACTTCCCCTCAAGATGTAAAATGGCCATATGCTGACACAAAGGGAGACAAGCAGCAGGGTCGGTCATGTGTTAATCTTCTTGAATGCGGGAATCAGCTGACTACAGACTTGTGACGTCGTCTGAGACTTGTGTTGTCGCCCCTTGTCTCCTGATATCAACTGATATCCCCCTTTCACATTTAGAATTGGTACTAATAATTTCATGTCTATACTTACAGTCTTTTGTTATTTGCATACAAGCCTGGCATTGATGGTGCATTTTCAGCAGGAAGGCGTCCTCGATATTTACTATAGTACAAAATAGTTGTAGGTCCCTTTTCATGCCATGAGACCTGTCTTCGACAGGTAGTGTATCAATGAACAAGCCTTAACCCACTCTAAGCTAACCGGTTAGTTTTTATAGATCAGTCGGCAATCGATGTGTGATACAGGTAATATCACACCGACCGCTTACTTCACATGAAGACTTCTTGTGTCCCCCATAGGCAGGATGCATCTGGGGGATCAGGTAACTAAGAACAACCCCGTAACGAAGGATCTTTGAATACATGACCGCCGGACCCGTAGCCAAGCGTTCTAGCAACCGAGCTACTACCCATTGTAATAGTGGCACCTTGGCAGTTACTGGCATGATATTTCCTCAGCTTTACCACAGGGAAAATCACGTCATCTGTGGGCTACCCGAGATTGTTTCCCTCATTATGTGTGGGACTTCAACTGAAGATTACAAGTAAGTGAATGATAGATTGTTTTGCTCTTTGTAAAGCAAGGTATCATTTAAATTATTCCTATTTTAGATAGTCGGCTTTGTGGCGAAGCGGTTACAGACGATATTCGTAATCCCGCATACCGTGTTCGAAACACAGCGTGCGGGCGATCTGGAAGCAGACCACCTTGTGCAGGCTGTCATACAGTGGCACGAGTGCCGATCGTTCAGGAAGCAATGGCAAATTGCTGAACTTAAAACTTGCCAAGAAATCACAAATAGCCAACAATTGCAGGCGTTGACTTCGACGTCCTGTTAAGGCTATGCAACTAATTTTTAAAAGAAATGTCAGGTACTACCGATGGAATGTTATTTGTTAAGCCTGCAAATATTTGAGGCCTCGAAATAATGTGACGGGATGGCCGAGTATCTTCCTCGCCATCTTTCCTTCACAGTAATATGTCAAAAATTGTGATCATATAAGTGTGTTACTATTTAGGCGAAACTTTTCAGTTACAGATGTATCAAAGACAAGCCCAGCAAGCCGCTGAGGGCCATACCACTTCAAATAAACATGCCCAAGACTAGAAAAAGAGAATGAATTAACCAAGTAGAACACGAGGCAATTGGTCCAATCTTATATAGAAAATAACATCACTAAACATCTATGAATTTGGACAAAAAGAAATAAATATAATATGTTATTAGCACCAGCAACAAGGCAAGCGACAAAGAGACAATTACTCCTACGCCCTCTCTGCGATGCTTCACTGCAAAAGCAGTAGAACAAAAGAAGAAGATGGATAAACACAAAGAAACTGAATTATTTTGGGCATTATAAAGACACGAATGCCGATAAAAGATTATTATAATGGGAAATATAGCGGGGAAACGGAGAAGACAACAACTACAATGTAGATGAATTCAGTAGGTGATAGATAGTTTACACACAACAGCGACAGAAGCACGCTATCTGGGTTGTGAAAAAGTTACATATTTGAAAGAATGTGCGGCGAAGGGTTAGTTCGTAATCCCGCATACCGCGTTCGAAACACAGCTGCGGGCGATTTGGCAAAAGACTGTCATGCGTTGGTTTTTATGAAATGGTATGGGTGCCGGTCGTTCAGGAGCAATGGCAAACTACTTAACGTAAACTTGCCAAGAGATCACAAAAATCCCCCCCCCCCCCCAAAAAAAAAAAAAATCAAAAAAATCAGAGAAACCATTGTTTTGCCCACATTTGGCATCCCCCCTGAAAACTATTCCAGAACAAACTCCAGGAAAAAGGAACATAGACTATCACTACAAATTCAGACACATGTGAAAGGAATATTCAACAAGGAAGATCAGAAAAGTGTACAACGCATAACAGCCACTGTCAGTTTCCTTGATGATGAATGTAAAGGATATGCGAATTAAAAAAAAAAAAATGTTTTTCATAACGCTACGCGGCATGGACCAAAAATGGTCAGAATTCAATCCCCTGCAGTGATATGATTATTTTCATGGTCAGAATTCAATCTCCTGCAGCGATAGAATTCTTTTCATTGTCAGAATTCAGTCTCCTTTAGATAAAGTATTATTTTCATGGTCAGAATTCAGTCTCCTAGAATGGCAGGATTATTTTCAAGTCATAATTCAGTCTATTGCAGCATCGAGATTATTTTCTCTAACCTACATAGCTCTGGGAACAACCCAACCTCATAAAATCGATACCGTTTAAGTTTCACAATTCAATAAGAATAAAAGAGGCAGATGAAGTGAACTGGTCATCTCACCCCCTTAAGCCGCGACCTAGAATACATGGAGATCTACAATTTGACGTTGGAGCCGCTGTATCATAGTGGCCAGGTCCTTGCCTGCTGGCCGGGAGGCCGTGGGTTCGAATTCACATCAAGCCTTATGTTTTTAAAAAAGACATGGGCTCCAGGTCGACACAGTCTTAAATAAGTACCAGGACATGTCTGGGAAGGTGAATGCGGCCTGCGAGATATTTACCCTGTCACTTTTCGAATGTGATGTTTGTTTAGAATATGGGCCTAGCACCATATGCCCAAAACGGCTTGAGAGGTGTGAAAGGGTCTTTTACTGTTTGTTTACCAATTTACGCCCCAGTGTCAACATCTGACGCCACATTACCTTACCCTCTTTTATTGCGAATATGTCCTGGTGGCACGGAAACGTGGCAATTTAATTGTTACCAATCGTATTTTGTCACATGAATCACCAAGCACGACAATCGTAGAGAATTTAGCTGATATAAAATGTCATTAATATGTGGTAATATTCATAAAGTCCCTCTCTGTGATGGGGAGTAGCATTTGCATCTTTAAATCCATGCCATTACAAGTCGAGTATATGATGCCATCTTTTCTTTTCTTAGAACTAGCTTGTTTACTGCGCTGACAACTTGCGAGCATGTTAAACTTATCTGGAAGAATTGATAACAGATGAAAACAGCATGACCTCATAGCATCATTTGTATCACATCAGCCCATCAAGGAAGTATCGATTGAACAGCATGATGGGTACGCCTGCATGACTCTGGGAGCATGCGGAAGCATCTGGGAAAACAAGTCTGTAAGCATAACTGATGATATTTGATTTGTAGTGAAAATTATTTGGGTTTGTCACCCACGCATATCTGTCAGCCTCTTTTCTGTTGTCGAAGATTCATTGATTTCTGTGGTGAACGTCTACGAAAGAGTTGTTCTAGTATGTTCCAACAAACGCATTTCACAGCAACACGAGAATCAGAACTCGAGACAGTTGACAGTGCATGCTCCAGGCTACAGCTTGCATTCAAGGATTGAGGTATGATACTGTCAGTATTCTGTACTTTTCAGAAAGTATTCTGTCATTAAATCATATCTCACATCTGATAGACGACTCTTGCAATAGCTTCATAATGGTAACGTTCATACTATGGTACATTAGTTGAAGCCGTTAAACACACTTATACTATAATTATTTTCGACCTCTCATTTGGGTCTTTTTCTGCCGAAGCAGCATTCTAGTATTAGCTACTCAATGCAGTAAATTAAACCAGCACATACACACATTTACACATATTGATTGACGCTCAAAGCAGTAGAAAAAAAAAAGAAATATATAATAGAGACAACATTATAATTGAAAGCTATAGATACCATGCCGGGATTGAAACCTGTCATCTCCAACTGGCGACAGTGCCTGGCTGCAGGAGCTAAGCGTACTTCGACGCATGGTCAACTGGACTACTTTGACGCATCGCGAACTGGACTACTTCCAATTTGATTACTTCAACGAATGGCCTAGTGGACTACGTCGAAGCATGGCCAATTGGACTACTTCAACGCATGACCAACTACACTATTTTGACGTATGGCCAACCGGACTACTTAGATATACGGCTACTTCCAAGTGGACTAATTCTAACCGGTCTACTTCGACAAATGGCCAACTGGACTACTTCGACTTATGGCCATCTGGACTACATCCAAATGGACTATTCTAACTGGACTACTTCGACTTATGGTCATCTGGACTACGTCCAAATGGACTATTCCAACTGGACTACTTCGAAGTATAGCCAACTGGGCTACTTCCATCTGGATTTCTTGCAACAACGGACTACTTCGACATGTGGCCAACTGAATTACTTCAACGTAAGGCCAACTGGACTAATTCCAAATGGACTACTTTCAACTGGACTACTTCGACATATGGCCAACTGGACCACTTCCAAATGGACTACTTCGACGTATGACCACCTGGACTACCTCAACGTAAAGCATACTGGACTACTTCCAATTGGACTACTTCGACGTATGGCCAACTGGACTACTTCCAACTGAACTACTTCAACGTATGGCCAACTGCACTACTTCGATGTAAGGCCAACTGGACTACCTCCAAATAGACTGGTTCCAATTCGATTACTTCGCGTATGGCCAACTGGATTACTTCCAACTGGATTACTTCAACATATGGCAATGTGGACTACTTCGACCTATGGCCAACAGGACTACTTAGACGTATGTCCAACTAGACTACTTCCAACTGGAGTACTTCCAACTTCAACGTATGGCAAACTGGACTATTTCGACGTGTAGCCAATTGGACTACTTCCAAATGGACTACTTCAACGTATAGCCAACTGGATTACTTCGACTTATGGTAAACTGGACTACTTAAACGTATGCCAACTGGACTACTTCCCAATGAACTACTTAGGCGTAAGGCCTATTAGACTACTTCTAATTCGACTACTTCGACTTATGATCTACTGGGCTACTTCTAAGCACGGCCAACTGGACAACTTCGACGTATAACCAATTATAATACTTCGACGTATGGCCAACTGGGCTAATTAGATATTTGGCCAGCCGGACTACTTCCAAGTGGACTATTTTTAACTGGACTACTTCGACGTATGGCCAAGCCAAGTGAATTACTTCCACGCATGTCCAACTGGACTACTTACAACTGGACTGCATCTAACAGGACTACTTCGAACTGGACCACTTAGACATATGACCAACTAGTCCACTTAGACACGTGGCCAACTCGACATCCATGCAGTATATTAAACTCTGGCTTCATTTCAGTAGAAAAGTGGCATTTTAGCTAAACTCTGGACACAACCTCCCCACAACAGGCGTCTTCGTGCCAAGTTCCATGATTAACTCGTTTTAGTAACTAACTGCTAAGCTCCCAGACTAATTTGTTGAAGTAACTGACTGCCAAACTCCCAGACTAACTTGAAGTAATTAACTGCGAAGCTTCCAGATTAACTCGTTGAAGTAACTAACTGCAATGATCCCAAACTAACTCGTTGAAGTAACTAACTGCCAAGCTTCCAGACTAACTCGTTGAAGTAACTAACTTCTCTCCGGGATGCTCCGTGGCGAAGTGGTCAAACCATTTGACTCGGGCTCCGAAGGTTGTGGGTTCGATTCCGGGCCGCGTCCTTCGGTTCACGAGTTACAATTTTTTCGGAGACTCTTATGGGTCGTCGCTAGAGCTACGGAGTTCGTGCTTTGTGCGACGCTTTCCGTGCTGCGGAAAGAGACAGAGCCATATGGGATAAAACCCAGTGCAATGAAGTCGACCATGTCGACTTTTAAGCGACTTTTTTGTTTTTAAAGTAACTAATTGCCAAGCTCCCAGACTAACTCTTTTAAGTAACTAACTGCCTTGTTCCCAGACTAACTTGTTGAAGTAACTACCTGCATGTTCCCAGACTAACTCAATGAAGTAACTAACTGCCAAACCCCAAAATATCCCGTTGAAGTAACAAACACCGTTAAAGATGAAACATGTGTCAAAGTTATAATTATCCGTTCAGTATCAGCGTTAAGCAGTCCATCGGGAATATAAGTGTCTGATCATAATATATCCAGGAAGTACTGACAATATGTTATTCTATAAGTTAACACTGATAGGAGGCAAGATAATAGAGACAGTTGTTTAGGAATTATTACATTCTGTGATAATGCCGATATCGATATTTATGATGTTGACAGCAAACAAACAAATATAAACAAGGTAATCATGTGGCAGATGCTCCCTTAGTGACTAGTGGTGATAGGGTTTGACATATACAATAATATAATAATAATATCGAAGGTGAATGATCATCTCCTTTCCTCGCTGTCTGTTACGTTCAAGGACAATATCTGGCAACCATTTGAATCGACATCAGAAACATGAGTGGCCAGGAAGCCCACAGTACGTTACACATGGCGCTTTGAACCTACTATGCGCCCTTGGTAAATAAGAGAACTATGTGATCAGATACATCTAAGCAAAGTAAAGGACCTTTGTCGCGCTGTTTTGTGCTTTGAGTCTATAATTACAGCCCCACATTAACCGCATTTGCTTCTCATAAATATGTTGATACCATGGAAAGTTGAGTCGACCTGGGAGCTAAGATAATTTAAAAAATCAAAATCCGCCCCTACGAGAACCCGAATCCTTGACCATGATTACTTAATTGTACCAGTGGACAATCCTGATTTTCATGAATTGTTGCATATTGGTGATTTCGTAGTAAGTAAATGTATAGTATCCCACAAGGCGTATTTGGACTATGGTTCTATCCCATATCCGCCCCCCCCCCCCCATTTAAGCAAGTATTCTTACAAATAGCAAGGGACATTACGATAATCATAACACAATCGAAGAAACATTGTGAACATGAGTGGTTACATAGCTTGTATGTCTACATCCGAGGTGTCTTATAGTCATTTCGCCTTTAAAAATTTTCAAGGTTTTCACAATTCTTTTAGTGTGGTAGGGATAAAAGACTTCTCTCTTGTGTTTTACTTTCATTAGCTTTGGTTTCATTTCCAGTTTTTATTAAACTGTTACATTTGTTTGGATTTGGTTCGGTTCTACGAAATACGGACTATTCATCATCATGATCATAATCATCATCACCATCATCATCATTTTCCTTTTATTATAGATATGTACTTGAATCACAGAAGGATTCAGAAGAATACAGAAGGACAGATAGATCATCACGGTCTTGAGAGAATGGTGCTGCAGGGAGTGACCACAGAATCTGGCCGACACTCAGGACTCCGAGAAAAAGGACGACGGACATATAATCAGACTGCTACAGGTACCATTAGCATTGGGACTCTTCGCTGGCTGTTGAAGATAAAGATGGATCACGTATGGGAATGTCCTGAGAGCTGTATTGTGAGTTATTGTTTCAACTCAACTCTTCAAGAACACGGCGGACATATTTTTGTGGAGGAACATGATCGCCTGCGTCACCAAGAGCGTCAATATGTTGATCCTAAATGAGACAGCTCAAGAAGGAACATGAATGTAACGAAATTACAATTTTCTTATATTCTCTCTGGAAGCCTTGAGGATGTGGGTTTATAGAAGAATGCCGAAAATTAGATGGACAGCCAAAAAGCACAATCAGGATGTTTTAAGGGAAGCTAATTCGCAAAGACAACTTATCACAAACATCAGAAAGAGGCAGTACTAGTTTTAGCCACGTTATGAGAAGACAAAAACTGGAACATGTGGTGACAGCCGGAAAGATTTGCGGAAAGAGAGATAGAGGAAGACAACGTGAACAGATTCTTGACAGTCTTGTGTCATGGCATGACAGGGAGTCACCACACGAATTTATCCATGACATCGCAGATCGTAATTTGTGGAGAGGCATGATCGCCCACGCCAGCCGGCAAGGCACTAGATGATGATTCTCTAAAGGTTAAACGTAAAGCCAGTTCTATTCGAATGTGCAGTACTAGGCCCTGATATATTCTAGGCTACGACATTTGAGGTGATGTCATCAGTTCCTTTCAAGGTCGCCTTTAATTCCCACAGTTCCCCAGACAATCCTGATATGTGGGTAGTACTTCTGTGTTTGATTCAACGTTGAACTAAAAGCCCTCTGGTGGGAAACAAACCTGCCTCTGGTGGATACTTAACCCCGACCACTGTCTTGGACAGCAAGGGCTCTACTGATTATGCCACCCTGGCGCCGTATGCATACATTTGCATTTAACTAATCGTTAACGTATACATATATTGGCATTTAACTAATCGTTAACGTATACATATATCGGCATTTAACTAATCTTTAACATCTCGTTTTATCTCTTTTTCGTTCGCTCGCTAGCTTAGAATTCCAGCGTAGTCCACGAGAGACTTATTTTTGCGTGTGAGTTAGCTTTCCTTATTACCAGTGTCCCTCGCTATCAAGCGAACCCACTTCACCTGCTGCGGTACTTGCAATTTACACCCCCAAGTCAAGGACGAGACGTCCATACTTTAGCCCAACTGACCAGTGTACGGGTGAGCCCGCTACCCCCATAATCAGCACACAGGGAGTTTAAGAGCAAGTGCTCTTACCCATTCGGCCGCGCTGACCTCCACGTCTTGTTCACATCCCTAGATATTAATATCTTTGTCTAACGCAGTGTAAATATCTCTAGATATTAATATCTTTGTCGAACGCGGTCCCGAAAGCGTTTTGCCTATTTCTATTCTCATTTTCATGTGTTTGTAATGTCTAACATAACCTATAGGTGGATCTGAACCAAGAATTACCAGGCTACCAGACGAATGCTCTAGTCTGCATCGTACAGCCGCCCCTACGTAACCACAAACGTGAACCGTGTCTGCTTCGGACACGAGAACTGTTTGCTGCAAGCCATGCTGGGATCAGCGAGACTAAACAACATTGAAAATACGACAACATGTTGACTTCCATTTCATAAAACAACAACGCCATCGAACGAATCAATAACACAGAACAGGAAGGGATATTTCAAGTACATCAACATAACTTGTGGCCCAAGACAACAGGCAGACCTGGAGGTTGGCATCACGCTGTCAACTATAATATTGAGTCAATGTTTAGTTAGATGTGACAACCACTCAACTCTAATGGTAGCCCCATGGCGCCAACAGCGTCGACTGAGCGATGTATGAGTTCAAGAAGAAAACAACTGCAGTGTGATGGTTCTTTGGCTAGAACAGGAATCACAAGTTCAATAACAACGACATCAAAACAATTTAAGTTTTATGATTCACTCTTCTAACAACGGAGAGGTTAGAAAGCTTTAAGATGCTATACCTAAATACCTAATAAGAAATACTAGTAAAGGTTTATAATCACATATCTTTGCTGTGTCAAATACATTGGCACCTTGCCGTCTTGACAGACGATAGTTTGTGCTTTAAAAAGGCATAATAACTTAACTATGGCGGTAGCGAGTGTGACTGATAAGGCCAATTTGCGCTGTAAATGTCCGTTCACAGTGGGTGCATGTGAACACGTGGTCATTTCCACCATCATGCACCATCTTACGTCTCAAACGCTTGGTGTGTGACTTTTCTGCAATAATTTTCTCCTTTGACTTTATTCCATTTCTGATATTTGCCCTCCATGCAACACGTTCAGTGGCGACTTGCTCCCAATGTGCATTATCAATGCCTGTATCAATCATGTCCCGCTTACACACATCTTTGTATCGTAGTAGAGGCCGACCCTGAGATCTCTTACCCATCTGTAATTCACCAAAAAAGATATCCTTTGGTATTCTACCATCATCCATCCGCCTAAGATGTCCTATCCATCTAAGTCTACGAAGACTGAGCATGGAATAAACTGTCACACAACCTGATCTTTCCAATACTTCAGTATTTGTGATTTTGTCTTGCCACTTAATACCAAGAATTCTTCGCAGACACCGCATATGAAAGCTGTTTAAATTGTTCTCTTGGTGTGAGTAAGTTGTCCAGGTTTCACTGCCATAGAGAAGAGTACTAAGGACACAGGCTTGGTAGACAAGGACTTTTGTTTTGGCAGTAAGCTTCCTGTTCTCCCAGACTCTTTTTCTTAACCTGTTCATTGTTGTTGCTGCCTTACCAATCCGGATGTTGATTTCCTGATCTAGGGATAATTTGCTATTTACCACCGATCCTAGATATGTAAAATGGTCTACTATCTCTAGTTCGGCGTCGTCAATAAAGATTGATGGTACCCCATGTGCACCTTGTGACATAATCTGTGTCTTCTTTTTGCTAATTGTTAAACCAAATTCAGAACAAGCATTGGAGAATGCAGATAGTAGACATTGCAATTCTTCCTCAGAGTGGGTCGTAACTGCAGCATCATCTGCAAAAAGCAACTCTCTGATCAGTACCCTCCTAATTTTGGTCTTAGCCTTCAATCTCTGAGCATTGTAGAGGCCGCCATCTGAGCGTGAGTGAATGTATATACCACCATCCTGATCATCTCCATAGCACAAAGCCTGGGCTAAAATATAGAGATCATGTGTTGCCCATGCAGCATGATCCCTCTCTCGGCCTGCCTAGTTCACTCCAGAGGAAAGGTAACACCCCTACATCTGGAACAAGACAAGCTGCAGAAGCTGCCGGATCAGCAAAGCAATGCTCTAACTGTCCGCCTGTCGGAGCTTCGATCCTAGACCAGTCGCCAACCAAGGCTTAGGGCCTGGTCTGCCCTGCCATGACAATTTTGTCTTTAGCTTGCATTTCCTCGCACCAGGGTAAGGCTTGTACCCTCCCAATTGCGCTCTTCCGCCCGAAGCCGTTGGCACAATGTGGGGTGTCGGGTTTGGTAAGCGCCGCCCAACGTTCGGCGCTAACAGAAACCAGGTAGTACCGTCTACTGTTATACGGTAGCTCAGTCATATTTGACTAAGACCTGACTGTGTCAAATACGTATGTGAATTATGGGCCATGTGGCAATCTCTAGAAAAGAAAGTCAAAACTTTTGAGAATTTAAATGTTAGAGAACCATTTATGGTACCGGGTGTTTGTAGTCTCACTACACTTTGTATGCAGAACAAATTTGGAAAAAAAAAATGAAGTACATGACGTCATCTAAACTGTGCTAAAAATTCATTAAATAAGTTACAATAGTCACTGCTAGGGTCTAACGCTGTTTTGGGGAAGCTGGAAAGTACCAATGAAGTATTCATTGTAACAGATGTTGGAAATGTCCACTATGGGCTTCAAGACATGACTGTACACGTCTCTTCATATTAAAAAAAATAATCTTCCGTTGATAATACCATTTTGTTTGGAGTGCAAACAACTACGAACGAACGAACGAACGAACGAACGAACGAACGAACGAACTTTATTTTAAAAGGGTAACAAATTGGGCACGCAGGCCCGTCTTACATTCGGCCCTTTCGATCACTCATCTTTCATTCATCAAATGTGCATGTTACATTTACATAGGGTGGAAAAAAATCATTGTCAATTTGATTTTGTAAGCATAAACAATGCAGATTACGCATGGTACATTCACATGGGAAAGAAAACATTGTCAAATGAAAATTGTAAACATAAACAGTGCATATTGCAATGTTGTGAGACACATCCCCCATCCACCCCCACACCCCCACCCACCCACACATATCTCCACGCACTCACACAGACTCAGGCAAACATACATGCCGCCACCCACCCACTGATCCCCCACCCACACACATTTCCCAACCCACACATACACCCCCCATCCATCCCATAACCGACACGCACACACCCACCCACATATTCTCCACCACCCACACACCCGCAACCACCCAGCAAAACACACATCACAAAACCACACACACATACCCCCGTCAACCCACACATCCCGCACTATCCATACATATAACCTGCACCCTCACAATTTTCCCCACCCACCCACACACATCAGCCAACCTACACCCACTCACCCACCCAATATCCGCCACCTCTCAACTACACATCCCTCACCTATACACACATCCCCGCCCACAAACATATCTCCCCACCTGTCCACACATATCCCCCACCCATAAACACCCAAACACACACACCTCCCACCCACACACACCCCACCACCCACATTACAATAGTCACTGCTATGGTATAACGCTGTTTTGGGGAAGCTGGAAAGTATCAATGAAGAATTCATTATAACAGGTGTTTGAAATGTCCACCACGGGCTTCAAGACGTGACTGCACACGTCTCTTCATATTTAAAAAAATGAACTACTCCAACAGACGCCAGCCATTCGCTGCATATTGCTTCACGATGGACTGTGGAGCACATTTTTTGATGACATCATGTACTTACATTTCTTTTTCTTCCAAATTTATTCTACATACACAATGTAGTGAGACTTTACAAACACCCGGTATAAGAATTAAGAGGAATTAAAATATTGACATTCTACCAGATCTGACAATGACAGAAAACTTGCTAATAAAAAGCATAATATTTCGAAACTGAAACACGCTGGCAAGATTTAACGTCACGGTGCGTTGAATAGAGCAGTGAACGAAGGCATGGATACTTGAAGATGAGGCAGGGTTGAACCAGCATAAAGATGGATATGAAACATTTAAGGCACCGCAGATGAAAAAAGTCGGGCCCGTTGGGATAATGGTTAGACATTACGCTGACAACTGCATGCGCGGAATCGAACGAGGGTTCAATGTCAGCATTCGTGGTTGGGTGCGGGTGAGAAAGACCTGGTCACGCATTCCCCCGTGCACTCAGGCATACAACGTGAGATGATTCTAACACTCACAGTAGGTTCGTGCTACGGGAGTTGGTTACTAGGTGCTGGTGGACGTGAACATAGAGGAGCGGGGGAACTGGCGAACAATGGTGTCTTTCTGGCCGACCGTTATGAAAGCGGCCTTCTGGGAAGGAACTGCTATATGATGATGATGATGATGATGACAAGGATGTGGTTATGATGATGATGATGATGATGATGATGATGATGACAAGGATGTGATTATGATGATGATGATGATGATGATGATGACGATGATATTGACAAGGAACGTGATGAGGATGATGACGACAACAAACGTGATGAATTTGATGATGATGATGATGATGATGATGATGATGATGATGATGATGATGACTATCAACATGATCATGATGACAACAAACGGGATGATGATGATGATGATGATGATTACGACAACGAAGGCGATGATGATCACGACAACGAACGTGATGACGATGATGATGATGACAACGCACGTGATGATGATGATATGACGACAACGTAGCTGATGATGATGATGATGATTGATGATGGTGACGACAATGGTGATCACTTATTCCATAGTGAATCATTCATGAAACGTGGTTTGGTCACTTTACATATTAATTGCCTGTCTGTAGATAAATGCAATTAAAAATAAACGCATGCATTTTCATGTAGTGATTTTCATATAGTTGTATCTGTGTTTTGCTTGTTGTTTATACCAATTACCTGTCTGCAGATAATTATAATTATAATAAATATAATATTTTCATAATTTAGTGACAACTGGCAAGCTTGATAGGAAGAGAGCCAGAGGAAGAAAAATGGATAAATACAATGATGGTTTGGCAGCGTCACATGGTCGGGACAAGATCACAGACCTGATTCGAGACTGGTGACCGTGTGCGATTGCGAACGATGACCGCCCACGTCTACCGGCATGGCACTTGATGATGATGCTATATGTACATGTAGAGTTTTTCATGTGGTTATTTCGGTGTATGTTTTGTTATTTGTGTGTGGGCGATGGCTTTGGCTGCAACGTCCATTTGTCACTTGTGGTCGTGTTCTAGTAAAGTTTACAAATTATATTTCTCCCCTTTCAGCGATTCTTTCATTGTAGATAATTGCTCGCGTTAAGAATTAGATAGTTGCTGAACCGATTTAAGCTTTGTTGTTTTGTAGAGTACACAAGCTCTTGTTAAGAAGTAGATAGTTACTTAAAAGCACACAGAAGTTAAACAAGCAAATAGAAAGTTGAATAGATATGCCCTGGAGATGTGGATATACAGAAAAATATGTCGTATTTCATGGAAACAGAAACAATCAAATACAGAGGTTCTAGAAAAACTGGGAATGAAAAGAGAGTTGATAAAAGAAATGAAAACGAGGCAGGTGAAATATTTCGGCCACGTTAAAAGACACAACACTTTTATAAAAACCATACTGGTGGAAAAGTTGAGGGCAAGCGAGCAAAAGGTAGACAACGATACAAGTCGGAAGGGGGGGGGGGGGACTGAGTGGTCTCGAGGTATGGTGTTCGCCTCGGGTGCTGGAGGTCCCGGGTTCAAGACCCGGTGAGGGCCGGGATATTTTCACGTGGACTTCTAGTAACAAAATTTCCTCTGGTCTCTGGGTATTAAGATCGACCGCCCGTGTGTATTGTTGCGCACGTAAAAAAATCCCTTGGCAGTGGAAATCGAAAAAGAGTAGCCTAACGGCGATGCCCGGGCTAAAATTTGAGCTAAAAATCTACCCAAAGTAATTCAGGATCCTCGCCGGTGCTACGGAGTTCGTGCACTGAGCTAAATCTCCCAACTCAGGCTTGAGTTAATGTTGATCCGTTGATTAAACTAAACTAAACTAAACAAATGGGAAAAAAAATATCAAGAGATGGACGAACAGCAGTCTGACAGAATGTACAGTCAAGGCGAGAGATAAACAGTTTTGGAGATCCATTGCACCCAACCATCATTGTGGAGACGGCACCCGATTGCTGAGTTGCTTAACCGATTTATGCTTTATTGTTTTGTAGAGTACACAAACGCATTTTGCTAAGTGACATATTAGGAAATAATTATACTACCAGAACAACCACACATTGATGACAAACACATAAGAATAATAAAGGGCATGCATCTATATTGACTGTAATCACTAGTTATATGAATTGACAATTTTCTGAGGCTATTTCATTGCACACAGAAACTAGAACAGGCATCGTAGACCAGCTGTTTCTAAGTATGTCAATTGTTAAGTATCTTCACTACCACCATGTGCCTTGTCAACTAGCCTAGGCTTTCATTTCTCTCCACAGATCTCGGTCCTTGGTGCTCTGGATCAACTCTGCTGATAACATTGCTCCATGCCAGAGAGGGATGTGTACTGTGCTCTAGTTTGTTTTCATTGTATAGTGAACATATAATGAGATGGTGGTACAGTGGCAACAGTCATAACATCTTATGGAGATTAGAATTTGATTTAGAACTTGATGAGATTAGAACAAAAATCACCATGGCGAAGTAGCCTTTTGCAAGATGAAAATCATACTGACCAATAAAAAGATGTCATTTACAACGAGAACAAGAGTGTTGAAGTGCTACATAGAACCTGTACTTTTGTATGGATGTGCAGCGTGGACAATGAGCAGAGAAGCTGAAAAACATCTGATGGCTGTGGAAATGTGGTTTCTGAGGAAAATGCAAATACCACTGACAAGTACTAGAAGAAACAAACGAAAACCGTAAACTGATTAGAGAAGTTAGACGTAGAAAGTCAACATGTTTTGGATACGTTATGAGAAGAAATAAATTGGAGAACTTGGTGACAACTGGCAATTGGAAGGTACAAGAACAAGGGGAGACAGAGAAGTAAATACCTTGATGGTTTGGCCACATAGCATGATCGAGACAAGAACACAGAGCTGATCCACGACTCTGGTGATTGTGTGAGATGGCAAAACATGACCGCCCACGATTATCGAAATGGCATATGATAATGATGGCAGTGGCTAGACAATGGCTTGCCGGCCTGATGATCTTGGGTTCGATCCACATCGTTGCGGATTCAAATTTCTAAATTGACCTGGACTCAAAATATAAAATGGATGCTAAGAAATGTCTTGGGGGTGGGGGGAAGAGGACAATTGTCAGTGCTTTACTGACCGCAAGAACACCACATGACGAGAACACAGAAGAAGAACCATCTGCAAATCTAACCATTAGAGAACTCATGTTTGCTGACCACCAAACACTAATAGCAAAATCCACACAAATAGTCTAAACGAAATGTGTAGGGAACAGAACATGAAAATTAGCACAAGTAAAACAGAGGTACTGACTATAACTAAAGAAGAAAAAAAAACATCAACGATTGACCTAAACGAACCCCTTGAAACAAGTAAAGAGTTTCAAGTACCTAGGAAGTATAATATCATCAAATGGCAGATCAGAAGACGAGATCAAAAATAGGTGCAATAAGGCAAACCAACTCACTGGACAAATGGCACCAATACTAAAGAACAAACATGTATCAATAACTACTAAGAAAGCACTTTACAACACAACTCTGTTACCAATGCTAAACCTGGACAATGACAGAAAAAGAGAAAAGAAAAATCACAACAGACATGGGATTACTGAGAAGAATACTCAATGTATCAAGAAGAGATAAGATCAGAAATGAAGAAATCAGGACTAAAGTGGGGGTTACAGCTGCACTAGGTTTTACTAGAAAACAGCAAGTCAAATGGTTTGGCCATGCAAGTAGGAGATGGAAACAGAGGAAGAGGCCGACCACGTAAACGATGGACGCGGGGAATAACAGAGTCCATGGGAATATCGATATATGAAGCCCATAAGCGGGCACTCTCCTGCTGTTTATACTTCACCTCGACACCGCAAGGTACAAGAGGAACATGATGAGATGAGATGAGATGAGTACTGACTACAATATCCACCGAGTGGTCATAAATAAATACACATTTATTGTTTCGAACTCATAGAGGTGGACACATAGGGGGCACGTTAGACAATGTGACAGTGGATAGATATAGTTACCGACCAGAATTCGGACCTGTCACCTTCAAATAACGACAGCGGCTCGCCGCAGGAACAAGTGTATTTTGTCTCATGACCAACTAAACACCCCACAGAAAAGCTTCTTCATTAGCCAAGTCTATCATTCACATGAACCCACAGCTATGGAATATAAACAGAATTCGTATCTGACCATCGAAATAGCACCATGGGTCTTAGTATTTTATACTAAAGCTGCATAGATTAAAAAAAAAAATAACCACACACACACACACACACGCACGCACGCACGCACGCACGCACGCACGCACGCACGCACGCACACACACACACACACACACACACACACACACACACACACACACACACAGAGCGGGCAATAATGCTGTGTCCAGTATTTTAACGAACATCTGAATACGAGATATGATTGGTCGGTTAAAATTTTGTACACGTATTATACGGATATATCAATTCCATTGGCACCTTGCCGTCTTGACAGACGATAGTTTGTGCTTTAAAAAGGCATAATAACTTTTAACTATGGCGGTAGCGAGTGTGACTGATAGGGCCAATTTGCGCTGTAAATGTCCGTTCACAGTGGGTGCATCTGAACACGTGGTCATTTCCACCATCATGCACCATCTTACGTCTCAAACGCTTGGTGTGTGACTTTTCTGCAATAATTTTCTCCTTTGACTTTATTCCATTTCTGATATTTGCCCTCCATGCAACACGTTCAGCGGCGACTTGCTCCTAATGTGCATTATCAATGCCTGTATCAATCATGTCCCGCTTACACACATCTTTGTATCGTAGTAGAGGCCGGCCCTGAGATCTCTTACCCATCTGTAATTCACCAAAAAAGATATCCTTTGGTATTCTACCATCATCCATCCTCCTAAGATGTCCTATCCATCTAAGTCTACGAAGACTGAGCATGGAATAAACTGTCACACAACCTGATCTTTCCAATACTTCAGTATTTGTGATTTTGTCTTGCCACTTAATACCAAGAATTCTTCGCAGACACCGCATATGAAAGCTGTTTAAATTGTTCTCTTGGTGTGAGTAAGTTGTCCAGGTTTCACTGCCATAGAGAAGAGTACTAAGGACACAGGCTTGATAGACAAGGACTTTTGTTTTGGCAGTAAGCTTCCTGTTCTCCCAGACTCTTTTTCTTAACCTGTTCATTGTTGTTGCTGCCTTACCAATCCGGATGTTGATTTCCTGATCTAGGGATAATTTGCTATTTACCACTGATCCTAGATATGTAAAATGGTCTACTATCTCTAGTTCGGCGTCGTCAATAAAGATTGATGGTACCCCATGTGCACCTTGTGACATAATCTGTGTCTTCTTTTTGCTAATTGTTAAACCAAATTCAGAACAAGCATTGGAGAATGCAGATAGTAGACATTGCAATTCTTCCTCAGCGTGGGTCGTAAGTGCAGCATCATCTGCAAAAAGCAACTCTCTGATCAGTACCCTCCTAATTTTGGTCTTAGCCTTCAATCTCTGAGCATTGTAGAGGCCGCCATCTGAGCGTGAGTGAATGTATATACCACCATCCTGATCACGAAATGCATATTTCAGTAGAAGTGAAAAGTATATTCCAAAGAGGGTGGGAGCTAGTACACAACCTTGCTTAACTCCACTCTTGATTTCAAATTCTTCAGAAGTTGCACCATCAAACTTGATTATACCCTTCATGCCTGTGTGGAACGATTCCACAATGGACAGAAGAGTTGGTGGGCAGCCAATCTTCTTTAGTGCCTTGAACAGACCCTCACGACTGACCAAATCAAACAGGCAATAAACAGTGGTTGATTCTGTTCACGGCATTTTTCTTGCATTTGTCGCAATGAGAATATCATATCAGTGGTAGACCGGTTCTGTCGAAAGCCTCACTGTGATTCGGGGTAGACTTGATCTCCTAGGACTTGAAGTCTGCGCAGAACAATTCTGGCAAATACTTTTCCAACAATACACAGAAGTGAGATACCCCTATAGTTGTTGCAGTCGCTCCGATCGCCCTTGTTCTTGTACAGTGTTATGATGCTTGAATCTTTGAAATCCTGTGGGACTTGTCCTTCACGCCAGCATAGCTCTATTAGCTGGTGGATCTGTATATTGAGTGTGTCTTGCCCACTCCTGATAACCTCTATTGGAATCCCATCCTTACCTGGAGCCTTGCCAGATGCAAGTTCATTTATAGCACACTTAACTTCTGTTATGGTGGGAAGTGTGTCGAGGTGGTCAAGAGTTGGTAGAGCCTCTATGGCGTTGAGGGCATCATCCGCTAGTTTGGTCTCACTTGAGTAAAGCTCCAAATAGTGCTCTACCCATCTGTCCATCTGCCGTTTCTTGTCAGTGATGATTTCTCCAGTCAAGGTTTTCAATGGTGCACTTCTTTTGATCACTGGACCACAGGCTTTCTTTATTCCTTCATACATGCTTCTTATGTCTCCCTTATCACTTGCGATTTGAATGGACTCACATAACTTGATCCAATAATCATTTGCGCACTGCCTGGCAGCCTTTTGCACATCCTTCCTAGCTTGCCTTAGCTCACTCAGAGTGTTACGCGTTGGTCTTTCCTTGTTTCTTAAGAGAGCTTTCTTCTTCTTATCAATCAAGGGCTGCAGAGTCTCGCTGTTGGCCGCAAACCAGTCCTGCCTCTTATGATCCACAGTGCCGTAAACCCCTACGGCAGTTTTAAAATTTTTTTTGTACCTGGTGCATTGGTTTTACAGCCTGCGATTCAGATTTTGTCCTAGCCCCAAGCACCCATTGAAGCAGGCAGGTTGTGGCGGATCAGGACCCAATTGGCTGGGGGCTGCCCAGCTTGAGGCGGGCGGTAGCTGATCAGTGACACCTATAGGTGTCTCCCACCGTCAGAGGCAACGCGTGGCGCCCCATGTCTACGCCAACTGACAAGGACTTATAACCCGTAACAGTTGCCTCTCGCTTTGATTCCGAGACCAGTTAAGACCAGGGATGGAGTTATTGCCTCTCCATAGCACAAAGCCTGGGCTAAAATATAGAGATCATGTGTTGCCCATGCAGCATGATCCCTCTCTCGGCCTGCCTAGTTCACTCCAGAGGAAAGGTAACTCCCCTACATCTGGAACAAGACAAGCTGCAGAAGCTGCCGGTTCAGCAAAGCAATGCTCTAACTGTCCGCCTGTCGGAGCTTCGATCCTAGACCAGTCGCCAACCAAGGCTTATGGCCTGGTCTGCCCTGCCATGACAATTTTGTCTTTAGCTTGCATTTCCTCGCACCAGGGTAAGGCTTGTACCCTCCCAATTGCGCTCTTCCGCCCGAAGCCGTTGGCACAATGTGGAGTGTCGGGTTTGGTAAGCTCCGCCCAACGTTCGGCGATAACAGAGACCAGGTAGTACCGTCTACTGTTATACGGTAGCTCAGTCATATCTGACTAAGACCTGACCTGTATATATCAATTGGGGAACCATTTAAGGCCACTATTCCTGTATAGAAATATGGGTATAGCATCGTCTGGTTAAAGTGCCCTTTAACTTTATATAAATGCATAGAAAATATGACAGATATCGCCTGTTTGTAGTCATAATATAGACAAGTTAAGTAATGCTGATGATACAGTGCTGATAGCAACAATTCGGAAGGTTGAGTTGAGATGAGTTGAGTTGCGTCAAGAACCAACATCACAGCACTCGGAACATGCCCATACGTGCTCAGTCCTCATCTTCAACAGCCCGAGAAGAGTCCAGATTCTAATGGTACAAATAACCAGTCAATTTATGTGTTCGTCTGGCTTTTTCTAGGCGTCCCGTGTGTCGGCCAGATCCTCTGGTAAATCGGAACGAAATATAGAAAACGAACCGCAGCGCCTCGGTTTAGTAGTGGTTAAGCGCTGGCCTGACGCCCGGTCGTCATGGCTTTGGATCGTCATCGGGGGATGTTTAAGGCTGACCTGGTCTCCGAGGTCGCGCGAGTCATTAATGGTACCAGGAAGTGTCTTGCGAAGTAATGATTACTGGAGTGATCCAGAACACATCACCAGCCCGGTGCCGATTGGTTTATATGGGCATAACACCAGATGTCTAATGAACTTGGAGGCATGTCAATGGTCCTTTACGTTTTGTAAAGAAAATTAAAGGAAATTCAAGTATTTAGATAAATGCATAACATCAGACGGCAAATGTATCATGGACATAAATAACAGAATCATCATCATCAAGCGCCTTGCCGACTGGCGTGGACGACCATTTTTCTCCGCATCTTGCAAACTCCAATTCGTGTTGACTCCCTTCCTGGCATTGACACAAGACAGTCCAGAATTTTCTCTCGTTGTTTTCCTCTATCTCTTTTCACAAATCTTTCCTGTTGTCAAAATATGTTTTGGCTTTTGATGTCTCATAACGTGGGCAACAAAATTATGACTCCCTCTTATTGATGTTTTTCATAAGTTGTCTCTGCCACTTTTTTTTTTTTTTTTAAAGTTGCATATCCTTTATAGGACGTTGCAGTCAACACCAGTATTTTTCAGCTGCTGTTGATATCTTGGCAATTTTACGTTCAGTAGTTTGCCATTGCTTTCTGTACGACCGGCTCCCATACCAACAAGTTAAAACCAGCACGACACGGTCTCTGCAACTTAGATTCCCATAAAATGTCCAGATTCCTCAATTTGGTTGTCCAGAGAATTTTCAATATCTTCTATAAAACCACATCTTCTAAGCTTCCATGGGTCTTTTCCCCCTATATTCTAATTGTCCAGGATTCGCAACCGTATGTTAGAACTGGTTTGATGTGATATGCAAGCATTATTTTTCTAACTTCCAATGACAAGCAATATTTTCTTATCCTGCTCTGTTCTTTAACTCTGTGATACATCTTCCACGTGATGTTATCAAGGTGCCTATGCATTTGAATTTCTGCACTCGCATCAAAATTGCACCATTTACATTAATTGTAGTTACGCACGATCTGTTTTTTTTTTTTAAAACATCGCTATGATTTATGTTTCCCATTATTCAAGCTAAGGCTTATTTTCTCACTTTCTACAAACACTATATCAATCCTTTTCTGGTGTGCCTTCTGACTTGTTGCTATGAAGACGGTGTCATCAGCATAAAAAAAAAAGAAGTTAGTTGCATATCCGTTATAGGACGTCGCAGTCAACGCCAGCATTTTGCAGTTGTTTGTGATTCCTAGGCAAGTTTACGTTCAGCAGTTTGCCATTGTTTTATGAACGACCGGCACGCATACCATTATTTAAAAACCAACACAAGGTGGTCTGCTTCCAAATCGCCCGCAGCTGTGTTTCGAATACGGTATGCGGGATTACGAATTGCGTCCGTAACCCCCTTCCCCACACAGCATAAGTAAGTTATATAATGTCTACCAAACAGGAGCCCTAGCATATATTCTCGAGGTCTCATTATATGCTCACTGTAAAGGAAAACAAATCAGGTGACATTACACAACCTTGTATGACGTCATTCTTTTTTTTTTACATGTTCCTTAAAGAATGTGCCTCGGTAGAGTAGTGTAGGTGGGTTCATGTTAATTATATCATAGAACTGCGTGCTCTGTTTTCTAAACCACGTTTTCACTTCACATTCAACTTCGGCGTCATTCGCGAAATGTCTCCCGCCAAGGTGGGTTTTCAGTGTTTATGCTGACAAATGTTTATCCCGTAAAGCGGTGCATAGCTGGGTAGAAAAAGTTACTAGGGCGAGTCAATAAGTAAGTCACACAGTTCTGTGGGATGGCAGGTTAATGAAATCTTAATTAATCTCGTTTAATCTTATTTCGTATTCTGGTGATCGAGTGAAATAGCGAGTCATGACCGCCCACGCTTTCCTGCATGGCACATGATGATTGATTGATTCTTCTATTATTGATTATTAGTAACAACTTTGTCATAAGACTTATTGTGCGATTTTCTTCGCATTCTAAAGCGCCTGGTTTCTTTCTCAGAGATTTTATTTTTTGGGGGGGGGGGGGGCCCTGAGTGGTCTTGAGGTATGGTGTCCGCCTCGAGTGCTGGAGGTCCCGGGTTCAAGCCCAGGTGAGGACCGATGATTTTTCACGTGGACTTCTAGTAAAACAATTTCCCCTGGTCTCTGGGTAGTGAGATCGGACGGCCATGTGTATTGTTGCGCACGTAAACAATCCCTTGGCAGTTGGAAATCGAACAAGATTAGCCTAACGGCGCTGCCCGGGCAAAATTTAGAATTAAAAATCTACCAAAAGTCTTTCAGGATCCTACGGAGTTCGTGCATGGGCTGTTTCTCCGGATTCAGGCTTGAGTTAGGAGTAGAACGGAACACTTATGGGTTACACCCGTGTGTCATAATGTTGATCCGTCGACTAAACTAAAATAAACTTCCTTCTCAGAACTATAAAAATGGATTTTAATAGGTCACTAGAAATTTGCCTACTATTATAGATGTCATATAGTAATGTCTATATTTCGATTCCAATATCTCTAAGAGTCCTAGTTTCCTCTGGCGTAATGTTGTCAGGGCAGGATGCATTTCCTTTCTTCCTGTGGTGTAATCCAGCTTCAACTTCTGCCACAAGTATTTGTGTACCTACACTATTGTCTTGAATATTTGCATCCGGTCTCCTGTCATACTGCGCTTCTAGATATTTCGTCTATGTGTTAATTATATCATCTTTTCTCATTAATATAACCCCCACCTCGAATTTAAACATTCCATGGTATTTAGTGTTTTTCTACCTGTTATTATTCTACAATTTAGTTGTTGTTTCAAGGAATGCGAGTCTTTTCCATAGGTTGTCCCAATCTCTGTGCATTATTGATTCAGCCATATGTCTTTAGTCTCTTTGCATTTGTTTATTAATTCTTTACGTATTCTATTATATTTGTACTGTTTTTTTTTAATCCGTCAACCGCAGAATTTCCAGTGTCATCCATTTCTTTATTGCGATTCTATGTTTAAAATGAATGATTTCGTTTGATGTGTTGAATGAATTAATTCTCGCAACATGTCTCATTGTTCATCATAGTATGTATTATCTCCATGATAATATATCTGTTCCGTGCAGTAGCATTGTGCCTTTCTCTATTTTCCTTGTCTGTGTTAAGCTAGATCTAACTTTATACTCTTTGGGGGTCTTCTTTGTACGCCATATCCATCTGCTCCTGGTCTAGTCTTTGCTCCTACTACACTGCTTTTGAATCTCTTTGGAATCAATATGTAATCAATTTAACTGCAAACAATGTCTCCAGGGCTTTATGACCACTCTATAATCGCCAAGGATGGTGTTTGAACCAAGTGTCACTTATTATCGTTTCATGATATTCTGCCCACTTTATTGATATGTCCCTTCTGCCATTGCTATCATGTAGGCCATTGTCACTAGTCACGCCGCTCACCTTTTCTTTGCCTTTTGTAACACTGAAGTTCCCGAGAAACCATAATACATTACAAAATATCTCTATATATTCTTCTGTGCTATCTGCGGTTTGAGCATATGCCTGTATTATATTAATATCCAGGGGGTTGCCATGGAGTTGCACTAATAACACTCTATCTGAGGTTGTCTAAAATCCTTTAACTGCCATAGCGGTCTGTGGATCCAAAATTATACAAACTCTCCTTTTGTGTCCTTCCCTCTTGAGTAAATAAGTCTGTGTTTATCTAATTATTTTCCCCCAGCACCAGGTCATCTCATTTAATTAGAATAGGACAAGTAAAAACTACAGTTTATATAATGAAAAGACTTTTATGTAATATGTGCCTACCATTGGAAGCTAAAAACCAGAATTCGTGTATGTTAGATAGAACTAATGTTAACATGTGACTGTGATACATTGTCATATCTATACTTAACAAGAGCTTAGAAGCAACGGAGATGTGGCTCCTGAAACGAATGTAATGAATACCTTGGGCTGCCAGATTAATTAACAACGATTTTTTCGTAGAGGTTATTGAAAATAGAACACCATATACAACAATAGCGTAGAGACAAACATCATTATTTGGTCATGTCATGAGAAGAGAGGCGTTGGGAAACATCGTGGAAAGATCAGTGGGAAAAAGGCAGAGACAGACCAAGAGAAATTATGCTGGATGGACTGAAACGGTGACAATGGGGAATTTCCTCAGCAGAGTTGTTCCAGAGAACAAAAGAGAGAGATCTGTGGAGAGACATGATCGTCTATGCCAGTTGGCAGGGCACATCATGATGACATTAAAAGATCCTTTTACTTTCTGTAATCAAATACAGAAGTTATAGAAAAACTGGGATTGAAAAGAGTTTGTGAAAGAAATAAAAAATAGGCAAGTGAAATATTTTGGCCACGGTAAAAGACAGAACACTCTTATGAAAACCACACTGGAAGGTAAGGTTGAAGGCAAACTAACAAGAGGTAGAAACGATACAAGTGGGAAGATAACATCAAGAGATGAACGAACAGCGGTCTGGCAGAATGTACAATCAAGACGAGAAAAAACAGTATTGGAGATCCATTGCAGCCAACCGTCATTGTGGAGAAGGCACTTGATTAATTGATTGATTACTTTCTGTCCCGTAAGAGTAATTGACAGGGCTTCCAGAGCAAATCTCAGTGTAATTTCACCTCGGACCCTCCTCGGCTTCCCATTGGCTAGCGTGCTTGGCTGCCAGCTCCATGGTCATTTCTTCGAATCCCCAATGTGACTGATGTTTAGAAATGTGCCTGGTGGCCCTGGATGGCCCAAACTAAAATACGTCACAGGAAGTGCCATGGGAGGTAAAGGCGCCTGTATCATATTGACCACATCATCATCGAGTGCCGAATGGTCTATACCAATATGGAGCTAACACTACGTATCCAATAAACACCAAAACCTGTGAAAGTGTCTTTTACTTTATCTTTACAAGACAATCAGATTCTAACCTCGCGATGAGTAATGTGGAATGGTGTCATGAGGTCTATGGACTGAACCATGTTAATTGATTAGACAATGATACTCAATTCTAATGTGTTTATGTCTGTGAAATACACGAAAATACATCGTCTGAATGGCAATCACCAGCCAGCCCAAAGTAAACACAGATGTATGTGCACTATACACTGCTTTAGCAATAGAAGGGACGGAGCAGACTTCTGTGTAGAAGTTATTGTGAGATCCTGGTTCAGTTACACAAATACGACATGAGACAAATGATTCAGTGCCATTGAGTGATAAATCGTCTTATTCAAACTTCCCGAATCAGCCATAGGCTTAAAATCACAATATAGTTAAAATATCAATACAGTAGTTTCCCCTTTTACAACCCACTATTATTTGATATACAACACAACGTGTCTGCTACCACATTAACCACTTTAAAGTTATATCTGTGACACACCCTTACTTCCCATTTTCCACCGTCCATTTTTGTTGGGTCCAAACCTACTTCTTGTTTGCCACTGAATCTGCTAATATAATGATTATAATTTTTAAAACAAATAATTGCTGAGTTGTTTTGCAGCGCCGTGATTATACATAGTGAAAATACGTTATATGACAGAACAAAGTATTTATTTTGTTAGCAGTACTCTGTCTAGCAGGATGTCATTTATCATAGGACAGATATAATTTAATTGTATCCTCTGTCTACAAAGGCAGTACTGGGTTAAGAAATTGTCTGCGCTTGTTTGTCTTCGTACATTTCTGCGCTTTGGAAATCCAGAACTATTTCTTTTGTTGGTTAAACTCGTTTGGTCTCATGAAGGCCCTGCATGGCAATGCATAGTTGACTCATTCTGTACCACGCGACTCATCATGCATTTATTGGTATAATTTACTAACCTATTGAGTTTAGTTGAGTCAAAAGGGTTTAACGGCTTTAAGACTAGAGGATCGACTGCATTTCACTGGGTTTTATCACATACAGCTCGGTCTCTTTCCGCAGGGGGTGTACTCTGTTTGCGGGAACTAGGAGACATAACTTAGCCCGCGGGATTATGACCTTTCTACAATCGTTATTAGAGCTGCATTCATGCTGTCGGCGGAATTCCCAGTGCTTCACATGTTCACTCGCAAAGCTTCATTCTGTATGCGCTCTCCAATGACCCTTTGACAATGTGAGCAGTCCCAATCCACACTTAGTAACCGAGATAATCAGATGCTGATAGAGTATGAAACACATTCTATACTACAAATCTATAGCTTCCAAGTCCCTGTTTACATCTCACGGCAACCCATTTCACGTGATCCCTGAAAGACAGGCTTCTGCATAAGGTGATTCCCGGTATTTCATTCTACTCTCTCTGTTTACATGTCTGCCGATTATCGTGCGATCTGGGACGTTAGCCTTAACAATCCTTTGTCCAGCGATCACCATAATACAGATACCTTATCTGGGATGATGACACCACCCATCCCTGTACACCAGTCGATCAATTTGTTTACTGTCTCCCACAAATCTTGAGCTATTTGTAGCTGGTCTCTTCCCTTCCTAAACGCAAGGACATCATTTGCAAATGTCAGTATCCTCCTAATCCCTTGTGCTTCAGTGCTTGCAATCTTGATAGTATAAACATTTAAAAGCTCGGATGAGATTGTAGATCCTTGTGATAATCCTGAAGTAATGATGCACGCCTCCGCGGTCCATTAACTCAGGCGGAGGGCAACCCTACGAGAGTGCAGAGTGGCTACTACTCAAATTACCACACAGAGACAAACACCATTCTCCATAAAAGTGTGCAAGATCAAAATTAACTCTGCCACATGCATCCTCAAGATCCAGTACTGCACCGTTGTTTCCTGAAACCCCTCGTACAAATCAAAAGAACATATTGCTGCGTTTGACCAAATATCGTTCTTTTGATAGTAACATTTCCCTGTCAATGTATTACTGCAGCTTACGTCAATTATCTTCTCCGACACTCAGAATCGCTGCACTGTGATAATCCTATAGCAATTAAGTCATGGATGATCTGTGTCTGCCTTGGGGAGAGGAATTACATAATTGTGCGTCTACTCCCGAGGCACTGATACTGTCCCAGTGCTCAGATTGAAGCAAGTAGCCGTCTTTTCCATATCTCTATCACTCTTATCTTTCATAATTGCGTACGTGACCCCGCTAGGTCCTCATAACTTGTCTGTTTTCAACATATATTTTATATTAGGAGCGTTCTTTTGAAATCCGTCCGTGCCGCACCGCGCATAATTGCGTGCGTTGAATATGATCATGTCTTAAGTATTGACCAATGAATACAAGAGCACTTGCTTATCGCCCCATGATGCATAGGTTCTGTTTCTGACCGTTGAGAAAATGGCCGGGTTGATCCAAAATCCGCCCAAAAGAAGCCAACAGAGTGGTGATTCAGTTTCTTTCATTAGAAGGATGTCGACCAGTGGACGTTCATCGAAGAATGCAGGCAGCGCACGGTAACAAATGTGTGTCGAAGACAACAGTGACAGACTAGGCACGAATGTTTCGGAAAGGAGGTCAGCTCACGACAGATCTTCGACGGCCGGGTCAAGCGCATATTGTTGCAACAGAAAAAAAAAAAAAAACATCGCCAAAATTGATGCATCAGTACAGATGAACCGTTGTCGAAGAATACGTTCGCTAGAGAAAGAATTTGATGTGTCAATTGGGACAATTCAAAAGGTCGTTCATTAAAAACTGCAATATCGGAAGGTGTGTTCACAGTGGGTATCACAGATGTTGACCGACCACCAAAAAGAGGAAAGCATGGGATGGTGTTTGAACCATTTTCTGCGTTACAGAATGGAGGGTGATGCATTTCTCTTTCGCATGGTGGCAAGCGCTGAATCACGGTGTTACCACTTTGAGCCGAGCAGCAACATAGAGAGCATGCAATGGAAGCATGCTGGATCACCAAAAGCCAAAAAATACAAGTTACAGGTCCCGCTGGTAAGATTATGGTGAGCGCATTTTTTGACCATGAAGGACTATTGTTGGCCGACTTTAAAGAACTTGGTGTCAACAGCAACTCTACCCACTGCTTGGAAACACCAGACAAGCTGCAAAAAGCCATCAAGAATAAACGACCCGGCATGCTTTCTCGCGGTGTGATTTTGTTGCACGATAATGCTCGTCCGCATGTCGCAAAGATTATGCAGGAAACATTAGCTTGGAAGAAGTGGGAAATTCTGCAACATCCAGCCTATAGTCCTGATTTGTTACCATGTGATTTTCATTTGTTCGGACCTCTAAAAAAGCTCTCAAGGGGCAACGATTTCACACATGCAGACGTAATGAACGCGGTAAACACTTGGTTCAGTGAGGAACCACAATCCATTTTTGCGGACTGCATTCGCTGCCTACCTAAGCAATAGGATGCTTGTCTGAATGCCTACCAACCCATGGTGTATAATTCATTCAAAATGAATGCTTTGTTTAATTCTACCACACCTGTTAATGTTTCTTTCATGCTTTTGTAATAAAGCCATTGGAACGGGTCTAAAATGAACGACCCTTATGTCTTATATCTGTATGACATATTCATGAAACCAACCAACCAGTGAAAGCCAAACTATCCACTGATGTCATCATCACGTCGGAGGACTAAACCATCCCACCTACCATCAAATGGGACCAGAAGGAACAAGCCGCAGAGCACTACATACCAAGCGTGCCGCAGTGTTTCAGGCGCCATAAGTTTTGGCACACCTGTGATGTGGAAGCCTTCAGATACTGCTTCAACCCACACCCGTACAGCCAATGCCCGTGCGCAAAAGACGACAAAGACTTCGGGACGCCAATAGCAAAGAGACTATGTGCACATTCCTCGGCAACCACGGGACTAGTTACCTTGGTGCCCCTGCCTCCAGGACAGCCAAAACGCCATAAAATGTTCTTTCAATTCAAACCTGCAATGTAAGGAAGCCAGGAGGCCGTACGAGGCGACCGCAAAACTCACAAAGACGGACAAAGCACAACTGGAGGGTCGATTGAAGGAACTGAAGTCGAAAGAAGACAACATTGCGCACATAAACGAGAACCCCAGGAACCGCAAATAGCATCGATATAGCACATCCTGGACGAATGTGACTCGTCCAGCAGAGACGGGAGAAGGATATGGTTCGGGAAATTAGGATTTAAACAAAAGAAACCGTGAAGAAAATTCAAGAAGACAGAGCAAAGACCAAAGTACGCAAGAAACAGACCAAGACAGAAATATCTGAATAGACGAGGCCTTAAGCAAGTCCCAGACAGAAGACAAAACAACAGAAGAGGAGAAAGTATCAGAAAGTGAAGACAACATGAACTACGTTCCACCAAGAAGGGAACCACGATGGTACACCAGCGGACCAAGATATAGGGCGAGAGGCGGATGGAGTCGCGCTACCGATGAAGCACACCCAAACAGAACACATTGAAACTGAGCTGGGACCTAACAAAGCCAAGCCATACAAGCTCACAAACCTGACCAGACATGTCAAGCAACAACTGAGAAGAAAACAACACCCAGCCAGAAAGGCGAGAGAAGAAATTAGGAAGCGAAAAACTTAATTCTATTTCAACAAGCTGATGCGTAACAGAAACACCATAAAGGTCCCAATAATAACACGTCCACAGACCGACAGTTGAACCGGTCCTGGACACTTCCTTCTACAAGAGAGAGAGAGAGAGAGAGAGAGAGAGAGAGAGAGAGAGAGAGAGAGACACAGAGACAAAGACAGAGACAGAGACAGAGACAGAGAGACAGAGAGATCATCATAAACAGACCGATAATGTCATATTGCGTTCAATAATAGAGTAATACAGAAGCAATCGAAATAATGGTAGGAAATCAGACATAGACACCTGTTGTCACCTTTATTATTCGTATTGACTGGTTGATGACGACAAGGTCAGGTACCACCAAAATTAGAATGAATTTAATGAACACCTGTGACAACGCAGCTCGATGATCTCGACTTCATTGATGACATCGTTTTCCTGTCTCACACTCAACAATAGGTACAAGATAAGCTTAACACACTGGAAAGGGGGTTACAACAATTATGTCCAATGGTCAATAAATACAGGGTTAACTGCTACGTCCTGTAAAGGACATTCAACTAACTTAAACTTCTAGCAGTGTCAAAAATGAACGTATCCTGAACTGTAGATAGAACCCCAGACAACAGGAATGGTAAGCGAGTGTCTAGCCACTACGCCACCGTGGCTCCCATTGGGTATATAATGCTGGCCTCTATATTGTTATACAACAACCAACACCCAATGGGTCTTGTCGCCAATACATGTCTGGTCGCATACGCTTCCGTGCATATTTTCTTATATCCATTGTACGCTGAGAGCCTGTTTTGATTGGCCCCATCCATTTCATTCCACAATCAATCATGGTTCTGATGAACAATCAACTTACACCTTCAGTTGTCAAAACCTCGGAGTTTATTTTTTCTTGTATTCACTGTCATCTTTCTTCTACTGCCTATTGTAGATCAGAGGGGTCTTGAGCCTGAGGAATTAAGGTCGCCTGGCTAGTGCAGTCGCCGCGAACTGTGCAGGTTAGGGTTTTCTATTTTCCCCAGACAGAAACAAATTCACACCTTACCGAGGATTGGAACCCGAGTATCCTGGAGGAGAACGCTACGTTCTAGCTACTAGGCAAGCCGCTCCTCCATTTACTCACAATACTTTTACAATCTTCCGGTTTCAAGATGGCGACGGACGGTCGTGTTGTTTTGTGTTCGTTAACTTTTTCGCGTAGGGGATGGATTTATTCATCTCTTGCGTGTAATTGGTGTGCCAGGATGTAAAACCAGGAGTTTCTACTCAAGATCTGCGCGGGTGCTACGGAGTTCGTGCATCGAGCGAAGCCATCCTTGAGTTAATTTTCAGCAGCGTGTGTGGTGTTCTCAGTCTGTGTTTACGTTATTTATAAACCAACACAGAACTGGCGTCGTTAGCCGCTACACGTTGCGGGATCACCAGAGTCGTGGATCAGCTCCGTGTTTCTATCTCGACCATGCCACAAGGCCAAGCCATCCAGGTACTTGCTTATAGGTCTTCCCCTTGGTCTGTTCCCTTCGATCTTACCAGTTGTCACCAAGTTCTCCAAATCATTTCTTCTCATAACATGCCCAAAAAATCGTGACTGTCTACGTCTAATGTCTCTAATCAGTTTACGATCTTCATTTGTTTCTTGAAGGACTTGTTCATTGGTCTTTCTGGCTGTCCATGGTATTCTTTGCATTTTCCTCAGAAACCACATTTCTACAGCCATCAGATGTTTTTTCAGCTTGACTGCTCATTGTCCAAGTTTCCCATCCATACAAACGAACAGGCTCTATGCAGCACCTCAACACTCGTTTTCTCGTTTCAATTGACATCTTTTTATTGGTCAGTATGTTTTTCATCTTGCTAAAGGCTACTTTCGCCATAGCGATTATTGTTCTAATCTCTTCAAGGCATCTCCCATCAGATGTTATGACTGTTCCGAGATAATTGTATCAATTCACTTGTTGAAGAATATCCCCATTTACTTGTATATTACATTGTGGTACTTCTTTCTTCCCAGTGACTACCATAATCTGCGTCTTTTTACAATTTAATTCTAACCCCAGTTGTTCACTGTGTGCAACAACCGCATTAACGAATTGTTGCAGATCCTGCTCATTGTCTGCAATCAATACTGTATCATCTGCATATCTAATGTTATTGATGTTTCGCCCTCCAATGATGATTCCATTTATATCTTCTACATTTCTGAAAATATTTTCATTGTATAGGGAAAAAAAGATCTGGAGACATTACACATCCCTGTTTTTAATAAGTCTGATGTTTTTACCATCAATTTGTATGTCTGCAAGCATATCTACCATGTTGACATCTCTTACTCTATAGAAAGCCTTTATGTAGTCAATAAAGCAAAGATGTATATCTTTGTTTACTTCTTTAGAGCGTTCAATAACTGATCGCAGTATATACACAGCATTTACTGTACCATTTCCTTCTACAAACCCACATTGTTCTTCCCCTATTTCAAGCTGTATTGTCTTTCTCACTCTTTGCATGATAACTCGTAGCAAAATCTTCGTGATGTGACTCATTATACTAATTGTTCTATGTTGATCACATTCCAAGACTCCTAATTTCTTTGGGATTGCAATAAATTCAGAGTTACATAATTCAGAAGGTATATCTCCGGTATCAAATAATGTGTTCAGCAGTCTGGTGACTTGATCTATGTCATATTCGTCCAAAGCTTTAATCATTTCTGTCGTGATGTTATCTGAACCGGGGGTCTTGCCAGCTTTCATATGTTTAAGAACATTCCGAACCTCCATCTTGAAAATTGGCGGTCCTTCATTATTAAATCGAATATCATACTGTTCATCTCTGTTATCATCATAGAGGTTTTTCACATAATCTGACCATTTATGTAGAATCTGATGTTTTTAGATTATGATTTGGCCATCTTTAGTTTTTAGATAGCCTGCTGATGTTCTTGTTCTGTTGTTAGTAAGTTCCTGAATTCTTTTATGCATTAATTTGATATTTTGACCGTTATGATGTTTTTCAATTTCTATGCAATTTTTCTCAAGCCATGCTTCGTTTGCCTCCTTACATAATATTCTGACTTGTCTGTGAATTTCTTCACATTTGGCAGGATTATTTTTGTTGAGTCTTCTTGTTTCCATTAGTTGTAAAAATTTTCAGTCGTCCATTTCTTACGACCCATTTACTTTAATTTTGGAATAGTTGTTTCTGCATCCTAACTGATTGAATTCTTCAACATTTCCCATTGATCTGTAGTTAGACGAATCATAATGAACTAGGCACTATTAAAGAAGGTAATTTGCCGTTGCTTTCCTTCCTTGGTAGTGACCATGCTGGTCGGTGACGCCAGCCATTGTCTCGTGAAAGATATCTTTTGCCAACGTCGCGAAACTTGAGACCATAACCAACAACTATCTGTCGGCTGCCCTCAAAGTTTTAACCATTACCTGCCTTCCGTTTCTTCTTGTGAACACTTCCAATAAACTAATACGAAATAACATCACATAATCCACACTAAAAACAGCGTCTCCCGAAGAATGAACGTTACGTCGTCGCCATTTTACCGGAAATCAGGATTGCTTCAGGACTGCCTACTCAAATTTGCCAGTTTTTTTGGGTGTTGTTTTCTGAAGCCAAAAAATGCCTTGTAACCAGGCTAATTGGCTTCATGGGGAGTAGAGGCGGCCGTCGTGATACTGACAACTTGGCATGTTCAGTGCTGATTGGTTATAACATATGTGGCCAGCACCATATACACTATACGCGTAATAACAAATGGGTTAAAGGCAAGACGATCGAATTCATTGCATCGGGTTTTATCCCCTATGGCTCGGACTCGCAAGCGTCGCACAGAGCACGAACTCCGTAGCTCCAGCGACAACCCCAAGGAGTCTCCTAAAATATCGTACTCGTGAAACGAAGGACGTAGGCTGGAATCGAACGCGTAACCTTCGGAGCGCGAGGCATGTTGGCTTAATCATTAGGCCACGAAAACTCTCCAATAAGTTTCATTGAGTGAATATAATCCCTTTCCATTCGGCATGATGTAACTAGTAGACGGAAGAGCGGCGGGAGATGGTTGTCAGTTATGTACGGAACATCATTACCAAATCCTAACTCAGTCAACACGAAATACCTTCAGTCATCATCAGATATTCATTGTGGGCAATAAACACTTCCTGAGATGTGTAATGGAAGGCAGCATGTCATAAGATGGTCAATATTCTCTGCTATTTATCTTCGTTAGTGTAGGTGGGGAAAAGAGTTCTTAAGAGCTATTGTTAGTCAATCGTGATAAAAGGAAGCAAATCATGGACAATTAGCGGTTACGTCGGAATGTGGTTTTATGTGGTTTGATGTGGTTTTTATAGACTAATGCTATGAACATCGTGGACGGATAGAAAGAGCACTGAAGATATCTTAAAGAATCTAACTCACAAAGAGAACGGATTACTCGTATGGGAAGAGGACAGTCCTCATTTTTGGGCATCTTAGAAAGAAGAGGAAAGCTGGAGTATGTTGCCACAACGGAAAACTTGGAGGGGAGGAAGAAGCAGGAAAAACCAAGAAAGAAAATGCTGGACAGTGTGACATCATGGCATGAAGGAAAATCAGTTTCAGAAATTGTTGGCAGCACAAGAGAACCAAGAGAGACCCTGCGTAGAACTATCATTAGAGAAGGCTCATTCAATGGCCAAGTAAATATCCAAGATCTACAACAGGTAGCAGCGAACCGCCAAGCATGGAGAGACAGGACTTCTGCCCTATGCGCCGCCTTAGGCTCAAGAGGAAAGACTAACTAAGACTAACTAACAAGAGAAAGATGAATGGGCCAGACATGATCACCAAAACCACACGGCATGGGCTATAAGAAAAAGAAGAAGAAGAAGAAGTAGAAGAAGATATGTAATCTACAGCCATATAGCTTTCTTTTCAATACTCTTAATGCGTTGTTACATGTCTCTATATAATTAACCACATTTGGCGAGATAACAATGAGAGGAATAAATAATGAAAACTGGCGTCTGGAAATCCAAACAGCCAATCATGAATGTATAAACAAAGCCATAAATGCTTTTATTTCTTAACTCTTAATGCGCACAGGCCACTCAAAGTAGCAGACATTTCAGACCAACAACACTTAAAACTACACCAGATCGCCTATTGAGGGAGCCGCCTGTTGAGTGTTTAACGAAGAGAAATTATGTTCTTTGCAAACAAATATTTCTAAGCTGTTTTCTCCTTTCTTGCCAGTCCGTTTAATGCTCTTAAATGCACGACAGTCGAGCGCTCTATGCGTTATAAGTCAATGGATAGTACATAACAGTTATTTTAGACTGCATTAATGCTTTCGTTTTTTTATATATTAGAACTAAGACTAAAATATTTGTTTTAAACATACTTGTGGTTTCAAATACTTCTGCTGTATAGAAGAACTACATGCATTTGCAAAACAATACGGAAAAGAATAATTAACTGTATGGGGCTTATCAGAAATGATTAAAAGAGAAACTATTCTTATATGGGTTAAACTTAGACAAGAATGACGCGCGCGCACGCACACACACACACGCACAGAGAGAGAGAGAGAGAGAGAGAGAGAGAAGAGAGAAGAGAGAGAGAGAGAGAAGAGAGAGAGAGAGAGAGAGAGAGAGAGAGAGAGAGAGAGATGCGAACAACTTAAACAGATGGCCAAAGCGTGCCACAGTCATTATTATAGAGCAGAGGTACATGCAAATACGAGTTCTTGGTAACCAGAAATGATGATAGGCACCATACAATTAATTATTCGCCACCTTACATTGAATGTGTTGACCATGAAATGGCCCTTTACATCACTGAACTAAAATCACTTTGGAAATTGATAAGGAACTATATATACTATAGGATCCAGTAGAAGATCATGTTCTTAATAAAGATAACGTATGCAGAGTTCTTCGTGAGGATAAACAATGGATACGTTTGAAATAAAATAGAAAAATGTAAACAAATTGAAAATTCGAAGCGTGGGGCAGCTGTAGACATAAAAAAATATTACAAACTAAGGACTTGGCGGGGACAAGTCTTAATCAACGACCAGCAAACATAAAACACAACACACACAAAATGGAAATGCCACTAGAGTAATTAGATTATACTAATATGGAATTAGATGATGTCCATAGTATTATGCCTCGATCTAGTTGCTGTAATGTCATGCCCATTTTATGCCTGTTCTGTATTTCATGTCCGGGTTTTGCTTGTTGTTGTGTTGTTTTATTATTTTGTTTTTGTTTTGGCTGATGAAGGTTTATAGCCTCAACGTCCCCTGTATTTGTTTGTTTGTTTGTAATTGTAATTTTGCAAAGTTGCCTTACACGTTGTACGTTATAAATTTTACATTTGAAATAAGAATATGATTGCGGCAAAAATTTCTTGTATCACTTTTAAAAAAATTCTAATTGACTGTAGAATGAATTATGAAGACAAAAATAAGTATCACCAGCAACAGAAAGTATAATATCATCAAATTGCAAATCAGAAAACTAGATCGAAAATAGATGCAATAAGGCAAAAAAAAAAACTAACTGGACAAATTGCACCAATACTAAAGAACAAACAAGTATCAATAGTTACTAAGAAAGCATTCTACAACACAATCTTCCTACCAACTCTATGCTACCTATGCCAAACCTGGACAATGACAGAAAAGGAGAAAAGAAAAATAACAACAACACATACATGAAGAAATCAGGATAAAGTGGGGGTTATAGAGCTAGATTTGATTAAAAGGCAGCAAGTCAAATGGTTTGGCCATATAACTGTGTTACTATCTAACAGTATACCACAACAAGCAATGATGTATACACCAAATGGAAACAGAAGAAGAGGCCGACCACGTAAACGATGGACAGAAGGAATAGCTTAGTCCATGGAAATCTCGATACACGAAGCCCATAAACGGGCACTCTCCCTCTCTGTATACTTCACCTCGACACCGCAAGGTACAAGAGGAACAAGATGAGAAAACTGGCGCAAGGAAGAAGATGAAAACGTCGAAAAGCTTCTGAATATGGTTTTAGTTATACACATATGTGGGTAGCAGTGTAAACAAAGTCAGGGGGAACAGACTTTAATATTGAAGTAAGAATATACAAGCAAAATGAGCTCCTATATTGCTAGGAAATGCGATTAAGTCATGCGAAATTAAATCTGGGATTAACATGAATAGTTAACCTTAACGTAAAATCAGTATTACTATGTGGATCAGAAACACGGAGAACGGTTAAAAAAAAAACAATTACTAATCTTCTTCTTCTTCAGCGTTCCGAGCCATTTAGGTTCTTTGCTGCAGATACAATCCGTCTCCATTCGTCTCTCTGGTTGACCTTCTCTTGGCAGTCGTTGATTCCAAGTGCTTGTAGGTCTGTGTGTATATTATCTCTCCACCGCCTTCTTGGTCTACCTCGGGGTCTACAGTCATTTATTTCATGAGTGTAAGCGAGTTTTGTTTCCCTATTATCTTCCATTCTTTCTATATGCCCCAGCCATTGCAATCTATTAGCCTTCACGATACCTGTGATTAGCGGGGACTTAAACAGATCATAAATGTCGTTGTTGCATCTTCTTTTCCACCCTACACTTTGTGTATCCCTAATGGACCCAAAGATGCGTCTTAAAACTTTGTTCTCAAAGGTTTGTAACGAGGCTTCGTCTCCTTTAGTTGTACTCCAGGTTTCAGAGCCATACAGCACAACTGGTCTAATCAGTGTTTTGTATATTGTTATCTTGGTGTTACGAGACAGCGCATTTGATCTTAGCAGTTGTTGTAGTGCATAGTATATCTTATTTCCAGAGTTGATTCTAGCTTGGTTTTCTTCCCTTATTATGTTGGAGCAGTTGAAGATTGTATCCACGTATTTGTATGTTTCCGTTCTTTTAATGGTCGTATTATCTATTTGTATGTGGCCAGAGTTTTTAGCCGTTCCTTCTCTTGACATTACCATATATTCTGTCTTATCTTGGGTGATAACCAGCCCCATTTGTTAAGCTTTTTCCTTTAAGTGAGTCAATATTTCCAATGTCTTTTGTTCATTTTCCCCTATAATATCTATATCATCTACATAACCAAGCAGTTTGAATGTTCCTCCAATAGCACATTCCTCCTTTACCTTCATTACAACTTTCTCAAGAGCCAGATTGAAAAAGGAGCGGCGATAGATCATCACCCTGTTTCAAGCCAGATGTTATTTGGAAAGGGTCTGATTTCCTGCCGTTATATGTTACTATATTATAAGTATCTTCCATGCATAGTCTGGTCATGTTGATTAACTTCCTTGGTATTCCAAATTCCTGCATAGCATTCCATAGACTATTCCTATGAACACTATCAGCGTTTTTAAAATCCACAAAAATTGTTATTGAGATCTCTTTATATTCCCAACTTTTCTCGGCTATTTGTCGTAAGATAAATATCTGATCTATTGTTGATCTGTTTTGTCTGAATCCCGCCTGGTAGTCACCTAATATGTCTTCTGAATATGGTTTTAGTCTATTTAGTAATACCGCATATAGTATCTTATAGCTTATGGACAGGAGTGATATTCCTCTATAATTTCCACATTGGAACTTGTCTCCTTTCTTAACTCTTTCACTACCAAACAAAAACTGGGCTGTGACCAAACAGAAATTTATGGCAGAAAATTGGAACTAGGGGTGTGTTACAATAATGCTTTTAAAATGGTTAAGATGGTAGCAGATCTATTGTATTACATATCAAATTAAAGAGGATTGCACAAGGAACATGACAGGGTTAATAATTAATTGATAGGTTACAAATATTATGACAATAATGAGAGGTTTAATAATAACAACTGAAATTAAAGAGGTAAAAATTATTTTAAAAACTGCACTTATAAGGTGTTTTCTACACTCCTATACTGCTAATCATGTTTAATTTACTGAATAATCAAACAAACACCAATTGTCTTCAAGAATATAAACAGTATTGCTCATTAAAGTAACCCAAAAAGAAGTTTTGGTTCATATTCTGAACCATGTCTTTTTAACAAAAAATGACAAAAAATAATGGCTGAAATCTGGAAGGTGGGGTCTCTCACAGTAAAGTTATGAAAATGGTTAAAATTGTAGAAGAAATGTTGTATTATATATCAAAATAAAGGGGATTGCACAAGGAATATGTTGGTAGGAGAATTTCTGCTTTAGGTTGTAAATAAAATAAAAATAATAATATAATTTGTAAAATAATTGGACAAAAGTAGGTAAAAATAATGTAAACATTGCACTTAGAATGTGTTTTCTACACTCCTATACTGCTAATAATGTTTAATTTACTGAATAATCAAACAAACACCACTTGTCTTCAAGAATATAAACAGTATTGCTCATTTAAATCACCCAAAAGGAAGTTTTGGTGCATATTCTGAACCATGTCTTTGTCACAAAAATGAAAAAAAACTAATGGCCGCAATCTGGAAGTTGGTGTATGTCGCAATAATGTTATGAAAATGGTTAGAATTGTAGTAGAAATGTTGTATTATATATCAAAATAAAGGGGATTGCACAAGGAATATGTTGGTAGGAGAATTTCTGCTTTAGGTTGTAAATAAAATAAAAATAATAATATAATTTGTAAAATATGTGGACAAAAGTAGGTAAAAATAATGTAAACATTGTACTTACCAAGGGGGCGTTGTTATCCAATATCCTGATCACTGCTAATCCTGTTGAATTTACTGCACAAACAACACTTTTCTAAACTATAAATACAATTGCTCCGAACCAATCATCCGAAAAGAAGTTTTGCCGCAGATTCTGAATCATGTATTTTTCTTTTTTCAGACAAAAGTTAGGAAAACACTTGGCAGATTTACATTTAATTGTCATGTCTGTTTGTTTTTATTTACTATATGTGGCAGTCTATTTGTGATAGGCTGCAAAGCAAACTTTGGCGCACAAGTCTGGTCTATTAGTGCAGCCGGAGCAAACAAAAGATGATATGTGTCGTTTAGTTCGAGTGCTACAAAAAACACAGTCTCTATTGACACCGACAAATTCTATTATTTATATTATATTATTTCTATTATAATTCATTAAATTAAATGCTTGGCTCATGTAAATCTTTCGGCATAATTTCCTGCAACAGACTGAAATTCTTCGGCAGGCAGAGTGTCAAACTTTCAGGAATACTCTGAGCTACTTTGCGATGAGCACTTTCCTTTACTTGAAATCCTTCTATAACAATTTTTATCCTCCTTTCTCTGTTTGCCATATGGAATGTAGGATGTGAGCATTGATCTGTGCAATTTCAAAGATCTAGTAGTAGATCTTCTTCCACCACTTAATGGTTTTCCTATCATGGATATTATAATATCCAACCATTTGGTCCATTCTGTCGCAGCCATTCATCGCCGTGTTATTTTCATGGAGACCATCTTCGGCTTGCTTTGCGGTTTTCGCAATCCGCTCTCAACAGTTCTAACTACAGACTTTGTAGAGACAACAATGCATGTTTGTTTTTTAGCTTTATTTAGCCCTTCCACCAAATAATCATTTCATCAATGGACACATTTTCAAATGGGTAAAATGCTTCCTGGATATTCTTCAGAATCATGTCAACAAGAGGATCAATTTTTTTTTTTTTTTTTTTTTTTTTTGTGGGTACCCTCAGGTTGACATACATGAAACATGGTGTGATAAATATATTATAATTTTCTAATTGATTACTGGGAAACGTAGTGGCAGTGGCATACCAAGGAGTATATAAATGTGCACTTGTACACCAGTAGTCTTTGATACATGGTCTTGGATCAAGTCCCATAGCAATAATGACAGACGTAAACTTCAGCCATTCGTGCTTCGTTGTCAAACACTCAGCTGTTGACGAACATTCACTGGTTTTTCTTTATCACCACGTGCTAAAACTTTAGACACAACTAAAAATTCTTTCTAAATATTCACTGATAAGGGAATCACTATTGTTTAAAACAGTTATAAACAATAATCTAGCTTGATCTCAAGTCATACTACGTGGACGCAAACTGGTGGGCGTTTCCATTGTGAAAAAACAAATTAACACTACCTTAAAACTGAAAATTCACAAGAATCCAACATTAAAAAACGTTTGACCTCATAAACATGGCGTAGACATCTTTCGGCTGTACGACTATTTAGTTTACTGTAACTTAAAATTCCGAAACGGAGCAGAAATATGTGAAATAAACCACTGATCATTTTGTGGCACTAAAACGGCGGACTGCCATCTCAGGAAATACAACGTGTCAACAGATGGGATCACGGTAGCGAAAGAGTTAAAGATAGGTATCAATAATGACTCTTTACAGTCATGGGGTAATTCTTCTGTCCTCCAGATTTTTATTATTAGTTCGTATAGCTTTAGATGTAATGCATGGCCGCCTGCCTTTATAAATTCAGCAGCAATTCCATCAGCCCCAGTTGCCTTATTGTTTTTAAGTCGTGTGATTGCATATAGGATTTCTTCAAATGCGGGTTCTTCAATTTGTGGTTCACATGTTAGAACCACTTCCTGTGGAAAAGTGTTACTTGGAGCTTCACAATTTAGTAATTCAACAAAGTATTCTTTCCATGTGTTACACATTTCCTCATTGGTATTTATCATATTCCCATTTTTGTGTTTTAAACCATATGTGTTGTGTTGGTGCCCTCGTTTCATTGACTTCAGTTCTTTAAAAAATACTTTCTGAATTTTTTTTTTCTGGTGATTAGTTTCCATATTTTTGATTATATTGCTCATTTATTCTCGCTTCTGCTGACGAACTATTTTTGTAGCCTCTTTACATTCAGTTCTATATTGCTCCTCATTTTGGAAGTTGTTGATGTCATTTAACCGCAACTGTCTGGCATTCTTTTTTCCCAATGACTGCTTCTTCACATTTTTGATTGAACCATCTGTTCTTTCCATGCGTGGTTAACACACCGAGACATTCTTCTGCGGTAGTTTGAATTGAATTCTTGATGTTCAACCAAGTTTGGTCAACGCTTTCCTCCAACAGGTTTCGTAGAATTTCAAGTTTACATTTTATTTCATCTGTAAATTTCTCTTTGACTGCACTTTCTTGTAGTTTTTATCTGTTATATGTTGGGTGTAACCTTTGTAGTTTAGCATAGAAAGCTCTCTCTCTCTCTCTCTCTCTCTCTCTCTCTCTCTCTCTCTCTCTATATATATATATATATATATATATATATATATATATATATATATATATATATATATATATATATATATATATATATATATATATTATGAAGTTAGTTAGGTAGTTAGTCGCGGTTTCAACGTCACGGCAACGGATCGTCCCCATTATGCTCTGTTCCTGTGCCAGTGAAAATTACACAAAATGCTCCTCACTGTCCCATATGAAAAGTGGAACAGACAGGAGACTCGACAAATCAACAATCCGCACATGTACACTATGCATAATGCCACCGCCAGAAAGGCAACACAAAAGTCCTCCACGTAAATACAGTTCATCGTCGATGGAAGAGGCAGTAACTAGAAAACCAACAGCCACACATTATTGCATAAGGCAACCAAATAGTCTCTGATACTGTTGGAATGTGGAGTATTTCTTATCCTCACTGTAACGCAGATTCTCTGTCGGGTATTCCTGACAGGAGAATATGGATTTGAAACACCTGATTAGTGCCTGCACAAAATTCATGGCATGCTTGGTATTAAGTGGCAAGAAACAATCACAAATACTGACATTTTAAAGATTGAGCACAACCCACATCTGGCAACGCTGATCGTATTCCAGTACAAACCTAAGGCCTTGTCCACATCAATTTGGAAGCACTATACTCGATTTCGCTCTCGTTCACATGCATCCATTTACTGGGCGAATTGGTATGATCAGTCTTATTCGCTACCTCCATGGTTTTTAGTTAATATGCCCCTTTTCTGAAGCACAAACTATCGTCTGTCAAGCCGGCAAGACGCCAGTCTGTCGGTGCTTGCACAGAGGATTCAGGTGGTAAGGTAGAGTCACTTCTAGAGCTTATAGTGAGAACTAAACAAATCCATGTAAATAAAGAGGCAAGTAAACCACGAGAGAAAACTTGGTAATAGTTTGACAAGAAAGTATTTCATCTGGAACCCACAAGTGACGGAAATACAGGAAGACATAAAAAAGAACGGAGAAGAGAATTACAGATATAAATAATGAGGACAGAACATGTGTATGTGTGTGTGGGGTGGGTCTGGGTGGGGGTGCTGTAGACAGCAAAGGCTTACATTTCTTGGCGTGAGTTACATGAGGGCCCATATGTCATAGGAAGACACAGAAGAGGCAAAAGAAGGTGATACAGTTGTTAGCTGCACAGGCATGCATACTTTTTTACACAGAAGATACACTATCATTAACATACAACTACAGTAATAGACAGTTGTTCAAAGATCTCATTAAACTACTCTGTCCAATCAATGAGATACAGATGAAAAGGTACAATGCAGGAGATGTTGCGTGCTGCGGGCACATCGTGCCAGTTCTAGCATTCTCTTCACCAAGCCAAGAACTCCCCGCTCATACATACTTGATGACATCACGGTCGCTTCCTTTGATGCAGGTTAATACGTGGAGAGTTGCATACCACAGTCCGTACTTACATATATGTGTGTGTGCGGGAACAAGATGCACACCCATTTTTACACTTTCACACGCACGCAAACTTACTCACACATACACGCAAACACTCACACATACACACACACATATGTATCCCCTTAATTCTTCTGTTTTCTTCACCATAATTTTCTTCTTCTTCTTCTTTTTCTTCTTACATATGACTATTTATATGTCTACCTGTCTTCTGATAGTCTCTCTATTTATACGTCTGTCTGTCTGTCTGTCTGTCTGTCTGTCTGTCTGTCTGTCTGTCTGTCTGTCTGTCTGTCTGTCTGTCTGTCTGTCTGTCTGAGAGCCGGCCAATTTATATGTCTTTCTGTCTTACGATAGTCTGTCTATTTACATGTCTGTCTGTCTGCCTGCCTGTCTGTCTGTCTTTCTGATAGTCTGTCTATTTATATGGCTGTCTATCTATCTGATAGTCTGTCCTTTTATATGTCTGTCTGTCTGTCTGTCTGTCTGTCTGTCTGATAGTCCGTCTATTTATATGTCTGTCTGTGTGATAGTCTTGTCTATTTATATATCTGTTTGTGATAGCCTGTCTATGTATATGTCTGACTGTGATAATCTTGTCTATTTATATGTCTGTATGCCTGTGGTATAGTCAATCAGTCAATCAGTCAGTCAATAAAACTGGCTATCAGTCTGTCTGCTTGCCTGTCAGTCTGTCTGACTTGCTGGCTGCTGTCTGTCTGATTGCCTGCGTGTATACCTGTCTGTCAGTATATCCATCTATTTGCATATGTATGTCATCTGACCACCTCCTAATGCTTTCACTCATGTATCGTTAATATTTATCCATTTGTGGATTGATCCATAGATTCTCAATAATTGCATCCATCTATCCATCCATATACTGATCACAGCTATAAGCTAGTTAGTTTGTCTGCGTCTGTGGTTATCTAATTACTTACCTCTCTTTAACCGATGCAAAAAAATCGTAAATTTATACACGAGAAAACGCAGACATCATATCTATTTACACAAACTTTGGGCTTAAAAAGAAAGCTTGATGTATAAGGTACTCATGTATGATCGTGTAATAGAAGATTATGAACAAAAGACAACCATCAAACGGATCTGATGCAGCTGTTTCATGTAAGCAACTCTCTGGATAGCCGAACGCCGCAGTGAAGACATTGTGTCCACAATCAATTTTAGGGTGATTGATCTGTCGCATTTCAATAATTAAAATTCTTCGTGACGAGATCAGAAGTTGGTTGAAACACCAGGCCTGGAGACCCGGAGACTGATATATAAACCCGGGTCGGCAATACAGCGATGTGTGATTGAAGACTGGATCAATCCGGCATACAGAGATGTGCAGTGACGACTGGAACAGTCAGGTATGCAGAGATGTGTGATGAGAACTGGAGCAATGAGGCATGCAACCTGAAGGCTGTCGGAGCGTAGAGATTCGGACATTCTAGGTAATGTGATAGCATGGAACATAGAGATAATCAAATGATAACAATTTATATAGTTTAAGTATAGGCATCAACATACAAATAGATATAGGAAAGAATAAAATGCATATATATAGATAAGTAAGAAAAGTAAAGGAACCTTTCATACGCCTTAAGGGGCTCTGAGAAAATGGCGCTAAACCTATATTGTTTGATAGGCCGATCGGCAGCCGGTGGGTTATTTTGGTAGTTTCCTGCCTACTGTCTTTACTCCCCATGAGATTTTCTGGTACCAAATTTAGGCTGGATCGACTTGGGAGGCCAGGCCTATTTTTTTTTAAAAATCCGCCTCGAAGATCTGAAGCCATGATTACCGAGCTGCCTGGCGAATACCTAGCCATTACATTACCGCGACTTCCCATATATATATATACAAACATGAGGTAAACAGCTGGTGTGTTGACACACATTATGTCTTCAGGCAAAGAGACAATTGGCCCAACGCAGCACCTGTAATAAACATGAAATGTATACTTTATGTTACTTTATTTTACTATCTTTTACACCGGAGAATAGAAGAGGACAGACGAGGTAAAGTTTATAACATTGCTATGTTGTATTATTTAACTGAGTGTGTATACTGTAACATCGCGCTGTGTTCCAACAGACATCACAAGATGAAATGATTGTAATGCAACTTTTCTTGTTTACTCTGTTTTCCATAAATTCTGTGGTGATTTCTTGCTTGATTAGCAACGCTTTCTATATATTAGAAATGCTTAATATCTTGATCGGGGTTTTCTTCATTGAGAAAACATTCTCCTAATTTTTTTAATGTCTTCGGTCCCTCTTTGTTGCCGATGAATATATCCTGTATATATAAAATATAGTTTTAAAATATCCTAACTGTTACAATATATGTATATTTATACCATAACTATTGCAATAGCTATATATGACTTTAGTATTGTAAGAGTTATTTATGTAGAGACAATCAATATATTGCACAATTTACTATCTGGTATATTTATTGTATTTCATAAGGTGCATACTACATAAAAATGTTCATCCTGTAATGCATCTTTTCAAGCGAAATAAGCTAAAGATATTGTCATATGTTTCTCTTTCACAACGGTAGTTTTAAAGAGACTTTCACGTCTCATACAAATATGTTTTTTTTCTTGCATATCCTTTTACAGGACATCGCTGTAAACACCAGCATCTTTCAGCTGTATGTTGATTTCTTGGCAAGATTACGCTCAGTAGTTTGCCATTGCTTTCTGAGCGGCCGGCTCACATACCCCGTAAGTTACCGATGCGATTCGAACCACTGCTGATTCTCACCGTCATCACGTCACCGACGAGCATACAAATATATATATATATATATATATATATATATATATATATATATATATATATATATATATATATATATATATATATATATATATATATATTCATTCTGGTAGCGGTCGTATCCAGGCACGACTATTCCTGATGTTGGTTTTGACGGGACTGCTCATTGTTGCACTTTTCACACGGGACAGCAGGACCATTTTCAGTGGCTTTCGCGGGCACAGGAAGGGTGCAAATATGGGGTGACCAGCTGCCATGAAGTTGAACCAGCGATTAACTAACTAACTAACTAACTAACTAACTAACTAACTAACTAACTAACTAACTAACTATCTAACTAACTAATTAACTAACTAACTAACTGACTAACTAACTAACTAAAAAACCAACCAACAAACCAACCAACCAACCAACCAATCAACCAACAAAACAACCAACCAACCAATCAATCAGCTAACTAACCAATCAATCAAACAACCAACCACCCAACTAAATAACTAACTAACTAACTAACTAACTAACTAACTAACTAACTAACTAACTAACTAACTAACTAACTAACTAACTAACTAACTACTAACTATCTAACTAACTAACTAACTAACTAACTAACTAACTAACTAACTAACTAACTAATGAACTAACTAACTAACTAACTAACTAACTAACTAACTAACTAACTAACTAACTAACTAACTAACTAACTAACTAACTACTAACTATCTAACTAACTAACTAACTAACTAACTAACTAACTAACTAACTAACTAACTAACTACTAACTATCTAACTAACTAACTAACTAACTAACTAACTAACTAACTAACTAACTAACTAACTAACTAACTAACTAATGAACTAACTAACTAATGAACTAACCAGCGAACCAAAAAGCTAACCAACCAACCAACCAACCAACCAACAATTTAAGTAACTAACTAACTAACTAACTAACTAACTAACTAACTAACTAACTAACTAACTAACTGACTAACTAACTAACTAACTAATGAACTAACTAACTAACTAATTAACTAACTAACTAACTAACTAACTAACTAACTAACTAACTAGCTGGATAGCTAACTATCTAACTAACTAACTAACTAATTGATCGACCGCTAGATCGATTGACCGACCGACCGACCGACCGACAGACAGACTGACTGCCTCATTGATTGACTAATTAATTAAGTAATTATCTAACCCACCAACCGGCTCATCGACTGAATGACTGACTGACTGACTGACTGACTGACTGACTGACTGACTGACTGACTGACTGACAGACTGACTGACTGACTGATTGACTAACTGACTAACTAACTAAATAACTAAGTATCTAATAAACAAACTAACTAAGTAAGTAACTAACCGACCGATCGACCGACCGACAGATCGCCGATCGACCAACAACTGACTGACCGACTGAATGACTAACTAACTAACTAACTAACTAATTAACTAAATAACTAACTAACTAACTAACTAACTAACTAACTAACTAACTAACTAACTAACTAACTAACTAACTAACTAACTAACTAACTAACTAACTAACTAACTAAATAACTAACTAACTAACTAACTAACTGACTGACTGACTGACTGACTGACTGACTGACTGACTGACTAACTAACTATGCAGCTACCTAACTAACCAACTAACTAACAAAGTAACTATCTAACCAACTACCTACTAACCAACTAACTAATTAACTAATCGACCGACCGTCCGAACGAGTGACCGACCGACCGACCGACTGACTGACTGACTGACTGACTGACTGATTGACTGACTGTTTGACTAAGTGACTAGCTAACTAACTGACTAACTAACTAACTAATTAACTAACTAACTAACTAACTAACTAACTAACTAACTAACTAACTAACTAGATAACTAACTAACTAACTAACTAACTAACTAACTAACTAACTAACTAACTAACTAACTAACTAACTAACTAGCAATCTAACTAACTAACTAACTAACTAATTAACTAACTAACTAACTAACTAACTAACTAACTAACCAACTAACTAACTAAATAACTAACCAACTAACTAACTAAATAACTAACCAACTAACTAACTAAATAACTATCTAACCAACTAACTACTAACTAACTAATTAATCGATCGACCGTCCGAACGACCGACCGACCGACCGACCGACCGACCGACGGACTGACTAACTGACAGACTAAATAACTGACTGGTTGACTGTTTGACTAGCTAACTAATTGACTGACTAACTAACTAACTAATTAACTAACTAAATAACTAACTAACTAACTAACTAACTAACTAACTAACTAACTTCCTAACTAACTAACTAACTAACTAACTAACTAACTAACTAACTAACTAACTAACTAAATAACTAACTAACTAACTTCCTAACTAACTAACTAACTAACTAACTAACTAATGAGATCAAGTATACCCCGAATCACAGTGTGGCTTTCGACGGAACCGTCTTCCATTGATATGATATTCTCATTGCGACAAATGCAAGAAAAATGCCGTGAACAGAATCAACCACTGTTTATTGCCTTCATCGACCTCACAAAGGCATGGATTTGGTCAGTCGTGAGGGTCTGTTCAAGGCACTAAAGAAGATTGGCTGCCCACCAACTCTTCTGTCCATTGTGGAATCGTTCCACACAGGCATGAAGAGTATAATCAAGTTTGATGGTGCAACTTCTGAAGAGTTTGAAATCAAGAGTGGGGTTAAGCAAGGTTGTGAACTAGAACCCACCCTCTTTAGAATATACTCTTCACTTCTACTGAAATATTCCTTTCGGTATCAGGATGGTGTTATATACATTCATTCACGCTCAGATGGCAGCCTCTACAATGCTCAGAGATTGAAGGCCAAGACCAAAATTAGGAGGGTACTGATCAGGGAGTTGCTTTTTTCAGATGATACTGCAGTTACGACTCACTCTGAGGAAGAATTACAATGTCTACTATCTGTATTCTCCAATGCTTGTTGTCAATTTGGTTTAACAATTAGCAAAAATAAGACACAGATTATGTCACAAGGGGCAAATGGGGTACCATCAATCTTTATTGACGACGCCGAGCTAGAGATGGTAGACCATTTTACATATCTAGGATCAGTGGTAAATCGCAAATTATCCCTAGATCAGGAAATCAACATCCGGATTGGTAGGACAGCAACAACAATGAACAGGTTAATAAAAAGAGCCTGGGAGAACAGGAAGCTTACTGCCAAAACAAAAGTCCTTGTCTATCAAGCCTGTGTCCTTAGTACTCTTCTTTATAGCAGTGAAACCTGGACAACTTACTCACACCAAGAGAAACGCCTAAACAGCTTTTATATGTGGTGTCTGCGAAGAATTCTTGGTATTAAGTGGCAAGACAAAATCACAAATACTGAAGTATTGGAAAGATCAGTTTGTGTGACAGTTTATTCCATGCTCAGTCTTCGTAGACTTAGATGGATAGGACATCTTAGAAGGATGGATGATGGTAGACATCTGTTTTGGTGAATTACAGATGGGTAAGAGATCTCAGGGTCGGCCTCTACTACGATACAAAGATGTGTGTAAGCGAGACATGGCTGATACAGGTATTGATAATGCACATTGGGAGCAAGTCGCCGCTGAACGTGATGCATGGATGGCAAACATCAGAAATGGAATAAAGACAAAGGAGAAAATTATTGCAGATAAGTCACACACCGAGCGTGTGAGACGTAAGATGGTGCATGATGGTGGAAATGACCACGTGTTCACATGCACCCACTGTGAACGAACATTTACAGCGCGAATTGGCCTTAACAGTCACATTCGCTACCACCATGGGTAAAAGTTATTATGCCTTTTTAAAGCACAAACTATCGTCTGTCAAAACGGCAAGGTGCCATTGAATCAAATAACTAACTAGCTAACTAACTAACTAACTAACTAACTAACTAACTAACTAACTAACTAACTAACTAACTAACTAACTAACTAACTAACTAACTAACTAACTAGCTAACTAACTAA